>CM021732.1:44513723-44703976 GCA_011075105.1 Heteronetta atricapilla | reverse complement strand
CCTTCCCTTCCCTTCCCTTCCCTTCCCTTCCCTTCCCTTCCCTTCCCCTCAGACCCCACTGTGGCTTCTGGAGCCACCCCTGCTTCACCTCTCCCTGCTCACGTTGTCACCTTCACCCCCCCTCTCCCTCTTCCCCTCTCCCCCATGCCACCTTCCCCTTGCCCCCCATTCGTGTTTCCCCCCTGAGACCCCCTCTCCCCGAGGGAAGCACCCAGCAGCAGCCATAAACTTTGCCTGAGGGAGGCTGGGGAAGGCCAGCCGAACTTTTCCATACCTCCTCCCTGAGGGGCTGGCCGGCTTGCTTTTATTATTATTATTATTTGTTATTTTTTTTTAGTGGCAGTTGTAGGACAGGTCACCCCAGGCCTCTGCCTGGCTCGTCCTGCGTGGCAGGAGCACCTGAAGAGGAGCCCGGCTCGTCGGCAGCCAGAGCATCCGCAGTTTGAAAATCAGGAGCTGTGCTCGTGAGGAGGCGATGTGTAACCCTGCGACCTCCTCCCGGGCTGCGCTAGGGCTAGCGATCGAGATACTAAGTCACTTTCCAGGAAGGCGAGGAGAAATGACTCAGGCTCATATGCTATTGCCACATGCCTGGTAATTCTGAAGAGCAGAGACGAAGCGTGAGGCGAGGTCTTAAGCACTAAGAGAATTTTGGAGTAATAACCTGTTTTTGTTGGTGTTCTCTTTTAAGACACCAGATATCATTCTAACTTCTCGTTCCTAGCAATGGGTGCGTTTTATTTCATATTGGGAAATGGTTTTGAAGGGGAGCTCGCTATGTTTCTGTGCTTGAATTCTGTGGGCAAGAAATCTCTATTTCATCCCCTAAACCAGTTCCAGATTTAAAATAAGTATTTAATCACCAATAGTAAATGAAAGCAATACTGAAGTCGTATTTCAGTAGCCTTGTGTTAAGATGGAAAACTTGTACAGTCAGTAATAGGATATTTTGTTATATGATGCATGAGCCTGGGCACAGTGTCGTGGCCTGTTCTCATACAGTGTGAGTACGTAGTTTCAGCGAGATCATTCATCTGAGTGAGACCTGAGAGAGCAACTTTCTAGATTGAGCTTTTACTCGAGAAGATGATCAGTGATCGAAGCAAAGCTATGTCCCTAAACAGTGAGCCTCCATCTAATGCATCAACACTTAAATTTGTGTGGTTCACCCCTCTGATATGCATAATTACACCATGTTAAGGAATACCATGCTGTACGTACGGTATATTTAGCTGTTTATGCATAATACTGAAGGCTTCTAGCCAGCACTAACACACTAGCAAATCCGTATTTACAAGGTTTCAAATTTACAAGTTTTCAAATAGCCCGACCATCAGATGAATGAGGTTGCTATCTGGTACTGTATGAATTAAACCCAAGCCGTATCCAGATAGAAATCCAGTGTATTTCTAGTATGGACAGTGCTTTTGAGTTCTGATCAAGTTTTTAAGGGGTTGCAAAGCCAAAGCACTCCAGACTACAACGGAAAGAGTGCAGTTTTATTTCCAAAGAGTTTCTTGTGAGCTGTATTTTCAGACAGTGACACTCAAGTGAGATCTCTCTTGATTTTCTGGTTAAAACTTATTTTTTTTTCTAGACATCAATCTTGAATGATTTACCTGGGATCTAAGTGCAATATTATTCCTATAATCCTCTTCACGCAAACTACATACAGTAAGAGGATTTTGCAGGCTAAATTTGTCTGTGCCTTCTTAAAATACTTTATTATTTTCTGTAATGTGTATGAAACTATATGCTGAAAAACTGGGTTATCTTTGGAAAACATCTAAAACCATTTGACTCTTAGAAAAAAGGGCTGTGGTTTCATTTGGGTAGACATGCGTGCTCCATCTCAACAAAATTAGCCATGCACACCTAATAAGCTTTCTAAATGAAAGCAATTAGTTACTCGTAGCAAATATGGCAACATTGTTTTACTGATACCTAAGAAAGAAGCGTGATATGATGAGCTTTTTCATTTAGCGACTGTACTGTTGAAACTGTAGATCCCTTTTTGGCAACGACAGTTACTCTTCTACAGCTGGTTTGTTTTGTTTAGCAAGCTTGCACATAAAATAGGTGGGTGACAATAGCTAGAAATAGACTGCGCAGATGAAAATGAAGGATGTGATTAGGTCTGGCAGTTAAGGCATGAAGATTAAGTCAAGTGTGGCCAATTCTGCTTGTTGTGCTGTCAAAGTAAAACTCAATTAGACATTAACATCCCCTTAATGAGAATTTTTTACAAGCTGTTTTTTTTTTTTCCCTGCAAACATGCTTTTCATACTGGAATTACATTTTTTTTTTCTGAGATACTAATGTCTTAACTAATGCAGTAATTAATCGTCTTTGGTTGCGAATATAGTTGCACCTCTTCATATCCAGGGATGCTAGAATTGAATGGATGGTAGTTTAAAAGACAAAATATATATATATATATCTTACCTTATTTCACTTTGTCTAAATCCTCTGTCAAAATGTTGCATGTTTTTTATGGCTCATCAGCATGACAGGATTATTCAGGGGAACATAATTAAGTTAAACATACTGAAGTTAAAATGTTCTTAGTTCAAATAATTATACTAAACAGAAGTGTGTTATTTGAGGGACATAGTATTCTCTATAGTGCAGCTTTTTAATATATATACTAGGGCTAGTTTAGAGCTTTAACTTTCTCACCTTAATCATACTCTCCATCCACAGCAGCTTTGGCCTTGTGTGGAACTCCTCCAAGGTCTCCTCTAACATTAAGGAGGTGTTATGAGGGCAAGATGCCTCTTAGTAGTTACTAGATCTCACTAAATGAGTCTTTGCCACAGATGCAGTCCTCAGGTTTGAAACTGGCGGGAGCCATGCAGAGCCCTGGGTCTTGTAGTTGGTACCCCTGTGGGATGCTTGGCACAGCTTTACACCTGTGTGCAACATCAGATGTCACCCAAAGCCTGGGCTTTGGAGAAGCCTTCTTTTTGGTCTTTCGGACACTGTCTAGAAACTGTCCCATTTTAAAAAGCAAATTTAGAGTCTGGTATCATCACGTGGCTGGGGCTCTGAGCACAGACGCTTTGTACCAGTGCCTTATTACACCCCTGCTGTAAACTACCATGTATTTTGGCATTCCCTGTAATCACAGTGAATGTGCAGTGACTTTTTACGGGGCAGCATTCTGACGGCTCAAGGCTCTTGGAAACATAATCACCATTATTTTCCTCTTTAGATGATTTTAAGCCGGCCTCGATCGATACATCTTGTGAAGGGGAGCTCCAAGTTGGTAAAGGAGATGATGTAACCATCACTTTGCCACATATTCCAGTAAGTGTGCTACATGTTTCCCTGTTTACTCTAAGAACTTTGCCACATAGATCTTGTACTGTACATGTTCTTTTTTGTCTTTGTAAAAACAGGTGGGCTCAATATTTGAGCGTGCAGACTTGCAGCATGGTATGTGAGGGAAGGACTATACTATTGATGCTATGGGCTTTATTTGCAAGGTTCCAGTTTGTGCATTTGTTTCGATTCCTCCCTTCCTGTTATTACTTGATTAATAAGAAGATTCTTCTTGCTAGCTGAAGCTCTATACCTGGTTTCCATCCGTTTTTAGTGCTACAGCTTATAGAATAAAGGCAGAGTAACTCTGGGTTTAGTCAAGGTGTGATATTCAGAAGTCACAGGTAGGCCCGGGTGCTCGTTCATTACAATAACATGCACAGCTAGCACAGACCATTCCCTGCCTTCAGTTTCATCAATGGAAGCGAGAGGGAATTTTCTACTGAGTGACAATGAAGTGGTTTCCCATCCACTTCCTCCTCAAATTATGCCATAAAGATCTACTGTGTGAGGATGATGGTCAAACAGCAATAAAACAAGTGCTCAAACTGTTTATAGATGCAGTTGTTTTGTAATTGAAAGCTCGGTGGCTGCCTTCCCAAAACAAAAGAAAGTGCTTACATGCTGGAACCGGATTTGTTTATTAGCTGAAGCTAATGCTACGTGTCAAGCCAATAAACCAGAATGCACAGATGCAGATAGGCTTGGTGGTTGCAGGGGAGCGCCCGGCAGTTTGGAAGCCGTGTGTCATATCCTCGTGGTGGTGTTTTTCCCAGCATGTTGGTGTTTTTAATTGGTAGGTGATGGCTCTGTGGTAATTCCCACTGAATGAGGCTTTAGCCTCCTTCCCCTGCTCCTGTTTTTTTATACGGCTTTGGTCATGTTTAGTGCTGCATAAGGTTGTGAGCTTTTATTTGTCTATAAAAGTGAAGAGCTCAGTAGTGCTGTTAGGGAGCAAGCAACAATGTTTAATAGCAATGGCTTTCATCTTTGACTGGGAACTGTGTTGTTCATTCATCTTTTGTGTTGAACAACATCACTTGTAACATCCCTTTCCAAATCTCTTCCTGACGAGTTTAATTTGTGTGTCTTCCCATGAGTGCGAGTGGCTTTCAGCTTGTGCTGTGCTCCAGAGGGGTAAGAGCTAACTGCACGAAGAGCAGCCCCTGGGTGTATGTTGTTCCATGGAAGTGTTCAGCAAAAAGAGCTGGGAAATGCTGGGTTATGGTAAAGAAGAGTGAAAAGTTTTGAGATCATTTTATCCTTACAAGGTTTACTGAATTTCTTGGATCCTGCTTTGCTTCTGAGCCGTCTAACAACTGGGCAGGATTCAGACTCTGGCTTGTTTTTCGAAATTGCCTGATCCCTGAGGAGATCTCTGTTTGATTTATTCCGTGGAGATGTTTTTGTGTCCCTTGCCACTTGGGTAACTTGAAACACTATTTCTGCCTGTGGCTTTTACATTTGATAAACAGCCATCGTTGGGGAAGTGAAGGATTTGTTTGTTTAAAAAAACTCTATACTTGAAGGGTTAAATCTGATTTAACAAACTTGGTGAAATGTCACCTGTTCCATCTGCCTTCTTCTCTCCTGTAATCATCAGAATCTGTAAGCCAGTGTTGTTTAGGCAATAACATAAAAACTAAAGATTTAATTTTAAGTAATAGGGTGGGACTGTTAGTTTGCTTAGGTAGAGCTTCCATTTCTGCTTATTTTTTAGCCAAAATTGCAGTCTTTTCTGAGTTAAGAGGCCTCTAGGTAGCAGAATGATGGCCAACAAACTTTGATCATTTTTCATTAAATTTGTGTTTTTATGTTTCCTGACTGACTTGTCAACAGGGAGCAGGCTTTGACTTTGAGCTTGCTTTTTATTCTCTTAAATGTTATTTTCCCCTTTTAAATGTAGGAATGATAAAAATGTAAAATGCTTTTGAAGACTAGACTTTCATGAGACCGATGTTTTCTGAATCGCATCTGTATATCTTACGCTTTCTTTGTTGGGAATTCAGATATTTTGCCCTTAGTATTCTGAAGCTGTTTCAGATTCAAACATTCCATTTATTAGCAGTATTGAGAAAAGGAATTTTATTCTGAGTGGATAAAATTTGATTGTTTATTCTGCTCAGAATACAACGTACTCCTCTTGTCTCTGATTTCGGTTGCCTTCCTACCGCATGTGTGAAGAAGCATATGAATAAACATTTTTTTAATTTCTTTTGTAGAATAGCATTATATTACAGAGAAATCTGAGAAAGGCTCAAAGCTGAGAACTTATTTCCGTGTGTTTCATAGAGCAACATGTCCTGTTTTGATACGGTCAGATGTGAGTCCATGCTGCTATGTGCAGGTAGACCATAACTGATTCTGCCTCCTGTAACCCCAAAGCCAGGTGTATGGACTGGCTTGTGTGAATAAACTGCAGTGTACCTTAATCTCAGAAATATCTGTTAGCCACTGCAGAAGACCACATGAATTTGTCTTTATTGCTTCTCAGTCTAAGCCCTGGGATTTATATGGGTCTATGCAGTGTTGTGTGGGCTTGAGGACTTCCTGGAAGGAGTCAAATACCCCATTTGCTTTTGACAAAACATTTTGGTGTAATTGCTCAGCTTCTATCTGAGTTTGAAGAAGGCAGCTGCTCTTGCATAGTTTGTGAAGTTGCTTGTAAAACTTGTCTTAAATATCGACTTATTTTTTCACTTGATAGAATAAATACAAAGCATTTTAAATCATTTTTCAGTTGACCACGTATTTATTTAGGCAGTAGTTCTGCTACATGAGTAATTAGAATTTTATTTCTTATCCAAACCCAAGATTTCTTGAGCAGAAATCTCCTGACATTCGTCAGAATCAGCTATGCAAATTCAGTTATGTTACCGTTTTGGGAAGGAGAACTGTAAGTAATGGCAGCTAAGGAGAAGATGTTTTGTCACTGCTGAGACACTTAAAATGATGAAAGACACCAATATTGCTATGAAGAAATGTCTGATTCTACTGTGTTAACTGTATTTTTCCCTTTTCATGAATGAATATTTTCTGAAAGAACTAAATATTAGCTACCTAGCCTCCTAATCAGAAGAATACATGCATACATTTGTTTTAGTGTTTATAAACTTGTGGATAGGGGAATATAACCAAATAAATATGTGCTCTTTCTTTGATACCAGGGTTCAACTCCTCCAATGACTGTGTTTAAAGGAAATAAAAGGCCATATCAGAAGGACTGTGTGCTTATTATCAATCATGACACTGGGGAATATGTACTGGAAAAACTTAGTAGCAGCATTCAAGTCAAGAAAACAAGGTAAAGCTGGTGACAGGGCTAAGATGACAAATTTTTGCTGGTTTCCTGCTCAGACCATCTTTCAAACCTGAACCCTGTTTCTTTTATTTTGTAGTAATGTTTGCTTACTAAACTTTATCGGCTCTACGTGGCCATTATCTTGCCAAAAATGCAAATAGCTGTTGGGAGTGTGAATCCAAGAGTAAAGAATTCGTAAATTCTCAGCTGCTGAAAGGACATAATTATAGTTTGCAACAAAACACCTCTGATGATTTGAAGGTTTGGAAGCTGGCTGAAAGATGGGATGTGTTTCAGGAATCTCTGGTTAGTTGAAATAGAAGATGGAAATACTAGGCTGTCAAAAGGATTGTTGGACTTTATAGGCTTGTTCCCTACAGCTTCCTGTGGGAGTCATGGTGCTATAATAATACGTTATTAAGGTGCAAGAAACATTCATCATCATTTTGGATCAATGCTATGCTGAGCAGAGCAAATGTCCAAAGCCTCCAGTTGAGGAGAGGAAAAGAAAACTGAGGGAATAATGGTTGTGAGGTTTTGCCTGGAATTGCTGAGGCCAGAAATCCTTTCTGACCCAATATTCTGACTTCACTGCACAAATGCTACAAAGTGAGCAGTCAAAACATTTTTAATAATCTTGCTGCTCTGCAAGTGCCTGAAGCTTCTGCACCATGTTCTTTCAGCACCACTGAGCCACAGGTTTTTGAGATCTAAAGAGAAAGCGATTATTCAAATGTCTCATGAAGAAGAAGCTCTTAAACAATTTTACAAGTATGATACGTTTTTTTAAAAAAAAAAAAAAGTTTACTGCAGTGTTGAGCTTTTAGCTGCTAAAGCTAATAGAAACGTGGGTTGCAGGTTGTCAAGAGTTGTCTGGAAGCTTGCCAAAAAACACCTTGAATTAAAGGTAAATGGTTGTAAAACAGCGGGTGAGTCACTGATGTGAAAACTCATCTGCGTGGCATTCAGAGGCAAGGCATCTTGTCCAGTGGATACGAGTGCATTATAAATGAGATTTGGAATGCCAACAGTTTAAGTTCTGCTGACTTTGTCCGGGTGAAGCTTATGTCAGAAAGAAGCACAGAAATGCAAGGGAAACTTGGATTCATTGAGGTGTTTAGGATCCATTGAGTTTTGGCTCTGACAAAGTTTAAAGTATTTAAACTTTTCTTAAGCAGAGGCAGGGTAGAAAAAAATTAGATAACCTCATGTTTTGAGGAACAGTTATTTTTAGAGCTGTTCAGTATTCTAGCTCAGAAGTGGCATTTTTTTCATGGCTACTTTGATCTTTAACAACCTGTGGACACTCTGTGGGAGCAGAGTTATTAGTGTTAACATCCTGATTACATTCCCAGGGAAGTAATTGCACTTTTTCTACATAAAAGCGTCTGTAGTTCCAAGAGCATGATAAATACTGGAAACTCTCTTTTCCTTTTCTTTTTATCTTTCACAGGAGACAGTGAGTATATCCCCAGATCCCCACTTCTACTGTAAATGACTATGTAAAGCGTATTAATGTGGTATCTAAAGGCACCATTTCAATGATGAGTAAAGAGGTGGCTCTGTGTTTGGCTTTTGAGGTTGCATCTATCATTCAATGTGGCATGGAGAAAGAATCATAGAATCCTGAGAGATGTTTGAGTTAGCACTAAATGAACTAGCTCAGGTGCCAGAAGTGGTATAGCTGAACCATGTGGGCTAGTTTAACTTTTTTTCTTGGTGGGATTAGCTCACAGGCACGAAATGTCACATAACTGATCTGGGACCATCCTAGAAGCAAAACTGAGCTCTTAATGTCCATGTGAGCTGGTTCTGCGCTATGCTACGTACAGACGTATTCCCGAAGGCTTTATGACAAATACACTACATACTTTAACCTCATTATGGTGTATCATAGAGGGACCTGAATACATTTTGTTTTGTTTTTCTTCCAAGGATAATTGACTGTTCTACGATCTGAATCACATCATCGATTCAGAAAAATGAAGAAGCACTTGAGTTGGATTAAACAGCTAGGCTTGACATAATTCTGCGGAGGATTTTCCACTAAGGAAATATCTTAAACTGTTTTTTTATCACTTTTATTCACTTGCAAGTGAATGAAAAATGGGGGGTAAATGCTTGCATGTTGTATTTATCAGTAAAACTGATGGCTCCAGTCCATTGACCTCTATGAGAGTTCAATTTGAGACAGTACAATTGCAAGTGAGAAAACAGTTCCTTTTGCTAGGATAGTTTTAAGCAGGATTTTGTTATGAGTGGATTTTTTTATATAGGTTGCTAATTCTTTTTTAACAATACAACTATTAATTGCTAAATTAAACCCTTCATTGTTCTTCAGCTAGTGAGTTTGGCAACACTGAAAAACGTCTGTTTTTGAAAATAGATTTTGTAAGGATGCAGTATGCAGATTGGCTGTTGAAAGCATGTTTTGCGTACAGAAACCTGTCATTCACTGTTCAGCTTTATAAAGCAATGTAGAGTGATGTTCAGAAGGAAGTCACACATCATGCATTAGCACAAGGATATTGAAAAAGCTGAACATGGTTGCACAGTCCTGCTGAATGTCTCTGGTTCTTGTTTCAGAGCAGAGGGCAGCAGTAAGATCCAAGCCCGAATAGAACAACAATCTGCCCGAGCCTCTCAACCTCCTTCACAGTTCAGAGCCCCAACCAAGCCAGCAACTGGACCTAAAACTTCTCCTTTGAAAGATAACCCTTCACCTGAGCCTCAACTGGATGACATTAAGAGAGGTAAAGAAGGGTTTGTCGTTTCCTGAGTTTTGGTCGGCTTCCTTTCTTCTTTTTTTAATAAAAAACTATGGCTTAGAATTTATACAAACACGTTAGAACGTTGAGGGATTCAAAGCTGGTACTTGGCAGCTGATTTGTTGTCTTTATATCTCATTTTAAGCTATCGTAATGAATTATTTATTCTCTTCTGCCAGCATAGGTATTTATGCTGCAATCTTCTCTGGCATGAGAGAGCTTCTTCTTTCCAGGTTATTTTCTCTCTTCTAAACTATTTCTCTGTTCTGAGAAGAAGACAATAGGTGTGGATTCAAAAGGTAGAAGCTAGGGCAGCTGAATACTAGACGGGCTGAAAGGGTGTCTTAGGTAACAACAACAACAAATGCAGATCCAAGATCTCATTATGCAACCAAGTAACTTGGAAAAAAAAAAAAAAAGTTGTTCCTGCATGGAGTGAGGTTGGAGTCATTCATTAGGGCGATGTAAGGGCTCCGTGGCTCCCATCGGGAGACCTGGAGTCTGTGTCATGCCAAGCAGTGCTAATAGGGGAGGGATGAGAGAGAAAACAACTGCACAGCTTCCATTACCACAACCACTCCTCTCTGGCTTTTATCACACCTGCCATTTAATTGCTGTACTTAACCTTCAAGAGCCTTGAATAACTTCAAGGGATTATTGGCCCTACTCTGTCTCCTGCTCAAGCAATGCTTTGTTTCAGTGTTGCACTGTGGGCAGGGCTCACTTTCTTTACCCAAGTCCTTCCTTTCATTCTGGTGTGATACTTGGTTTTGCTGTGGTTAATATAGTCAAAATGGGCATAATTTTAAATTTAAATTTTTATTTGGTTCTCTTGGATTCCTTGTCTGGCATCAGACACAATTATTTTACTTTAAGATTGTTCTTTCTGTCTAGTATTTTCTTTCTGGGTCTCTTCCCTTGTCCCATATAGCTATTTTTGCCTGTAGACTTAACCTACATTAATTTCCCAGCCTATGTTACGAGCTTAGCAAGTTTTGATGTGTTGTTTTGTTTTCGGTTCTTGGTAATCACTGGGTGACACTTATACAGCTAAGCTGTCTGTGTGTCTGTATAGGTGCTGACTGGTCTCACGCTTTTACAGCAGTAGTATTTGCAATACCTGGATGCTGGTCAGCAGACAGAATCAAAGTCTGAGACTTTGTTAGCTACAGTTCCTTTAGCTGCATTGCCATTTTTATTTTCCGTGTAATAGGTAAGGAGAAAAATATTAGGTTATATATCAACTTAAAAATTCAGTCAATTGAGAATTTTAAATGTCTTTACTCATGATGTATAATAAGCTACTTAACCACGTGAGCACTCTTTTACATACTTACAGGAATTTATAGGGGTCGTGTTGCACCAGACAAATATAAAGATTCTATTAAGACAACATCTGTTCTACAGGAACCATTTTCAAGTGGTCTAAAAATATAAGTCACATTTAAAACTGTTCTAGTGATTTTTTTCTTCCACATGATTGTTTTTTATTGGGAAGTACTTCCAAACAATCTGTGGAGTTTGATTCTAAAATTAAGCCAAATAACACCTGACTCATACTAAAATTAGGATGTTGAGTTGGCATTCAATAGAGTTCTTCAAGGTCCAAAAAGGAAGAAAGCAAAAATACCCAGGCAGTTTTCTGTCTGCTTATAGTATATATGCTTTTAAACTTTCTAAGCATTCCTCAGTTTTAAGCAATCCCCAAGCTTTTGGTACCCTTGAAAATAATCATTGATTATCTACAGTGTCGGCATTACTAAACAATTTATGTCATGAGAAACTACTTGGGAGAGGTAGAACTAAAATGGCACCATTGTACAATGAAAATAATAAAACTTAAATGTAAAAGCTGTGAGGTAGTTTCTTAAGAACTTGAAAGTCTTTGGCCATAAAAATGCACGTTAAAGGAAAATTAGTGGGACTGGAGACTGTTCTTTCCAGTCAAGCAGTGGTTTTCCTTTTGGTTGAATTAGCTCCTTTCTATTAAAAATAAACAAACATATAGCTGAAATTCTATGGTGTTTCTTCAATGGACGCAGCACAGAACTTACAGTCCTCAGAGGAAGTGGCTAAAAACATCTCTGTGACGCTATGATGTTCTTTTTGTTCCCAGTATGCCCTACTCAGGGGTGTGGTAAGACGCATAGCCCTTGTGATATTTAACAGTGGTTTTAAGCAAACCTCAGTGCAGGCTTTTGCTTACCTCCACTACCCTCAGCTGTGTGTTCCCACAGCTCCCCTTACAGATGAGCTGGGAAATGAACTTGCAGGTAGGTCAGTCCTCTCATCCATCCCATTACACAGCTGTCCAAACAGCAGTGCTTGAGGACAGAAGCAGAGCACGTGGGAGTTGAGCCAGTACTTTCCTTCACGCAGGAGACCTTTGGGAGGCTGCCTCTAGGGTCCCACACTAGAAGAGTCTTTTCCTGTGCGAGCTTTTATATTGTCCTCCTGCTTGAAGGGAACAACAAAGAGGGTGAGAGCTTGTTTGTTCCAGCACTTGGCTGCATATGATCACATTTCATTAAGTGGTGAATAGTTGGACACATACACCACAATACAGTAATTTATGTTCATGAAATTACTGGTGTTTATCAGATATATTTGACCACAACAGAAATGTTTTTAATAACATTGACATAATTTAAGTGTGCGGAACCTGATACAACACTGAAATGTATTTCTGCTTTGGAAACTATAAATTCAGTGCTTAAAAATCTGAGCAGATCTTGTTTACTTAAAATGCAGCTGTAGTCCTGTAAGTATTATTCCATAGAATAGTATTTGTCTCTCAAGGACTTCTCAATCAAATTTGCACTTCACTGTAAAATAGTGCATCTTCTAGCTGCCAGCTTTGCATGCTCAAAATGCATACTCAAAATGCCAGTATCAAGTTGATTTCTATCCACCCTGCATACCATTATTAACAGTGATTATTCTGCTATGAGCATACAGCCTTATTTTTCGAATGGCTTTATTTCCAAAAGCCCTTGGTATTCTTGCAGCCCAAGGTTAGGGCTTCAGTTAAAAATCCTGCATAGCCTTTTGGAGTTGAGAGAAGAGGCAAGAACACTTACCCATGATTACTGAAAGAGATTAGGACATTTGATACAAAATACATAGAAAAAAGATCCCTGTTGAGAAAGGCTGCTCTGTGTTTTTATGATGATTTCTGACCTTGATTTTTTTTCTTACTCTAAAACTGGACGGACTGCCAGTGTAAGACAGTAAGCTGTTTTGTTTTCCTGAAAGAAGGCTTACAGTGGTATCATGAAATATGCAGAAGTTAAGGTTCCCTTGGCAATGTCAGGCTTTTCAGATTATGTAGACTCATTTAAAGTAAATGTACAAAAACATACTGTATGAAAAGCTTTCTTAAAACTAACTATGGCACATCCTGACTCTTGTCATCTTTTAAGCCTTAAAGGTTCATCAACAAGGTGTTTGATCTTGTGGAGCTGAAAGTGATCTGACTTTTTCATTGTTCAGTTTAGGGTATATGTACACACACGTACGCGCACAACTGTTTTAATTGGAATCACCGCAAGGAAGCATTTAGCCAAGGCTTCAATACCTGTAACTGCACTAAGCATAACAGGCAAATTGGAAATGCAAAATCTGACAATTTTAAAGTAGATGTGCTCTTCCTGTAAGGCTCTGGTGTCACTGTTGGCTTAACCACCGGCTTTGGTGGGGTGACATGAGGGATTTGAACAAGCTTCCTTAGTGGTCTTGCTGGAGTTGTGCCTCAGACTTGTAATGATGCAGCAGCCACCGTAACACTTGTGAAAACAGTTATGTTTTTCTCATCTGCCCATAGATTAGACATTCACAGTTCTAGACTCAAGGAATTAAGAGACAAGACACCTGAAAGGAAGTGAAGGAACAGCCTCTGTGAGGAGAAAGTTGGTTAGAAAATTTCATCAGAACTGCGTTTTTCATCCCTAACCACTGTCACGGACAGCACCATTTGCTTCCTGCTCATTGAAGCTCGTGATGGTGCTGTTTTGCTTTCCCTATGCACTTACAGCATGGTAGGCCTTGCCACTTCTTCCAAGGCATTGTCCCTTTTACTCCTCATAACCCCAACTCTCTAATCTTGCTTTCCCACCCACCGGCCTGCATCAGTTCCTTCAGTTACCTCCTCGCCTACTGTATTCATGCAAACTTGCTGTTCAGACTTTTTTTCCCTCTAGTTCTCTGAAGTGCATTTCCTGTTGCATCTTTTCCCTTTCACCACCATTTTAATAAATATATATATATAAAAAGGGAAAGAGCTTTTTTTCCCCGTTTGCTTTTCCCCATGACTTTCTTAGTCCTGAACTCAGAGAACGTTTATAATTTTAAATCTTAGATAAGGTTAGGCTGAGAGCAGTGACTTACAAGTGCTCATTTGTATGTGTATCAGATTCTAGCCGTGAAATGGATTTTTAAGGCCTGCAAGGCTGTGTTGGGAGGGAGCAAGGCATTACAGTACAAAATCGTATCTTCTGTTGGCCTAATCATATATTCTTCCTCCCTCTTCTAGTAGTCTCTCATGTAATGCCTTAAAGATGAAAGGGTAAACTTTGCCTGGCATACTTATAAAGCACAAAAAAACACAGATGGTCTAGTCAGGGATCTACCTTCAGGAAGTAAGTTGGACGAACAGCCCCACTATCCCTACATACCCAGCCAGAGTTAGTCACATGGTCGTTCCTTCTCAATATGCCTCTAATTCAATATAACTGTAACATTTGAAATTGAGCTCTGAACTTTGAAATTGAAAAGTTGGAGTTTTAAATTTGGCAAAAGAAAACTTCATTTCTCAAACCAATTCATGCTAATCTAGAAGAACTCTCTCCAATGTGGAGGCTGAAAACTCTCTTGTTACTCCCAAGGAAGCAGCCCAAGGAAAACAGATCTTTTTTTAGAAAGAGAAGAGTTCCAGTTGCTCAGACTTGCTCCTGGACAAACTGAAGAAAATAAGAATTAAATTGGTGCCATTTTTATATGAAGGAGGGATTTGTTTTGTAGGGATCTGGTTATGGCATATCAAGAAGGATATCCCTAGTTGAGGAGCTGGGGTTCATCTCACTCTGAATAACTCGCAAGCCTGATCTAAGGGGAATTTTGCCTGGCGTCAGTTCCCCATTTGTTGGGTAGAGACAATAGTACACGTGTTGTCTCTCACTTTCATTCTTGTCTCTTTGGCCTGTGGGTTCTCCAGGGCAAGCACTGAGTTCTCACCATGTGGATTTAGAGCTACTACCACAATGATGGGCTACGTTTTGAGTGTTTCTTGTACTTCATATGGCATACATGTGGATATGGTTCCCTCTTGGAAACCTGCCTGGGTGAACTGAGTCATTGACTTTTTGGGTGGATACAAAAAACGTCTTCTGATAGTATTGAGGACACTTGTAATTATGACAAATTTAACAATGTGGATTGGTTTGGGGTGACTTACCTTAATGGCTGTTTGGTAACTGGTTGTTCAGCCAGCATCAACTCTTGCCAATGAGGCTGTCATGGTATTCCACTATTTCTTTGCACTGGCAACCCTGAAGTGAGGTGTGGCTGATTTGAATGACTTCCCAGTTTCAGAGTAGTCTGTTTTTCCTGGCTACTTGCAAGCTCTGTAGCAGGTTAAGGTACTGTTACCAGTCCAACATGTGAAAGTTTTCATGTATTCTCATCTGCTCCACTGCGGAGTTTATCGGATGTCGTTTATCTGTTCCTCAAGTTTGCTTAGAATGAGTTGTGTGACTTTGTGCTGGAGCAGTTTCATATGTTATCTTAAGGCAGTTTTTGTTGTGGCCTCTCTCTCTCATTGCATTTCCCAAGTACCTAAATGTCAGTGATGTCTAACAGAATTTAGATTGCTGCATGTTTAAAAGTTTTCTGCTTGTTTGTTTTTATTAAGAAGGGGCTTGTGGTGGCCTGTAAAACTCAATCAGAAAATTTATTTACTTTGTATATAGAGTGTGTAACTTGTGGAAAATAATGAAGCAGGAAGCGCTTTCGTGAGAGTAAAGTGTATAGATACTAAGTGAGGGTTTTACGATAATAACCTTTGCTGCTCTTTAAATTCAGCTGCTACAATTAGGTTGAAAAGTTGTCAGGATTTTTTGATTTTCCTTCCTGACTCTCTCTTTCATGTGAGGTAGTTTGATGTGATAAATTATGCTCAAGGAAACTCTTGCATTTTCACATTCTTTGCCCAGATTCCATGGGGCCCTATTCATGGTTTCAAGCAGATGAATGTCCTTTTCTTTCAGAGCTGAGAGCAGAGGTTGAAATTATCGAGCAGATGAGCAGCAGCAGTGGAAGCAGCTCATCGGATTCAGAAAGCTCATCGGGGAGCGAAGATGAAAGCTCCAGCAGTGAGGGGGAAGAGCCAGCACATGTTTCCCCTTCCCAGCCGCCGCACCAGCAGTATAACAACAGGAACGCTGTTGCTAACGGCACCAGCAGGCCACAAGGAAGCAATCAGCTCATGAACACGCTCCGTAAGTAAAGCCTTGCGTCCTATGGCTGCCGAAGCTGCTTGAGAGCACTCATTTTCCTAGCACGTTAAGCTAACTCCGTGAAGTGCAGCTGGCCGAACAGTAGTCCCGGGGAGGTGTGCTGGCTGAAATATGTAGACAGATTTTTTGAACAGAAGGCTGAGACCTATCTGAAGGTGTGGAGATTGCTTCAGTCTGGTCTAGAGCCTGTGGGCATCAGTGTGATGGCCCCCATCGACCATGCTGAGCCTTGATTCAGGCCTCCAGCTGGAAAGAGGGGGTAGCAGAGCATCAGTGCAGGGGATATGGGGCACTGGAGGATGGGAATTATATTAGTGTGAAAACACAGATGAGGTATAAATAGTGGGATTGCCACATGTGTCAGTGAAAGGCCTGTGGAGAATGGTGAATGACACAAGGCTGTCCTGTGATCACAAATGCAGCTCTCTGGCTTTGCTGTTAGCAGTGTTGCATTGTCAGAGTATTTGCTCTATACTGTGCTGGTTTCAGTTGTGTTTTCACAAATACCATGTTTTGAATATTTTGAATGTTTGCCAAATACATAAAAACATCATAGCTCTAATGTTAGAAGGCACTGAATCACTACAAACTCACTCCATCATTTAAGAAGTATTTCTGTCATATTGGACTCTATCTGGGCAGATGGTTTACATCTGCATTGCTCTTCCCTTTTGCTAGATCAGGTTCGGTGCATTTACATGAAACTAGAACTTAGTTATCATAAATTATTTTTAATTCCTCCTGAGGCATTTTTGAGTACATCTCTTGGCATCCTCACACAGTGAACTGGTGGGGCTTAAATGCAGATAAATACAGGGTTTCCAGCGTCAAGAAGACAAGTTCAGATGTTATATAGACAATAATGAAAAGGCCTGCTGGAAAACTGGAGAGGCCAGTCAGTGTTTCTGCCAGTCATGGATGCTAGCAGAGACCCTTGGGTGATTTCCAAAGTTCAGCAACGTCAGTAAGACTCTTTTCATGTCCCTGTTTCTGATTGTGAGCTGCCTCTACCCTGCTTCTTTTGGCCATGACTGCAGTACTGCACAGGTCAATACATTTCAAGAAGCCTTTGACCCCAGGAGGGTTTGGGAGCTGTTGAGGCAGCTCCTGAGGTAGCTACTTTTCTTTTCAGGCAGTCATTTCTGCCTGACCTTGAGTATTGAAGTCACTGGTAACCTTAAACTAAACTTCCCCAAGAGGGGAAAGGATATTAAGAAATCCAGGGCGTAGCTGTTGCATACCTGCTCTGCCGAGGACCTACCTGTGTTTGAGGCAGGGTCAGGGAGAGCACTCAAGGGTCTAGGTTCAGTTACCAGCACACAAACATGATCATTGCCTCGTTACCTCCTCCTTGTCACCAAATCACAAATGCTCTGCAGGACAGGCTCTGAGACTGGAGGTTTGGTCCACATCCAGTCCTCTCTGCACTTTGGAGGGGTGCCCCTGGCCTTCCTTTACCTTCACACCCTGTGTCAGCTCAGTTCAGCCAGCAGCCTTGAGTTGCAATAGCTTTAACACTCCTGCTGCCTTACTGACACGTGGAGGCCTTGCTTTGGCTACCCAATCCTCCTTAAAACAACAACAATTTTTAAAAATCTATTTTAATAGGGTTGAGAAAGCCAGGGAATTCCCCAGTGCCTCGTCATGGAGCCATGCACAGGAGCTTGGCCGGGTGGAGGCTGTGAACTCCTCCTGCAGCTGTTAGCAAGGGGAGCGCTGCCCTACGACAGGGGACAGCCTCGGTGGCTGTGGAGCCAAGGAGGCTCTGTTTGGCCTGGATCAGGCCATGATGCAGCTCTTGGTGCCCTTGGGCACGGAGAGCAATTCCATCAGACTGAGGTGACGCTCGCGTTCGGTTTTTGTGTTCTTCCAGCACACACGTGACTGTTCTTTGGTTTCATTGCAGTGAAATGTGAATTAACGCCTACCTGCTTCTTGTGTTCTGTTTTGTTTTTTTTTGTTTTCCAAAGGAAATGACTTGCAGTTGAGCGAGTCTGGGAGCGACAGCGATGACTAGAGGCTGCGCTTTTGCTGTTTTATACATGGAAGAACTAATTTACCTTGAAGTGATCAGATTGCTTACAAAGAGGATCTGGCACAGGAATAGTTCCACGTGTGGAATTTTAGTAGAAGGAATGTATAACCCTGCAAAATACCGGATGTCGAGGGCTGTTCTACTCTGTGAATCAAGTGTATATTTTGTCCATATTCTTACTCTTTAAAAGCTTTAAATAGATATGTACAGTAGGTAAGCCAGTATATGGCGCTATGTTCCGGTCTGTTCATCATCTGTAAGCTTTAATGTGTAACTTCATCATGTCATCTAAAAACTTCTTGTTTGTAGAAGATATTCAGAAGATAATCAGCCCAGTGTGTCTTCAGGGAGGGGGGAGGGGGATGCGGGGGTTGTATATAGGGTGAGCATGAGCCAACAGTGAGATTTTAAAAACTAATAATAATAATGCAGGAGCTAGAGTGTGCACTGAAGTGGGACTGTTATAAATTAAGTTTCAACACTAAGTTGATTTATTTGATTTGGGACTTTTCTAATGTGTTTTTATTGCTATTTATGATTGATTTAATGGACATGCTTTTAAACATTTGGAACGGAGAAATCATAAAACCATGTTTGTCACAAACCTTGCTGCACCAGTGCCTTATAAGCAGTTTTTTTAAACAGAGCTTCAACTCCTGCCATCTTTTGTATGGGGAGCAATACTGAAACCCCTTCAGATTGCTTTTTCAGAGAAGAGCTGTATTTCACGTATGGGCCAGCTGTACTCTGAGGGCAGTTTCTCCAGTAAGATAAAGGATCTACAGCCGTCACCTGAACACACCGAACAGGAACCAGATCAGCATTTTCTCATGCAACTGAAGCATCTCATTTAATCCCGACCTTCAGACCTAGGTCTAGAAATATATAGGAGCCTGTTTGCCAGTGAAATCGCAAGGTCACAGATACAAGATATTGGACTTACTGAAATTGTAGGACCGGAGCCTTGTTTGCAGTTTCCTAAAGGATGCAGAAAGAAGAGATGATTAAGCAACTGTGTAACAGCAGAAGTCTCTCTCCCACCACAGTTGTCCAGGTAGACTTTAGTCCGTATCGTTTGTTGGATGTGATCTCCATGCTTGGCAGGATTACACAGAACAAGAAATATTTGCCTACGATGAAATTCACCCCTGTTTAAGGGGGTTTAAAGGGTGCTTAGCTGGATTATCATTAACTTATTTTTTTTTGTTCCAATGGAAAATGAGTGCCACAGGCAGCCTCTTAAGGTTGAACACAAGGCTGACTTTTTAAACCCCAAATTAATGACATAGGCCAAGTGACGCCGCAGTTGTGGTGTAATCCGGGGGAACGTGAAGCTGAATTGGATGCCTCTCCATTCTTAAGTGTCTGCTTTGCACTGCTTTTGTCTGTCTGATCATTTGTGTTTTAACTCCTGCTTCTTTAATGAGGAAAAGAAACAGGAAACTTTCCTTTTTTTATGGTATTGAAGAGCAGGGGGACATTGGAAGGGAGATTTTATTAAATGGTTTATTTTTTTTGCATTCGATACATATTTAGGCATATTTTTGCATTATTGTACATACATTTAAAATACTTCTTTTTTTAAAGTGATTTATGATGTGGGTACATATTTTAACATACAATTATGAAATATACTTGATGTAAAGCCACAACTGATCTCTCCTGTGTTTTTGTTGTTGTGTTGGTTTTTTCCCCGTTCCTTCTCTAAGAGTAAAAGTGCTGTGCTCTAACAGTCTTGAGCCACTCTGGGATTTTACACTTTGGTGCAGGAGATGTGCATGGTAGCTGGCAGTCTAATTAATGCTACTACTGCTCCTGACTTCCCAGCTTAAGATTTGAATGAGCGTGGAGGCGTTTCAGCTACCATTTCCCCATTGCTGAAGCTTATTGCTGAGTTCTGATGACGTTATTAGTTGTGCTTAAATGGAAAAGCAGCAGTGTAACGTTTTCATTGCTTCCTTCACTGGCTTCATACACACTCTGAATTCCAGGACCACGTCATAGGAAGCTTACTAATCATGTGTAAATAAAATATACAAAATATTCTTAAGAGGGTAAGACAACACCAGGCTACATTAATTCGAATTGCCACTTGAATTATGGTTTAAATCAGCAAGTGGGCAAGCTTTGTTCACTCAGTAAGTTTCTGCCTTGTTTGTACTGAGGTCATGTTTCCCTGCTATCCCCCCTAAAAGATTTCTTCCCTTCCATATCTCTTGGTGACCAAATGAACTAGCTTTCATGTGACTGCGTATCGCTTCTAAAGCACATTTGGTCATCTTTTGCGCTCCCTGGAGAGGTGTCATGCCAGGGGTGGCCAACCTCAGGTTTGTGAGCTCTTCAGCCCCATGTTTCACCCAGGCTCTGGCATGGGGCTGGTGAGTAACATGGTGCCCTGCATCCTGTTCGTGGCCGTAAGCAAGTCAGTCCCTGTGTGTGACCAGTCCGTCCCCTCCACCATGGCACGAGTGGCTCCTGACATCTCCTCCCTGAGAAGCTTTCTGGGGTCTCTGCCCTTCTCACAGGTACGTGGTGCGTGTTTGGTGTTTGGTGAAGGCCAGCCATGTGCAGACCAGTAGGCAACTCGTAGAGTCACCAAGTCTGGCTGCCTCTCCATTATGTTTTTCTTAACAAATGTTAAGAAAACCATTATGTTCTTCTTAACAAATGGTAAAGCCATTGCCAGCCTGAAGTTTTGACTGGGGGTTCTTAAAGTTTGGTATGCTGAGAGATTATAAATGCTACTTATTTGTTGTTCGTGTTTTGCAGCAAGTTCTATTCAGATGGAAATAGGAATTGAAATAACTTGCGGAAAAGCAGTTATTTAGAATTCTTTTAATTAGTTGACTGGCAGTATCTTTAACATGCTGGAGAAATAAGTTGACTAAAACGTGTTTTGATAAAACCTCTTAATGAAACAAAGTGTTCCTGAGTTTCTGGTACCTTCTAGTCCTGCAGGATTTTAGCACTAGCAGATCTTAACCACCTTAGGCTAATTATTTTTTTTTTACATACAAAGTAGGAACACTTTTTATATGCCAATTAATTAAATGTGAATAAGCAGTGCATATGGAATGCAACTATCAGAATGAACTGAAACTAAGTAAATATTTCACATTGAAGGGAAAGCTGCCTGCTGGCTGTGGTGAGGTTAGTGGTTCCGGACAGCTTCAGTTTCTGATGCTTTCTTCTGTTCAGTGACTTCATCCAGTGCAGTGGTTTCACTTCCCTTAAAGCTCCACCGGCAAACACGGCCTGCTTATGATTTCTCCCATAATTACAATGGCTTTTGTATTAATAGTCAATAATGACTTAAAGTGGTTCAATTAGATTGTCATAATTTACAATATAGTTACTATTTTTTTAATATAAAAGTTGGGCTTACAATGGGACAACTTCACTCATCTCATCCGTCTCAGATGCCCTAAAATATGATTGCACCAGCATCCAACCTCATGTTTGAAGCCTGAGTCATGGGCAGAAAGGCTTCCACCTGCCCTTGTCCCCCCGAGGGCTGAGCCGCCTGGCCCAACAGGCACAGCTTTATCACAGACTGGCCATATGCCTGTTTGTAGGTATGTATAAAATTAGTTTGCTCTGCAAAGCTTTATAATCTTTTTTTTTTTTTTTTCCCTCCTTCAAAGTCCATTTATTTGAATAAAAATGCAGTTCAACAATCCACGTGTGCTTTTATTTTATTTTTATTTTTTTAACTTGGAAGCTAAGAGAAATGTAGCCTGGAATTAACTTGTAACGGAGAACACTTATTTTCAGTAATTGCCTGCGCTTCATTGTTCAGCGTGTTATGCGTTTCCTGCTAGCAGCTGAGTCATGGAGTTCGTATGGATAACGCAGCTGCCGAGTTGCCATCCTGACGGGATGAAGGCTTGCGCTAGCAACTTTGAGGGCCTCATGTTCAGCTGGTAATGATGAATGATTAAATCTACCTGGTTACTTACAGGGTTTTTTTTTTTTTTTTACACACACAAATGCATGAATAGGAAAGGAAAAATCAAAGTGGGGTTGTTTGCCTTAAAAATGGAAGCTGAGATGTTGGGGAACCATTGGGACAGGCATGTAAATGTAAAGTAGCTGAACGTCAGTGCACATTGTACACCCAGATCCTGTTCTCAGAAGATAAGCTGATTGAATCCTAGCTCTGGTTTATGTGAGAAGGGTGAGCATAAGAATTGCAAGGCATCTGTTTAGCTATTTCTTCCTATTCCAGCTGCTAAACACTCCCTTTCCTGGTTTTGTAATTCCATTATTTCTAGCACATGTATGCTTTCTGCAGCCAAAGTCCAGGAATTTTGCAGGAAAAGGGGTGGATGTTGAAGTGTTACCAATGCATTAGCTGTATTTACCCTTGCTCTAAGTTAAATGTGTATGACCAAGACCTCGTGAATGGGCCCATCTTCCTCCCCCTTGTTGGCTTTGCCTTTATGAGGACTAAACAGTGTTATGCTGGACAACCAACAAAAAAGTGGCGAAGTGTGAGGGGGAAATACCTCAAGCTGCTGTTGCTTATGTCGAGGGTGCTCTCTAACCGAGCATCATTGTTGTAAATAAAACTCATTACTAATACTGTGCTGTGCCTGGGAGGAGAGAAGTGAGGTTTGGAGAAAGTCATTGAAAATATCTCGCTAAGGGGGTGTGGCGTTTGATGCTGCTGAACTTCATTTGGCTCTGCCAGGGGGGTTTGTGTGCCCTTGTCTCCCACACATTTTGGCCAGCTGTGGGTAGAGGCAGGGGCTGGAATGAGGCTGATTTATTATTTATTTATTTTCTGTGTGCTGTTGGATCACAGTTGAAAAATGTGTTTTAAAACCAGCCCTGGCTACGTGGAGACAAATTATGGGATATCTTGGAAGGAATCACGTGAATTTGACTTGAAATTCCGTAGAATCTGTAAATCCTGGTACATCTCCCAATGTCATATGACAAAATGCCCCTGATGGACTGAGCTTTCTGCACATAGGGTCTCTGACCAAGGTACTGCTAAACTGACTGAAAATTTGTGCAGTGCTGTGCCATAAGCACCAAGTGCAATGGCTGAAGCTTCCTTAAATATAACTAAAAAAAAAAAAAAAAAAAAAAAAGATGAAAAAAAGATGCACCCTTCTAGTTTAATCTGGGAGGGTGGGGAGGGGGAGAAATGTTCAGATTTTCTTTTGTATAATAAGGCTGTACATCCATTTGCTCTAACAGGACTTACAAGTTTATAAATAACATATGAAATGGGTTTCCAAGCCACAGGTGAGTAATATTTTTTGAAAAGTAACCATGTCCAGCTTCTAATGAGATGGTGTCAAGAGGGTGTTGACAACACAGAACAAACACACTTGCGATTGCCCGTTTCAGTCTGCCGTCATGAAGTGGGCCATATCACTTCATAGCAGCGTTGAGATGAGTACTGAAAGCCTGCATCTTCTGCCCTCTTGGCCTCATGAACGGAGCTTGGGTACCATTTGGAAACAGCAGGTTAGCAGCATATTGACACTCGGAGAAACACTGGCTTCCAATTCATTTGGGCGCTCTTGACCATCTCGCTCCGTGTCTTTTGAGGAACATTTCCATTCAGAAAATTAATTTGGATGTATTTCTGAGTTTTCATCGTTTCCTCTGTGATTTTAATTCTCCTGAACTGTAATAGCAGGATTTTCTTAAGGATGGAGTGTAGTAATGCACTAAATATAATGCTGACTCATGCATGAATCTTGCCTGAAAATTTCTACCTGAATTTCTTTCCAGACCAGCTAGCTTTGTGGTAGGTCTCTACATGAAAACCTTTGAGGCACAGTTTTGCAGGACCTGGGCTGAAGGAAAGCTTTCCCTGCACACTGCACATATGATATAAAGTCCACTTCTGTGCAACACCAGCCAGCCTCTAAACTCTGCTATTGCCCCTTTGTGACTTGGGTCTTGGCTTTTTCCTCCACAGCTCCCATACTTCCTTAGCATTTTCCTACCGCCGCACTTTATAATCATTAACAGAAACAACCAAGCATATGCTCAGGAAAACAGCTACCAAATACCATCATGAGCAGCATGGTCAGGTCAGTCTGGGGATTGTCATGGTCTGCTAGGAACACAAAGTGTGCCCTGGCTTCTGTCAGGCTCTGGCCGTACAGGACCTGGGCACACATCACGCCTAACAAAGGTGGCCAAAATTTTGTAAGCATACAGGTAAAGCATCTTCATCTTTTGCATAAATCTGAATGAATTAATCTATGCAGTAAACCATGGTTACCATAAAGCTGGTTTTTGGAAGGAACTGTTCTGAGGGTCAGGTTCAATTGATACCTTTTCCCCCAGCAGGAACTGGTGATCTCCTTGCCTTAAGACAAGATACAGATTCAGCCTGACCTGCCACTCAGGCTGGAGGCAGGATCATGTATAAACTCATGTCAACAAGAAAATAAACCCCTAATTAAACATTAGCCAGTCAAGATACCAGGTTTGGTGTTTGGTTAATCCAGCCAGTGCACTCACTTCCCAAAGCCACAAGAGATTTTAAGGGGCAGTAAATATCCTACAGCTGTGCCTCTGCTAGCAAGTCGCACGGCCCGGGAGTGGAACCGCAATGCAGGAGGGTGCTGGGTTTGTACTGCTCCCACCGTGTGCCTTTCACCCGAGGGGAATCCACTTTGTGTGCCCTTTCCCTGATGCAAACCAAAGCAGGGTAAGTGGGGATGATTGGGGCATTCACTGGGTAAGTGCGCTGCTGACCTGAGCTGAACACTAATGTGTAGGCACCCTCCGTGAACTGGCCCCGTTCCAGCTTCTCTGCAAAAACACCAGGATAAGGAGCACGTTAAGAAACACTGCTTAATCCCAGGAGCATAACGTTAAGCTTTATAGCTATGGCATTAACACATGAATCATGTTGAATAATAGCACACCATCAACGAGCTGAGAAGCTCATATTTCCACAAATGTTAAGGCATGAACAGCATTCCTATGCAGTACACACAAATAAATCTCCATCTGATGGTTAAGACGTGAGGTGGCTGTGGCAAATCAAAAGGCAGAGCTAGGACCAGGCTGCAGGTTTTCTCATCCCAAAGCCAGCCTCGTGCCCTTGACATCAGTGCGGGGCTGGCCCACGCCGGACAGTTTCCAAAGAGTTAAGTTACCAAATCTGTCTGACTTTCAGGGAAGAGCTTGCAATTGCAGACAAATGATGGACGGTTTTTGCTTTTAGCAGCTGAGGATATGTTGTGGGGGGACACAGCTCCCTTTTCCATGGGGTACCCTGTCTTCACCTGGTCGAATGTAATGGCAGTCGCTGCTGGTGCTCAGTTTTCCATCGCTCTGTCCCTAAAGCCAGTGTCTGTGCCCTCCATGTTATTTCTAGCATCACTGTGGCCCTGCTGGCAGAGCAGCAGCAACCCAAGTTTGGCCAAGGTCTGGGCCAGCATCTGTGCTTGGGAGGAGACCCTCGGGGTACAACGTGCCAGATCCTGCTGTATCTGTGTCAGTTCACACCAGTGCTCATATCGGTATCTTTTTTTTTTTTTTTCTTTCCCTCTGTAGACAATGCAGCCAGTTCTCCTCTGCTTCTGCCAGCCTTTAGAAGGAAAATAAATCTCTGTAGTTAAAATCACAAGTCCTCGTAAAAACCTGCTTGTGCCCAGAAAGCTAAGCGTTGGAGCTTGCCTGAAGCTTAGGAAGAAGTAGCATCTTTTTCAATAAATTTACATCTCTAAATAGATGATAAGTGTTGAATCAATTTCCATATGTTTAAAATAGCAGAGCATTAAATATTCTGGCACTTCAAGCAATCAACTAATTTGGGACTATTATGAGAATATCTTTTATACTAGTGGAGCAATTCATCTGGAAAACAGGGACAGTGTGCATCTCTGTGCCCTTTCAATATCATAAAGGACAGCAAATCGACAAGAAATCCTATTTGTTTGCCTGAGGTGGTTACAGTGTCTTATGACATTCAGGTCTTTGCAAAATCAACTTCTAGCTTTTAACAAAGCACTGATAATATACCCCTGTTGGGCTTGCCTGGCCACACGACCTACACATAGCCACGCAGGTCCAACAGTAAGAGAGATAAAGACAAGATGCAAGGGCAGAGCCTGTCGAGGGCACTCCGCCTGGTTGCTCCCATCCCTGCCTCCGGGCTGGGACGGATCTCTGGCCACATCCAGCTGGCTGCGTGCTGACCCTCAGCCTGAAACAAAGCTCAGCACTTTGTTCCCGCTGTCACGTTCATATTTGAGATGGCAGTCATATTGTCACGAGCATTAAGTGTGTGAAGCCTGTGCTTTGGAAAGTTTCAAGGATAATGAATGCCTTTAAAATCAGCTGGTGTTTTTTACCACGGTGCTGCTGGTCTGGATGTCAAGGGCAGCAGAGCCTTGAAAACTGCCTGCCTGCAGGGCCAGGAAGATAGCATTGCATCACATCACATTCTCCCTCACATTCAGCACACGATCTTCCTAGTCCTGAAAAACAGGGACTTGCACAGGGACAGATTTGGGGGTTGCTTGATGATTTTTTTAATTTAAGATCTTGTCCTGGAAAAGGCGATACCACTGGGGAGAGCTGCTAACTGGCAAGTGGATTGGATTTTTCTCATCGACCAGACCTTGTTCACTATTCACAAGTTGATTTCTTACTGCCAAAGCAGTAAGAAGTTCTGCCACTGACTTCAAAAGGAGGATGTCAGGGCTCATGGGAGCAGCAGGATCTTTATTCCATGCATTTTTTTAACTAACATTTTGGGGTAGTTTAAAGCCTACTTGGGAAACCACACGTTTCTAATCCCCCTTCCCTCCACAAGAGCTTTTTGGCTTGGATCACTCTTCACAGTTTTCTTGCTCTTTCCTCGACTCCATTTACCATGGCGATGGGATAAGACAAGAAAATCACAAACCCCTGTCTAGATGCTCTGGAAAGCTGGGCATCCTCAGGAGCAGGAAAATCAGGTGGGAAACAATCCACAAGGCACCAGACAGGGATTTTTCACTTTGTACCTCGATGTTGGCTGTCACTGCTAGGTGCTCACCAGCTAAACAGCAATCTGTTGGGCAAGGCACAGCTTGAGGCCCTGGAAGACCCACCACATTGCTGCAGTAAGACGTTTAATGCTCTTACAGACTTGATGCAAACGTGTTTGTGATGATGGATGAGACTCCGGACATAGAAAAACCATCTTGAGAATGAGCTTGTAGTAGCAACAGTAAGGGACTTTTTGTTTTTCAAGGTCCGTGGTGTGAACAAGGTCTGTGAGGGGTTGGCCATGAGCCACAATGGCACCAGCCTCCCTTACCAACATTTTTTTTCCCCAGGGGATTTTCTCTTTTGGAGCAAGGGTAGCAGTCTTTCCTTAAGAGACCAATCTGCAGAGGCAGCGTAAAGATGCATGAGAACGATCTGACACAGCACTGCAATTACGGGCCCCATCTCTAATAATTTACTGGAGCTCGCCCTACTGCCCTTTCTGCATTTAGATCAGCAGAAGGGTGCATAATGAGGGCCACAGGAGGACAATCGGGTTCTTAGAGCTGGTCAAGCGAATTAAAGTGAATTGCTTGGCAGTTCACCAAAAGCAGACCAAAGAGGGCTCTTCAGGAGGGGGAAAAAAAAAAGAGAGAGAGAGAGAGAAAGAAAAATAATCTTGAAGGTGGCCAGTCTGCAGGCTACATTTGTCAGACTTCAGACCTGCCATAGAGGAGAACGGTGGCTCGGTGTTCTGTAGAGACACCAAACCTGTGTATTACCAAAATTCACCTGTAAAATGCAAGTATTTATATCTCTGATTCAACTGGCATGGCTCTGGCAGTCCCATGCTCTTCCTTCCTAATAGTCTCCGCATGCTGTTGAAGGGTGAAATGCCGTTTCCAGCAGGAGATGGTTACCGGTGAGCAGCGTCCCTTTCGGATGACCTCGCAGCATTGCCCTGACCTCATGATGGCCTGGCTCAGGGCGGTGGAAAGCCCTGGGGATGCTGCATCCCAGAGGGAGGTGGAAGTGGCCGTGTGTCCCTGTAGTGTGGGGGGAAATACTTTCCACCAGACTTTTGCCACCACCCCGCAGCCCGGCACCTTCGCAGTCTTCCTCCTAGCATCGCCAGCATCGTTACTTGTGCAGCCTGCTGCTGGGGTACAGGTGGGAAGGGCAGCGAGAGCTGTCACACGTACATGAATAAATAAGCACGGCCGCTGGAGTGGAGTGGCTATGCTGCCAGACGTGACAAAGGCTTCTGCAGCCTCTGCTGCAATAAGATACTTAAAGCCTCGTTCAAAACCTGCCAGCTTCCCTACCCCACAGAAGGGAGATAACGCAAAATGCATTCTTCAAAGTGGCATTTTAAGGGCTAAAAAGATGTTCACGCGGGGCTTTGAAAATGCATGTAAATCGCAGGTGCTAACACCGCGCAGGGGCAAGGCCAAGCACCGCTTGCACCCCATGTCCTCTGCGAGCTTGGCGGGGGGGGACCCAAAATGAGGCCTGTGGTGGTGGCACCCTGCCCACAGGTTGCAGGCAAGCGGACACCCAGGCCTGGAGTTTGGGAAGATTTGGTGTTTTTACTATACTTTGGAGGCCCGGAGCACAGCTCCAGGCGGGTGAGAAGCACTTGGTGCCTTCTACCCATGGAGTGACGTCCTAGTGCCCCAGAGCATCCCCATGAAAGCGCCAGTGCTGGGTTGTGCTGCCCTGCTTGGCATCACCAGTTGATTTTGCAGCAGTTCTGTGATTTATTCGTCACCTAACCGATGTGTGCAGTGTGTGGCACTGACCCCGTTGGCTTGGTGTTAGGTACCCGCTATGAAAAGCAGTTAAACACCTCTCCACAGGCAAGCAGCAGCCGCCGGGCGGTATTTCGAAGTTGGCATTGCCTTCGCCGGTGCAGACACGTCTCCCTGCTGCCGCGTCCGGGCTCTGTGCTGCCAGGTCGCCTCCCCGCGCCCCAAACCCACCCAAGTGCTGTGGGGATCCGCTCATCCTCGCGGCGTGGTCGGCTGCGATGCAAACCGAAGGCCGCTCTCCAACACGCAGCTCAGCCCTCGCGTCCGGTGCGCCTTGCCAGGCGTGCGGACGGCCACCCGGGACCGGCGAGGGGTTGGCGAGGGGACCCCACAAGCTCATCGCCAAGGCACCGAGGCTTCCCCACGTCACGGGACGGGCGGCGGGGTCGCGCTCGGGTGGCTTCCCAGCAACTCGCAGCCAGGAGCGCAGATCTGCTGGGCGCACGGGGGGACCGCTCCGCTGGCTTTCTCTTTAAAACACTGAAAGGGAAAGGAAAAAAAAAAATCTGGAAAGACAGAAAGAAAAAAAAAAAAAAAAAAAGGAAAAAGCGAGGAAGCGGCTTTCCGGGCGTCCTCCTCCTCCAAGCAGGGCTGTTTTTGGGGGTGCTCCCCTCCCCAGCTGCTCGTTGCCTCCGGGGGCCACCCCGGTCCCCTCGGCCGGGGCGGGGGCGCGGCGGGGGCGGGGGCGCGGGGCGGGGGCGCGGATCTCGTCCGCGGATCTGCTCCGCGGCTCTCGGATCGCCGGCGATGGCTTTCGAGGCGCTGGCGGAGGCTGCGGAGCGGTGGTGCGCCCGCACGCCCTTCCAGCTCATCGCCGCCGAGGAGACGGAGCGGCGCATGGACTTCTACGCCGAGCCCGGGGTCTCCTTCTACGTCCTCTGCCCGGAGGCCGCCTGCGGCGACAATTTCGTGAGTGACCCGCGGGGGCGTGGGGAGGGTGCTTGGGGAGCGGGGGAGGGGGTGCGGGGGGTAACGGGGGGGCGCGGGGATCGCCCCGCTGCAAGTCCTGCCGGCTTCGGGACGGGGCCCCGGGGGGCTGGGGGCGGCCCCGGAGGCTGCGGGGCCCGGAGCCTCCCGTGCGCGCAGGGAGAGCCGCAAAATGGAGTCCGCGGCCGGTGCGGGGCGGCCCCGCGGGCGGGGGCCGGCGATGGACCCCCCCTCCCCATCCCCATCCTCGGACCCCCCTTTTCCTCTGTCCCCCATCACCCGGCCCGGTGAGGCCGGGGAGAGGAGGGCGCGATGCTCCCCGCCTCGCCGCTCCTGCTGCCTCCCCCCGGCCTCCCCCCGGGGGCTGGGGGCTTGCAGGGCTGTCAAGGCAAATGGAGAATGGGCAGGGATAAAATGGAGTCGGGATGACAGCACCCCCACAGCCCCCCTACCCCCACAACCCCCCCCAAGCAGCTCCACACAGGGCCAGGGTGGGGGGGGACCCGGCCGGCAGCCCCCCTCTGTGGCAGGGGGGAGCGGGCAGGTGGCGGTGCCCTCCCCGACAGGCTCCTGGAGGAGTTGAGCTGCAAGTTTGTGCAGAAAGGAACAAGGGGGGGGTCTCTCCCCTTGTCCCCGTGGGCAGCAGGAAGGCAGCGAGTCCGAAAGTGGCCCCCCGGCATGGGGGCTGCAGGAGCAGAGCAGTGGTGAAGAGCTGGTGAAGGCTTTTCTTCGTCAGCGATGGCTGGGGCGTCGTGGCTCGCGCCCTTCCTGCAGCAACTTCCATCTCTGGACCCGCTCAAAATGTGCCTTGTAATTCCCTTGGTGGCAGGTGAGCAGAGGGCGATTTGACAGCTGGGCTACTGGGAACAAAGAGTGGCAAAGGGACAACCCGGAGACCGCAGATCCCGGCAAGCGGGACGTTCATTGTTGTGTCGGGCTGAATTATGAAAGAAGGGATCTGCAGCTGCCTTACACATTGGCCCAGAGATACGTGAGACCTTCAGCTGCAGGCCTGGATGTGCCAGGGGGACACCTCGGGGCACGGGGACAACCCCGTACCCGCATCCCTGCACCAAGCCCTGTGCTCGCGCCCTTCTGGAGATGCCCCTGCCCAGACAGGGCCGTGCCCGCTGGACCCCTGGGCAGGGATGCGTGTGAAGCCAGCTGCAGGAAGGCTGAAGTTGCTGTTGGACCCTAATGATGTCAGAAATGGCAAAGCAAGCTCCTTATTTTTCTTAGACCTGCCTTTTTTTGTTCTATACTGCCTGGTAATCGAGAGAACCCTCCCAAAACACAACCTAGTCAGCTTAAAAAAAACCAAAAGCTCGCGCAATTTCAGACCCTGCTCCCATGCTTCCATCACAGGCCAATTTCGGTGGGTTTGCAACCATGTTTTCCCTTTTTTGTTTGGCAAATATTTTCATTCCAGGGTTGCTGCGGGAAGGACTCCCCACCCAAAGCCACCAGTAATAAAACTGAGTATAAGGGCCAACTACTGTCCTTTGGGGCATTATTATTTGAGGCACTTTTTCTAGTGATAAGACTTTGAAGATAGGCAGGTAGGTGTAATTCTTAATTCTTTTCCTGTTGATGGTGTCTCTAATGCAATTAAGAACCACTAATGAACTGGTTCACCAGCATCATCTTTTCTGTTCCTAGTGCACTGTGAAGCTTCATTTATGGTCCCAGCTTGGCTGTCTTGTTTTATGCAGTCATTTTCATTTTCCTTTTTTTTTTTTTTAATTTCCTTAGAAGATAAGTTTACTTTCTACATGCAATTACAGGCTAAAGTTTATTTTAAGGAAACTTAATGCAAGCCAAGGGACTGATTCTCCTTTGTACTTGAGCCTTGTTGTGTGGCCCTGGTAACATGGAGGAGAGTGAAGGTAAAAGGAAATGTAAGTAGAATTCACAGTGGCACAGTTTATGGTCTTTTTGCACCCTGTAAGTCTTGTAAAGGAGCCTCACATTTAATAAGCATCTGGTGCCTGGTACCCTTGTTCTCTTTCTTTATGTCCTATTTCATAATAGTGTGACTTAAAAAAACTATGTAGGAGGTGCCAGAGTAGTCCATGATAACTCCCTCGTAAGGAGGAAATGATGAGCATGGTGAGTTTAAAAGGGAGGAGGAGAAAGACTGAGAAAGGTTGCCAAGAAGTAATCTGGGAGATAAAAGTTGAATTTTGTATAATACCAGAGATTCCAGATCACAGCAGTCGTGTAATATTAATTTCCTGAGAAGGTGTCTTTGGGCCAGGTCTTTTAAGATGCAGACCTGTCTAGATGCCCACTGCCATCTTCAGCACCAGCTGGGCACTAAAACTCCTTGAATCAGCATTTTGGATAGCTAAATTATGTATGGGTTAGATCCTGAGGTTCATGGAGGTTCATAATCCCAAAGGATTAATTGGATTTGTATAGGCATAGCCAGTAAGGTTGAGGTGCTATTCCTTAGAGCCTATCATTTGTTTTGTCACCTTGTTATTGTTAGTATTCAAAGTGACCAATAAGGCAAACAAAAATACTATGCCACCTTGTTGCAAGATTTCCTGCAAAATATTTTATAACGGAGGTAGTGAATCTGAATACTTCCCATTAGAAAAAAATAGCAATAAAAAATAAAGCTTTGCTGGCATGTTGCACAGGCTAGAACAAGGTGGACCAGCAAGTGGCTGTGTCATCCAGCATCACCGACTCATCCAAGGGCACAAGGGGAAACAAGCCCCTCGAGGTGCAGCCCCATGGAGAGCCTCAGCTCCGTGCTGTGCATGGATGCTGAATGGAGTAACTCAGCCCGACCCTGAGTCAGCCGAGGTGGATGCTGGTGGCTGCATGGGCTTTTGTAGTGACACAAAGCAACCATGAGCAAAACTGGGCAAGCTTGAAAAACGCATACTCTAGTGATGAGGTTAATATGTTTTTTTTTTAATTGCACAGCCACGGACGAGTGCTGCGGTCCACTGGAGTGCCAGCAGCCTACTGCAAAGAGGTTCTCAGGCGCCAGGGTTTTTCCAGGAAAAGCATCTCCGTCCGTGCAGTCTCATTGCCTGCTCTGGCTTTCTGAGCAGGAGCTGAATCCTCAAATTGTTTTCCGTGTTTGATTTTGAGAAGCCAAAATTCCTTTTGCAGCTCCTGTGCTGCCTCAGGGCAGCACTGAACGTCCACAGAGATCTGAAGATGCAGCTGAATTTATAGATGTTATAATGCTGGTCGTTATCATGGGTGAGGTGTTTCCTTGGGGGGAGGAGATGTGGCCAAGCCATTCCCAAAGGAGATGCCCTCACTAATGGTGTTTGAGACCTTTCATCACGTGCTTGTTGCCACAGCCAAAGTTTTAAATCTTCTGCTGGCGTGCAAATTAGCGGAAGCCTTTCTTGCTTCTTGCCTTATGATGTGATGCATAAGTCTCTTCAGAGGCTAAATGATCAAGTTACTCAGGTTTTCCCCTTCTGCTAGATCATCTCACTCTGTGTTACTGCTGGCCAATTCACACTGGAGTCCAAAATTATGTGTGATGTAAAAAAGAGACTTTGTAAAAGCATGGTAGGATAACATGGGGTTAACTTTCCCTGGGAAACAAGCTATTAATTATAAACGGGCAGGGCCTGATTTTCATTTGTAGGGAAGCCCCTGTGTATAGCTGTGATAGTCGAAAGAGGCCACAATTTAAACAAGAATCAGGATGTTAACACTCGTGGTCATTTCATACATATAAACAATTAAAGCAGGATTAGCATGAGTCATGAATTGCCAATCTCTAACATCCAGCCCTTAAGTTTGGCACAAGGATTAGAAGTAATAAAAAGGTTATTGCTAACGCTGCTTATTAAGAGATCATGGGCCAGACCTCCAAAATCTTGAGGCTGTTCTTAAAACACTGCGATTTTGAAGAGAGTGCATCTGGTATTTTAAAGAGGGTTCATTTGAGTCCATTTGATGTACCTTCTGCCTTTTTAGGCCATAAAAATCATGAAGCCAGATTTATTTATTTTTTTAAAGAGAAGCTGAGATTTGGTTGTATATTTATAGGATTACAAGGCCCACGGCTGTAAGATGGCATGAAATACCATGAGACTTGTGGTATGTGTCTTTCAGAGTTGGCAAGGCTGTAAAGAACCCATTTTTATTGCCAGACTGGTAATTACGAGATTACTCTGGGTACATGGAAAGAGCAGGACCTACTCACTAAGACTGGGCTTTTTCTGAGCAAAACATTTTGCTATGGTTAAGCTTTTAAATGCAAAAAAGCAGCAAAGAAAATGCAGGTTAAGTGAGGTTAGTAGCGCATCAGTGACAGTTTTTGCCCTAAAGACACAACTTAGGTGGTATTAAGTAGTGTTTCCTTTAGCCAGATGTAAAACTGCATCCCTGGCAGGTGTTCACCACTGAGCAGGCAGGCAACGTGGAAGCCCTGTGTTGGGGATGGAAAAGTCTGTTATTCTTGCTCTTTCCCTGAATGTTAGTTAAGCTTCTGGGTAACCCTCCCCTGTCCCTGCTGAAGCATAACTTGCTGTTTATAGCACAGTAAAAAGCTGCACAGCACTTTGGGGAAAAGAATTGCTGTGCAAAAATAGAGGTATAAGAGTCTCTAACCATTCCTGCAGCATTAGGCTTCTCTGTTTAGCAGGCTAAGACAGTCCTGTGCACCATGTCTCCAAAAAGAAGGTCTTTAAAAGTGCATGTTAAGTTGTGCTGTGTGCTGCCCTTCTGTGCAAGACACGGTGTTATCTGAGTTATCTGTTATCTTCCCCCATTGCTCACCAGCTCCCCGTTTCAAACAACATCATACCAGCAGAAGAAGCTTTGTCTTGGGGAGAGGCTCCCCAGAGCCAGGCTGGGGAAATGGCCTCTCTCAAGTAAGAGCAACATGAGAGGAAATATCCCAAATGGGTTTAATTGTGGTTGCCAAGGTCTAGGAGGAGCAAACCTCAAAACAGAGAGAGGAAGGGAGGGAAGTGTGAAGTGTCCGGATGTTGTGGGTGCCCAAATGTCTCTCCTTGGCTCTGTGTCCAGTCCATGGTTTTATTTTGCATCTTGTTTTCTTCTGCATCATTGACAGAGTTAGACACCAAATTCCACCTCCAGGGTCACATAGCACTTGCACCAACACCCGGAGGACAACGAGATGCTTTAGCTCTTCCTAAGGGCTTTATGGCAGCAGATTATGCAGAAGGAAAGAAAACCCAATGTGACTTCCAGGTCTAAGCAGGGCTAGTATCAAACAAAAACACCTCTACTTGTAAAACATGTGTGTGATTTCCTTCCCTGCCTTCGGTTTCATGGTGTCAGTAACATCAAAGTTCCTCCTCAGAAGCTTGGCCTCTGAAACAGCCCACAGTGCGAGTCCGAACCAAAGGGGGCCCAGTGTACTTTGGCAGATGTTTACAACCTGCCACCTTATAAAACCATGTGGAGAGGTCAGCTTGGGTTCCTGTTAACACTTTCTCTTTCTTGTGTTGCTGTTGGCTTTCAGCACGTGTGGAGCGAAAGCGAGGACTGCTTACCTTTCCTGCAGCTCGCACAGGACTACATCTCCTCCTGCGGGAAAAAGACGCTCCATGAAATACTGGAAAAAGTCTTCAAGTCCTTCAGACCCGTAAGTGCTTCTTTTCTACTTCTACATGCTGCCAGTTGTCTGTGACTGTCAGTACACTGTAGTACTGGATGGGGCAAAGTAGTTCTTCTCCTTACTTCTCCAGGCAGTGCCTGTGTGCAGGGGTGTTAGCACATCAGTCTCTATCAGGCATTTGCAGATTGCTTCTTAGAGGCCAGCTGCCTTCTTATTTCCAGCTATGAATGCAAGAGAATGAGATGCCTGCCTGGGGTGGGAAGCCAACTGGTGGCACACAGCCGGTGGCACACAGTCTCTGCATGGGGATGGCATCGCTGCCTCCCAGGAATGGGACACGAGTCAGGACTTTGCACCAGAGTGATTTCCCGGTGCTGTAATTTGGGAATTTTGCAAGGACCCCAGTGGTGGTTCAGATTTTGCTCTTAGGATGACTGCCACATGATACTTGCTAACACCATTTTAGTCAAAGCTTGGGAAGAGGCCGGAGCCAAAGCTGGGTTTGGTGGGGAGGGGGGCTTATGTTCTTGTCTTTCACTGGTTTGCGGCTGCTCAGCTTTCTCTGTCCTTGTTTAACACTAAGATTTGGATGGAAATCTTAGTCAGGGTGGAAATCTTTTTATCAGGATGAGGTGACTTTGTTGGGCTGGCCGTTGTGCTCCATCTGTTTTGCCAAACCCTCCTCTTGCACAGTTTCTCCTTTGGAAAGGACTACTAAAATGCAATAATTACAGCAGATGCAATAATCAAATACAGTAACTGAAGCTTGACTGCTGGTAACTCACTGATTTTGACATGACCTGGGCTGGATGGACAGGCTGGTGCAAAGAAGAGCAGAGAGCTTCATCACTAGGCCCATGCTTCTTCCCTGCGTCTCCCTTGATGTCTCTGACAAAGCTGACCAAAAACTTAAGTGAACATGCAGAGAGCTTCCCCTCCTCCGTTTTTCTGGCTGACTAATCATGAAGGCTGAAAATTTATCCCAAGTATTTGGAGCGAAAGGGAGTGGTGATATGAAAACACTGGGCCTCCCCACGTTGCACCCTTGCATTGCCACGGAAAGCCGCAGCTGGTCAACATGAAAGAGCATAATTTTTAAAAATCCTCTGAGAGACTGGAAATAAATAGAACAGATGCACACTTTTCTTAGAAAAGTCTGGAAATCTGATCCTTCAGAACAGCTGCTTGTAATTGTGAAAACATACAAAAATATAAATATGCTTCCCAGAACAATATTCAGCTCATGGATCTTCGTAGCTGTTTTCTCCCACTCAGAAAAGCTGTGTCTTTGAGGAGAAACTTCCACTGGTTTAAGTGAAGAGGACTTCAAAAAGACTTAATTAAATTGGTACAGATCACTTACTTCATTTTAAACCGCATTTATTTCAGTGTAGCTTACGTTGCTGAGAAATTGGCTTCAGTCAAACCAAGTTAAGCTACTTCAGGATAAAAAGGTTCAAAGCCAGGGGAACCATTATGCTAATTCAGTCTGGGCATTTCGTTAACATGTCAGATTTCACCCGATGATTCCTGTAACCAAGCACACAAGCTGTGGTGGAGCTGGAACATATCTTTACCAAAGACATCCAGTCTGGATGTGAAGGCCTCAGATGACTTAAAGGGTACAACTGGGCAGTTTTTCTTCAAATCATTAGTTACACTCTTCTGAAAAAAAAAAAAAACTCTTTTATTTATGATTTGATTTATAATTTTTCCAGTTTTGCTCCTAATCTATTGAATTTCATTGTGCTTTTGTCTACTCAAGAACAGCATCCTTTTCATTTTCTCTTAGAGGTACCACAAAGATTGTTCATGAGATTCTCCTTTGACTTAGTACTGAGGGGTTTGCATTGGTTGTAACGAAGCTGTTTTTATCATTCAGTGTATGGTTGTGTGTTGACAAGTCTAATGAGAAATGTATTGACATTTTTCATGGATTGTAATTATTAAAAACAGCACACACGTGGTAGGATAGATTTTAAAAAGTGAAGAGTGGTACAGTAGATATATAGAAACTGTTATTTTACACCATCATGCCTTTATCAGAACAAAACCACTCTTCATCAGTATTGGGAAATTATTTCCTTAGAACTCCTTTGCTAGACCTGTTTTGTTAATGAAATAACATTCCTGTGAGCTTGGAGGTAACAGTGCATTTGCAGGACATTTCTCCCCCACTATCCAAACAAAGCCCACTGTAAGAGAAAATTCTAGACAAGGCTTTTAAGAAGTGTTGGTGTACCCATGACAGATAAACTGCACCTCTAAACCCTGATCTAGACAAGGTCAAACTGTTTTTTTGTAGGAGGCAGCAGAGGAAATGTTGGTTTCCACCAAGGTGTTTCATTTGCCTTGTCTTCTGTTTATTCAGGGCTGTCCAAAACTACCAGAGACCAAAGGGGTAAATGCAAGGGGTGTTGATTTTGAGGCTGCCCTTCACCCAGATGCACAGCCCAGCCAGCTTTTGAACCTGTCTCTGGTGAACACTCCCCATCTCCCAAACTAACTCCTTCGATGTCTTTTGGCGCGCCTTGAAGAAATAACAGTGTTTTCCTCAGAGCATCCCAGCTCCTCCAACGCCCTTGTCTCGGCGGTGCCATGTCTGTGCCTGGAAGCAGGCAGAGGTGTCTGTGCATCTAAGCATATCTGCTTGGAGACAAATCCTGTCACATCGAGATATGACAGCATATCACCTCTCGTATGGTATCTCATCAGCTGCTGAAGCTCTGTCTTGTACGTGGTTTATTTTTCAGCGTGTTTGTGTGTCAGCTTTTGGTAGGAGGCATTGCCACACCAGTTTCACAGGTCTGTGACTTTAAAAGTACTAGGTTATTTGTATCAGGGCACTTTGAAAGAGTTAAGAAAGACATAAAAATAAAAAAAGCCTGAGGGAAATGGCACTAACCTTAAGAGTTTGCAGAGAACCAGAAAGTGAGTCATAAAACTTAGCAGGATTCCTGCATTGAGCTTACCTCTGGTCTACAAGCCTGTGTCCAAAGTGGGGAGTCTGCAGTGTAAAAGCCATTTACCCCAAGTTCATTGGATTCATATATGTCCCATTGGCCTCCCCTTTACTTCCAAAACATACCTAGCAGATGGGTAGTTTGGCCAGAAGGAATAAGGAGATGTAGTTCACGCTCTGCAGCTGCTGGTTGTTGTCCTTCCCTCCTCACCACCCTCCTGTTGTCCTTCTCCTCACATCCCCACCTGCCAGTTGTTCCCTTTGCCTATTTGGCTAGTGGATCAGCTCTCTTTTCTCTTTCCATTAAAGTCCTTTCCAGTCTGCCACAGAGATGATACTCTAGTGCACGAAGTAGATATGGACTAGAAGTAGACATGAGAGTTGGTCTGGGGTCAGCTCACACCTTCATCATCTTATTTTGTCCCCAACTTTTAACTTACCTCCTCCTGTTTTGACCCAAATGTTTGTAGAGCTTTCTGCACCTGATCCTTCCACCTTGGGGTCAAGATCTTGGCTGATTTGCCACTGCAGTGCAGAGACCAGTAAGTGTTTAAGGGTGGTGAGGGATGGCAGATGTGCCAGGTGTCTTGGAAAATCATACTTCAAAATGTCCATGAGAGAGCAAAACCGTGCCTCCCTTGGAGGAGCATCCCACCCTGTCCCCATCCTACTTTCCTTAAAACTCACCTGAGGTGGGTGTTGGCTTTGATCCTGATGTCACCACGCCAAGGAGAGGTGAGCTGGGTGTCCTGAGAGTGAAAGTAAGGGGGATGTGTGAAAAACAGACCTGTAGGCTTGGGAGCCTTTTTAGTTCTTGCGGTGTATGTTGTGGATTTTTATTTTTGTGTGTGTGTGTGCTAGTTTTGCACATAAAAGGCTTCCAGCATCCCATAAAACGAAAATGGGCCTCTCAATCCTGTGGCTCATTTCCCTGCAAATCAGGGAGGAATTATCAGTGGAGCTGGGCAAAAAAAAAAAAAAGTGATCAAAGCTCTTTGTGCCGGTTGATGTAAACGGAGCAGTACGACACACAAATCTAATTTGAATACACCAAATCAGTTGAGCGAAAATAATACTGAGAGAAAGAGAGAGAAGTCTAGAGGCCTTGCTTTTACATTTTAAAAACTGTTTTAATTTTAGCTTAAAAATGAAAGAAAGCCCCCACATCCTGAAAATGAACCGTGTCATTTCGTATTCACATTCTGCAGTTCAACATAGGATTTGAAAAATACGTATGCATGGGAGTATTTTTTTCTGTTTGTTCTGCTCAGAAGACAAGAACACTTCAGCTGGGGTCTCTGTAAGTATTTTTAAAATGCGAAGGAGGGATGTAGTCAGCAAATTCTCCTTCCATTTTACTGCTGAGAAACCCTGCAACTAAAAAGATTTTTATTTTTTTTCACAGTGACAGTGAAGAATACATGGACCTGGAAGCTAATTCTCTGTAATTGTCCACCAAATAATTTTTAATGTTAATCATGGACTAAATTCATGTAGATCCCTAAAAACCTGCCTCGTCACAACCTTCTGATTTTCATACTACCACCGAGCAAGCATCACTTTTGTGATTTTTCTGGTTTTGTCTCCTTTGAGAGATAGCAGCTGTGTCGCACTCTGAGAAGGGTGTTGCACACACGTGTCTGTGCTGCTTTTCCATCCCTGGCAAGCTAAATACATAGTATGCCCAGTAATGACTGGCATGTGGTTTTGCTTGTGGATATTAACAACTGGTAGTATAGGATTCTAATATGAGATTTCCAGAACAGATATGTTATTTTGGTTATTATTGGGTTTATCTGTCTTCTTGACTTCTGTTGGCTTGGCAACCTTTTGGAGGAGATGGGAAAAGTTCAAGCACTGTTATTTGCTTCTTCTTCTGTGGCAAACAAATGCCATGGCAGTGATCTGAGCCGTCAGATGGAGGCATCCAAACATGGTCCAAGGAGGATGAGCTGGCAGTTCTTCAGAAGCCCAAATCTAATTTGCAGAAATGTAAAGGGATTTGGGCAACTTTCAGTTGAACACATAGTATTTGTTACGGAGATTGGTTCACCCAGCATGCAAGTCTTCATCTGGTGTGGTGGAGTGGCGAGTTCAAGAAAAAGCAATTAACATGGTGGGATCCTTGGGGTTTTAGGGTCACTGCCTACTGCCCGCTAGCCAGTTCTGCATGAGGATGCTTTAATTTTTGGCCTATGCATGGTTATTGAACACAATCTTAAATCTAGTTAACTACTGCTACAATATAATCATGGTTTGTTCTGAAGTTAAACCACTGCCAGGTCTAAACACTCAAGAAATTGTGATATGACCTCAGGGAAAAAGGCAGAGCTTTTTGAAAATGCTTTGCTTTGGTTTTATTTATCCTCTGGTCTCTGAGCACTTAATTTGCTGTGAGGATGCATTTTCAAACCTTTCTCTATCACATGAGGGAGAGAAAGAGAGACGAGATTGTTATGTAATGCTGTTATTCTAGGATTTGAGGTTTCCAAGAAGTGACATCTAGGTATTGTGGGAAGATTTAAAGCAAAACTGCGTGAGTGGGCAACTCACTATTACACAGTATTTTCTCTTCTTTGTAGCTTCTTGGGCTTCCAGATGTTGATGACGATGCATTTGAAGAATATAACGCGGATGTGGAAGAAGAGGAACCAGAAGCCGATCACCAACAAATGGGTGTCAGTCAGCAGTAATTTTCAGAGAAGCTGAAAAATGGGGAATCTTTTGGTACCAGGTGGGATCAGGTGGTCCCACGCTAGCCTGTTCGATTTAGCACATCACATGGGGATATCTGGCTACCAGGATAAAAGTTTTACTTTTTTTTTTTTTTTTTTTTTTAAGAAATAATAATAATCTGTGATGAGCTTTGCTAAGAAGCGACCTGAATTTGCTCCTGCTTCAGTGGGGTTTCTATGGAGTTGTCTTGGTAGTGTTCTGCCATTGCCAGTCTAGAAGTAGTTTTGTTGCTGACTGTCTCCCTCCTTGATTTGTGTTTGAGAGTAACATTCACTGACACGAATGTAGGGTACTATGAATGTAGGAACCATGGGGTTGGGGTGCTGAGTACTCATACGTAACCTCTCGGGGGAAGTCTGTGCAGAGAGTAGATGCAAGCTGCACTTTTAGTTTAACAGCTATGTTTTTTGATTCTCTACTACTTTCTACTACCAGACAGAACACCAGTTTTTGAGAGGTTTCTCCTGCAAAAAACACACATTAGTTTAATTAGTGGTCAGTACTGCAGAAGTGCATGTGAAGGCTCAACAAAAATGATGGGAAGTGGCAAATCCTAGGGAGTATTTGTGTCAGACGTGTTAATGTCATTTTACTGACACCGGAGTTTACAAGTTACTGGATTAATTACTGGGAGTACTGGTATCAACAGTACACATCATAATGAAGCTGGGTATTCTCACACCACGTAACCCAAAGCCAAATACTGTTTTTGTACGAATTCAATCAATTAAAAACAGCCATTGCATATCTCACTTCTGCATGAAAACCAACTCTAAGCTTCATTGTTTTTAAAACGCCGGTAAATTATTATGTAAATCTTGCAGCATTGCCAATTAAAGTGCAACTTAACTTGGAAGCCATAAGGGTATAAACCAGCATCTGGCTCTTAACATTGTGTTGGACTTTTTCCTCACACCGGGCCTTTGAGCTGATCTGGGCATTTCCACCTCTGCAGAGGGGAGCTAAAATACTACCCAAGCAGGAAGGCCCCTCGTATTTTGTACCTACTTTGCATGGGTTTAAATGGCTCCAATGAGTGCCAGACTGTGAAGATGCAGGGTCTCTTATTTACCTGTCTTTTGTACTGAAAACATAAGAAGCAAAGCAATTCTGTTATAAGACAGCTATTTTCTGTAATAGATCAAAATGTTTCTAAATTAATTCATTTTTTTTCCATTTTTTAATGGCAAAATGAAGGCCACACAGTTCAAAAGCCCTTTTATACAGAATTAGCTTTATAAAAAACAAAAAGTGAGTGAAGAGAAAATGCTTGGACAACTCCCAGAAACAACTCACGCAATTTTGAAAACCCTGTTGGTAGCAACATCTCCTTGTCCATAGACTTCTTAAAGACTTTTTTTTTTTCTTCCAAAGTTACTTAAGAGAGTAAGTTTTCTTGGGGGGTTACATTTCTGATGATGGGCTGAGAGATGCATAGCACTTGATTTTTCCAATCTGGGACAAAGACCTTCCATAGCCAGGATGGTGTGCGGTACCTGGTTACACACAGAAAGTGTCTGCGATGCTTCAAAAGTCCAAGTTTTAAAACATTTTTTTAAAAAGTGGAAGAGAAACAGAGCTTAATGAAACTTTGTACATTCTTTCGGCATGCAGGCATAAACATGATAGTCGCAACACAATTTCTATGGACTAGTGACGTGAGAACTGTGGCAGTTCATTGTATAACACTGTACAGCAGCAATAGGCTTTTCGCTTAAGGAAATAAAGTGCAAGAACAGTGGTTTCCATCTCTGCTTTAAGTCCCTAAGTTTCAGTTCCTCTCCATCTCAAAAAGATGCCATAACCTTAAAAAGAACCTTGCTTGGGGAGAAGCTTTCTCTTTGTAGCATCCAGTCCTCTGGCTGTGGCTCGTGCAAATGGAAGCAAATGGGGCCGGCTTTCCCCTGCTGCAATGCCAAGCAAGAAATAATTTACAGTAGCACAAGCTATCGATTGAATTGTAAATGAGCGGTTGAGCATTAATATGGTTGTATGCAAACATAAAGCTGTAAATTATGTAGATACATTATTTTCTGCATTCACTAACTCACTTTTTTTGTTGGAATGCCATATGCCGTTGGAGTGACCTCTGCACCAGAATGCAAGTGCGCGGTAGCTGGGGACCCTTCTGCAGCTCCCAGCCCTGCAAAATCCCCACGGCAGCCAGCAAGATCTTGTTGAAGCAAAACTCCAGAGGGTGCCCAACGCTCGGCCCTGCAGGGAGCTGCACGCTCGTGCCCCCGCTCACGCCGCTGGGAGCTGAACGTGTGGACCCCCACTGCCGAACTGAAGCACTACCAGGCAGCACTAACAATAAACTGGAATTTTATACATAGAAAACGTAATTGACGTGTGTATTAAATGTGAATGAGCATTAATATAGAATGTATTTTATCAAAAAATATTGATTGCCTACTTTGACCAAATACACTTCTGTATTATCATGTTCCTTGTTTCAATACTTAACCAAACGATGCAGGAGATGCGGAACTGGCTTCATTGTATTACGAAGTATTTATATATTTTATTTGTATTTTATTTTTTCCTCACTCCCCCCACATTTTGAGGTTAGTAGCCTTTTGATAATTAACCAGGGGCAGCATGACCCCTGGCTGGGCTGCTAGACCAAGATACTGGATTTGTGAACACATGCATGAATGCTCGTGTGTCTGGGGGCTTGGTGAGAAAATGGGGGGAGCTCTGCCACTGCCTTGCTCCGAGCTTCGGGCACATCTCAGCAGCTGGTCCTCTGTGAAATTCAGTGGAAGCAGAGGAGCTTCTTTGAAAGTCCCACCAGCTGGGCAGCCCCTTGTAAAAGGGGCTGTATTTTATGCCCACCAGTGAATACGTCGCTTTTAGATCTGTGGGTGAGAAGAGGTACACTGAGCACAGCCAGCACAGTGTGGCCAGGGGGCTCAGAAACACCAGGGATGCCAGGGGGAAGAACAGACCTCCAAGACGTGACAGCTGGCCTGGGTAGCAGGGGAAAGCGTGGAAAAGCGCCCTTTCAGAGAGGTGCTGGGATTTCTGAGACCGCCCTGACCACCCTGACAAGTATGTGCTTAGTGAACCCCTGCAGTGTATAAGAAAGCTGCTCTGGACATGGCAAGTCATGTTTTTCTGTTACCATCCTGCCTGGTGAATGCATTGTGGTGGTGATGGAGGAAGGGGTGGAGAAAAGGCAGACTGAAAACCCCCCTCCTCTCTTCTCTAGCGTTGTTGTTTATGATACTGTGTGGGTAGGTGGGAGCAACAGGCAGGGAGCAGGAAGCTGCTTCATAAAACACAGTAAAAAAACAAACAAACAAACAAACAAACAAAACAACTTAAAAGGACTTGCTCATGATGCAGGCAGCCAATTTGAGAGGAAATGTTGGCAAACTGTCCCCTCACAGAGAAGCGAGGAATAACGCACCCCTGAGCACAATGACCCAAACCTGAGCGGGCTTCTCCAGCCCCACCTCCTGCCGTGGGCTGTTTTCCTCTGCACAGTGCCAGCCTTTAGAAGGTGTGTGCTTATGGAAATGCCGCTTGGGATGGGGACAGCCAGAGTTAGTTTTCTTGCATCAGTGACCCGACCAAGTCAGCTGCTGTGTTTCGGCGCTGTGCCACATTGTAAGGTGTGCTGAGCGAGACTTGGTTTCATGATTGGTTCACTCACCTACAGTCACCCCTTCAGTGTGCCGAGTGATCATTTACAGGCTCTAGGTTAGGCTTTTTTTCTCTTTGCTAGGTTGTTTTATGGAAGGAAATACCTAAAGGTGCATCCGTGTTATTGCAAAGCCCAGTTTCCACAGAGCCACGTAACACTGCACAGTCCGTATGAGCCTGGTCAGAAAAGCACAGATTAACAAAGGACTTCATTTGTCTGAAGAACAAACCTTTTTTGAACGAGTTAACTACCAACAACAATAAAGCTCTCTGATTTCATGTAAAATACAATGAACTTTGAAATTCCCTTTCAGTGCTGACCTGCTGCTGCTTATGTGGGCAAGGATCTGTGGTAGCACTGCGTGTACAGGATGTCTGCTTGTGTTTTCGGGGATGGCGGTGGAAACATCAGCTCTGGATTTCAGTCAATACCATTTTTTCTATTGTCAAGTTTTCCTTTACTGATGCCAGGATCAGTCAGAGCTCAGCACGTCGAGCAGAAACGGTGTTGTGCCACGCCAGGCAAAGGCTGCCCTTCGTGTGCTTTCCACCATTTGTTTTCTGGCTGGAAGATCTCTGCCTCCTTGGGACTACAAACTGTGAAATGGGTTGCCAAAGGATGTTGCCCTTTTGTTCAATGCTTTAAAAGGTGTAAGCCTCCAGTGGAGCCCTGCATATTTTTCTGTTCCCCCTTCTGCTCCCACCACTGAGGCACCAAATCCAACAGTGTAGTTACACCATAAGCTTGCCATTAAAGAGCTTACCAAATGCTGGTGACTGATGGAGTCTTTTTCTCTGTGAGCAAAATCAATTGAACAGGGGTTCTGGCAGGATGAAGTGTAGCTAAAATGTCTGTGGTGAGGGGATCGAGAGGCTTATATTCCTCAAGCAGTGTCAGAGCAGGGTGGGATAAACCCAGTGTTTGCAGGTGTAAGGAAGAGGAAATTATTCCATCTGAGTTTGGGGTATGGCAGAGTAACCCATGCTTTGCAGGGCAGGATCCAGAATTGCCAGGTCTTTCCATTTAGTGCAGTCTGCGGCAGTAGATTTGCTGTTGGAACACAGGAATTAGTGGTAATACTGGTGGATAAGCAAGCATTTCAGACCTCCCAGGTCCTGTTTCTGTTTTGCACAGATTAGGGAGACATCTGTTTTAATTAAGAGACATGTAACAATGTTGAAATGAAAATTGGTGGTTCTGTTCAATTCATTTGTCTCTTTTACTTAAACAGCGCACTTTTAATTGTCACTGTGACATCTCCTCACTCTGATTTACTTGAAGGAACACTGCCAGTTGTTGCCTTTTGTAATGAGCCTCTGTCAGTGGGTTGAAGAACATTTTCCAAGCTGTGGAAGAGCACATTCTTTAACTTAGCACTTCACTTTTCATTTTTTTGGCACTTTCCATGACATGAGCACCCTGTAGGAGGATCACGACAGTGATATGCCCTGCGGTGCATCTGGAGCCCTCAGCGGCAGCTCTGAAACCATTCCTGACGGGGTGTGTGAGAAAAATCTCAATAATTTTCTTCAGACAGGATCTGCCTGGCCTAAACCCCTTCTGTTGGTAAATGGTCCAAGCAGCACAAGCTCCACGACCTTCTGAGGGACACCTGGGTACAGTGGAAGCCACTGCAGCAATTGGGCTTTGGCCACTGCCCTTTTGCAGATGGAGCTGCTCTTGTGGAAGAGGTGATGGACCCAGCCTGTCCTCAGCTATGTGGAGCCCACTGCCCACTCGGGTCTGCTGGATGGACTTCTCCCTGCTTCAGAAGTTCAAGTCAACTTCAACAGTCTGGACAGCTGATCTCTGCTCAGATAGGCCCCAGCTGCCCTGCTGGGGCTGGGGAGGCCCACACAGGGTGGTGGCTGCAACTGGGGGCACTCTGCTCCATGCCACAGTCCGGGATTGTCCGCACTCCACCTCTCCAGAGTTGCATCACTCGTTCCCCAGTTTGAGAAATCAGGCTGTCCCAGGGCTTTGAAGGATTTTGGCTTTGTACCAAGGGAAACAGAGCCACTGGAGGTCTGCACTTTGTGTTGTCTCTGTGAGCTCCTGCCTAACACATTTTCTCCCCCCAGAGCTGTCAACAAGCAGAATCGGTTGGGAAACGCAGAGTTACCCCCTCCCTTAGCAGGTCCATGTGCTGTTTTAATTAGAATCAATGCTTTCTTTCTCCAAATCTTCATGTTCCTCCTTCTCTGCAAAAAGATTAATGCTCCCACCACTTGCTTAGTGAGAGATGAAAGGCAATATGAGTACGTTTAACTTCACTTCCAGTGCCTAGGTGTACGTGTCTGTGCTTTTCACTGAGTAGTGCTGTCGTTGTGCAGATAAAACTGAGGCAAGATTTGTAGAAAACAGTATAGTACATTTTATTAGCCAAACTGATGCAGTTAAAGCTCCCAGGTGCCTCTCCAAAGCTGAAATAAAAGTAGAAATGATGTGGGGCACGCTGCTAGCAGGTAATCTCTCTCTACAACGACTTTACCTTGCTTGTACACTTTTCTCAAGATACTGCAGCTGTAACGGTGTGGTGGAAGAGGGGGTGTTTGGGCCAGGTTTTATTTACAGCCTGTAGCAGTGCTTTAGTGCCCAGAAGTGGATGTCAGCGCTGTTACACCCACCGCAGTGCTCCTTGACGGAGCGTTGAATGTGCTGTAGTATACGACCAGCTTTCAAGGCTTTATGCTTTGGGGTTTTATGGCAGTCCCCTAGAGGTCAGCAGAGCCTAAATTTTCAATCGACTTGAGCACGGAAGGGATGATAAAAACAACTTCGCTGCCAGCCTGCGAGATTCTGCTTTTGCTTTCCTGCGACCTCAATTCTTGCTGGAGAAGAAAGAGGTCAGCACCCGGGATGGGAAGCCCTGCTTTGGAGGTGGATGGCCTGACAGCTTGTCATGGAGAAAACACGGAGGCTGGAGCAGCCTGGAGATGGGTGCTGGTGTTGTAAAAGTTGCACAGTGGGAGCTGGTGCCCCCCATCCTGCCTGGGACTGCAGCTGGAGCACACCCTGGCCACCTCTGAGGAGAAGACCTGTCTCCTACCATGAGCAGGGCTGGTGCTTCATGCAAGGCACCCAGGAAGGCAGGAGAGCTTGCTCTTACACACCTTGAAAAAACATTGGGCCAAAGTGTTTCAATGGTGTTTAAATAGAGAACAATAAACACCCCTAGTTATCCATTAGGATATCATCACCTCATCACAGGGGAGAAATATGCTTTAAAGACGAGCTTCATCCACCAAAGGGTGTGAGCAAAAAGCTTGAGCTGATGATTAAAGTCCAGTGCTTGGTGAACTGGTGCCCCTGCAGATTAAAACTCTGCCTGACTTGGTCCCCCCACATACACACAGTGAGGTCTCCGAGCTGTGTGGTTGGGCGGCTTTGGGTTGAAGTGGTCACGGAAGGGAGCCAGAGGGTGCCACATTCATTGCCGATGTGAGGCTGACACGCCAGTCACAAACACGTCCTACCTTATCCCAGTCACCTTTCCATGGTACCAGCAGAGGCACACAGTTTTGGCACAAGGCACATAGGCTAGCGGGCACTGAGGAGACCATGAGTGATGAGCCCCAACCCTGCATGTGCCAGAAATACCAGAGCTGGGACAGGTCCCAGAGCAAACCCTCAACCAGCCTGTGGAAACACTTGGCCTTGCAGCCAGAAGCCTTGGAGGGGAGAACAGACACCAGTGCTCCATTCACCTGCAGGACACTGTCCTTGCATACACGGCTATGGTGCTGGCACTACATTTCTCAGCAATCAGTGGCATTATCTTGAGTGGATGTGAGCTTGCATTCACCCTACGTAGTGCTCGCCCCCTCCCAGCTCCAGCTGCACGCTAGATAATTGTGAGTGCAGTTACCAAAAATGGCCTCTTTCTCCCCAGTTTTTCTCCTGGTCAATGTGCCCAAGACTGTGGCTGCCTTTTTCCCCATTGTTTTGCTGGCCACCCTCCAAGCACGGGGCTCCATTTTTCTCTGCCTCATTACAGACAATACGCTCAGCTCCAGCAAAGGCGTTTGTTGAGAACTGAGCCTCATGTGCTTTGTTAGGGAGGACATATTGTGCTTGAAACCCAGAGGACTCACACAGAAAATCAGTGCCGGCTTTTATGCCATCACACCATCTCTTCAGGTTAATAAAAGTCAGAATTTTTTTTATATTGGCTCTTTGTGAAGGTTTTTATTGTTCTGTCGCTTCTTGTTTGCTGTCTTCCCTTTTGTCTTTGCGAAGCCTTTATCGGGGAAGGTTTCGAGCTGGCTGTGAGTCACGCAGCAGCAACGGGGAGTGGCAGCACCGAGCTGTGCGTGCCAAGCCTGCCAGTTTGGGCCCCGCTCCGGGCTCATGACAAAGGATGCTGGCAGGTCACCCTGCTCCAAACGGGCTTCCCGGCTGCGCAGACTGAGGTGGACACATCTCTCCTCCTGAAGCTCTGTGTTGTCGCTGCAGCAGACCGCGGCAGAATAATTTATGTGAAGGATGAATTGCCAAGCGCAGACCCCTGGGCCCTTTCTCACCTCCATGAGATGTCTGAACCTGAGTGCAAGGCAGCTTCATGGGTGAACTGGAGATGTACAATGGGATAGAGAAGTGTTTGCTGAGGCCTCTCCAGGATCTGCTGCAGCAGGACTTCGTTCTTCTGGTCCCGGAGCAGGGGTGCCTGTTTTTCCAGCTCTGCCAGATAGCAGGAGGCACCTTCTGGGAGCTACCGCACTATGGCTCTTGCTAAAATCCTTTAGGCTTTGTAAATGTGTAGTTTCTTGGTTGCGTCATCCAAAAAAAAGGGAGGGAAGGCACTACCTGCAGAACCAGTAATGCAATCACCAGCCAGGATTCATCAGCACTCGCTGAACCATCCCCAGCACATGTGAGCAGTTAATTAGATAACTGGCCCCATGCAGCACCCCTTGGAATAGGTTGCAGATCAGCAAAGTCACACGCCATGAGCCTGGTCTTGTGCATCAGCACACAAAAGAGCTCAAGAGGGCAAGTAGGGATAGACTGACCATCCCCAGGGGCTTCAGAAACTCCTATGAGTTGGTGGAGCTAGCATCTCAAAACAGGGAGAGGGATGTTTTTGAAAAAGGTGCCCTCTCTGTTACAGCTGGGACCAAGCAATGAAACACTTCTGTTCCTTCCCTTCCTTCACAGGGGTGGCTCTGGAGGAGCAGCCGCATCGAGCTCTGGCCAGCAGACTGCAGCCTGAGGTGGAGCGAAGGAGCCAAGGAGGAGGCATGTGGGAGGTCACAGACCCCATCTCCATGTGAACTGTGGTTCAGGAGATGGCGGTGCACCTGAGACAAAGGGAATGGAATGGGAAAGAGGAGAAACGGAGGGACTGGCACACCACTGTGTCACAGGACTGATGGAGAAGGGGTCAGCCTGATCTGAGAGGGACTGAAGAAAGCTTTGTGGCCTTGTGAAGAAGGCTTGGCCAGAAGAGGACACACAGACTGAGCGGTCACTGACGCAGAGACATGCAGGCAAATGAGGCTGTAGCAATACCTCAGAGCAGCACTCACCCTGCTGCACCTCTCCATCCTCCTGACCTCCCCAGCGTGGTGCTCCACAGGCGTTGCTGCAGCCCTGTGGCTGAAGTTCCTGTGGCTTTGTGCATCTTCTCACTGCATCCATTTGCGTGGTTCATGAACATGCGTGTTATTGCACTGCTGGTGCTTTCACCACCAGCTGTTCTTCCCGAACAATAACATCATGTTTTCCTTCCTATTAAAGATAATTTCCTGCTGCTGGCCCTGTGGCATGGCTCTTTGTACAATGTGTAGCAAGCCTTGCCTATAGACGTGGGACCTGCCCAGGCCTGCAGCTCCTGGTGCTCACCCAGGCTGAGACCTGGGAATCAGTGGGATAACAATGCTGAGAGTTACTGCAATCAAGGCAAAAGTAACAAATGCTGCTGTTCGGTCACCTGCAGTGATATGACACATGCTGTTGTACTGAACGTTTAGACAAGCAAGGGAATTACACAAGAGGTATTACAACCCCAAGTGCCCAGTCGCCATGTAAAAATGCTTTTCTTACCATAGAAGTGGAAGGGCTACTGGATAACACATTTCCGAGCACTGCCGCTGAAGCCAGGATGTCCAATGGGTCGCTCACACAGACTTCAGTGTCCTTGCACCTCTGCCTCAATAAGTGCTCTCCGGCTTGGCCTGCTGCATGTGCAACATGGGCCCTCCTGGCTGTTTTCCCTTTCGTATCCTTTTGGTACCATATGAGAGGCTCCGTGTGAATCAGTTCTGACTCACCCGTGGAGGAAAACCCTACATGTGGAGGAAACAACAATCCGCTGACTGTTTCTGTGTGGAAGCAGCAAAAGCCTCACATAATATCCCTCCTGTGCTGTGACCGCATTCCTTCAGCAGCACATGAAGCGCTCTCGCGTGAGGGCTGCCTCAGGAATGGGAGTGCTTGCTTTGCTTCCCCAAGTGAAGAAATTCATGCTTTGTGGAGGAGTGAGGGGAGTGGAAGCACCTCAGGCTGGGCTGTTGCTGGGGAAGCCCACTGGCACGCTGGGTTTGTATCAGCCGGGAGGGCACTGAGCTCAGCTCCTCTGCAGTGGGTCTGTCCCCTTGGCAAGCCAGTGCTCAGGGTATTAAGTGTGCCACTGCTTTTATTTACTGATAAACATGATGAACATGCTGAGATGTGAAATCTGTGTGAGAAGAGAGCACGTGGCTACAGCTGATTTTACTGATGTAGCTCAGCAGTTACAAGAGCCTCATAGAAGTCTGGAGAGCAAAACCCCAGCCTCCTCTTTAGCTTAACCAGTGAACCTAAGAGCTGATTTTTGGCCAGTTCCTGCTCTTTTTGGCTTTCTAACCAACCTGTGCTGCTGCACACAAAACTCCTAAAGATGTTCTGGTGAAACTTTTTCCTCTGCCTGCAGGATCTGGGGGTTCATGGGGTCCCCTGCCCTGGCCCTCTCTGCAAGCACGTGTATGTGACTGCCAGAGGTGTCCCAGAGGGCAGGCACCAGGGATGCTCCTACATGAGCCATGGAGGCACTGCAAAGACGTGGCACAGATGTGCCACCTTCAAAAGGCTGTTTAGCCTCGATGGTTTCAGGAGCTCATTTACCAATGGGACACTTCACCATGGAGAGCAGGGGACTGCAGCCCAAGGGGCCAGGGATAGGGTGTCCATGGGTGGGAACATCCTTGGTGAGCTTTGCTGTCAAAGCTGGCAGGGCAACATCCCTGAGGCTCATCCCTGCCAGGAGCTCCCTGTGCTCTTCTCAGGCTCCCATCACTCTGCTGACAGATTCCTACATTGCTTGAAGGAGTCGCATTTCCCTTTAGGGAGTGAGCGGTTCACGTAGTTTGGTATTTATTCTGTCATGGCATATGTGGGACTGTCATTAACATTAAGAGGAATGACACATCCATCCAGCAGAGAATAATCTGCTTAATGGCTAAATAGGAAAGCTGTATGTGTAAAATGGCAGGCAGCTAGTCAGCTCCATGGGGCCATTCTCCCTTTGGTAAAATAGAGAATCATTTCAAAACAGGAAATGAATTTTCCCTCTTTTTATTCAATGAGTCCCATAAACACAAACACACCCCTTGACATCCCCAGAAGTTTCCACTGTAAATGATGTATTTATAGGAACGGACGTGCCATGGATGCCTTAGTGTAACTCCAGCTTCTAGCTTTGTTAGAGACAGATCCTGAAGTGACAGATAGCCCGGGACAAAATTTATCTCAGCTCACAGCCTGTGCCAAACCATGAACAGGACAGTGTTACAGGCTAAACTTCAGCATTCGAAGTTTCTATACTGGAAAGCAGGAGAGCAAGGTGACTTGAAAGAAGGATGAAAAAGAAAAAATCAGGTGGATGATAGCTACTCGATTTGTAGAAGCATATGTTACTGCCAAATATTTAGTGATTCTCCAGAAGAGATTGAAATCTGGGTGCATTTCATCAGAAAAAAATCAGATCAGATAATCTTAAGCCCATGCGGTTCTTTCAGTAATTAAAGTTGTGGCCACACACTTGCATGGCTAAGGTAGAAGTTCTTTGTTATGGAGTTTAAAAAGCAAAATGGAAGTAAAGCGAGAGAAAAGTGGAACTAGGGAAAAGAATCACTGGGTTGTTTCTTACCCAGGCTGGTCTCCAGGCTGGTTCTCCTTTTGGCCCCAAACCAGGAGCTGACGGAACAACAGGGGATGTTTCTAAGGGGCAACGCATAGAAGGGGAGGGAGCCACTGCTGAAAGAAATGCAAGCCAGATCCCTGCCTGTGATGATGGTCTGGCAGGTCTCCTGTATCTGCTTCACTGGTGTCTGCCTATAGTCTCAAGGTCACAGAAGGACCTGGAGAAAATAGGACAAAGCGTGTTTCTTTGCCTCTCCCTACAACTTCCCACGTTGTCATCCCCATCACTCACACCAGTAAGCTTTTCTCTCACTGCCAGCCATCAAGCAGCTCTTGGATGATTAAAAAAATAATAATAATAATAATTTAAAAAAAGCCAAATGTGTGGGACCTAGGTCTGAATTAGAATAACTCAGCCTGAGAAGCTCACCTGGAGCCTGGGGATAGAGAGAGCCAGCTCTCCTTGTCCCCAGCAAAGCCCCAGCAGTCCTGGGGTCCAGGCTTCTCCCCAGCAGCCACAGCTCAGCTTTGGGTGACTGGCAGAGTACCAGGCTCATGCTAAAATCCAGGCAAACTGCAAGCCAAAGGAATATCATCCCTGATATTTTGTTTAAACAACGGTTTCCCATATAAGCCATGTAAGCTACAGCTGTATATGTTACAGCCCGATAATTAACAGCCTGTTGATTATGCCTGGGATATATAATAAATACATTATGGGCTGCCTTCTCCTCTCCCCGTGCCAAATAAGGACTTACTATGAACATCTTCCAGGGGAGTAAGGGACGATGCTAACTCCTGACATGGGCTATCTCCAGCACAAGTTACCACAGAAGCTGGATAACAAATCCCCACCAGCACATCCTGCCCCTAACCCCTTGCCTCCGTCCACCTTTGCACTTTCTGACCTCCCATGAGGAAAGGAGATGCTGTGTAACCCTTTCCTCTTCCCCCAGTCTGGCTGTCTGGGGTAAGCCAGAGCCCATCTTGTCCCCCTGGCCTCTCCTCACCCTGCTGTGAGCTATGGTGGGGCAAAGGAGAAATCGGTGCGCTGCAACAGTTTGTGTTAGTATAAAACCTGGCTTCTCTGGTGATTTCCTGAAAACGTTGTATCAGACACTAACTCCTCTTTCATCTGCTGTTGAAAGCAAGTAATTCTCCTGGAAAGCACTTTTCTCTCCGGTGTCAGGACAGCCAAGCTCACCCACAAAACGGAGGCTCGTTCGGGCTGCACGTTACGAGCAGTGGCTGCTCTTCACTTAAGTAAGAGGCAGTGTTCATGAAAAAGCTTAGCATGGGACAAGGGTCAAATAAAAAAATGTGAATATTCTGCTGTTGAAGGAGTGCCAGCCTGGTGCAGACTATTCCTAGCTTTTGTGCCTGCCCAACGTTATCTGAAGAGATAAAGGGGGAAGGTCTGGTGAGGAAGGCTGGCTGGTGGAGACAGGATGCAAGAAAGCTTTGCAAACATTGCTCCTTGTTCTCAGAGAAGGAGCCCAGGGCTGTGGCTGGTTTTGGGCAGTTTGCAAATGTGGGGGATCATATTTTATTTTTCGCTTGTGGCCAAGCCAGCTGCTGCATTAAAAAATGACCATGGGCAAAATCAGCGCCAAACGCAGCCGTGCCACGGGGAGGAGGAACCGTGCAGCAGTGCATCTGCGTCCCTGGCACGCAGCCCAGCACAGCGAAAGGGGGGGAAGAGCTGCAGCCTCCAGAGCCTCCCACGCTCTGGTGGCCATTTCTTCTTGGGCTAAATCTTCCTGAGCAGCGACCTCTCATTGCCATGGGGAAGCAGATCCTAGCAGGCTGCCCCTGCTCTCCGGGCTCCGCATCATCCCACTTGCCCTGCCAGCTGCTTGGGGTGGCAGCTGGGGCAATCCCCAAAGCAACAATTTGGGGTCAGGAGCTCCCTGCCCCCTGCCAGCCCCTTTTTCTAGCTGTGCCAGCTCCCCCAGATGCGAGCAGTCCCCAGGGGACGTTAACTCCAGGGTGGACCCGGGTGTCGCAATGTCAGTGCTCCGGGAGCTGTTCCTCTGCCTGGCTTTCGCTCCTGCTGCCACAGAGGGGCACAGATCTGTGCTGAGAGCTCTGTGTGCACTCACTGTGTCAATATTTAATAATGGTAATTAGTAACTGGCTGGGTGGCTCAGGAATTCACAGCTCAGCATTTACCCCATTCACCTCTCCCGTCTTTTGGGTGCGTTAAGGGACATGTCTGCAGCAAAGAGAAGCAGAGGCTCACATAAGTGCCACTGCCTTTTTCTTTTTTTTCTTTTTTTTTCTTTTTTTTGGTAAATGTTTTATTTATAGACCTTCACAAACACACATTCCTTTTGCTCTTGTGGCTCATGACACTGTAAACCTAGTAACATGAGAGCTGTATTCTAGGTCAAAAAAATGTGTTTTTGTAGCTCACTCATGGGCAGCTGTCCTTTGTTACCAGCCTGACTTAAGTCTTTTAAGCTCCATGAGCCAGTGGCAGTGCAGAAAGCATGCTCTGTCCCCTGAGACGTGTAGCAACCTAAGGCCCTGCACACACCACCGTGGCATGGTGCAGGGCACGTGGCTCCAACCCTGCTCTACAGCAAAGCTGAAAGAGGTGAGGGAGCACAGGCACTGGTTGTCCAGGGCGCCTGAGGAGTCCTCTCCATCATAGGGTACAAGGCTCAATCCACAGCCAGGGCTTCACTGAGAAGAGTTATGGGTTGAGCTCTCCTTGGGGACACCGTAAAACAGATCCCAGGCCTCCTGCTTTGCCATGGCTTGACAACTGAAAACGCTCTCGCTTGCCATGTATGTGAGCTAAGTTCTGATTCTTCAGCTCTGAAGGTTCAAGTTAGCAGCTGCAGTAAAGTGAAAGCCAAATGCAAAGAGTTGCAGAGGGAATGGGCAATAAAACAGCAGCTAAAACTTAATGCTGATAAATGTTTCTGGGACTCTTTCTTTCTCTCTGCAAAAGAGAAAACACATGGGGGGATACTGAAGGTCTATAAAGTCTTGATGATATTAAGGAGGTGAATGGGAAAAGTTTTTCATTTTCTCCTCCAATAAAAGAGACACAGGCCAATAAATGAAACTAGCAAGAGACAGGTTCAAATAAATTCCATTTTATTTTAATAAAAAATTATTTTAATAAAATACAATCAAGTGGTGGAATACTTTACCTAACACACGTGGATGTGGGTGCCCACAGTGTAGCTCAATTAACCAAATTTGTAGAACAGATTTATCAAGGGAGCAGAAATGGCTGCAGTGCCCTTGTTATTTCTCATTTTAGTGAGAGAGGAGAAGCTGTGTGCAGCCATCAGAACAGGAGCTGCATCGAGCCCTAACCTGGGGAGATACAGTCCCAGGGAGCAATATTCACCATTCATATAATAGAAGAGTGGTGGATTCACAATACACCTCTCCATCATATATCGAAGCCTCTGCTGTCAGCACTTGCTGCACAACACATGATAATTACTCGGTCCATGCCCCCTCCTTGTTCAAAATGCTATGCCATGTCTTGCAAGGCAGTGGCTGCACCACGTCGTGCACCTGGGATATCGGGGTGTTAGGATGCAGAGGTTCGGGTTGGACACACCTCTCACCGGTCCCAGCTCCCCCCCAGAGAGCAAAGTACCGGTAGCAGTGCTCCAAGACACAAAGTGAACTGAGCAAGCTCCTTCCCGTGTCCTCTCTGCAGAGAAGCCTACAGCTGCTGCTTTTTCAGGACATGAACAATACGGGCTGCCCGTGGTCTCTCCTGCGCCCTGCCCAAAAGTGCTGGCACCTGCGAGCAGGTGGGCATCATTGTTGGTTTTGTTTTTGTTTTTGTTTTCCCCAGAGGAAGCAAATAGGTGGTCATTTTATTTTAATGATAGTGGCATCTCATCCTCCTGGTGTGCAGGGAGAGCAATGTGCCACAACAGCCACGCAGTACAGGAGGCAAGCGTTTGGCTTCCTCGTTTTTCAGTGCAACCTGGTCTCTGTGGCACGTTCATAAATAATTACCCTGCTGGCGCTCTGGGAGTCGGCTCGCTGCTGCAGATGGGCCTTCTGGGGACGAAAAGAAATGGGAAGACAAAACCCAAACCAAGACCCAAAGCTTGTCTAATTAGTGCTGGGAGGCTTCATACTGAACCCAGCTCAGAGCAGAGCTCCTTGTTCATGCGAGAGAGCAATTTGCCGGAGATGACAGGGTACGGCATTAGCATTCCCAGTGGCTCCCCAGCGACAAGCAGAGGGAGGGGGAATATCTCTCTCCCTGATGAGAGCGGATGGCAGGAGGTGCATGAGCAGGGAGCATCACTACGAGCCTGACAGCTTCAGGGCTCCATGTCCCCTCCGCTCCTGACAGTGGTGCCTCCCGCTGCTTTGTGTCCCCGCCGCCGGGATGACAGCCGGGCGCTGCTGCTCGCCGGGGTACGCCTTCCTCCCAGACGAGGATGCTGTGCGCGTGGGAGCAGGCATTGTTAGAGCCTGGCAAACAATAGGGCACTCGGGGAAAAAAAAAATATGTAAAAAGAAAGAAGGTGGCTTTCTTCAAACCCAGACCTTCTCACTTGGAACTGATTTGGCTTTCAAGGAGATGGTGAGAGCAGATTGCCTAACTGGACCACTCCTGGGACAGGGAAACAGATGGGGAATATGCCCATGCTGGAAGAGATTAGGGAAAAAAAAAATAAAAAATCTGCCTTCTCAATATAAGTGGAAATTGGTAACAAAGGAGCATTATGCTCGGAGCTTTCAGAGCCCTGAATGCTCATCCCCTTTCTGCCACCCTCCTCTGGACACTGCTCCGGCACAGGCTGGACAAAACCACCCATGGAGGACTCCAGGTGTGCCTCCGAGTGAGGTTCCAATTTAGTGTGGTGCTGCACAGCCTTCATCACCTAGTGGGCTTCTGAAGGATGCAAATGCTTGAGCAGTTTGCTTTTGTGTTGTAAGGGGCAGGCAATGAAAGCTCCTGGTTGGGATGGGATGCTGGGAGATGGTTTGGAAACTGGCTGCAACTCTGACACTGAGAAACCCTACAGTTATCCCACAGGCTTTTCTCTGCATCCCCATTGCTTGCAACCTTGCCTCTTTTCCCTGTTTTTGACACAGAAAAGAAAATGGGAGACAGATAAATGAGGATGGCAGCCTTCAGCCACATTTCTGTGGAGCAGTGACCTTCACTTGCAGCAAGCGAGGCTTAGACCAGAAAGCAGGGGAAGTTTGCTAACTCCAGGCTCTGTGAGACACTGGATGGGACTGCCTGGGGTGCTTATTGAATCCCTGTCACTGGAGGTTTCCAGGAGCAGACAAAGCAGACATCTGTTACAAATGGTTTACATCTAATTGATACTGCCTTGGAGCGGGAGGACAGACTAGATGGCTACTAAAGGCCCAAGGCAGTCCGATTTCCTGAGGTGCTTTTAGATGTGCTAATGATCTAAGCCGTTCATAAGAGCTAGGTATTTGCTTTTAATACCAAATTGCCACATTTGGCATGCTCTTAACCAAGCAGCATATTCATCAGGTTCCTAGCCAGCCAGCTTCAGGACATGCAGCACACCAAATCCCCGGCTCATGCTTGTGTGAAACCTGCATGCTCGTGTCCTCACTGAGACGGTAAAAACGCGTGATTTCTGACAAAAAGGAGCCTCCAAGTCACTTGACCGGGGCAGGGAGCTCTCACAGGAGAAGACAAGCTGTCGGCAGAGGGTTTGGGTGCTCCCAGCCTGGGGCAGGCGCAAGCAGCCAGGGACACCTTGCTCTGTGGATCCCCATTTGCTTGCTGGGAGAGCAGGAGCTGGCCTGGCTTGGCCTACGGTGCTCACCACAAGCACACACAGATGAGGCAGCACGCCAAAACCCACTGCTAACCTGACATCCATGGAAAAACGGAGAACATAAGGATACCTGCACCTGAGGACGGAGCATGTCACAAGCTGAGATGGCATCCCCACCTGCGGGTGACAGGCGAGTATCTGTACAGAGTGGTTTTGCAGCAGCTAGCAACCAGTTCTTGACATAATCAGGAAAAAAAACAGGTTTACATAAACCCTTGCATTGTTAGACTTATAGTCTCTGCAGAGGAAAACCTTATCACTACGTAAGTTACAATCCCCTGTAACACACATCCTTCCCAGTTCTGGATAAAGCCTGTTTCACGTTCCTGCACTGCTTACAAGAGGTGGAGAGCCTGGTGGGAAGTGAGGGGGAAAGCCAAGGAGCAGAGTGGTTTGCTGCAGATGACTTCTTGGTGTGAAAGGGATCAGAGGGCTGAACCTGTAGGTGATGTGTGTCTATGCCAGATGGACTCACACCCGAGGAGGAGATGGGCAGCAGGCATGGACAGCCCCATAGCAGGCTGAAGCGCAGTGCAAACAGTCTACAGTTCTCGTCCCAGCCATGGACCTCACTCCCGGAGTCCCTTCAGAGGGCTGCAAGGGAAATAATTATGTGTTGAGTACTGCAAAGCCAAACATCTGCTTGTGGGGCCAGCCTGCTCCCCTGGAGTGCGGGGATCCCACAGAAATGGGAGGAAGAGAAGCAAACACAACTGTACTGGAGATTACTTCCCATGCTTCTGAAGCAAGCCTGTCTCCAAAGCCATGGGATAAGAAGGTGCTAAGCTCTGCCCTAAATCTCCTTTTGTCTGGAGCACCCTGGCAGGATCAGGATCAAGAGTTCGATGGGAACCCAATTTAAATATGAAAACATACATAATCAGTATGAAAATTATTACACAATTAAAAGCCCTCAGTCCTAGTCTAAGGCTCGCTTCTGACAAGCTTACACTAAGAAGCAATTAACTTTGAAAACCACCCTATCGGACCAAGAAAGCAAGGCAAAATTTTCTGTCTGACAGCCATTTCAATTCTATTACACTTTCAAAGTATTCTGTGTTTTATCTGCTATTACTGTGTTTTTCCCCCAAACTGAGCAGAACCTTGAAGTCTCCAGACTTTGGGGATTTTTGTGGCTTGGGAGGTTGCAGGTTAAGACGAGTTCACTGCTGCTCTTACGGATTCACCAGCCACTGATAGCAACCAGGGTGGACATGGCTTTGATGGTCTTGGACAATCTATCCTGGTACCCTTATCTCAGTAATAAATTACAGTTCCTGAACAGGTGTGTAGAGTATTTCAAGTTGACACGGCAATGCACGATATCTGTACCTATGATTAAAAACATATTTGATACATGTACATTAGAGTCATAGAATCACAGAATGGTTTGGGTTGGAAAGAACCTTAAAGATGACCTCATTCCAACCCCCTGCCATGGGCAGGGACACCTCCCACCAGACCAGGCTGCCCAAAGCCCCATCCAGCCTGGCCTTGAGCACCTCCAGGGATGGGGCATCCACAGCTTCTCTGGGCAATCTGATCCACTACCTCACCGCCCTCTGAGTGAAGAGTTTCTTCCTTAAATCTAATCTAAATCTACCCTCTTTTAGTTTAAAACCATTACTCCTTGTCCTATTGATCATTATGTGCATTATGTGTGCTTTAATTATACTATTAAATATATCGCATATTATAGTATGTTATACTCAAAGTTAGAATTAGATGATCTCTAGGGTCCCTTCTGACCCAAACCATTCCGTGAACCTATCTGTGGATCAGATACACCCTGGTTAAATGGCAGTCTCACGGTACCCGTGACATGGAGGCATACCCCTAGGTGCATACCATGGTGCTGCACCATCGCTGGCTGCCGAGCGGCCACAGGCCGCGGAGCCTGCACCTGCACACATGCGAAGGCACCAAGTGTGTGGGCTGCTCCTTGTGTGACAACTGTGCCCCTCCTGAAATGACTTCTGGCTCCCCCACGAGATGAAAAGACGTTAAGGAAAAATAAAAATACAGCGGTGGCACTTGTAAAACTTCACACGCTCCAGGACGCGGGTGTCAGGCAGCGCTGGCAGCTCTGCTGAGCCGAAGGGCTTTCTTGCCACTTAATGCGTACGTGTGAGCTGCACCCCCACGGATTGCTCACTTGTGCTTTCCGAGTGCGTTAGACGAATAAGATCATAAAATGAGAGCTGGTGCCCCTTTGAAGCGCTGCCTTGCTTTTGTGCTTCTCTGTCTCAATGTCTTTTGTGAAGCTTTATTATCACTGATAATGAAGAACTAAGAGGAAAAATTTTTCTATTCAAGTATTGAGTAATCAAAAAAAAAATACTTACCAGGATACTGGAAAATCAAATAGAAGACTCCAGGGCAGAAGGCTAATTAAAAAAAAAAAAAAAAAGGAAAAAAAAACAACCACAAAAGCCTGCCTTACTATGAAAACCCTTGAGGGGAGATAAAAGCTGAAGGGAGGTGCATGCTTGAATAATAAGTCCTTAATGGGTTTGGGTCCGTGTCTAATACAAAGCATTGATTTTGGCTGCTTGATGAAGTTAGTTATTCGATTAGAAAAATCTAATTTAAAGGGACATGGCCCACTAAAAATCACTCTGTTAGAGAAATATGCATTGAAGTCATAATTAACTACTAATTTTTATGAAAAATAGAGAAGATTTTTTAAAAAATCTTTGGGTACTCAGTTTATTTATTTCATACAGCTGGAAGAATTTGTGTTGCATCTTAGCTTCTCTCTTTGGTGTGTCCAGTCCTTTGGTCTCCCATTGGCTCTTTGAGAGTACAAGAAGGAAGGAGAAACATTTTTTTTTTTTTTAAAAAAAGGTGAGATATGAGACTAGAAATGCAACCAAAGAAGATAGAAGCCAGGGTCAGAAGGCATTTTCACAAAATATTTTAAACACTTTATCTGAAACTGCTATTTCCAGTTCGAAAGTGCTCAGTTAAGTAGGTGACAAAGGTAGGAGATGGTGAGTGCTGCAGAAAGGGTTCATCCCAAAAGATGCTGCCGTCACAGCTGGCCTGAGATGGCTGCAGGGCTGCAGCAGTGGGATCAGCAGGAGATAAGGGCTGGGATGTTTGGAAGGATGCCAGGTTATGCAGGAAAGAGAGGAAAGAAAGAATTGAAGGAAAGGGCGATTTGGCCAACAAAATGTCGTGCTTTGACTCTGCTTCTTAAATGCAAGCTCAAGCCCTGTCCCTACAGCTGCTGCTTTCTAGGAGATCAGCAGCAGCAGCGAGGGATTTGCCTACACAGAATAAAAATCAACACTGGAGTCCCACTTTTCTTATCCAGTCTCAAGTCTGGACTTGTGAAGCAGTGTCCTCTCGTTTATGCCCAACCCCATGCTGACCCCAGAGAACTCATTCCAGATCTCCGTATTCACAGGGCGGAAGCAGGTGGGAATTAGACGTGCCATTCTCAGGGCACATGTATTGTTTTATTTAGAAATGACAGATCAGGGGTGAGACAGGGCCAGTGACACACCTCAAGTTATTAAGAAAAGTACTCATCTACCCTTAGACATGACAGTATAAATGTCTTTATAGAAGCTTGCCAGTTGGACTCCATTTGTAGTCATTGTGAAGCACATGAGTCATCTCACCCCGATGCAGACATCCAAAAGAGGGCAGGTGACTCACATCTTACAAGTACCTACTTCTCTTCTCTTATTATAAAGGCCAGCTCAGACGGAGACATCTGATGCCAGGTGAGACGACTCCCATCTTGACTGGCTAGACCGCTGCAAGCTGCAAAATATGAACTTAGACGAAGAAAAACACATGCAGGCTGCTCAGCACCCATCTGATATCCTACCCTAGTGGGGGACTTGATGAGAAATATAATGTCTGATTGCTTTGTCACATCGATGTAGACCAGCTGTAGAAGAAAGCCACCAGGAGAAAAAAAATAATAAAAAAAAAAAGTCGCCAGCTGGAGAAGAAAGTCACAAATTGTGACATGGCTCATCCATAACTGGTGTGATCAAACTGCAAGGGCCACTGAAGAGCTCACCCAGAAACTCCTGTTTGTTGGTGACTCAGAGCACTGTTGCACGCTCAGGAGGCAATCTTTGTAGCATCACCAGGAGCTCAGCCTAGTTGCTAATAACAAAAATGCAGGTTATCCCCCCTGGCAGTGTTACAATCTCCCTGAGAGGACATCTAACTAGCGGCTGGCAAGTTTATTGATCCTGGTACCCTTCCTTCAAATCAGCAGTAATTTCCACATTTCCAAAGCAAACATGTCATTTAGTCATCTACAGAGTTGTCTTTGGAATGAGCCTGTTTGATTCAGGGCTCAAACAAGATGACTGCATGTCTGACTCTTGCAATCTCTGCTCTCCTCCCAGGATGTTAATCCTAGACTCTGTGTAGCTGCCTAACCCAGCTCCTGCAAATGCTGCCAGGACGGGGTTCTGGGTATGTGCTGGATGGACTTGTCATTAACACTGAGACAGTCTTGCAACAGTTAATTCAGTGTCACAACCTGCTTATTAAGATCTCAGCGGCACTGGGACATGCATTCAGTGACAATGGACAACCCTGGGATTCCTGAGCAGTACTTTTACAGCTAGTTAATTAGAGACAAAGAACAGCTAGCGTCCAATATCCTGCTTTCAGATTACTCTGATCTCATGCTGTAGAGCTAGCCAGTCAAAATTAACAACTGGAAGTGGAAAACTTTGGACACAGACATTTAGAGACAAATCTGTCACCATAGCTTTTGAGGCAGAGGGTACAGCCAGCCTGGAGGGCAGAAGAGAGAAGATGATGCTTAAAGAGAAGTAGTTAGCCACTTTTTCAGACATTTAAAATTCTCTTCTACAAGCTCAGTACATTACTTACAGGCAGGTGTATTTTCATGTGAATGCACGAAGAATTGGTGCATTGGTTAAAATTAGCTACAATACATTTAGGAAATGGGCATTATGACAACACCCATTAATAATAATAATACTTGTCATATTTATTTGGAACAAAAAACGCTTACCCATTGAAATGTCGTTAAAAAATAAAATCAGCTGTTACCTCTCTCCATCCCTACAATGCAGAACCTAGTGCTGAAGCTCATTACAAGTGTCGTCCCAGGTAATCACATCACTCTGTGAGCAGCAAAACAAACGAGTATTGAGTTCCTACAGATTTGTGTCCTATTTCCCCTCATCTGCCTCCAGCTATGCCCTCTGCTGTACTCCCAGCTCCCATGTAGGTCATCTGATAAAATACCAATGTCTTCGATGCTGTTCCTTCTGTCTCCTGCACTGAAGGAAACTAGGATTACAGAGGTCTGATCTCTAAATCACTGTTCATCCATACAGGTTGAAATTTCACCAGCTGTGGAAGGGCAGGACAAAGTGAAGGGAAATGACATGGGATTTTGCTCAACAGCAAAATCTGATATGGTGATCTGTGGCTGCAGATACAAAGGATTTGCCTCAGAGACCGGAGGGGCAGTAGTGGGTCAAGCTGCCGTTTTTGATGTTACTAGCATGTGTTCTGAGCTCCTCTCTATGGCAAATTTGAACCAATTTGCCATATTTGTTTTTTCTCTCTCGGGTTTGTTGGGGATGTTCAGTTTTGAACCCAATTCTGTTTCCTCTGACCCTGGCAACCACTGAGTCCCACCTGTGTTCCAGCGTCTGCACCTGCTGTGGGCAAAAGGCTTAGAGACTGACCTCACCAAGTCCTACATTGCTTCAGTTCAGGGGCTATAAATTTTTACGAGCGCTCACAGTCAGATTGTTTGGATCAGTTTTCTTGACTACGCAAGTTCCCAAACAGCAATATTATTTTTTTACATCCGTCAAGTCTCTCATTAATCCTAATCATAAATCCTGCCCTCTAACAAAAAGCATATTATGCCTCCTAAGGGAGGTGGTTCCTTCTGAGTCACTGGCAGAACAGCGTGTTCTCTGGTCTCATGGGCTCTCCAGCATGTCTGGCTTTCATTTCTCCCTCTTTCTAGTTTTGCAAGTCCTCTCTTGGACTGCAATCATCCATCAGAGCCCTGCAAGGTGGCAAGAAATGAACAAGAATGTCTGGGCGTTTCTCCTACGGCTGCCAATCAGTATCAGTGTTGACTAAATGACTTGGCACTCGTTCACACAGCCAAGTAGCATTGAACATGAGTTTGGGGTATGTTTTGGCAAAGAAAATTAAAGATGTGTGATCTGTCCTTATTTTAGTAATTGGCTATTGGTCAGAACTGATTAGGCATTGAAGTTTGCATGCTATCACATGGCATGACAACTTGGCTAGCAATTCAAAGACCTAGTTAATGAGGAAAGATGATCTCAGTCTGCTTACAGGAAACAAAGTCCTTCCAGCAGTGTCCAAACGGCGAAACAAGCAAGTGTGTGGTAGCATTTCACTTCCGCATGTCCAGACCTGTGTGGGAACCAATGGTGTTGGGCCTGGGTCCTGGAAACGGTCCCAAATGTGCTACACTATCAGCACAAGGGCAGTGCTGTTGGAGCCAAGAGTGTAGCTTTGGCTGCTCCTTCAAATGTAGTAGCCAAGCTCATGGTTGCCTACAATGGCAAGTTGTATTCAAGTTGTACTTGCTGCTGGAAGAGGAGGACCATCGTGGGTCATTGCTGTTGTGGTGTGAAGGCTTGCCATTCTCTTGTGACTGTGATGAACGTCTGTAATGAACATTAGAGCTGCTCCCTCCCCTTTAGATGAAGGCAAAGATCACGCCTGACCAGAAGCATTAGCATCACTGCTCATTTTATGGCGAGCAGGCCATTAACTCATTGTGACAATGAGAAAATAAGACTGGGCTTGTGTTTTTTCCTTGTTTGTTTTATTGTTTGAGAGAACTGTAACAAGATAAAGCGCCCTCTGGAAAAGAAACAAAAGTTAATTGGATTTGAGTAGCTTAATTGATGGAGATAGGCACCTACGTGAAACTATTTTTTCCTTCCTTTTTTCCTTCAGTCTACGGATTTGCTGGTTCTGTTTCTCACAAACCGTGCAAAAAGTGAGCATGACGTTACTCTTTGCTGCTGAAGTAAGGTTTTTTACTAGCTTGGAAAGGTGTAAATTATAATCTGCAAGACTAGAAAGAGTCAAACAGCACGTGTTCTATGATACAGTGCTCAGATATTGGTTAACTCTACAATTATTAATGGTTGATCAGGAACTGGGCATAGTTCCTGTTAAGGCTGTTATTGTTCAGTCAGACTGTAAGTACTTTCAAATGTCAAGTCATATAGCAAAATGTTTACCACTAAGACCAGGGGAACTGCTTTTCTAGTGTTTGTTTGCTTTTGTTTTTGTTTCTTTTTCAAAAATTATAACTTGGTTATAACAGAGAAAATATGACAAAATGATGAACAATCAACCTATATCAACATTTACAGTTTACTGTTATCTGAAGCAAAAGCATTTCTTATTTAACGTATGGAAATTATTCTTGCAATCACTGTTAACATCAGTTGAGCTGATGAATTTACAGTTGTAGCATTCTTGGCCCCAGTTTAGAAACACAACACAACAGCGAAAGAACATTTGTGTCGCATTCCTGCTGCCTGTCAGAGCAGGAAAAAGATCTAGTCTCATGGGAGTAGAGGCATGGCTGCTCTCTAAACTCCCACCTCCCATAGCCTCCAGGAATTACCCGAACTGCGTAATGCTTAGCCAAGAGTAAATCTGATAAAAGTCTTTCTCAGGATATCTCGGGAGTTCACAAAGCAGTAGCAGAATTTGCCCTCCCTGGGACTCCAGAGGAAAAGGGTATCGGAGGAGAAAGATTACTACTGTAAAGGGTTGTGTCAGACTGGTTGGGGCGGCCTTGAGAGATGCAGAGAGAAATACCACAAGATATGTTTTAATGGAAACTGTAGGACATCCAGGATTTCCTTTTAGACAGTTTCTTATCTTTAAATGTGCACTGACGGACTGGCACTGGGACAGACAATGGGGAAGAGTTAAGGTTACAATGCTGATATTTCTAGTGCTCGGTCATGATGCTCTGTAACATTTTTTTAATGTTAGGTGGAACTTTCCTGTGAAACACAGCTGTTCCATTAAGTTTCATTAGGGTCTTCCTTAAAAAGGAGTCCCGTGCTCCTAATTTTAACATCTCAGTGGACCTACTCCTTCAGCACCTTCTGAACTCCCTGCTGGAATCAAGGGAGCTTCAGGCTGCTGAGCCAGCTGTAAAGCTGCTGAGAAGTTTCTGAGTATGTCTGAAACCTCCTGAGAAGTTTCTGACCATGTCTGTGGTGAGGGGTCGCTCAGCAGAATGGAAACAGACTCTTGTTTTGGCACTACATATCGATAGTGGTGGTGCTGTCAGACTAGCTCTATCGCAATGTTGTGAAATTAGACATCATCTTAATTGTCTTGCAGGGTTTAGATTTTTTAAGTGCTCAGGGCTTATCTCTTCAGCATTGGTCTCTATGGGGATCAGGTTTATCCTGAAGATCAAGATCTCCTCTTTCAAGTGAGAAGTACAAAAACAAGCTACTGTGCAGCAATAACAGGGCATCTCCTCCCATTCTTTCCACTTTGACCAGGAAACAATCAATGTCTGAACTTCTGCCACTTGCTAATTGTCTTTTTAGCTATCCTGGTAAGCCACACAGGACACTGTACTTTGTTTTTCTTATTGCTTTTCCAGTCATCATGGGCTAGTAGCTCTTGAATCTGGTTGTTCAGGGTATCTCCAGACAACATTAAAAATGCTTTGTGAAAAGTGACATTGAACTGACAAGATGTAATCAAGGTATTGTAATGTCACTCTAATGTTTCAGACCTCTGCAAGCCTGTTGAAATTTTATCCTCCTTCAGACAAGCTCAGAATCTCTTTAACCAACTTTACAGCTGTTTGAGACAACAGACACAGCTTCTTACATACATGAAATCTAACCTTGACCCTTAATTCTTTTTTTTTTTTTAATCAAATATCCTTATTTATTTTTACCAGCATCACCTAAACATTAATTGCATCGATTCTGAATATCCTTATCAGAGAAAATATGCTAAATGTGTTGTGCTCTTGAAGAACCTATCACACAGAGATTTTCCTTGAAATATAAATGACATCTTCAAATTTGTCTTCTTTCCATAAATAAATCTATTCTAATGAGGTCATTCGTGCCAAGAGCATTTTCTGTTCTCCAGTGTTAATCCCCTGGCAAGTCTCTTCAGGCCTTCGGAGTAATCAGTCACATCATTCTCAGTAATCAGTCACAGCTCTCCTGAACAAACACAGGCTGTGGTGGCACACGGTCCCACACACCACTGCCAGGCTAATGAGGCAGCATGAGGAGGCCTCGTTTGATTGAACTCCAGGAATGTGAATTCCCTTCTCGCCATCCTAGAGCAATTTGGGTTTTGATGGAGATGGCAGAGAACCTCTGTCCCAGAGGTACACCTCACTATGAAATAGTACCTGTACTTAAATCACTGTATCATGAACATTTGCCTGCCAGAATGTCCAGTTTTTCTATTGTATTATGGAAATATAAAAATGGACAATCCGTGATGGGGTAAGAAACCCAATTTTACTGTATTTAGAAAGACACTCAAGCACCCTGATAAGATAGATGAAATGCCAAGAGGTAAGTGTATCGTAACTCACGATCTTGATAGAAATAGATGTAAATTATCTGGGGCTGAGTGTGCTTTTCCTGTTAAGAATATGTATTTTATAAAGGATTTTGTTTACCTGTGCCCTTTGGGAAAAGAACAGACGTTACCACAAATGCTAAATATTTCTGGCTACCTCAGTCTGACCTTACCTATTATGCAGTATAATAAAAAAGGTACTGAACTGCCATGAGTTGTGATTAATAGATTATTTAAGCCTAGTGTTGCTGTTGCTAGATATGAAAACAAAGAGAAATAATAAACTGCGCCCATATGAATGATGCCATTAGCCTGAATAAATAGAATTGCATGTGCAGAAGATTTTTGTTAATGGTGGATCGGAGAAGATAATTTCATGGAGCTTCTTAAACCTTGCACGTGTCTAATGAACTACAGCTCCATGGCACCAAAATGCAGAATCCAGTTTCTCTTTCTTTCCTTTTTTTTTTTTTTTCATTAACACAAGGTTCTCCTGCAATGAGTGGCTGAAAACATCATTATCACACCTGGCAATCGCAATGGCAATGGGGATAAGGGGATTTAAGAGATAAATAGAGCCTGAAGGGGACAGAGCTAACCAGGAATTGTAGAGAGCATTCCCAGCAGATGTCTGCTTCCCAGAGGAAACAGAAAACCTTGGAAAGCAGAAGATAGCACAGACTTGAAGCTCCTCTGTCTTGCCCTACAGGGCTGGAAAGTGCTAAAGTAGAGCTTTTCCCTCAGCCTCAGGCCTGGGAGCGGATTCAATAAGGAGTCCAGTTTTTACTTCTGTTAAGCTGGATCAATGAATGCATATAATTATTTTGCAAAATTTATAGTCACAGAAATTAACACAATCTAAAAGTGACAAAAGTATGCAAATCAAACTCTTCCTCAGCAAACATTAAAGCTACTGCTTTTCAAATGAAAAATGTAGGAGTACATACTTGACTATGTTGAAGTATATACAAAAATAGGTGCCGTGTCTGCAAAATGTGCATTTGCATAAAAGCCAGCTCCTCTTCCGAGGACTGTTATAACAGGAAACTACTAAAATAAAACACAAAGTAAATGAATAATTTAGAGATTTCATTTGTATGACTCCTCTTCAAAAATACATGTATGTGAGAAGGGGGAGCCAAGTGACCATTAGATAAAGTACAAAGCAGTGAGCTCACTGTGGAAGGAAAGCTATTTTTAATCAAATTTAAAAAATGTTTTCTATTCAAGGCTTCATATCACACTGTATTAAATTATAAGTGAAAACTGGTTCTGATTTAAGAAGAGATGGCATAGCAAGACGTGATGTGTCAGAAATGTGATTGCATGCTGCACACTGATGCTCTGCTTGTCTTCTATTTGTTGGAGGCTGACCAAATTGGGAAGCTCGTCTTTGCCAGGAGGATCCTAACCCTCAAGAGCCCAACCTGCAGCTCTCATACACAGCAGTAATATTTTTCCCTTGTGTCATCAATAAGATAATTAATGTTAAGGATTTACAGGGAGTAGATCCCCAAAGTACTGCGGCTGGAGGAGAGAGCCCTTGCTCTGAAAATTAGGCCATAATGATCAAACCTGCAAATAATATGGGCTGATGTAGTCTTTAGGATGGATAAAAATCATCTGTTGAGAGTCCTCCCCACTGTGAAGGGTCTCTGTCAATGGCAAGTGGAGCCTGGGTGTCTTGCAACTAAGCATACATTGCAAATCTGTCTCTGACACTGGTAACATCCACTCCCACTTCACCATAACAATGTTCCAGCACAATTACTGACCCTTGTTCATTAAATCTCTTTCCTGCCTCAGAGGAAATGGATTTGTCCCTAACATGCTCCTGACATCTCATGTGAGACATCAGCCTTTTCCACTCCCAGCCCCACCAGCTTCTTTTGTGCCTTGGTGGCCAAAACCTTCTTCTGAGGGTACTGAGGCAAAGAAATGTATGCGTAAATAAGAAATGAAAGCTGTTCAGCAAATCAATTTAAATGCTATCCCAGACATAAAGTTTGACATCTCTTGTGTTTGAAGAGAGGAAAGAGAGGCAGGTTTTGACTGCTGTGATCCAGAACTTCCAGCTTCTGGCAGTCCATGTCCATGCAAAAATGCAGTGCCTGAGAAGCAGAGGCTGCGACACCAAAGGGGAGGTTACAGTGGCCAAGCTGGATGTAGCCTCTGGTGATTATGTGTAAAGTTCTGAGAAATTCAAGTCATGTAGGAGGGCATCCATTTTACCTGGATTTGATGTGTTTATATGCATAAGTTGTACAGCTCTAACCATTCCAGCATGAACACAAACTGGTATCGCCAGAATGGAGAGGACACACAGGATAGGCACCTATGCTGCACTAAAGAGCACCAAAAAAATACCTCCACTGCTTTATAGGTTATCCCTGTGTCTCTTTTCATTGTCAAGTCAGAAAAATAACTCATTAATGTCCTACCTACAGCAACAAGTGACTTACGATTGAAGAACAGATGCCTGGTGAGCTCATATCTTGAAGGTCTGAGAGGGTTGCAGAAAAAATGTTGAGAAACTAGCAGGTCCTTCATATTCGTGATCCTATACCCAGAAAGAGGAGGGCCTGAGAGAGATTCTTACCATGCCAAAAAACCTAGCAACTATCTACCTTGTTCAGAAATTAGGATATCTTCTATCTAAAGAGGAGATGCATAATGGGCTCAAAGCTTTACCTCTCAGTGCCTTGCTACTGAATTTTAATGCTCAGGAATGGAACTGTTCAGGAAGTCACCATGAAAAGCTGTACTTGGCTCCAAAGTAGCCTTTTTTACTGAAAGAGGAATGAATGGCTATTCTGAATGAGTGACAAATCCAAAGGCAATGTGTCACTCAGAAAACATCTCAGGAAGCATACCTGAGACCAGATGATGGATACATGAGCTGTTTGGTGCTGTACTGACTTCAACCCCTAGCTTTTCCTCCAGGCTCTTCCTCTTAACCCATAATTTGACTGTCAGATTTATGTGGTGTTTTCTACTGAGCTAAAGGGCATTTGATGGTGGATAAAAAGTTGAGAGAAATACTTGAGGGATGCCAGATGCAATCTGAGAGGAGAAATAACAGAGTGACTGCCTTTGAGGACAGTGAACTTTCCAAGCTGCTACAAGATGCCCTTTGTCCATTTACTTGGAGGTCTGATGCAGCTGTCATGGCTACTAAACCTTGATTGTGAAGGTTTTCTGACTTGCAGAGATCCAGGACAATGATTTGGAGGGAAAAGCAAATCAGGTGGTGTACTCTTCTCCTGAATTCATGCTGCCAAAGGAAAATGTGAAAGAATCATGCAAAACCTCACAGGAGTCCTCTGGTTCCCTACAAATGGCTTTGTGCTTTGCAGTGGTGTTGTTCTGCAAGTCATCTGTTGTAAGTGTATATGGGGCCATACATTATGTATGCTACAGAATACAATTTTAGAACCCTTCAATTTCTCTCTTGTCAAAGGCTTCACAGTTCCACTGAAATTGCTCACAGGCTTTGAATGCACACAGTGCCCTGCATCTGACTGCTCTACTGCATTGGATATAGGGCAGTTCTAGGGATATAATGGGACTGTAATGGGACAGCAGATTAGCCACAATGTGCACAGATTTACAATTGCTCATTCCTGCCTCCTCTGGAAACAACGGAGGAACAGAAGCAGCTGGTATGCAAAGCAGATGAGGCACAATATCTGGCTATGAGTGCTAACTGCCCAGGCACCTCTGGTGCTGCCAGGCCTTGGGTGTGCTCTGGGGAGCTCAGGCGAGCCCCGATGGCTGTTTTCTAGGCTGCAGTCTATTGACAGCTGTTTGCCCTTTGTTAGCATCTCCCAGCACAGGCAGCTTGTCTCAGTCCACAGGGTGCTGTTGGCTGCGCACTGCAGCGCTTCTGCACATGTTATCTTGGAGCGTGACGGCAAGGATGCTGAAATGGGCTGCATTAGAAATGTGTTGGCAACCCAGGGAGCCATGTGTGGCCCTTAGACAGCATGTTATGGGCTGAAAACAAACAGCATGGAAAGCACCAAAGTGCTGCTTACACAGACAGGCTTCATAAAGAAGCATCCTTCTCCAAGTCCTCAGCTGGACCTGCTGGCCTCATTGACTTTATGGTGGAATTATCCCAGCCTACACCAGCTGAGAATACAGCCCACTAGGCTGCACATTGCCGTGTGAAATTCCTGTGAGTGGTACAGTTTATTTTCTCATTTGCTGGCGCTGCCATCTGGCACAGCCTTCTTATATCGTTCTCCATTCGCTGTCCTCTGAAAACATCTTTTGTGTTGTCTATAGACATTTCACTTTTCCCTTGCTAAATATTAGCTGTATGACTGAATACATCCTTTGATTCCCTTTGAAATATCTTCAGCACATTACCTTTTTCCTCATACATCGCCCTTGGATTTCTATTATGCAGTGTTGTATTATGCTTGCAGGTGCAGCATGGGTTAAAAGAATACAAGCCTAGCTTTGCAAACATTTGTGTAGCTTCACAGCTTTAATAGGTTCCAGTGGTTATAAATAATAAAGGAAAACTAAATAATACACTCCTTCCTGTGAGTCACATGTGGGCTGGCTACATTTCTGAATTCACCTCCTAAGAAAAGGACTTGGCCCCTGTTACAAGACAAACACGTATCATCCTATGATGGCACCTCAGGATCAGACCGTAGCCTGTAAAACATCATGGATGTACCAGCACAATATGTTCAAACTCAAACTCTCGTGACTGATACAGAGTGCAGGCTCCCAGCAATGCTTATAGACTGGCCCATCCCACCAAGGCCCGTGCTGCTCTAACGAGGGATGAAATTAGCTCATTTGACTGGGTGGCTACAGGAGGTTGTTCCTGAAGACCAGGATGCAGAACTCTAGGAAATGTCCTGAGCTTGCTCTCCACCCTCACTTCTCTCTGACTTAGGGCTGCCCACCCCTTTCAAGACTCAGTGGCTTTGGCCTGTGGACTTTCAGGCTTTGGGCTTTGGGCTTAATAAAATGGTAGGTTACAGCCTTTCACGCTCAGAATGAAAGGCAACCTGCTCCATAAGTGGTCCCAATGATGTCCACGGGAGTATCTAAAAACTGTTATTTGCTGTGAGAGAGGGCATTAGATTCTGATGGAAAATTACATCAGACGTCCTTCCTTCCCTTCTGATAGGTAACAACGAGCTCCTTCTCACTTGTGCTCTGTGGTCTAAGGAACATGACAAAGCTTTTCTAACATATAAACACCATCTGCCTCAACCAGTTAAGCAAAGGGTACCCATCCCACTGAAAATACATCCAAACTTTTAACAGGCCTGCACTAGTTGGCCTTCATGGCATTGTTCTCATGGCCCCTGGGATGCTGCACACAACTCTGGAAAGGCAGGACAGAAGGAAGGATGGTTGGAAGGAACAAGGACCTGGTTCTGGCTTCTTCAAGCACTGAGTTTAGACAGAGCGTGGCTTTCATCAGAGATAAAATATCCGCTGAGGAAAAACTTGCCAACTAATGCTTTCCAGAGTGAGAGGAAGGTGATCTAAGACAGGACCCTGAGAGCTGATCTCTTCTGCCAGAGACCATTTGTTGTTCCTGCAACACAGAGCCATCAGGGAGGAAGACAAGTTTATCAGTGTGGCTATGCCGTGTTCCACTGCAGGTACAGCAGCTTTTTGGAAAGAGGTCAGTTACTGATAATTTCAATCAACACTGTTTGCAGCTCCCTGCCTGACCTTGCCCTCTTTTTTGGCTAACTCTTGACCCCTGGGAAGAGGATGGAAACAATCACGGCTCCCTCTCCAGGCCCAGAGTGCCACCCTACAGGGCAGTGAATGGCATACAATTTTTGAAAGGCTCCCACATCATGTAGCACTGCAGGAGCAGGTTTGCTTTTTCCTATAGACGCTGCCGAGTGAGCAGAGAATATATTAAAAAGTGCTACATATCAAAACCTGCTGCTGAACAGTTCTCTCTTTGAGACGTATCTGAAGAAATGTATTGCTCTGATGTGTGTCTATAAACTGATGGTCAGCAAACAGGAACAGTGAGAAGCAGCTGCACCAGGGTAAAGCTTCTCGGTGCTGCTCTGACCAGAGAAGGTAAGGCACTGCACAGGGAGTTACTTTGAAATAAATAAAAAACACTCAAAAATAAATAGTGAATGTGATGTGCAGGGCAGGTGACCTCTAACAGCAAACAAAGCAGGATTTTTGATCTTGAGACAAGTTGTTTCTCCCCTGGAGGGTGTCATTTGACTCAGTCTGTGCTTGTGAAGTTATTAGAGATAGTGTGATGTATTCCAAAAGATCAGGAGCTACAATAGCCAAGCACAAAAGAAAACATTTAAACACAAAAGCAGGGGTGGCAGTAGGAGAGCTCTCATACAGAGAGAACTCTTCTCCATTTTGCTCCTGCTTGTAGTTCAACTGAATGAGGTGAAAACAAGGGTGTGATGCAAAAAGAGCTGAGACTGATTTCAGTGACTCCCTAGTAACTGACTGACGAGCTGGCATAGCTGGTCGCTACATGCCATGAATCGTTCGCAGACCAAGATCAGAGAGTAAAGAGGACATAGTTCACCCAGCTCAGCATATGTGCGGGGCTTTGAATGCCAGAAGCCTTCAGAAAATCATTTGTTTTTTCCTCTTTAAACCTCTGTTTCCTTCCAGACTCTGCCACTTACTTATTACTCTATCCTCTTGTGTCATCTTGTGTAGTTCTCACTTACTTCATAATGTTAGTCAAGGAGAAGAATTTCAGCTAGTTCCATTTTTTTAATTTTTTTTTAACCTAGAAAAAATAAATTCTAAAGAATTCTGATACTCTTTGTTCCCTTCTTTCCAAGTGCTGAACCTTGTACTGGGTAAAATAGGAAAAATGTGCCTTTGGGGAAAATAAGTATTGGCTGGTCCTGTGCTTTGATCCTACCTCATATTTCGCTTCCATCTGAATATAGTGTCTTGTAATTGGAAGACCTGTGAAACTGGCAATCAAATTATTCTAGTGTATATGTAGTTCAGATCCAAATAGCCAGCTACGGGCATCCCCTAAAAATAAATCAAATAAATCTGTACAGTGGGAGAAATTCATCTTACTCTGAAGATATCCAGAGCTGACAAAATATGTCTGAGACCTCTACTAAAATTAATGTATGGTGCACAGCAAAGAGCTTGGAGAAACAGCAGCAAGCAATACATTGAAGACTAGAAATCCAAAACAGAGCTGTAAATTTAAGCGTCCCTAATGCCACAATACTTCTGAAGGAAGTTTGACAGACTTACGGTGCTTTTATGGATACATTAAAGTCATGCCTGAGATTCTCATAATGTCAAAAGCTGCAGTTTGGTAAGAGTTTAAGCTGATCTCAGTTGTTGCTGTCTCTGGACTACCTGCCCCACTGCACTGCTGGCTGGGCTTTCCTGCTCTCCCTCACATTGGTGTTACTTCTAATCCTGCAGTGAGTTGGTTCAGAGCAAAATTGGAAGGAAATGTCTCCTTATTTTTCCATAAAATTAGTTGCTGAGTTTCTCTCCCTTAATGGGTTCGTTGTAAGATCAGGTAAATGTCAATGCAGGTAATAATGGGAGAGAGTGCATCTAAGGAAAGGAGGACGTCACCCTTCCATTAGGTCATATTAAATTTGTTGTGGAGTTGCAGCTTTAAGCACACAGCCCCTCTCCCAGTCGTGCATGTGGATGTTTCAAGAGACCTACACTTTCGCTGCACCACAGCTGCATATGTTTTCTTTGATGCATAATCCTCGAAACACTGGGTCCACTTGTTTTATGAGTTAACTACATGGATCCGCCATACTCTTTGGAATTTACATTTCCATTTAAAAAGGAAAAAAAAAAAAAAAAAGGCACCTATCCATCATGGCTGTTCAGAAAATCATGCCAGTAGGACCCAGCCGTGTGGTGTTTCCTTACTTGTGTCTGAAAACAGCCTTAAATGATACTGGTGAGAGAGGTAAGCTGTTCAAACCACTTGTTTCCATTCAGGTTTTGACTCAAAACCCTATTGACACCATTATAAATGTCAACATTTGATACATAATGCATGAATACATTTTAGCAGATGGAGTGGAAGAGAAATGAAGCCAATATGCAGTTGAAGCTGGGTTTTGAATTGCTGGAAGGAGGAGAAAGGAGAGGGGAAAGATGCCAAGGTGGAAGTGGAGCAGAAACAGAGATCGGAAGATGGGGAGGGAAAAGAAATCACTCCCACTGAGTTCTGTTGAATTGAGCACTAACAGAGTGAAAGAATAATAAACAACACATTACCTGCTGCAACAGAAGATGATATTTTGCCTTTTCTCATTGTATAAAGCTCCACTGGAGACTAGCAGGAGTTGTGGTGTGGACAGAAGGCAATATGCTTGCTTAGGTCCATGCCACAGCCCTTCCTCCATAGCCAGGCATGGAGATTGCTCTCTCCATTGGATGCACAGGATACCCCTAATATCAGAGACAGTTTAACTAAAACAACCTATTAATCAGCTGCTTTGGATTAACAAGAGCAACCCACAACACAAACCCAGGAGCTGTCTCAGAACTACAAAACTGCACTAAACTTCTGAAAGGGTTTTGTTGTAACTAAAAGTTATGATTCTTATAGGTTGAATAGTTACGGCATGCTACCACTCATCACTCTGTAAATAAATGAGCACCTTTATAAAAGCTCATAATTACAGAGAAGAAACACATACAGTATGGACGAGGTGTTGCTAAAATAGTCCTTCCAACCTGCAAATGATAACTATTTCTAGAGTCTAATAAAAAGATGCCAGAAAACAGGGATGGGAATAAATGTAAAAGCAAAAGTTTAACTTCAGATTTTGCACTCAAGTGACCAGGTTACCAAAAACTATTATAGTTTACCATGTATCAAACAGGCCCAGAGAATGATTTTCACAAACTCCTTTACATTTCTGAAGGAGGAGCTTGTATGAATTTTTTCCTTTCCCTATATTGTTTATGCACTGAATACTTGAACTTCTTTTCTTAGAGACAGAGGTGATTAGTCACAAAGTCTCTGCATTTAAAAGATCACTGTGTTAATTCATGATGTTTGCTTTTCTTGTGCTTCTCTTTCTCAAAATATAAAAGAAGAACCAAAATTCAGTGCTCGAATTTCTCTAGGAAAGCATGGGATCTTCTCTGTACCAGAGCTGTGATAGCTCCATTTTTATAGAGCAGATCGGTTTATCTTCTTTTGGTCTCAGATTTGCTTATTTAGCCTTCAGCAAGTGCTATGCACAAGCATAAGTCTGACAAACTTAATTTATGTTAAGAAATAATTTTTCTGTTGTCATAGAAACTGCTGCAAGATGATCCAGGCATGAGTAAAAAGTAACAAAGGTAAGCCGGCTGGTGTTTCTGCTAGTGAAATTCCCCTCATTGTTTATGTCCCACCAGTAATTTCCTTGCACCCTAAGGCATAAAGGGCCAAAAGATCGCATCTGGCAGGATCGCTGGGAGGAAAAATTTGCCTAGGGGGTGACTGCAGTGTCATAAGGCAGCCACATTTCTCCGTCCTAAAGAGGGTGCGCAGCCGGCACAACTGCTCCTGCAAGGTTGCACCATGGGGATCAAAGAATATGTTTTCTTTCAAAGAAGGAGCAAAAATGGACTGGAAAACCCCAAAGCCAGTTACAGAGACCTCCATGACACCATAGGGAGAGAGGGAATAACTTGCTTCCGTTATGCCAGGGGATTGCTTCCATGCACAGGAACGAATCATGCCCACATTTTAATGTTTGCGCAGCTCTCGTCATACATTAACAATTTCTGCTTCAGACAGAGGGAACTTCCACTTGGGCAGAACATTAATAGGAGAAGAATCAATGAATATTGGTCATCGTGGCATGTTTGTTCCAGTTGCCTTCACCCAACCCCAGCACGCCCTGCCCAAGAGCTCGGTGCCACGGCGTAGGCAGTGACACCCTACCCAGTGTAGGTGATCACTCAGCGACATTTTTATGCGATGAGAGCATGGGAACACAGCCTGTGCTACAACACTCACGCTCTGCTCAACCTCAGCCACCACTCATTGACATCTTAGGGACATTTATACACAAGACTTGCAGTGGCAATGAACATCGCTCATCCTTGCCACTGCTGCTTTTGGGAGGCCTTGGTGTTCTCTCCCAAGGGAAATCTCTCTCTGCATCTACTACCGGTGGTTCAGCTAGCAACAGACTTTCAGCTAAAGGGTCATTGCTGTGGATCCATGGCCTTGCAAAAGTCAGAAGGCCAAAATATTACTGCAAAAAGCCAGAAAACTTGTAATGGTTTGTGCATGCTTGGAGTTCCTCTAAGCAATAACTGGAAAAGCAGAATTCCTGCCCGGAATCCTCCTCTGGTGCAATTAGTACTGGAAACGCTCCAAAAAGACAAGGACATTACAGCTTCTTCTTCCCTCTCGTGCTGCATATTAGTAGCAATATGTCAATAAGTAGAAGAGAGTTTAGTAAACAAATATTGCCTCTTTTCCTGGTGGTGCACTGTCCAGAGAGTTTTATTTTTCCCCTATCATTTATAATTTGAAAATATTTGCCAAACAATGTCTCCAAATCCTTTCTGATCTGAAGCTTGCTCGCATTCGTTTTGCAAGTGTTGGAAATAGAGGCAGGTCTGGCATTGCTTCTGATTCCTGATAAAGTAAAAGCAGTTTTCAGTACTGGGTGTGCCAGTGAATTCCAATTTGATAATTTCCAAAATTTTCTGCAAAATGCACTCTTGTAGGCTTTCCATGCAGCTTTGTCTTTGCTAATAAAGAAAAAAAAAGGCAGAACACAAGGGGCCAAAGTCAGTTAAAATATACTTGTCTAATGATTTATGTGGATATTAGACAGATTTGATAGAGCTTACCAGAGTCTAGTTCTAAGAATCTGAATAGAAAGTTTACCTTTTTCTTACACATTTATATTATTGTGTATTTCTCAACATACACAGAGGTGAGCAGGGGATGGTAAATGAAAACCAAACTTATTATTATCATGATTATTGTTGCTAGATTATAAGAAAATGTCTATCTGCCACTTCCTCCCTGTTAGCACATGTACACTTTGCTTTTTATGTTCACTGCCTGTCCACAGCTTGTCTCATACATGCATCTCGTTATGTCTCATTATCAGATCTCATTCCCATGATCTTTATAGTGCAAAACAAGGTGTGTATTTGGTTATGAAAATGCTGGAGGGGGTGAGTGCATTTTGCATGGGAGATGCTGTATTACCATGTCAATCATTGCTGCTTCTTTCTTCTTAGTCTTTGCAGATTAATCCTGGATGAGCCCCAGCTGGAATGCTTCTGGCACTGGGGAAGCTCAGATTCAGACACCAAATTCTCAGCCCAGGTCCACTGGCATGTGATTCACATCCCTGTTATCAAACTTGCACCAAGGGGCCTGAAGCTTTCCTCCCACCATGCTGAAAATCTGGTTTAGAGCGAAGCGTATCTTACGGGCTGCTGGGGGAAGATTGTCTTTGCCAGTTGAACTTTTATTCTGAGATCTTTTATTATTATTATTATTCATTTTTCCCTAAGAAAGGCTGCTGTCTATCAGTCTAGCTACTGAAAGAGGAGCAGAGGAGGAAGGCCACGGGGGCCTAGTCCATAGTACCCACTGACACAGGCTGGGCATGCTGTTTCTGCACATTTCCGAGGCTCCTGCAGCAGTTTGTCCCCCGTGAGTGTGAATGGCGACGAACTTTTCTGCTGTTGTAGCCTGCTGCTGAGATGCTTCTCTGTTTCTTTTATGAGGTGAGCTGAGAGTTTTGACATACCTTCAGCTAAACACGGGGACCTGAAGGCTACCAGGGTCTCCTGGAGGAAGCAGGGCTTCTCAACAGTGCAACCCACACTGCCATGAAGGCAGCGATCCCTGAAAACAAGCACTTAGGTCACCTACATGCTCGGAAAACACTGCCTGGACTGCTGCTTCCCAGGGCAATTGCAGATCCAGCCTATATATCTGCTGGTGGAGGCTCTGTGGTGGATTAAAGAGGGAGAGGTGGGACAGGGGCACGGCTGTGGGAGTAGGAGAGAGGAGGAGAAGAGTCACAGAGGCAGAGGGTTTGTGGGAGAGAAGGGATGTTGTACTGCCTTGGATATGAATATAAACTCTGTCTTGCTGCCAAATGAAGCAGTTCCATGTGTTTGTTTCCTTTCTTTCCTTTCCTTTCCTATTTTTTTTTAACAGATAACACTGACAGAAAAATATAACAGTGTGCCCTCGTTTATATTCTATAGCTTGGCCCTTCTCCCTGCTGCTTGGCGCCTTGCCCATCTCCAGCAGGCACTTTCAGATGCAGATTTCTCCCTGAATATGTAGGGAGGGTCTCTTTGTCCTCATCTTCCCCCTGCTCCCCAGGGGCTGTGGGCCTTACCCGGCCACCCCAGGGAGCAGGACTCGGTAGGCAGCTGGCAGAAAGGACCCCCTGTTTGGGGTGCATTACCATAAGATGAAGGAACACCCCAGCCATGCAGCTCCAGGCAGAGGCGGTATCTTTAAAAAACACCCTTAAATACCACGCAGAACAATGATTGCAGGTTGCTTGCACACCAGTTAAAATTCATACTGGCCAGGCTGGATAACGCATATCGGCATACACTGAAATGGATTCACTCAGTATCTGCAAATGGTTTATAGATTTTGCCCGAGATCGGGGCATTGCCTGGGGCACAGCAGATGTATTTGCAGGGTAGGATATCAGCAAGCAGCTCGGTTGTGACAAGAAGACAGATTGCAACAGGGGACTGAAGATGACCCCCCATTTGTCTGCCTACCTGTGACTCACAGGCCGACCTTCCCTGAGGATTTGCTCATGCTCTTAGCTGGGTGCTGTGCCCAGATCTCTTCTTTGTCCACAGATTTGGAGATCTGAGCGATTCCTTCATGCTGGGGTGGGTTGGGTTATAACCTGAAATCCCTGTGCTAGCTACAGTCCCAGTGGTAAACTATGGAGAGCTATTTAGCAGGATTAACCACTTAGAGTGGTGGGCCCTCCCAGTTATGGACCTGTGGTTTATTGGAAAGGGATCACTGAGCAGATTGAATTAGTATAATGGGGAAGTCTGTGGGATATATATATATATAGGGTTAGCAGCTCTACAAAAAACAACCCAGATTCTTCTACTTCCATTTGTCACTGCTCTCTCATGAGGAAGGGGCTGGGATGGAGATGGATGGTGACACCAGGATGCAGCTCCACAGTGTGACTACACCTGCTTGGGCAGGGAAGACACATCCCGAGGGTTAAACACAGAGAGTGGCTGGCTTTGGCCTTGTAAAACTTGGTTAGTAAGTTCCTACTCGTTTCTTGCCACCATGGGGAAGTTTTCTGGAAGCATTATGCAATGTCTGCCTACACAAATGGCCACATAACATGTTGGGTTTACTGCTGTATAATTACACCTTCCAAAATATGCATTGTAACCCTCTAAACGCCTGAAGAGGTAGCTAACAGATACTTTGATGACAAGGACTTCAGAAATGCTGCCTGCTGCGGAGAAGAAGAGCTAACCACTCCTTCTCAATCCTTTTTGATTTATGGCAACAAAAATCTCCAATTTTCTTTGAAAATTGGTATAAAGAAATATTGTTTACCAAAGTCTGTTTTAAGAACCTGTTTTCAGGTTCTCGCTTCTGAGATATATCCATCTGCTGGCATGTAAAACACATCTAAGCCTTGCAACAACAGCTGTCCTTTCAGACTTTTATTAGCCAGTAGAACTGGGAAGTTGGTATATCCCAGATCTGGAAGAGGAGGATAGGGAAGAGATTTTATATGCTCTGTAATAACCAAAATTTGGAATGTAATTCAGCAAATGTTGACCAATTGACCTACCTGTTGGACATGTGTTAGGCTGGAGCCTCATTAACAGTTTCTGGATTAATCATATGCCTCCTAGAAAGGTATCTCAGTGAGTTGTTTTTTTTTCTGCAAAGACTATTGGTGTGCTTCCAGTTATGTTGGACTCTGGTAGATACACTGGCAAGATTTTTAGCATGTGTGTTACAAAAGAGGTGAAAAGGCATCCCAGGCTTTTTTAAACACAATTTCAGCACCAATCTGACTAAATCTGTTTCTCCATCAGTCTAGTTCTGCTGCTTCCACGATCAAACCATGCATAGAAAGGCCTTAAGAACAGAAATAATAAAACCCCAAGGAAGAGCAGTTTATAATGAAAACAACAGGGCTGATAATTAAACTTCCACCAACAGTCTGAGCTGGCAATCAACTCAGTTAAGAAAGAGAGAGAGAGAGAAAAAAAATTCTTTGCTGTCTGCCTCTGGGACTGATCAACCTTAACAATATCTCACCCTACCTCTTAAAAATAGGGTGAAAGGCTCTATTCTGGCATCAGGCAAAGATGTTTCCATTTGGCATACTTCTCCTTTCTTGTGAGTATCCCTCAATTGATTTTTAAGAAGCTGTTCTGTATAAAAGCCCCCATTTGCCTCTGGGCTCCCAGCTTATTCCTGTCTCATTACCTCAGTTTTGATGCCTGGAAGACATTTTAATAAGAATTAATTCCCAACCTGAGAAAGCCCTAATATGCACCGCACAGTGATGTTAATGAAAAACAGTAGGTGCTGTAGGATCTGATTCCTGAGATCCTGTGATTAATTGTGACAGCAGCAGTAGCAGTCAAACATATTTACTTTATGTCAGCTGCTGATTGACAAAATATTTATCTATTGTACTCAAGTATGGGTCACACCTATAAATCCCCAGGTGAACTCAAAAGCGGCTGCTTTAGCCACTATAATCCCTACATAATAAAGTATTTCTGGGACTCATTTTTTAAGATATACCCTGCTGTATGTGAACTACAGGGTATTTTTGCAGAAATGCTTATTACACGCTGTGGGTTTTGTGGTTCTGCTTAGCAGCCTCGCATCAGTAACTTGTGTGTGTGTTTGTGTGTGTGTGTAAATGGCATTTGCTTGGATAACTTCCTTAAGAGTTGTGTATTTCCAAAGCTCTTCTTATCATCGGGATCCAGTATAAAACGTATTGACCTTCCATGCTTATTAAGGTTCTTTTAACTTGCCCTTTGAGCTTCTTACAATTCATAATGTGTTTTAACCTGACAAGATGATAAAGAGGTAGGAGGTAGGAAGGGAGGAACTGAATCAACAAGAAACAAAGTGACTTATAAGTTGCCCAAACAATCAAACCAGATTGCTAAAAATCAAGGACAAACTTCTTCGTGATCTATGTTGCTTCTTTCCAAGCACTGCACCCTCTTTCCAGTTTCTTCACGGGAAAAGAATTCTTGATGTGAGTATTTTGGGATTCAACAACACTTAAAAAAATTTTTTTAGCATCCTTATTCGGTTTTACTTTTTCAATTGCCTTTGCATAAAGCCTTTATAAAAACAGAAGTGCACTAAGATCTTTCCTTCTGTCTCCTCTGCAGATAGGAACCTGAACCAAAGACACTGTGTGAGTGCTAGCAGCAGAGGCACTTTGGTTCAGGTGAGTTACCATTTATGACAACCGAACAGGGATTTTGTTGGACAGAGAAAACTATCAGACAATAAAGCGTGATTTTAATTGAAATATGAATCCTGAAAGGATTCCAGAAACAGTTGTTTTCAGATAAAAGAAAGGACAATTATTCAAAATATAAGGAGGAAGTTGCCAAAGGAAAGAGAAAGAAAGAAAGAAAGAAAGAAAGAAAGAAAGAAAGAAAGAAAACATAAGAAGGAAGCAAACAAACAAACAAACAAACAAAAAAACCAAGGTTCTTCCATTCAAGGTTTTTTTGTTTAGCTTTGTGAATTTTCTAAAGCGTTATTTTCCTTCACTATCGCAGACTAAAGCACTGCTCTCCATAACTGCCCTCCTGCATTTACATTTTCCTTTGTCTCTGAGGACAGCCAGCTGGAGCTGGGAGCTGTTCGTAGCCAAATCTGAAGAACAGGATGCGAGCACGCAGGCGGCGCTGGGTGACAGCAGGGCTGCTCGCGGCTCTCCGCTCCACCCTGTCTCCCAGGGAAGCGGGTTACGGGACAGGCAACGGCTCCTGCAGGGCCACTGCTCACGACTGGCCTCCTCTTTGCTTTAGTCACGTTTTTTGAGCTTTCCATGTCTCTCTGGCAGCTCCAGGCAAGGGTGCCAGCCCCTAGGCCGAGGGCAGCACGACCCGGCAGGGCTGGTGGCTGTGTCAGCCACCTCGGCTTAAGCTGCTACCGCAGGAGGCCGTACGCTGCCAAAATGCTGTCACTCCCCGCTCACGGGTAGCAACTGTTTGTAAAACAGCCTACAAGAGCACCGGCTCTACAAGAGCTGTTCCTGCACCCCAGCTGGGGGATTTGTAAGAGCCCTGAGCCACTGAGTAAATAAGAGGCCAGGCACGGGCGCTGTGCCTCGGCGGTGGTCCCACAGGCCTCCCTGAGCGGCAGCCAGTGCTCATGTTGCTGAACCAGGCCTGTAATTAATTTAATATTAATTACACCACGCCAAATTATTGTCATTCAGCCTAACTCACTGCTCCCCAAAACATAATTCAGATTTCGTACTAGTAGCCCAGAGCAGGTTAGTGCTCCTAGTTGGTATTATATCCATTATTGCCCAGTTTTGTACCGAAAAAGTCATTGATTTTGTTACACGCTGCAGCGTTCCCAAAAGCTTAGGAACTAATGGCAGCTGAATATATTTATCCTGGATGTTCCATCGCTGCACCAAATATAATCTGCAGCCTGGTCACCTTTAACCTGTTGATGTCCTTTTGGCCATCCTGAAAGTTGGAAGGGGAAGGGTGAACAAGACATGATACGATGACACCAGTGTTGAAGTGTTTTAATTCGATGTTACTACTATAGATCTAAATTTTTTGTGCATGTTTTTAAATTTCAACAGAGACTTTTCTCAAGTTCCTACATTTTTTTCTTTCCCTTTCCCCTTCCCTTTCTCTCTTCCCTTCTCTTTCTCGTTCTTTTCCTTCTTCTCCATCCCCTTCCCCTTCCCCTTCTCCTTCTCTACCTCCTTCTCTCTCTCCCTCTGGCATTACTTTTTCTCTCTCTCCCTCTCCTATTACTTTTTGTTACAAGAAGATACTCAACATATGATACAGTTTTGGATGCTTTTGCTCCTAATAATAAATACAGGCCAAATTTTGCACCCTATAAATTTGGGTGTATAAATTTGGCCTGATTCCACTGATATTAATGGAATTTAAACTGACATCAGACTCTGACCCTACTTTTTTAATGCTTGATTTGCATGGTCTCAGCTGTGAGACAATTCATCTATAGACTACTCTAAGCCCCCGTTAAATCAGAAAAAGAACGTTTCTGACAGAGCATGCCAATCATTACAGCTTATCTGGTGAGAGATGCCACATGCTTTCTCCTGCTCTATCCTTATTTTTGACAGCTACTTATGCTACTCATTGTCTAATTGGGCCTGCCAATCCTCCCTGCTCATCCCAATCTGTCCATCCCAGACACGAGAATCTGAAATGTTTTTTAAAATCTGCATATGGTTGTTGATTACAAGAGATGGGAAAAAATGGAGCCTAGATGTTGCAATATGCTTATTTCTTTGTGATTATTGTTCAAAAAAAATATCTGCAGAATTAAAGAAGAAAATGCACCTTAGTATTTGGTCTTCCTGACTCTAAGGGTGGGATGGGTACTACTGACAGGATGAAAATCGTCTTTCTTCCCGAGGCTTACACGCTCACAAAGCAGTCAGGGCTAAATCCTGCCATTTGCTGCTTGCTGTGCTGTGAGGGAAGAGGAGGTAATAGATCTTCTCAGGTGGCACCAAACAGTAGGAGATAGCTTGCCAGTATGCCACAGACCCCAGCACAGGGCTTCTGGAGGACAGGGATGTTGTGATGAGCAGCAGAGCCTGGTAGGTCAGGACCCACTTGGCCTCTGTGCAGGGAAACAAGAAGCGCACTGTGCTGGGTCCCGCTGGGAAATTCAGTTTATGAACAAGAGGATTCCCTCTGTGGAGCATGCATCTGCCAGCCGCTGCTGAACCTTGCTGCTGGGGCTTGCCAAGCAGCACGCCGGCGTTTGGGCGGCAGCGTCTCAGTGGGGCTGGCAGAGCTCTGACATTCCCCTGGGACCTGATCCAAAGCTCATTGGATTCAATGGGGGACAAACAAAAAATAATGTCCATTGATCTCAGCGGTTTTGGATCTGTCCTTTTTGCTCTTCTCCTTTGATGATTTATCCAACGCTGACATGCATATATCACTTCTGAAGCACACAGAGCACTTGGTTTTAATCTCACAATTTCCCCGGTGACAGAAAAAAGAAGTATGCTGGCAGCTGACATTGAAAAATACTCATTATTCTGTATATTATTATTGCTTTTTACCTCCCCATGGAAGATAGAAATCACAATGAAAAATCACAAATATTTTGTTTTTCAGTCTCTGCCTGCCCTTAAAGGCGTAGCAAAGTATTACAAAGGGCAATTTTGTATGCGTGTGGGAAAGCAACAAGAATGTTTTGTATTGAATGGGAGGTAAGAGAACATTAACGACTAAAAGCCACTGTTAAGCAAATGATCCTTTTCTCTAGAAAAACCTTAGAGAGGGAGATACACTTTCTGATTTATCAGGGAATTGAATTCTCTTCTTGGATTGGAAAGTAAGAACATTTTATACCTGTGAAGGCATCATCTGAAAAAAATCGAGATTACTGGGCCGTTGGCAGCACTGCTCTGCTAAGTCCCACCGTGCCAGTGGCTGCAAAACAGACTCACGATGCCTTGTGTTCTGAAGAGAGGTTTGCAGGAGCACCAAGGGGTTGCCACAAGGAGCATCTGGCTGTGGGCTTCTCCGAGGGATGCTTCTCCAAGGGGTGCCTCCACAGCACCCAGGTTCCTGGAGCCATGACACCTCCTTCCCACGGGGAGAGCCACCCACTGAGAGTCCCTTTCATAAAGCAGGAGGGATGCTTTGCTATATTTTTTATATTTTCATTCTGGTCCAACACCTTTTTGCCTCTTTGTATCCCCACTGGCTAGTGCAGTTTTTTCAGCACTAGATGTCAGTGTGGACATACGATACCAGGTTGCTCTGCATTTTTTCCATTCACAAGAGAGGAAGAATTGCTATTCAGAGTGAAACCGAGTCTCTCCCCAGCCTCGTGATGTGCTTCCAACCAAACAGGTCTTTCCTTTCCTGTTTGACCTTCACAAGAAATGTGTAGAGCTGTCTGTCCTTGGTATGGGTTCATATGGCTGTAAAGGGGCCCTCTTCATTTTGTCATCATGTCACGTGTGAGTTAAAGAGGAGCTGCTATGATTCTGGAGGAAAAGCTTTGCTTAGGAGGTAATGGGGACAAAGAAAAGGTTCTGAATTATCTTGATATATTGTGACCCTGCTAAGGGGGTACAGGTACTCTACACAAGTGGCTAATCCTGCAGCTAGCAGTACTCATCTCAAAGAGAATCTCCTTATGAGACTGAGTCCGTGCAGTCCCATTGTCTAGAACATTTCATCACCTAGAAATGTTTTGCTACAACAAACTGTTACAAGCACTGTTCTAACTTGAACCTGATTTATTATTTGCCTGGCATTTTCTGAATACAGAAACGAAACCAGCTACAAGCAGAGCAACCAACCAGGAAGTGTATGCTTGGTTCCCAAAGAGGTAAAATGATTCTTGCTTTCTTTCACTCTTTAGAAAACATTTTGTGTCTTTAAGAAATGTAAACCTCTGAATTCAGACCATGAATGGTGCCTGTGCTGTCACCAAAGGGCTGAGCAAGATGCATGAAGCACCCCTACTCTCCTAATTATTTTTTTAAGCAATCAAGAGCAAGGACACTGCTCCTCCTGCTCCTAGACAACATACCAGGGACAGATAGAGTGGGTAGAGGAGGAAGTGGGTTCACAATTCCCTTTTCTCATCTCTTACTTTCATGGGTTCTGTCTTCTGCCAAGTGGATCAGAGCCAGCACAACAGATGGAGCCTTTTACACCGCCCTCGTGCCTGGTTTACACCAGGCATGATGCACAGAAGCCTAGGCAGAAAACGCTTCTGGCAGATAATGGGAAGTGGAGCTCTCTGACATTCCTCCCGAGTCAGTACGGCCTTAAGAAAAATCCAGTTACGTGCTTTTATATCCTTCATTGTCCACTCATTAATGAAGCATTACCTTGATACATATACTAGTGCACCTTGCTTTTATCATACTTGGAAGTTGTTACTGTCCCCTTGACTTGTTGCAAGAAGCCACTGCAGCGCAAGCATGACTGCCCAAGCAGCTGTGCTTAAAAACCCTTTGAATGTGCTTAAAAACCCTCTGAATGCCTTTGAACCTGGCATGTTTTTGTTTCTTGCTATTAGGCTTATCAGTAGCAGACTGTAAGTAGGAGGATATAATATATTAAAAGAACAATACTTAAAACTATCAATTGAAAATATTACCACATAGTGTGCAAAAATGAAGACAAAAGTATTTTTTTTTCTCCTGGATTCTGAGAATTTAAGGTAATATTTGGCAGAAAATACAGAACCTGAGAGAATACGAATTGTACTTGGCAAATCTAATGTCACATGGCTCTACCACCTGCTGTCATTCCTACATATGTCATTTTGTTATTGTTTCTGTAACTCTGTTTTCCTTTTACTCATCTCTTTCAGTAGATGTCTAGCATCCAAGCAATTAGTATTGCTAATGAAAGATGTATCCTGTGAAATAACTTGTCTGCAATCAGCGTCTGAAGACTGATTTACCTGTGTAATATCCGGTGTGTCATGACTCGAAGTGCTTTCTTTATTAATCGTCATGAATTGTTCAGATAGAGATTTTTGTAAAGACAAATGCCTCTCTAGGTGCAGAAGGGATTCATGGTCTAGCACTCTGAACTGCAAGACAAAACAATGTCATTCAGGAATAAACTTTGAAAGACTCATATTATTTCCCTCTGCAGAAATAAAGAGGGTTGAAGCCATCAACACTCCTCCCCCCCAAATCCACATTCAGCTGGCATCACTGGGCGCTGATATATGAGATCTGAAAACAAGAGAGAGTAAACACACTTCCCATCTGTTAGTTTGTCCTCCACCCCCTCTTCTTAGAAATCACAGAAACAGAAAAATCAGCTGGATGGGACCTTTATAGGTCAACTAATCCACCCCCACACTCCCATACGCACAGATCTGTGTATTAACGCCTTGCCCAAATAAACACAGATTGATGTCACTTCATTTATGAATTGGTGCAAATGCCTTTAGTATAGGCATGGGCATGGTCTAAGCCACTACCTGTCTTCAGTTATTCCTTGAGCACATAACAACAGAGGTCTGTTCTGTAGCTTTTGAAGAAATATAGCACTGGGGGGGCTCTAGAGGCATGAAAGGTCAGGTAGTATATACAATGGGATATTGCATGCAAAGATGGTAACAAAAACAAACAAACAACAACAACAAAAAACTAACAAGTAGAACTGATGTAGTTTATTAGAGAACCAGTTACTGCCTGATTATGTTCTCAAATGACAAATTCATGTGAATGGCATTTGGCCTTGGTGAGTACTGCGGTACTCACTGGCTACAATAATCCAACTCTGAATGTAAAACAGCTTAGAAATTGTTATGGTGAATACACTTACCCATTAGAACTGTTAGACTAAAGCGTATTTCTTATTGTACTACTTCATAGCAGATGTAGTGGAATGCACAGCACAAATTGCCATTTCTTCAAGTAAATTATTTCCATATATTTCTTCCCATACAAAATGGTCAATCTCTAAGTCAAGGAAAAATGTTAATTTATTTTTAAGACTAGGTTATATTTTTTTGTGAACATTATCTTTCCATATGGGTAACTCCAGTGTACAAAATACAGCCTATTGTTTATGGTGCAACAGAAAGTTCAGACAAAAGGCAGAAGGTTCTGAACAGAATCTCTATAAAACAAGGATAAACTTCCTCACATGAAAACCAAAGGTAACCACACATTTCCAGAATCATTTTAGGACCCAAATCTGGAAAGACTTTCAGAGCTGCTCATTTTTTAATTATTATTTTGTGAAGACCAATGACAGCATAGTGCTGGACTGTTTTTACTGCAGCAGCGTAAGCATGTGCATAAATTTTGTAGGATTAAAACCATCATGAACAAACCAACATGAACAACTCGGTGCAAATAAAAAAACTAAGATATTGAATAGTAAGGTCTGCTACGTATCTCAGGATACCAGCTACCAGCTGGAGATACAGTGATATCAAAATGCATCATAAAACAATGCCTACAATAGGTTTATGTGTAATTCGTAGTGTTACTGCCAGGGCGAATACAGGGCCTTTTGCCTTTAGCATAGAGATGTGAGCATACCTGAGAAGAGTCTGGTCAGCCGGATGGCTTAAACGACCTGCAGATGCAAGGCATGTGTATTTTACAAAACTCGTATTTTAGAGGGGTGAAACGGTTCTGTTTTGCTTTCTGTGTGGGCAGCTGAGCACTGCTTTCAGTATCTGTGCAGAGGTGTTGTGCAGTGTGATTTATTTCAAACACCTGAAATATACAGTAATGTAAAAACCTCACTGGTCTTTTCCAATCATAGCATGCACCCCTAGTTTGGTATCTGAACAGAAAACCTAGTTTCCTCATGCCCCACTAGGAGTGAATCTTAGCTGCTAGAAAATTAAACTCTGTTATGAGTGTTTGCTGTTGTTTTTTCAACCACTGTCCTTCAAAAATGACTACTTGATTAACTCTGAACAGAATTTGAACTTCCAGCTGGCTACTTCAGTTCAGGGTCAGATGCTTTTGCCAGAGATGAAACTGTGCTTGAAATGTTGTTGTAGCCACCCTGTAAAAGCCACCGAAGAAGTGGTTAGGAGGGGAGAGGGAGGATGATCCATCTGCATAGCTCCCCGTTGACCAAAATTCAGACCCGGTTCCATTTATTAGCACACAGCTTCCAAGATGTGCAAAATTATAGCTAATTTTGTATGCTTAGGGCACACCTGCCACTTGGTATTTTTAAGGAAACTGGTGAAGAAACAAGCTTATTATTTTCACTTGCTGATAGACCAGGTAGTGCAACCAGAACTAAAATGGAGGTATACAGCTCACAACAAAGCACAGCAAGCGTATTTGCCTGTCTAAAGCAGTAATTTTTCCAGTATCCTGGACAAGGAACAAGAAGGCTAGTGCCTATTCCATGCTTATTTAATTACAAATAAGATTCCCTAGATACGTTTCTACAGGAATAATAACAGCATTCATCCACGTAGGCCCATGGCAGTGAATTTTCATACAACTATGTACTTTCCGCTGAGCCCCAGAGATCTATGGAAATTTGGTCAGCAGCAATATGTTCTGCCTTCTCTTTGCACTGTTTCCTCTTGCCAATGATTATTTTCTGTGCTGGGTAGGAAATTGAAAACTTTATGCAAACTACTTCTGGAGCATATTAATGAACAAACGGGTGGAAGCTACAGTGCCAGGTACTTGCCTCTACAAGACTTGGTGCTTGTGGAGTAATTTCTTAGAAGAAACATTAATTTGAAAACCTAACTGTACTATTGGCCGTAGAGAGCAAATTTCCGTATGTAGGAGAAATTCTATTCAATCATTTATGCAAGGGACCAGGAAGGATGGAGGGGAGAAAGCTGGCTCAGAAGCATGCCACATCGCTTTTCTGAAGGTGTAGGCATTCTCTGAGGTATGTGTCCTGTTTAGATTCACACTTAATAGTGAGAGATCTGCAAATATTATATTTAAATGCCCAAAATGCATGGAAGCCAAAGGAAGAAAAGAAAGAAAATCACATCTGAGTGGGAATATCCCTGCTCTCTGAGAAGGAGACAGAGCTGTCCTGTTGTTGTGACTTTGCTTTCTGCAGCTGACTTCTCTTCTGTGAAATATTCTGTGCTGTTAAAGGTAATTTGCTGACTGTAACACTGAATAACCTTTTGGATGTCTTGAGGGCTTTCTTTTTTCCCCCATAGACTTTACTATTTAATTCTAAACTGAATAAAAGGTTAGTCATAGCCAAATAAAATCTGTATTTAATACTTGTTCAACTCTTAGAATCACTGTAAGGGAATTACAGACGGTACTGTGGCACTGTGTAGCAATGCAGCATTTTCAAAATGTTGTTTATCCTACCAGCCAGCCAGCTTCACTACTACTCACCAGCGGGAATTTTAGGAACTCCGTAATGCTATTAGCACATTGTCCTCTAAACCTTCTCCGATGGAGCTGAACATGCAATGGGCTTTCTGTGAGTGGCAGAAATTATCAGTCATGCCGGCAACATCCTTTGCCCATCTGGATTCTTGGGATCAAGCAACTACTCCTGTTGTAGCTTTTCCTTCTGTGGGAACATTAATAGGACCTCTGTCATGTAGAAGGTAGCTTCTGCATGACTGCTTGCTTTCTATACTGTTGGCATCTCTGAGAGATTTCACTCAAGCTGTCCAAGGGTTTCAAAAGGAGCTAGAGGCATAGCAGATAGCACGATCACATTTTCTTTTTTTCTTTAGGAAACAGAGGTAGAAAGTGTCCATGCTTGGTCTACCTTGGGGAATCTCCCCCTGCTAGCAGAGACCGCAGCTCATCATTCTGAGGCAGGGATAAAGACCTCCAAGATCATCTGGTCCAACCATCACCCTGCTACCAGTGTCACCCACTAAACCACGTCCCCAAGAGCCAGGTCCAGCTGCCTGCAGCTGTCATGGAGATGGGGAAAGGAGGGTGAAAAGGGAGGCCTCTGCGCCTGTTCATGTCTGAGAGCCAGCATTCTCAGATGCACCAGAGTAATGTTTTGTATATGAAGTAAGGTGCTGATCTCTTTTACTGTATTAATTGTACGATAGCTTGGGTGCCGCGCCACGGTGGTATCAGCGTGAATGGATCTGGACACCGTACCAAGACTGCAGGGCCAAGTCCCGGGGTGGTGCGTAGCACCCGACAGCAGGCAGCAACCCATAAAGACAAGCGGTTCACCCGGGATGACTGGTGGCAGGAATCCCGTTGGTACGCACTCAAGGATTCACGTCCCGGTGAAGAACCAAGCTATATCTTGCCTCGACTCGTGCCGCCGTGAGCAAGCGGGGCCCGTTATCCCCAGGGGAACGATTCACAGGGCCAGCGCTTGGGGTCAGTCCGGCTCCGGGCACAGCTCTTAGGGACGACAACGGGAGTTCTCCTCAGCCGGCCGCGACCCCCTGGCGGGGCTTCAGGCTGCGTGAGGCCGCGGCTGCCGAGGGGAGCAGCCCCCGGGGCGCTGCCCCGCTCCCGGCGTGTGGAGACGGCCCTGGGGCTCCGTCCCCGTCCCCGTCCCCGTGCCCGTCCCGCCGCCGGTGCCGCCCCCAGCATGGCGACACACGGCGGAGGAGCGGCTGCGCCGCCGTGCCCGCCCCGTCCCGCCTCCCTGGCCACAGGCACACGGCGCTGGGCGGGCGGCCGCGGGGCCGGCGCTGCTGCCGCCGGTGCCCCCCTCAGAGCTCGGCGGCGGAGGATGGCGGCGGAGGCGGCGGGGACGGCAGCGGCAGCAGCACCGGCGGCGGGTCCGTGCCGCCGCTCTGGGGGAGCCAGCGCCGTGCCGAGCAGCTCATGGTGGCGCCGCGGAGCCGCGAGCAGCGGCCGCGCCGAGGCCGCCCGCTGAGCCGGATCGCGGCGGGCGGCTCTCCCCTCTCCGCACCGAGCCGCCGAGCTCGCCCTCTCCCCTCCCCGCGCCTCGCAGCGCCCCCGCCGGGGCCGGACTCCCAGCGCCCCCGGGAAGGAGGCGGCGGCGGCCAAGGGCAGCGGCGGGACCATGGGGGCGAAGCAGAGCAGCCCGACCGCCGCCAACGGCCGCACCCGGGCGTACTCGGGCGGGGACCTGCCCTCCTCCTCCTCCTCCAGCAGCGGCGGCGGCGCTAACGGCACCGGCGGGCGGGCGGCGGGCGGCGGCGGCGGGCGGTCCGCGCACCTGGCGGCGGCGGCGGCGGCTCCTCACGCCGCTCCCGGCGCCTCGGCAGCGGCGGCAGCCTCCGGGGGAGCCGCGGGGTCGGCGCCCCGCAGCAGGTCCCTGGGGGGCGCCGCCACCGCCGCGGGGGCCCGCGCCGCGCAGTCCGCCTTCAGCATCCCCCACAGCAGCGGCCCCTACGGCTCGCAGGACTCGGTCAGCAGCACCCCGGAGGAGGGCGGCCGGGAGCGGGCCCCCGGGGGTGGCGGTGGCGGCGGCTCCGGCGGCGGCTCCGGCGGTGGCTCCGGGGGGCCCCGGCTCGTCATCGGCTCGCTGCCCGCGCACCTCTCGCCGCACCTGTTCGGAGGTAAGGGCACTGTGCGGGGGGACGCGGGGCTGGGGGGAAGCGCAGCCTGCCCGGCCGGCGGCTTGGAGCTTTAATGGGTGCCTGTGTAAATACTCTTGCCTGCTACTTACATAATTAGAGTTTAATTGGATCATGTGCCTCCGCCGTTTATTCTCAAACCGGCCCCAAACACTCTCGAGGCACCGGTTAGCGTCTGCCCGTTCCGCTTTCGGAGTTCTCGGCCCTGAGGAAGGCGAGGGAAAACAGAAGTTCAAAAAGTTTCTGTATTAATTTCCCCCCTCCCCCCTAAAAGAGGAGAGCGGCTGGGCAGCAGAGCTGTCCGCGGCTCCGAAGAGCAGCCTGCAGAGACAGGACCGCGTGGTGTCGAGGCGGGAGGCGAAGCCACCCCGGATTCACCAAGAAGCAGAGGCCCTCTGAGGACACGTACTAAACCCAGAGCCAGTTGTAGCAGTCTTTTTGTCTTCCCTGTGATGTTTAGATGAATAGTGCTGGTGGAGGGCTTGCGTTTGGCCACCTGGGTTCTTTACCTTGACGTTAAAAACCTGCACGGAAGTTGCTGACTGCTTTCAGCAGTGCTTATTTAAAGGTCATTGTTCATACAAGTCAAACATTAAGGTCCAAGGTGACCTTTTTTTAATGGATTCACGCTTTCCATAAATCTAACGCCTATCAGAGAAGATACACGCTATAACCTGTCTAAATACCAACCAGCTTCCAAAACAAGCTTTATTTTTGGAAGGTGGGGGGGGTTAACGTGAAATTCCCCTATTGTTGTGTTCCAATTAATTGATTTCTGGATACCGTCTGCAGCAGACTGTTTTTTTTTTCCTCCTCTGTAACGCGACCTGTTGGTAGCCAAGGCAGGAGTGCCTTCGGTCCGAGCCTTGCGGGGAGCGCAGGGCTGCTGTCACATGCCTGCCACCATCCATCGCTGGTGTGCTGACCTGGGGACATCAGGGCTGTTACTGCCTAGGTCTGAAACTGTCTCCTCCCAGTGCACTGGTTGGACATAACAGAGAGCTGTCAAGCCCCATCATAATAAAGAAGTATTTGCCCTTAAGAGAGAAAACAACTGTTCTCATAGTACCGAGCCGCCGAATAGTAGTGCTTTGTTGCAGGGGTACTCGCTATACCATCACAATAGCTCGCGGGAAGAAGGTACATGCGTTTCTTTCAGTGATGAAAGGATGCCCTATCGCTGACTTGTGCAGTTCGTACTGAGCACAAGGGAATCGTTAAAACGTGTAGGCGGTTGTTGCTCAGAGGAAAAACTTCATTTTTTTTTTCTCCCTGCTTAACCGTTGTCTCACAACCCGACTTGCTGCAAGGAGGGACTGAATTAAATGTGAGTGCACTGACAGGGAGCAGCAATCTAGGAAACTGTTCAGATGCAGGAGGGTCTCTTCAGAGTAACTCTGACCTTGATTTTATGCTTTTCTTTGACAGGTCATAAGGTGTTAATTGCTGTACTACAGCATATTTTGCCTTTCACAAATCTCTGAAATTGGATTATTAGAGAGGATACGGGCTGAGATGATGCAGAGCTTGTTGCTTCTGCTGGTGCAGGAAAAGCACCAGGAGAGGCGCATGCTCTTTATCTACTCACTAATAAATAAGGAATGCCATATGTTGGGGCTTTGAGTAGCAGGTGTTAAAATGCACCGTCCTTTGGTGGTCATGAGATGATCGTAAATCATCTATTTTTGTGTGTTCTAAAAATCTTAGTATTTCCTATCAGGATGAGTAGCTGTTTAATCATAATACTGCAATACTTGTGGAAAAAAGCCTCACTTGAGACATATTTTTTTTTCGATTTAAATATTCCGTGATATCAGTGATACAACTCCACATCACATTGAATGTAGGCATCCTGATAGAGCTGCATGCTTTGTGTCTGTCTTCTTGATTCCTCATAACAACTAGTGCTTGGATTGAGTAGCCCCACTGAAGATCATAAATTGGTAGCATCAGCAGGGTGAAAAATAACTTGAAGGTTTGTTTTTGTCCTGATGGTAACTAGCTCAAGCTTGTCTAGGTGTGGTATCTGGCATTTAACTTGTGTATTAAATGCATGCTTGAAGTTCCCTCCCTTGTGTTGTAACTTGCAAATTGACTGAATTGTTCCTTTTTGTCTTGAAAACTGCCTCAATTAATGTTGAGAATTAGCACAGCAATGCTATTCAAATTAAAGAAGAGCAAGAGTAACTTTAACAAGTCGAACTGAATCTTTGGCTCTTTGTGTTTTTAGGCGTACTGCTTGGCTTCATCAATCAGTGATGCGTGGGCGTTACATTAGTTAGATTACTGTAATTAATTTGCCATTAGTGAATTACATTCTATTGTCACTTTTACTGAGCAGCTTTGCATACAGAAGTAATGTATAAATATTAATTCTGTAATGTCGCACACTGAAGCCTATACTATGCTTACTAATATACCATCAATGTACTAGCATATAGAAGGTATTATGATGTGGTAAGTTAATGTATGGGACAGTACGACGAGTTGGCTGCTCCGTTCCTTCAGTAGGAATCTACCTACTGGTAGTAGTAGTCCATGTAGTCGTAGTTAGGGCAGCCTCTCCTGGCTCAGAGGGCCTTGTGCTCCTGACAGGCCTCAGGCTGGTGTTCCTTAGGTGTAATGGAGGAAATAAGGCCACGCACCTTACGTGTGAACTCGGAGTTCAATCCACTGGTAAACTGAGGCCTTGGTCTCGCAGAATAAAAACAAAAGAAACCCATGTAACGTAGCTAAATGTGTGGCGAGCTCTCCTGGGGGAGGCTGGGGGCAGAAAGCAGAGCCGAATTCCCTGAGATCCTGTGGTGCTCCCAGACGTAGGGGCCAGGCCTGCGTGTGGTGTCCAAGTGCTGTCTTGGGACATGGCGCCACGTTCCAGCTTCCTTTAGGGTGATAGCTGTAGAGTTGTGACCAGTAGCTTCCTGCTCTGGTCCTTGGTGGATGGGACTTCCCCTCTCTCCCTGCCCCAAAGCAAACATGCTTACTTCGCTAAGAACAGCCTGTAAAAGAGTTGGCCTTGGGATCCACAGTTAATTTCTTTTTTTCCGCCCTGTTTCTAGGCAGTATTTCTTCATAGACTGTCACTACTACAGCAAAGTTACTGCTGTAGCTGTAATGTAGCCTCTTTTTGTCAATGATACGTGCCATGATTGGCACCAACTGGACCATCTTTCAGAATTTTCTTTGTTTTGAGTAACCGCTGGTGTGTTACTTCTGTCACTTGAAATGTTGACAGCTCCTTGGAGCCCCCTTTATGTTCGTGATCCTATTTCTGGGTGGTCACAACAGGGAGAATTCTTGGTGAAATCACCTGCTAGAAATACACTTACAGTGTTCAAATTTAAATTGCCAGCCACTGAATGTATGTAATGCTGCATGGGTAGAATCTTTTATGTGTTTTATAGTAGCGTTTGACTGCAATAATAGCTGGTGGAGGCACTGAACGAATTCTCCTTGCTGTGGAAGAAGGTTCCTTTCATCTTTCTCACACCTTTTTTTGGGGGAATCAAATACCTTCTGATCACTTCCTTGCCCTTCTCTCCCAGTATCACACAAGTGCTGTTGCTCTGCGAAACCATGAGTGTGAAACTCTTAAACACTTCAGATTTCAGCACCGTTCCTGTTTTGCTAGCCAAAGTTGTAGCTCTGACATCTTTGCCCCCCTTACTTGGGAAAAGTGTTGGTAACCATGCTATGCTATGAGACTATTGGGGATATCCTCCTCCATCTGTATGTGTGTAGCATTTTAGAAGCAGTGACACTTGCTGTTGCAGTTTCACCCTGTTCTTTAATGTCTGAGGAAGGCTGGCAGATATTCAGTGCAAGATACACTGCTCTAAATTACTTCCCAACCATTCAGAATGAGGAAAGATTGTAAGGTTTTGGTCTAGTAAAAGTTACTGCTTTTCCATACAAACTCTGCCGTTTTTTAGAGATATGGTAACACTGCTGTTTGCAGTTGTAAACACACAAAAAAAATCCCATGTGCGTTTTCAGATGGTTTTGCTGTTGCTGTTCATTGGTCTTTCACTGTACTGTCAGTACAGTGAAAACTAAGAGGCTGTTTCGGTTTCTTTCTCTTCACTTGGCTGCAGCAGTGAAACACAATCACATCCATGTTTGTCCACTTTGGGAAATGAGAGCGATAATAATGAGAGGCTGGCTGAATTCTGCTGATTGTAGAAGAAGGCTAAAATTGAGACTGGTTTGCAAGTTGGGAGAAATACAAACATGTCTGTACAGATGCACACACCTTCACAACAACCACAGATTGTGAGGGAGATAGATGTGTGCCTCCTTTTCTCTTCAGTTATACCTAGGAGTTGACTCCAAAGTGCAAGAGAGGAGTCTTGTTAGCAGTTGTTGAAGATGTTTCAATCAGATGAAGGGTTTTGGAAATGTATTAGCATCCCATTAACTGCAGTGCAGGTTAAATCATAATAATAATAATAATAATAATAATTATCATTGTGCTAGGAAAGCAGTCCAAGGATAAATCTAATGATAAGGAGTTCCAGAAGAATTCTTCTGACAGATGGGTTTGGGGAATCTGATACCTTTTCAGGGTCTTGCTCTTCTGTATTTAGTGGGCTCTGCTGTTGTTCCTGCATACATGTGGTGGGCAGCAGAGGAATAAACTCCCCGAAGGAGCAGATGCAGGACAAGAAAAAGAAGCAGAAGGTCTGCCACCACTTGCCCCAGCTCAGAGAGTGGTTTTAGTCTCAAATGTTACATGTCCAGACAAATGAACTAAAAGAACTAAAGGAGCACTGTCTGGATCTGCCAGCAGCGCTGCTGAAGCCCTTGGGACCTGTTTTGGTTTCCTTCAGATGAAGAGGGAGCCAAGTCTCTGCTATGATGAGAGATCTCCTGCCTGGTAAACAAGAGGTGTTAGGAGAAGCCAAATAACAAGAATGGCAGTACTGCATTTTGGGGAAGAAACTTAAATAGTTAATGATCTGAAGAAAGGGAAACGGGCTTAATTGTAATGCCATATATAAATATTTCTTTTGGCTATCAAGACGGCGGTAACACCTGACTGAGCCTTTAGAGTGCCAGTTCAAACAAGGCCTTCCTCTTTAATTTCTTCTAATCCAACCGTGATATCCTGACAGCGTGTCTCTCCTTGTGTTCTCTCACGTAATTGCAGACTCCACTCCAACAACCTTCCAAGTCATTTCTTTGTCTTGTAAAGAAAGCCTCTTGTCACTGCTAAAAATTCAAACCTATTTTTAAAACACATTGCCTACCCATCTGCTTGAGTACATTCTCTCCTGTTCTTGTCAGCTGTTCACAGAGAAGCTCATCATGTAAATGTTCTTGATTTGCTGTTTTAGTCTTGCTCAAAACTTTCAGGTTTGGACCAGTATTACTGAGGTTTTTGGGTAGGTTATCCTGGCTATTTGCAGAATATATTATTTTCAAGATTTTTTCTGCAATGTGTCTACTGCTCAATAATGGTTTAATTAGTTTCAGGAGAGACCTGTGTTCATTTCTACCGATTGTGTTCGTTAAGTGTGGTAATGGAACATGTTGTCCTTGAACCTGTGAAAAGGAGGAGAGAGAAACCTCTGATTGCTAAGGGTTTTTATTTTGGAATATCTTTAAAAACATGCACCTCATAAATCAAAAGAAAACGATTTGTGTTTAAAAAAATAAAAATTAAAAAAACACCTGAGTAAAACCAGAACAGCATTTCATATGCATACAAGAAATTATTTTTGCTTTCTGCTCTCTTCTTAGTTATCTCCTGACCAAATGCCTGAGTTCCCAAGGCCACCTTTCTTCGTAAATGATCGTCATCGTGACTTTCACAGGGATGTCTCAGTGTGCATCCAGAGCTCTCTGGTGCCTGTTACTTGATAGGCTTCAAGTTCCTGACACCTGCAAAAATGGGAGGCTAAGCCACAGCAGGAATGAGGCTCGTTCAGCCTCGGTGCATGCTTCTGTTCCTTGCATGTAAATTGCATCGTATTGACCTGGAGAGATCAGGAAGCACGCAGGGAAGTCTTGTAGGGCTTGGGGTGTTTGTCTGCCTGCCAAACAGAATTAATAGTGGTGTATGCGAATCGCCTCCATTACTCGCACACTTCTCCGGGAATTGACCTACCTGGGTGTTTTCTTCGTCCCTGTGTGCTCTGTCTAAAATTCAGACCACCGCAGACTGAGCGGTCCCCGAAGAGCAGGCGTGCTGCATACCATTGTGGATATTTTTAGGAGATTCTGTTTGCTGACTGACTTAGCGTGCTATAAATACAGAGTTCTCATCTGGCATGCACTTTGCATGTCTTCTAGTAACTTATAATAAATTCACCTAAGAATAATGGCAAGAAAAAATGAGCTGTTACAATTTATTTGGCTTTCCATACCAAGTGTCACGTATATATAGCGATTATTTAGCAACACCAGCTCTAAATGGGTTTTGAAACTAGTGGTGTTCCAAAACACTTCCTAGTTGGGCTGCCATAATTAGTCCCTTTGTCAGGTTGATTTATACAGTGATTTCATTACTGTTTTAAGAAGTGAAGGTGGAGTTGTTAGATGTGAGAGGTTAGCTGAGCATCTGGAGCATTATCAGTGCGAGGTGATTACATTCTTTGCCATGTCAGTGCTAGCACATTGCCTGAACAGGCATAATGGCTATTCTCTGGAGAAAAAATGAAGCTTTAGTTATGATTCTCTTGGATATTTTTTTTCCCGAAGTATAGGTGTATATACATTTGCTTGAGTTGAAATATAGATAAGGCATTTCCAACATTTTTTGAAATTACTAAGACTCAGTGCAGGACGAGGGGAGAGCTCTGTGGGTCATTAAAATATAAATGCACCTGTCTTAGGATATTGAATTTGACACAGAATTGAAGGATGGATTGTGCTGAATTTTGCCAAGCGTAACCTAAATGCAGTTCTTCTGTACTCCTAAAATAAAAACTGTGTCATAGTGCACACTAATAGCTGTGGCCTTCAGGAAAGGAATTTAAAACTGGTAAAGTTTTCCATGTGCAGCCAAAGAGAAGTCAGCCCTGATGTGCTTTGTGCACGCTCCTAGAACACACAGACAGTATTTCGAGAATCTTAAAACATTTTCTTTTTTAATGAAAACTGGACCAATCTGGTGATAGTCTTTCAGAAAACTTACAAAATAACTGTCTCCCTGCCAAGAATCTCTGCAGGGCACTGTACAGAGCCCTAAAATCATGCCACCTTTGAATCCTGATTTCTGCAGCTATCATGAGTTTCACTTCTTGTGGACTGAAACAACATCACTCCTACCTGAGTCCTGAGTATGGGCATGGGAAGGAATCCTGCCTGGCTTCAGCAGGTGCTGTGGCCCTACCAGACAGGGCAGGGTGTTGTCAGTTAAGTAAATTTCAGAGCTGATGGTAGAGGATCTCCAGAGTCTAAAGACTGGCGGCAGTAGCAAAATGCTGTGCTCTGGTCATTTAACTGCTTTCACCAGGAGGCCATCTTCTTTCTTCTGTCTTAATCGCCCCATCAAGGATGGCTGAAGTAGCATAAGATACCTTACTTGAGGATTTGCGGGCCGTTTTCTTGGGAGTTTTGCTATTCTTTGCCAAGAATGAGTGTAAAAATCACACATCTGCATTCTGGGTGTTGGGTATGAAGCATGTGCAGCAAGTGACTCAGGGCTCCTGCAGTCTCTTACACTGGATAACCATGATTCATCTTCAGAGGTGATTTTGAAGAAGAGTGCTGAAAGACAGTATTACTGAATTTAGGTGTGAACCGTCCAAATACTGTGTTGTGCATTACACCTTTCATTCCTCGGTGTTTAGATTTCTCAACCTCAGTGGTTGGTTAGGGTTAGCTTTCTGATCCCTGTTATTTGCATATGGGTATAGTTTTAAGAGGCAGTCAGATCAGTGTGGATAGACACTTGTTTTCTTTTGATATTCAGGTTAGTATTAAATGTAGATTGCTTCTCTGACTTCAAAAACGAACCCCCAAAAAACAACAAAAGCCCTAACCCTTTTGTTAAAGCTCCATTAACTTCTTAATGGACTACAGTTCCAAAATAATAAAATGCAGTTGAAAAGCTACTCCTATATTTTTAATGCATCATGCAAAAAAGTGTTTACTCCACCATCTCAATAAAACCATAAGGCTGTTGCTGGTTGAAGAGAAATGATTCCTAGATCCGCGTGCCAATGAAAACAGCATGAAATTCACGTATGTAAAAGGGCTGCATGCTATCAAAGAAATTCCCTTTGAATATTTAATTCAGCTGTCCTAACATTTAGATACTAGATGACAAATGTACAGGAATTGCTTGGCATTTTAAGTACCAACTGTATTACTCTTCAGTGGGATTTAATTGTGTTTCTCCTTCAGTTCAGCCTTGGATTAGTTTATATCCAAATGTCTCATATCCATGAATTTGTCTGTTTTGTAACTGATAACATTTCAAAGACGGGTGAAACTGGGCTTCTTTGTAATCATGGATGTGAAAAGCCAAAGTGTTTAAAATGCTTTTGAAGGAAGCTATAATGCTGAAATAGCTTTCAGTTTAGAGGAAATACAGATTATATTGCTAGCATAATAAAGTGTCTGCTAAAATAAACTGGCTTTTGTGCGCTCGATAAGTCCAAGATCCAGTGACTGCGTGCAGCGAGGGAGTGGAGGAAATGTTCATTGCAAATGTGGGGCTAGTTCTGCTGCAAACAAAGAAATAAGATGGCTAAAGCAAATACTGGGGTTTGAGTTGCGCAAGTGCGGGAGATGACGTGTTCGGCTCTCCTTTGTCTCCCCGCTGTGCCTCTCCACTTGTAAGGCACGCAGTTGCATTCGGCTGATGGAGTCAAAAGGAAATGATCAACACGCCTGGAGCCGGAGGGAAAGCGTTCTCATTTTGGCTTTCCAGTGGGCTTGGTGGCTGTATTACGACTTTTCATCCACAGGTGTATGTCGCGCTAGCAGCTAACCTTTTAAATGTGTTTAATGATTGAACATTTTGCTTTCAGAAATGATCAAGAGTTTTAAGCTTGCATTACACCATTTCTTGTCATTAAACAGTTCAATGTCTTCATGAAAGCTGTTGATCTATGAAAAGTGGACTAGGAACTAGGCTTTATGAAGACCACTTGGGCTGCCAGCACTGTTGAGATTGATCCCGTCCACGCAGATCAGGCAAGCTTATGCTGTCATGAAACCTTGGAGTGGTAGTCTGTCAGAAGCCTTGTAGTTTTTAAATTCTGCCCCCTATTGACTCTCTTCAAGGAACTCGCCACCTTTAATCTTGGGTCAAGGTAACTTTGCCTGCTGGCTGAATTGTTTATAAAACTCATCGAGTATTTGACTGTTTCTTATTAAGTGACAGCACAAAACATTTCCAGTGTCTCTGCTGCAGTCCTCGCTTTGAGTAGTGCTAGAAAAGTCAGTAGGAATGAATTTCTGTAAGTTCTTTCCTACAGATTCTTTTCAACACTTGGAAAAAATTATACTCTGAACAGTCTTTAAGTGTTCAGCATGCCTTGCCTTGTGTTTGTTGTCACAGACGTGGCAGTCTTTCGCTGCAAAATACTTGCTTATGTGTTGTTGTGGCTTGATTTTAAATAGTGGTTTGATGACCTCCATTTTAGTTGAATTTTAACTTACTGATGCAAATATTGGCATCAAATTTTATATTTTATCATGATGTTTTGCTGGTGCAAAACATGCACTCCACAGCAAAGATAGGAGTAGCCAAAAGTATCCAAAAAGTGTACTAGAGTTTTTGCGTTTTACTATCCACAGGTAACTTTATTTTTCCCGTCTCCTCAATTGTGGCAATAGTTCATTAGTTAACTAATGAAAATGGCAGGTGTAAGCGTGGTTTTGAATGACAGCATAGCATGTGACATTGAATGTTGTTGGCATTTCAAGTCTGAAAAGCACCATGGCCACGTTGTTGGTTTGGTGGTGCTTCTGGCGTCCTAGGTATGCTGAGAAACAGGTTGTTGGGCTCATGTGGCTGCCTTTTCGCACTGTCAATTACTCTAGCTGCAGCTCTGACACAAAGAGCTGCGAATGGGAAACCTGAAGGTATTCTGGTCCACGTGAGATGGTATAAATGTAGGGATATTCCGGTTTTCCCCTTAGCTTGCAGGTTACACAAGCAAAAGTGATGCATAATTTGTCAACATTAGGAAGGCTCTTAAATGCCTGCAAGTAGTAAAATGTCTCTACTTGATTTAACTGTGATGTTTGTAAAATGTTACCAGAATAAGTGCTGCAAAATTATACTGATTTTATAAGATGCATCTCTAAGGTCTCTGATTTTTCTTCATTGTCCCTTCATGGATTTTGGATTTTCTCAGCTGTTAAGCAGCTGTGTCCTGTAGTAGCCTGTTCCTAATTCTAAAACTTTGTTAGCCGTAGCATGCAAACAGTCTGAAATATGTTAACATCAAATGTTTGTATCAAACGCGGCTGGCCTGACTAAATCCACAAAGATTTAGAATGAAATTGAGTGAAAAACATAAGCACCCCAGAAAATGTTAGCATCAAAGGAAATCCTGTAAAAGTGCACCAACTCTGTAAGCAAGAGAGGAGGAGAAAAAAGCCTGTATGGAATGGTGGTGTTCGTTATATTACTGTTTTTTAGGGGGAATCAGGGTGCATGGCTGTGAGTGTGCTAACACAATTGTTTTCCAATTTCTTAAACTGTGGTCCTTGACACAGTAAAGACGTGTGTATAGCTTATTGAGAGCCTCCCCTTTTTTATTTCCTTTTTTCTGCCCTATTGCAGTTTTCTGTTCGGATGAGTCATCTAGCTTAAACACCAGTACGGAAGTGCTGTTGGGAACAAAAAAATAAATCTGCAGAAATACTAATTTAGCCAGATTTTTAAAATGTTCCTGTGTTCAAAAGAAAAAAAAAGTGTATTAGTTAAGAACTTTTTTGTTAAGAATTTTTTTTCCGTATAGAAAGACATAATTTTAGGTATTGTATTTATTTATTTTTAATCTATACCCCTAGTTTTAATGGGGGAGAAACACGGAAGGGAAATACACTAAAATACTTAACTTGTACATCAAAAATAAAAAGAGGTCATTCATTATTTTAGGGTATCAGTTTTTTGGTATTTTCCTATCTTCAGTTTTTCTAACTTGCACTTCCCCTAACTTAAAAATTGCCATGTAACATTTCCTTTCTGTTAGCAATATTTTGAAGTGCACACAATTAACAATTATTTTGATTAGACTTGCTTCCTCAGAGATCAGACTGGGTACGTGTGTGTACATACAGCACGAGTCATTAAGGCTTAGAATTTAAATGTCAACATACGAAATCCTAATCCTATCAGTTTTCTATTTATGCTTTCCAAATGTACAAATTTACAAAATGATGCAGTTGTAAGTCAATTTCAGACATGTTAAATTTGATGCACAACTAGGAAGGGAAGGAAAGCACCAAGTCAATACTTTGTTTTTCTTGCATTTTCCCTATTGTGTTTTCTGTTTAAAATATTTAGCTTTGTTCTCTTTCAGTCAGTGATGATAAATATACTAGGTTTAATATTTTTAAGATATTTGAACAGCTAAAACACTGTGAGGACAGCTGTAATTAAGTCTGTGAGTCTTGCGCGTGCAAAATTTTGGGTGTACTCACAAATCTGCCTTGAAGAGCGTAATCCCATTTGTCAGGAATTGCCATGTGTAACTGACAAGAATTCTGCTTACATGAAAGGAACTATTTTGTAATCTCAGTATTCACCCCTTGAAATTAAGACATTTCTAGTCTATTTCTAGAAACTTCTGAATTGTAAGCTAATTTTAGTGGTGCCTTTCTAACTCTGAAAGCCAATGAACTGTATAAAAAATGGACCCTCCAAGTGAGGTTTAGGAATATCCCCATCAGTACTTGTCCATGGAGGGATAAGAATAGAGGAAAGATACTTTGTCAGCTCTGCAGTCTGTTCCTGTTGTATACAGCACTTAAACACCGCGTTTTCCTTTTTCATGGTGTACTGGAAAACAGCAGGCCTTTCTCTCAGTGTTGTAGATGAATTTTCATGATTATTTTTAGGTTAGTAGACATATAATGTCTTTTTCCCTAAAACTTTACATGAAAGTGGTTACAGGTATAGATTTAAGTAAAGATAATGTGTGGATGACGGTCTCTTTGATGACTATAGCACTTGAAGACACCTTGAAGTTAACAGGTGCTTCCCAATGCTGCAATGCAGGATTGGCTAGGTTTAGTCCGTTCTGAGCAGATGATGATCATCTATTCTTTGCTCATTTCTTAATGGAAAACCACCTCCTTACTTGCGTGTTTCAGTTTGACAATTAATGTTACCATTGAAAAACTGTCCCTAATAAGCAAGTTCCTCCTACTGTTTCGCTACCGGTTCCCAGTTTTGAATGCATCAGTTGCAAATTGGTGCATTTTTATTAACATAGTTCCCTTCATTACAAATGCCAAGGGCTCTTTTTTCCTCTGTAATTATACTTGACTCTTTCTAGTTATTAGATATAATTTAAACAGTGTGTAGAGTCTTGAAATGTAACTGAAAGCTGGTAGGGCTTAGTATCTCATTTTTATTTTTAAATTAAATTTCTTTGTACTGGGCTTGTAGAAAGCTCTCATTTGCTACATGTCTGACAAAGAAGGACCAGGGTGGTAATGAGGCAGACAACATTTAATAACCAACTAACTGTGTTGAAACACGTAAGCTGCAGTTTCTGTCACTGACTGTCTGCCTAGGAGGATCGATTGATAACAGAATTTGTTAAAAATAAACGTGCTTAGAGAGTTGTGTGGCGTTACTGTTTGTGCTAGCTGGTAAGCTCGAAGCCGTTTCTTCCTGTACGAACACGGGAGCGAGCTGTGGTTGTGTTGTAAAGCTCAGAGCATCTGATGGGGCTGTGAGAACTTCCCGCGACAGACAGAACTACAGCTGTGGCTGCGTGTGCAGGTTGGCCCTGTAAATGAAGGCGGTTTGCAGGGGCTTTATGCCCCTACTTGTCTCGTTGTCCTTTGCACAAACAGAAAGTAAAGTCTTTGCTTCTTTAAGTGGTGAACATTGCCTAAAGACCAAGCGTAAAACCCACTGAAATGCCTTGGTTCTGAAAGGGCATGCAGAAGGTGTCCTTCAGTGTCCCTACAGCCATCGCTTTCCTTGCCGCCGGGCCGCGCTTAGTGGCAGGGGGCTGGCATGGAGAGCTTACCCAGGGCCTTGGGCCCTCGAGGGCCTGGGGACAGGGCCGGTGCCAGTGGCTGGTGGCCATTCAGCACCCGCACCCAGGCAGCTCAGCGGGACCCCACCAGCGGGAGGCTGCTGGGGGGCCCTCACCTCAGCGGCGGCCATTTGCCGAGCAGAGGCGCAGCCGGAGGGGTTCCGAGGGCCGCCAGCCGCATACATGAGGAGTTAGGGTTAGGAAGAAGGCTTGGGCGGCAGGAGGCCCGCCAAAGGTTGGCCTTTGGAAATAACGTTAGTTTTTCTTGACGAGAGGTGAAAACTCTCATCAAGAAAAACTAACTTGAAAAGCTGAAATACTTACTTGTGGAAAAAAAGAAAAAAAGATAGTTTTGCGTCCGGCGGCGCTGAGGTAACAAGATAAGAGCCATCTTTTGCGTAGGGGGAAAAGAACAAAACATGTAAATACTTAATTTCACTTAATAGCTTTCAAGGCCACGATGGAAAACACAGTAATACTCTGATTCATGTGTGAAAACGGGGTTTGTAAATACTTCAGTGACCTTTTTCCTTTCTCTTTATGACCCTGCCTGCAGAGAGCTATGTGGATTGAATGTTTTTTGCCCTATTGTTCAGTGCAGTTTATTTAAGATAATACGTGCTTTTTTTCCCCCACTTACTGTTATCTTTTTACAAACGTCTTGCTGGATTTTCCTTAGGGGTGGGAATCCTAAAGTAAATATTATTGCCTTTTTATGCTGCAGAGCTTTCGGTGTATTACCGAACCATTCCACTAGCTTCTGTAAGAACATTGGCACCTTTACTGAGTTTACGAGTAAACAAATAAGGAAACCACGTGCATTTCTTACTCACTTTTTTCCCATGAGAAAAAATAAAGTGAACTTCAGGGGGAGAAGAAAGAAGCCTGTTTTTGCTATTTCAGTCATTGGAATGTATGCATCTCAACTTCTAAATGAAATGTGGAAATACCATCATTAGACAAAATTAGTATTAGAGTTTCTTCATTGTTCTGGAAAAGCTGTTTTTCCAAATCAGTTGTCTGTAACTTATGGCTAACTCTGCTTTATTTAGGTTGGGCCTCTGCCATATGTCTGGGAACTGAGGCTAGAGGTGCTTTCCACTTGTGGGATCATTATTTTTTTCTCTTAAACTAAATTCATCGGAGGGATCATATATAACATGATTTTATTTATGATGAGTTCAAGGTTTTTAATGAAGTCCCATTCTAAAATGTATTTCCCTGGTATTGTGATTCCTTAGGTTTGGTGAAAGAAACTCAGTTTGTTCCCTGAGTAGCTAAAGAAATGTATGAAGATTGAATAGGGAATGAAACACTGCTAATACTTGCTTGGATGAGGAGGGAGAACGACACATATGGAACCCACCATCTACATTTACATTTCAATACATTTAGAACTTTCTTTAGCAGACCAGCCAGTGCAAGACAAAGACTAGTAGCTTTATAGGAGGCTTTTTTCCTGGCTTTGTTTTTCAAGTTCTTTCTGTAAAACTGTCCCCAAGGGAACAGAGATTGAGAATAAATGTTATCATAATTGGTACTTTTACAAATTGCTTGTGTACAAACAGTTTATCTATTAAAAAAAAAAAGGCTTTGTAGCTTCATACTAATACATTTTAGATCAGAATTTTTGTGTAAATTGATCTTAAAGAGTCAGACTTGTGTGTACATGCTCTTGCCAAAATATTAATAGATTAGAAGACTGTATTGTTCTTTTAGTACTTTGAATTTATTCCAAAAGGCTTGCTGTTTTATTTTGCTGGATTGTACTACCCTCAGCTTTATGAGATACCAAGCTGGATCAAGAGCAACAACAACGTACTTCAGGATTTATGATCCCACCGATGTTGTAGGTAGAGCACTGTGCTGAATTGACATAGACACATCTGAAACGTTTGATTTTTTTTTTTCCTGAAGGGCTTAAATGAACTTTTTTTACCCTTGAAATGTTGCCATTGTATGTTTCTAGAGTAACTAAATGATGGTCTACCAGGATTAGTCTGTTTCAAGAGATATATAGTGCAACTTGTACGAGTCTTGTTGCACGTAGAAACTGGATGAATGAGTTGAAGTTTTTCTTTTTCTTTCTGAAGGTCACTGTATAGATGTTAAGTGCTGTGAACTCCCTTCCTTAACTTGACTTCTACCCAAAAACATATGCTTGTGTGTAAATATTTATATTCCCGTGTGTGTGATACAGCCCTTCCAACTGCATCTGTTTTTTTTCTGGGCAGCATTCATACACTTTTAGCTAAGGACTGGTTTTACACCAAGAGCAGAATTTCAATCTGTCCTACCACGTTCTGTGGAAAGTACCAGACAGACAGCGTGTCGGACTAAGGCCTTTTGTTAGCAGAACAAGTCTAGCATTCACTTACTCTACAGCCTTGAGCTGGAGGATCTCCCTGAAAGATTAGGCAGCTGTTAGTCTTCTGTAGCCTGCATACTGCCCTGGGGAGATGTCTTCCAAAACAGAAACTGCTGTTGTAGATTATAGGATTAATAGAATGAATGGTACAATGTCTACACAGTTCTAGAAAGCAAAGAAACAAGTTTAAAGGGTATTCTTACCACGCAGTGCCAGGAATTGTACTCAATATTGCTTCTTCTCAAGAATAAATAAATAAAGAAAAATAAGAAAGAACAGAAGTAGATTTCTTTTATTGGCAGATCTCCTGGTATACTGATTTTTGATTTGATACAACTCCTGTAAAGGACAGGTACAGCAAGACCTCTGCTAGAGACCGTGTGTGCTTTTGTAGTGGCTGACAGGAATGTTAGGCTTCCTGAAGGAGCTTTTGGTAGGTGTTCCTGAAAATGCTACTTAAAGGCAAAATAAAATTTAAAGCAACAAACAAGTTTCTTTATAAAACAATGGCAACAACAACAAAAAACAACCTGGAGGCACCAACTGTTCTTTACATGCCCGTGCCTAAACACAGATAGAGTTTACTATGGAAGAACTGGAACAAGTCTGTTTTGTTACTGAGTTAAACAGCTGATGGTTGGCTGAATTTATTGGTGGCCACACTGTGAAATTTCTCAAAGTTGCTGTTATTATACTCACCTACATACAGTGTGCTTGCCTTATGAGGGCTTCTGCCAGGCAAGGAGTGGGTTCAGGCAGATGTTCATGTGGGAAAACAGTTAGTTTGACCGCTCCTCATACAGTCCAGAATAAGAACACATCTTGGTAAACTGGCAACAAGCTTTAAGAGCGAGATAGTTATCCATCAAGAGCATCATGGAGGCTTTTGTTTGATAAGATGTTGGAAGTACGTCTTCTGTCTGCTGAACAAGAAGTCTCTCTAAGAGACTAATGGACCCCTTAGCTGAAGGAGGCAATCTAATCTGAAATGGAAAAATGCCTATAAATAATGTTAATTCTTCACAGTTCTCAGAACCTGGTCTGTAGCCAAATATTTAAGGGTACAGATTCTTTTTGGCTTGGAGGATGGCTTTTTTAACTGAAAGCATTTTTGAGAACTGTTTCGCAGATGATTTGGGGAAGTTGTGTTTTTTTTTCAACCTAGAGCGAAAGGCTACAATGAGAAAATGGAAGTAAATCTGTCTCTCTAATCATTCTGGCATTAGGTTATATTAGTAGTGTTTCTTACCTCCAGACTTAAGATGTCTAAGTAGAGATGGAAGGTTCATCAATTATTTTTAACGAGTGCTTTACCCTTTAAAAAAAGCAGGAATTGGAAGAGAATGAAATCCTAGTTGTCTGAGAAGGAGTGAGTACTGGGTTATTTAATGTGCATTACGGAAGGTTTTTTCTTTAAAGTTGTTTGCTGCTGAAGTATGTCTGTAGCACACGTTTAGGGTGCTTTCTTCATTCTCCCGTCTTTTGTGCTAGCAGCTCCCAGTCTTTTTCATTTGGTTGGCTGTTCTGTTCTTGTTGTCCTGTTGGTTTTGTTCTGTGTAGCGTGTTTATTTTGCCTCCCTGGTCTTTGCCCCCTGGCTGCTGTTTCGGCCCTACCCATCTCTGCATTGCTTTAGGTGCTGCCGGCAGCCCAGCTACCGCAGCGGCGTGCAGCAGCCTGCCCCCAGCGTCCCCGGGGGGCTGCAGAGCCACGCGAGGTGATGCCCATGGGCAGGAGGGGACAGCAAGAGCAGAGGAGATGACGCTGCCAAGAGACAAGAGCGGGGTGAAGGGCTGAATGCCTCAAAGAGCTGAGAGGCAGGCAGCCTCAGACTCTGCCGTTCTGTCTGGTGGCCTGAAGAGCTCTTTTCTTCTTTCAAAACCACATTTTTGGGGGTTTTCTAATTGCTTGGTCTCTGGTTTTAGGGATCTGTGGTGGAGCCTTGCTACCTCATTAGGTAAGGCTCTGGTAATCTGAGGTGGTGAGGCAGTGCTAATTTATGTCATGAGTTACTCTTTCTGCCACCCTTGTCTCAATGTCATTGTGGGCATTTTTATATCAGGTAGTGCCTAGAGACTTACGAGAATGGACTGGCCTGCTGTGTAAGCTGGGGCAAGTTTTACTGCCTCTCTGGAGTGTATAAGGAAGACGTCGCTCCCTTTGTACCATTGCTTTTCCTCCTCTTTTTAGTGTGTAGGCTCTTCAGAGGAGAAGCTAATGCACACATGCAAACAAAGAGACTTGCAGCACTTGGCATGCTATGACCCTGCTCTTACAAGGGCTTTCCAGGAATATGAGTACTAACTATGATTGGTCTTTATTCCGTCGTTTTAAAATAGAAAAAAAAAGACCTTTTAACATAAAAAATATAATTTATTGACATGTTGTAGTTTCCTGTCATCTCAGCATTTGAACAAACTCAAGACGGCGTCTTTTTTTAATGTATAATGCTTATATGTATCAGTTGATAGATGGCGATTTTGTATGGATGGTGAAGACCAAGCCATAGTTGTTAGTTACAACTTCTCTTACCTTCAGCAGTGTTACGGATAAATAAAGCACTGAAAGCATACACTGTAATAAATAGAAGCCATAATTGTATAAGTAAAAGCATTTTAGTTAACATGTCATTATTTAAACTGCTGAAAAGTCAAAACATCTGTCATTTGAATTAATTTGTTCCAATTACAGTCTATTGTGTGTGTGTACGCATGAATATGTGCATCTCCTTAGCACGATCTGGTTAACGTAAACACGATGTTGCTGGGGTAGCTGTTTAAAGTAAGTGTCTGTGAGCGGATTTCTGAACAGATGATTTTGACTGATAGACCAATGCAGCAGCTATAACTCAGGCAAAGCAGAAGATAATCACCAGCATTCTCCACAATGATCATTTGAAGTTCAAGTAATGCACAAAATATTTCCTAGGAGTTCGTTCAAACAGCGGTATCTTTTACATGAAAAGAGCAAGAATGATATTGCTGACGTGGGTGCTGAGGTAGGAGTGATGTGACACGGGATTTTAAGGTTGGCTTGTGATTCTTGGATGTCCGGTGAGTAAGATCTTGCAGAATATTGCAGTTACGTACTCTCTTGAAGGTAAAAGACTGGAAATGTAGGCAGATCTGTCATGACTGACATGTTTACAGCATGCAAGTCACCAGCTTGATTTTCCTTAGCTTTTACAGGCAAAAGTTGAGAAAACTGGGTTAGGAGAGTTACTTGTTTATGGGTTCAGTTCTGTCTTTTCCTCAAGCAGTTACGTATCCTCTCTGCTGTTGCTCCTATTAGCCATTTTGCATGCTTTCTTCACTTTGCTGTTTCCCCAGATATTACTAAACGGTCTGTCTTAGAAATAAGAGCTTTTACAGAACTAGTAATTATAAAACTTCAATGAAATACCATTCCAACTTGAGAACCTGCTCTCATTTTATTAAAATTTGTACAGAATTCATGTTTAACAGTTAAATGATGTTAATCCTGACAGATTTAACAATCCAATTCCAATATACACCTTTCTGAAATTATGGCTTTTTCTAACCCTTGGTCTTCTCTCTATTTTGAAAGATCCTTTTTAATGATTGTGTTAAAAATCTGTCTTATAAACCTATATCCTAGTTTCTGTAATTGTCTGTATTCTAAGGTACATACTTTCCAAGTTGGAAGACTAGAGCAGGCACTGGAGTGTACTTCTCTGAGGTGAATTTTCTGTTTAAAACCAAGAAGGCAGCTTTATGATAAGTGAAGATATCCACACTTTTAGCAAGCTATTCCTAAAGCAAAATCCTTTGTGCTGAAGGTGAATTGTTTTTTTCAGCCTAGGTCTTTCTACTAAGTTCAGTCCCCATTAGCAAATCATACCTTTATTCTGGTTGGAAAAACAAAAGAAAACATGCTTGACTTTCACTGGTTTCAAGTGAACGCAAGTCAGTTTATCCATAGGGTAGTTTCTCTGCACATTTAAGAAAATGGTGCCCTTTGTGGACTACTGCTATTTTGAGAGCTCAAGAGAGAAAATATTGAATATAAAAATGGAGAAAAGTCTGCTGTTGTGCTAGTTATTAAAATTTCTTGATGTATGACTAAAAATGGGATAAAAAAAAAAAAGAGAAAACAAGTATGCTTTGAAATAATCACCCTTGACTCTCTTGAAATTGTACTTTTATTAGGTATAATTCTGTTACACTGAATGATAAATGTAACCGTAACTGCTTTTGATATATAACTTAATGATGCTGTTAAAATAAGACATCCTTTTAAAAGTTAATATTGAAACTCCTGAGAACATCCCATATGCTAATTTAACCTTTTATTTACATATATTCTTCCCAGTTGTACTCTTTAATATTTTGTACTTACTTTTTTGTCATTGATTGGTTTTCCCCTTTTTTCTTTGTCACTGCTACCTCTATTTCTGCAGGAACAAGTAGGTTATTGGTAAGTATTTCAACTAAACCAGACCTTACAAAGTTTTGCCTTAGTGAGGACGTATTTTTTTCCTTTTTACCCTCACTGACTTTGGTAAAAACTTTGTAGACAGCAGACCAGTTGTCCGTAAACGCTGTGCTTTCTCAGGTCTCCATTATCGCCTTGTTTGTGTAGTAGAATACTAGTTCTCAGATTCTCCAAGAGACTTTGTCTTCTGCATGCTGTCAAGCAGCATCCGTATCTGTGCTGTCTTCTAAGATGCTGCCTTCTCCTGGGGCTTGCTCCCTTACTCCCGTCTGCTGCGTTTCAAGTGCAGTGTTTACTTTGTCTCTCCCATTTATTTATTTATTTATTTTCATAAGACCGTATATGCATTTTGGCTAGTTTGCTCAGAAGACTTCTCTGCGTCTGACAAGGTGCTCTGTCTTCACGTGTTCGGTTTAGTCATCCTCGTCAGCCATTATTCAGCCATTTTCTCATCACACCTCTCTCCTTTTAGCTCTCATTAAGTACACTCTCAGCATGATACAGCCACCCTCCCCTTTCTTACTACCATGCTTCATGTGATTTTGATCGGATTTGTTGCGTTGTGCAGCGTGAGTTTTCAAGATATTTATGTCCGTGCGTTTTCAAAAAGTAGGGCTTCATTCTCTCTTCTGATCTTGGAGCAGCTCTTCCTATACCTCCTTTTAAGTTACGCGATTTCTGTTGAAAGCATTTTCTTTAATTCTGCTGGATCTGTGAAAGTGCTGACTCCATGGACACTGTGGAGAAGGGTGGTGTTGGTGTGAACAAACTGGTTCCCTCTCCATAAGAATAAGTAGCTGTCTTGCCAAATTACTCAGTCCCTCCAGAAGAGCCTACTTCAGTAGAACAGTGGGACGCTGTTATCCTGCCTGTCTTCTCCACCTCCCGTTGCGAAGTGATGAATGGGAAGAGACCTTCTTTTTCGGGTGTTTGAGGAAAATATGGCTCCAGGGAACGAGAGAAAAGTGAGGGCATAGGAAAATTAAGGAAGAAAACAAACAAAACCCCCAAACACCTGGGTTTAGGAGAGAATAGGAATGAGAAAAAAAGAATGCTCTGCACTTAAACTGTGGTGAGTTAGGAAAAAATGATAGGAATATGTCATATCTACCAAGGAAGAGTTGGAAGTCATTTCATTTGCGTGACGCTTTCAGACCTCCAAGCTGACTTGCAGTGAGCTATTTGGCATCATTTGGTAATGGAAAAACTAAGCTTGTTTGCCAAGTTAATCCTGCCTACAGTGTGCAAATTAAATACACTTGTGCCCAGAATCACTGACCATGCTTTCTGGCATGTCTTCTATGATTTCTAGCATTCATCATATACAGGAGGGTAAATTTTTTTTAAATCATTTTCATCTAGAAAAAAGACGTGTGGAGTCTTTTATTTTTGTACAAGACAGCTGAGGCTTGTTTATTCTTACCTTTAAATCTACTGAAAGCAGCTTCCAACACAAGTTTATGCTCCTTTAAAAATTTGTGTTGTTACTGCGCTTGTAAATTTGAAAATGCACAGACTCAGGAGGAGTTCAGATGAAGGAGTTTTGAGCAGTCTGTAGTCTCTACGTTGACTACAGATCCCTACAGATGGTGGGATGGGAGGATAACACCCAACCACACACTCCCTACACACAAGCGGAGCTAAGAAGGTCTTTCCTACTGTGCTTGGTGCTAGCTTTGATCTAAAATACCGCTCCTGAAAAGCTGTTACTCTACTAACGGCTGTTCTTATTTTTGTATTAAGAGACAAAATCACCCTTTCCACAAGTCTTTCCCACCTACAGTCTTATCTTCTGGTTTGCAAGGTGTTTTAGCACGGGGCTTTCCCCAAACCTCTACTTTCGTGGCTGTATTTATTGCTCTTCAGTTTCCAAAAAATGCACAGCTCTCAATTATTATCATGTGTTTTTCATTGGTACTGGACACCTGAAGTTGTGCAGTTGATAAAGGCTTTACTCTTGAATAAGAATATGTCTTGTTCAATTCCTGCTCTTTGTTCTGTACTGCATTATTTTTCAGTGATTGCTATTGAAGATCTCACCCAATTAACAAGATGAAGGGAGTTACAGAAGTTACATAGTGAGATTGTCTTTCTTCAGCTTTTTCTCAGGAGGTGAAGGCAGTATTACCCAAACACATCTTCTCAAATTATTCCACGGTCTCCTATGAGTTTATCCTGAACTGAAATAAATTTCAGTCTTGTGTTTTGTTTTCTCAATTCCATTTATTCTTCTCTTTTCTGTCAGTGCCGTGTGAGCTTTAAATAATTAAAAAAAAAAAAGTATATATGTGAGAGAAGATCCCTTCTTCTCATCAAGGAATTCACAAGTGTATTTATTTCAGCTTTATGGCACAAAAGGGGTGAAGAAACCACCATAGTTTAGGAGCACAAAATCAGCAAGTGCTGAGAAGAATAAACTATTCCTCCTTCATCTGGTCGAGTTTTGTAAAATGACAGAGTTTGGTATTTTTGTATTGTTGTCTTTGTTAGTATGTGATTTCCTATTCTCTCCCAAATTGAGGGAGGTACATCTTTTTTTTCTTTTCATCTCCAGAGGTCTTTCCAGATGGGGCTGGGTTCTCTCTGCTTAGGCCACTGACGGTGTAAGGAAGGATGAAAGCCAAACAACTAGATGCATCTTTTCTCCCTTAATAAATAAAAAGTCTCTACATAGCATGACAAACCTTCTCCAAGTAGCTACTTGTATTGGGAGCTACAGCATTTGGGAATTCTCATTTAGAGGATTCCTTGGGAACTGGTAATACTCTTTTCTTCTTCTCTTTATTTTATAAAACTTCTAACTTCTTAAAGACAGTTAAAAAATACCAGTTCTCTGTTCTTAAATTAGTGTGAATTAATCTTATTCCCTTTGATGGTAAGGGTAAAGTTGCCAGGTAAGATGTTAGCTTTGTTAAAAGCAATGTGCTTTCATGTACAAAGCTTCATGGTTTTTGTTTAAGGAATTACTCATTCTGTCTTTCCATTTCAGCTGGCTGAGGAGAAGAGAAGAGGGAATTCTGTGGCCAAATAACTCTGACATGTGGTCTTGACTGGAGCTCTTTTTTTTTGTTTGTTTTTCTTTAAGCGTTACAAATTAGATTACAGAAGAGTGTGACAAAAATTTGACTTGACCAGGACTGTTAACTTCAGGAAGAATCTGGATTCTTTCCATCTATTTTTCTGCTGTTCTTACAGTCTTACTTCATAATACTTTACGGAGTTTAATATAAAAGAAAGAAGTGAAAGAAGCAGAGGCGTTGTACGTAAACATAAAATGTTGATGCTATTTGTTTGATACTCGCATCAGCAGACTTAGAGAATATAGTCTAGATTTAAAAAAAAAAAAAAAAAAAAAAAAAAAAGCAGGTGAATGCAGAAGTAGTTTAGAAAAATCCTGTCCCTGTTCAAAGAGAGCAGTTCAACAGTTCAAGTGGAGTATCGCAGTGGTCTACGTTGGGTTCATTTTTAATCCTCTTGGGAGACACTTTCAAAATGGAATCTAGTGCCCTAGTGCCTGACCTGTAGGATCTGGAAGCAAAACTGGCATTCATCATTAGTTCTGACATATTAGCAACATTGTTAAAAATGGATTAGAAAAGACAAATGAGAGGTACTAAACGTGAGGGGAAATGAAACGCAGCACTGCAAAATGGGACGTGGCGAGTATCATCTGCTGAGGGTGTAGGCGGTGTTGTGAGTGGGATGGGACAGCAGTCTGGTGGCTTGTTCACAGGGTGAGCATGTGTACACCTATAAAGGATATATCCTTCTCTCAACACCTGGTGTAACAGAAAAACGTGATAGGTAACCATGCATTTCTGCTTTGGACTTCTGAAAGTTTGGCCTGAAAGCTCTGCCCAATTTTTGGCAATCCAATATTTAAATGTTGGACAGAGTCCAGAAGATAACCATAGGAATAAAAGTTGTAGATACCAGAGCCTGTAAGGAAAGATTAGAGTAACTGGTTTTGTGTAGGCTAATGGAGAAAGACGAAGGGTGCGTTTTCTAGTGTGAGCATGTTTTGTTTTTTTTTTACACACAAGGGACAGTTACCAACTTTTTGCCGTGTCCCTTGAACACATAAGAAGTAATAAACCTTTTTTTTCTGTAAGTGAAAGCTGCCAAATTAGAGAGAAGGGAAGACTTTCTCTCTAGGAGTGGCTGATCAGCATTGGTTGGCTAGGATAGTTGTAAAGTCTTTCACTAGTTGATTTTTAAGGGCAGATTAAATCCTCTAAGTACATTTACCCAGTTGCCCTATGTGGGATGAACTCAGTTACCTCTTGACAGCCTTTCTAACCATGTTTCTCTGTAAGGCCTTTCCTGGGCATTTTGTTTGGTAGGTCTGCTTTAGCGTCGTTATGCAGGCATTATTTGTGACGATACCCTTGCATCCCACGCTGCATACCATCATATTTGCTGGATGCTGTGCTTCCAGATTGTCTGTACTTAATTCTCTGAGTGCTGAAGAACAAGTGCAAGTATGTAAGTAACGTTTGTCAGGCTTCTTAATTGCCAAATGCCCTTTGCAAAAGTGTGTGTATGTAAAGCTTTTGCTTTGCTTACAGCTTGCTTAAATGTAAACCCACATGGATTTATCCATCTTAATTGAAAACACAAGCATACAAAAACTTGACTGCATTCAATATCAGTTAGTTTCATTATACTTTTAGTTTAGTTTCATTATACTTTTAGTTTGGTTTTGGCGATGTTCTTGTCATCAATACTACTGACCTTAACATTGACCAAAAGGACCACCCCCAAAGGTATTCCAGAATGAATACCAAAATGTTTTTCCAAAAGCATGTCCAGGAGTTTGTATTATTTGTTGGATGGATTTTAGATTTTGTTTGCTTTGCTAAGTAGTCTGTTTGCAAAGAACGGCAACCACAATAAAATATCAACAAAAGGTTGAAGTTGATATGGGTGATGTGAGTGGCCATTGACCAACCTGTCCCTGTGGATGGTTTCTGAGCCTGCCAGAGATTAAAGCTGCAAATTCTGTTTGTGGATGTGGGAAACAATAGGATTTCTTGGATAACTGTAGGCTCTTTTGCAAGAGATGGCAGTCTGAACAAGGTGATGCACTCAAGTGAAAATGAGAGAGAGAATTCACTTCTGAATACTGAATTCCTGCTCCTTACACAGGTTTGGTTATTTCAGACTTTCTGTGCCATCTTGGAATTTTCTAGCTGCTTTGCTGTATCTTTCTGTTTCTGTTCTGCCTCTTTTCTTGTAACTGCACTTCTTTCCAGGATTGTGGGTTTGGGTTAAGTAATATGTTACTTTCGGTATTGTACCCAGGATTGTGAAACTAGATGATGGAGGCTGAAAGAATTTGCCTCTGGTGTCTCTTAAGCCTGCACTTGCAGAAGTCAGCTAGATGTCTGTGCTTGCTCAGTTCTGGTGCTCAGTTCTTTCCTGCTCTACAGGTTGGGATCGAGAGGTGATTGAGATTGGGATGAGAGGTGGCTCATCCCCTGGCATGTTTTTTTTATCACAGGCAATGTCCTCTCTGCAATGTGAGAAGGAAGGACAGCCTTGCACCTATGTGGTGACCCTAATAACAAAGGTTGCTTATCTTGGAAGAGGATAAGGGATGCTGAGAAACCAGCAACTTCACGAGAGTTGCATTTTTGTCTAGAACATTAGGTCATCTGCTGTGCTATCATTTTGTAGATAGCATTTGAAAGTTTTTACAGGACACTTAACCTGATGCCACCTCATCCGATGACTGCTTCTACTTTGTCATCCAAATGTCTGTGAATACAGTGTTCATCTGCGAAGCCCAGGGAAATAAGTCGAGAACGAGTTATATTTAACCTGCTGCTGATTGTTGAAGTCATGTGAAACTTTCTTAAAGTTTATCAGAATTGTTCCTTCAAACTGGTGGTAAAAACAAACATGGGCTATAGACGTCGTTAGCCTACTGGACAGTGGTACAATAGAGTCTTTGTTCTTGCAGAGCGCTTAATTGTAAACTGGGTCATGAAACTATTGGCTTCTGATCTGAGGTAAGGAAAACACCAAATTATTGACAGCGTTGGAAGTTCACTTATCTTTTAAAATACACCTAAAAGTAGTGTCTGCATTCAAAATAATTTGTTCCTTGGGGTTGCTAAAGGAGTTGGAAATGTTAACGTCCTTCACACAAAACATGCACCGTGCATCTGTTGAGGGCTAAATCCAGGAGCTGGTTATTGCAGCACAACACTGGGAAAGAATGAGAAGTGGGATCTCACTTGCCTTTGAAAAATGTTTCAGGCGTAGAGAGTTCAAGGCACTTTTTCTGCTGTAACGCTGGCCTCTGGCACTGAGCTGATGCTGGACAGTGGAAAAACATCTTTTTCCACAAAGAAACTTTTACCCACTGGCTGCTAAATTGGTCCGTAAGTCTTAGTTAAGTGTTAAGTGGGGTATTATTCTTCGTGTTGAATACAACTATAGCAGTCATCTTGCAGACTTGCTGTGTCAGGAGGATATTTGTATTTGCTTACCTGTTACCTTCAGCTCCTCCTTGACATTGGGTAAGTCACAAGATACTATATTGTTAAATGTGGGCTGTTTACAAGACCTAAGGACAGGCCCATGGTAGTATAAGCACATTCAGCTGAGTACTCCAGTGGGATAACCAGTAAAGATTTTTCACAGCCGTTTACCCTTGGGCATGGTTTTAAGGAAAAGCCTTTTGTTGCTTGCACTGATGAGGGCTGCTGCTATTATTATTACTATATACACAATTTCTCCCTACGGTTTTATTTGGATTCAGGTTTTCTCTCCCCACGTTCCTGGGATAGGGACCTTTTTAATACCACCGTTAGCTTTAGAAGTGGTTGTAAAGAACTAGTGGAGGTTTTCCCTGCCCCCATCACTCCCAATTAGACGTGTTGGTGACCCTGGGGAATAGCTTGAACAGCTCTGTCCAGAAAGCAGAGGCAACTTGTTAATGACTGTCCCAGTGCTCAACTAGCCATGAACATAATTGCTAACTTGCTGTAATGCAAACACTCCCTTCTGGCATGGTCTGCAGCACATAAGGAAGTTATGTGCCTTTTTACATCAGAATACGGTGTCAGTTGTGCCTCGTAGGAGTGTATAAATGAGAATAAGGCACGGGTATTAGTAGGTTTTTTGACTGTGACTAGACTTAAGAGTAATCAGCTGCATTTGGCTGATAATGGCTGAGAGAGAACTTAACCCTAGGTCACTTTTTGGGAAAAAAAAAAAAAAAAAAAAAAAAAAATAACGAAACTACTTTGGGTGGTTTGGGTGTTGGGAGGACTAAGATACCAATTTAGATTTTAGTCATGTTGAGATGCAGCCTGGGGGAAAGAGATTATGCAGTGGCTGAAGGGTCATTGACAGAGCCTTCTCCAAGTAATTTAATCCTCCCAACCTGCTCTTCAAAGTGTATGTTTGGTTGTTTTGCGCTTATTAACCTGTGGGTGTAACTGTTATTTGTAAATATGTGGGTTTGGGGAGGGGTAGCAAAAAAGGAGAGAGGAGCAATATTTAAAATAAAGTGCAATACTGAAACAAGAACAAGCAGATACAAAGCGCTTGTAGCTAAAATGGGAAGAATCAGAGCTGTACTTTATCTCAGGAAGTGGTTTCCAGTGTACACGTTCAGTTGCTGCTCCGAGTTCCCCATGTGTGCTACCAGTTCTCTGGTTTGACTTGCTTCCTATTAGCTGTAGAAAAAAACAAAAGAAACAAACAAACAAAAAAAACCCTGTTGCCATGATAAATTCAGTGCATTTCTTCAAGTGCTAATGCTTCGGGTTGGTTGCTTGATCTACATCTGGATAATAATTACCAGAAAAGATCAAAATTCTCAGGCATCAGTAACTTGAAAGTGCAGCATCGAGTCAGTCGATACCCTTGGCTGGCTCAGTTCATCATGGGCTCCCAAGGCTGGAAGTACAAAAGCAAGGGACAACAAAGTAAAGACTATGGGAGCAGGCTGGGATGTGGATACTGGAGGTGCAATGTCCACTTACACATGCCTGTGTCATTACTTCACTACAATGCCAACAAACAAGTTGGCATTGAGCACAGATTTGGGATATTTTTATGCAGTTATTTTTGCTCTGTGTTGTCCTGTAGGCATACTTCTTAAGAGCTCTTCTACATCAAGATCCCTGTTGGGTGGCTTTTTGTCTCTCAGTTGCACATTAATTACTCAGCAGATCAGAATCAGTCTACCACTCAGACTTTCCTGCGGATCTTATGACTTGTCCAACTAATCTTGTCCTCTTAACTAGAAGACATGGTAATGACATAAATTAAAGTATTAAGTAGTTTTGTCATGGACTATTATGCAGTTGCATCACAATCCAGACTGTCTTAATTATTCTTTATCCCGCATTGCCTCAGGCTGTGACCTCACAAGCTAAACAAGGTCATGCTTGGCTAGGATGAGAGAAGTCAAACAAATTTGGCGCTACAGGAAATATTGGTGATTCAGTAGGTGAGGCGACACCCCTGAGTTAATGTTTTCCTGGTGCCCCAGACTGGTGAAGGATGCTGCAGCTTGCTTGATGAGATGTAAAACTGAGATCCTTTGTTAAATTTTCAGTGCTATTCCTGGAAAAAGCGATGCTCTTAATTCAGAGCTCCTGGCCAGGTTCAGATTTTAATGATTACGTGCTCCCTACATTTCTAATTTCTGTTTTGGTAGAGTCGTGTTATCCTCTTTCTCCTGTCTTAAACTGCTCTCAAAGTTGTTGTGAAACTTTACATTCCAGAGGTGGTGACATGTTTACACTTGGCAACAGATCCATCTGCAGAAACAATGGCCCATTCTGAGGTCCTTTGAAATCAAGAGAATTACATTCATGTAAGAAAAGTCAGGTCAAAACTGAAAAGCTGCCAGATTTTTATTTATTTATTTATTTATTTATTTATTTATTTATTTTTGCTTTGAATGTGTGGAGAACAGTGTTTTGGCGTACATGTGAATATTTGCTACATGGTGAAGTGTACTCATGCTTACATGTTCTTGTTTTTCATAGGATTCAAGTGCCCTGTATGTTCAAAATTTGTATCTTCTGACGAAATGGATTTACATCTTGTGATGTGTTTGACAAAACCAAGGATAACCTACAATGGTAAGAAAGAAGTAAGCTGATAATTTCTTCATTTTAAACATTAGAGTGATACTAATTATTGGTTTAGCAAGATATTCAGGTAACTAATCCAATGGACTCAGAAGTGGTGTGGGGTTTTTTTTGGCTTGTAGTAAATTTTTTTCAAAATAATTTCTAAGAACTTGATCCTTTTTTTAACGTTGTATACCAATATAATTTATGCTGTTGACTTGTACTATAAATGTAAAATTATCCTTATCTGAGTATGTTTTATTCCATTTTTGATCACAAAGGCATATGCTAGTCATTGTCCGGTTAATGTCCAGTTGAGATATGTGTAGCTTAAACAACCTCTCATCTGTGGCGTTGAGTGATCGGAAAGATCATTCAAGTCTTCTACTGGGGACATTACTAAGAGCTGTTATCGATGCACCATGTACTTTTAACTTTGTCAAAAAAGTGGCCCTTCCTTGAAGGAGCTGAGGAACTGCCTATTGCTTACATGATATGCATAAGGACTAGTCTTCAAGCCTTCAGTTTGTGTGGGTTTAGTTATACTTTTCCCAATGTCAAATGAATCACCTGTGGTAGCCCTGTGTTCCCATACCACTAAGCTCTCCCTGTAAGCAGCACACGATGCAAGACAAACAGAATTTTTGCCACTTTGGGGGTCAAACCTTATCACTGTGACTTAGGCTAATAACTCAGCTCTATGTGAAACAGAACACAGTTAGAAGGAAATTGAGAGGGAGTCAGACTCATTTTGGAGGTGCACAGCAAAAAGTTGAGAGGTGATGGTCACAAGTTGCAGCAAGGATAATTCAGATTCAGTGTAAGGTAGAAAGTCCTCGTAGTGAGGATGGTCCAACATCGTAGCAAGTGCGCAGAGAGGCTGTGCAACCTCACCAGAAAGTGACTGGGCAAGGCCCTGAGCAACTTAGTCTAAGTTGGTCCAGCTTTGAATGAGGGGCTGGACCAGAAGACCTCCAGAGGTCCCTTCCAACTTTATTTCTAAATAACTGATAGAGTTACGGACTGTTTGACCCCCTCCGTCTCCCTTGTTATGGCATTCTATGCTGAATTTTGTCTTGGAAGAAGTCTTGAAGGATGGTAGGACCCATCTTACTCTTTGTCTGGATAGCAATAAGGCATCAGGATGACAGGAACAGCATTAATTGCGAAACTAATTTGAAATCAGATACTTGCAGTTGTGAAACCTATTTCAAAGCACAGTACTCAGGTAAAATAAATATTTTTTTTTAATCTTGGTGTTGCACCATATATTTGAGAAAGTTGACTTTATCTAGCAGGGAGTTTTTGTTTCTTTTTATTCTGGTATTTTTGTTTTATTTTTGTCTTATAAATTAGTACTGAGCAGTTTCCAAGGTAGGTTTTTAGGGTTCTGTGTACCGAGAGCTGCTGAGCGTAAGAGAGAAGCAGGCTAGTCAGCCCAGTCAGGGAGAAGTAAAGCACTTGGGATCAGTTTGTGTGGAGCAGAAGGTGGCAAGCTGGCAGAGAGCAAGCACTGGCTATAATCCAGCTGATGGGATGTGCACAAATTACAAGCTGACAGACTGAGGTCCTTCACTCCTGCTGCTTCCTATATGTATATATGAGCACATTCAGTTGACTTTTTCAGCTGATTTACTTTTTTTCGAGGAAACAGCAACCACATAACATAACCTCTCTGGTGTTTGTGATGTTCATTTGTATCACGGTGGGGCCATATTCAAACTTTTTTTTCCCCTGCATTGTCTCTCCCAGCTGGTACATTGTTAATTGGAGCATTGGAGCTCTTTTGGGCCATCTCATTATTTTTGCACAGTCCCTTAAGAAAAAACAAAACAAAACAAAACAAAAACTTCCCTGTAAATGAGCACAAATAAAAACCTCTGTGTGGCCCATGAAGGCACTCTCTTGATAATTTGCAACACAACAAAAGAAGTTGTGGACAATGCAATGTAAGGTATTACCTGAACCATGTAATTCATTAAATTTGGAGCGTGTCTACAGCATACAGAGCCTCAGATGCTCATTCTAGGAAGTGGTTATGTAAGCTTGAAAGGAGAAAACTACTAAATTGCAGAAATTGGTTTGAAACACACACTTACCTGGAATTATGGTCTCATTCTCATAAAACCTTAATAGAAGTGTGCATTAATCCTTTTCACTGCAGTTGGTTAGCTCCTGGAGTTGTGGTCTAAATCTTAAATTAGAGTATATAGCTGGTTACTTAAGTTACTGCAGCATGAAGAAATTGAGGATATGGCTTCAGCGTTGTGTACCACTTAGTAGGTACTTTGTAGTATGATTGTGATACGTTTAATGAGGCTAATGAAAGAGGATTAACTAGCAGATCGATAACTTGACTAAACGCTGCTGTAATTACAGGCCCAGAATTGCACACGGATGTCTGGATGCATACTTTTTTCCTGTATTTTTGCTGTTTGCTAGGATGAGAAGATCAGTAAGCTGTAAGAAGAGCATCTCCAGTTTTGCTTTAGAGAAACAAACAAAAAAAAAGATGCTGCTATCAATTCTTGATACCTCTTGGACTCTTGATCTTTTACCTGCTTTTTCTCTCTACCTTTACGTTGCAAGTAGTTGAAGGGAACCTTAGACTTGCAAGCGGTGAGATGTTTAAAAGTTAGGTGGTTGGACCGAACAGTGTGTATATCGAATTCTGTTTTGGTTATGTTTCCTTGTGATACTGTAAATGTTTGAAGATTAGCTCTTTCTAAGAAATGTCGGGGAGCAAATTGTACATATTGTGTGATTCGGAGAAGACGAGCATTCTTTCTTTACAATGCGAGTCTAAGGCATACAGTCTTCCCCAGAAAAATGGAGTAAGACTGTTGAGTTGTGATTAGAAAGTTTTGTTTGTTTGTTTACAAAAGTTGTCACAGGCAATGTCTAACTGCTTTCTGAGCTACCTTTGTGCGTTGCGTTTGGGCAGAAGGAAGGGCCAGTGAACTGTAGTCCGTGGCAGCTCTCTGATTTACACATGTTTTCTGAAAGGGACTGGTCACAGACTTGTCCCATTTCTATGCTGCCAGTTGTGCTGATTTTCATAGAAATAAATCAGCACGTTTTATTAGCCTTATTCTTTTTAAAATCATGTGACTTGCCTCCAACAGAGATGTCATTGCTTACTCAGTTGGGCCTGTAAAAAGAGCTCTTTCTTTTTTCTATGGAACTTTGTTCCAAGTATCTCTTGAACTACTTGTGGTGCTCAGCCATGAACCAGTATATAGTCATTTTGATACAAAAGCTGTTTAAATGAACTGAATTGTGCAAAAACGTGGTGATGTTTACTGTTAGTGTCTTACATAGTCTTGCTTTTTTTAGCCATTAAGGACACCCTTCATACCGTTACTTGTCGGGTTGCCAAGAAGCCCGAATAGGTCCTGTGCACTTGCTAGCCACAGGTTGCTGAGAATGAGTTTTAAGGAGAAAGTGGGTTTCCTGGTAGCTGACCTGTTTTTTGGTTGTTTTTTGAAAACCACTGTAAAATTATTCTACAGCCATGCCAGTTTTGTTCATCATCTTCAACGTGTTCGGTGAGGTCCCTGGCACCAGGTCTTTCCAATTTGCAGCGTCGAGCTGCACACAGGGCCCACTGGGGGCCAACTCCCCCGGAGATGCTGCTCACAGAGCTGCGGTGTGTTCTGGCCTGGCAGAGCCCTTCTCCCGAGCAAGGCTCGGTGCTTTGGAAGCAACTTGCATTGGCCTCTCTGCTGTTGGGTCGGTCTACGTAAGTACCAACTGCTGAACAGCAGAAGATAGGGCTTACCTGGAGAACTTTCGGCTTCAAATGCAATTATTGTTCGGTTTGTGTTTTTACAGTGTTGATGCATTTTTTTTAATTGGAAGGTGTTTAAAAAGACCTGAGAAGACATGGGTGAGAGGGCTGCTTGGGACTTAAGGCCATCTAGGTTTTAGAGGGCTAGCAACTAATGCCACCAGTTCCTTTGGAAGAAACCTTGCAGCTGGTTGTGTCTGAAGTAATTCTGTTTGTCTTCTCGAAATGCCTTTGTTTGCCTCTCGGAACACTTTGTAAGACTTTATTATTATTATTGTTAAAGGGCCTCTCTGACAGCAGGGCCCAGCAGCCTGGCGGCCAGCCAGCTGGGGAAGCCAGTGACCCCGTGGAGCCGGGGAGAGCCAGCCGGCTCACTGCACTGCTTGGCTGGCTCGGCGGGCCGGCCTCTCCTCTCTCAAAAGTTTTGATTGAAGTAGCACATTCCTGCGGAATATTTTGGGTTTCAGCAAGTCAGCACTTCGCGTCGGAGCGTCGTTCTGCTGGAAACTTTGTGAACGGGCCTCCTGGAAGCTGCGTGCTCGGGGGTAGCGCTGCGTTGACATCAGGGCTGCTTTCACTCAGGCCGCCCTGCCTTTAATTCAAGTACGGCAGAGGGCCTGGTTAGCGGCCAACATACTTACCGAGGTTCGTTTCCTGGAGAAAAATTTTAGCTAGTCTAATTTCAGAGAGATAATATTATATCTTGCAGCCAGTGCGTGAGCTGCTAGAGGATTTTTCCTCCCTCAAGGTAACCGCTCTTCAAATTTTTTTTTAATTGCAGTAAGTGAAATTTTGAGCCCTCACACCAAAAAAGAGCAGGGGGTCAGGAATCATACACAGCACTGGTTACGTGTATGGTTTTACTTGTAAAGTTTGTTCGGTTCTGTTTTGAGTAGAAGATTTGTACGTGGCAAAACTGTTACAGGCAGAACATTGAAAATGAAGGTAGGTGTACAGGAGGGAAGACAAGAGTGAAACTCGACGTGCTTTTCTTGTTTAGCAACATACTTTGTCCTTAAGGGTGTTTGAATCCAGTACCAGGCACAGCCAGCCAAATATTTCGGTGCCGACTAACCGAGCTCAAGGTGACTTGAACCGCAGCAGTGCTTAAGCTCCAGCAGCGCTCTGATTTAAATTAGCAAGGAAGCAAAGCAGGGTTTTGTCACAGGGGCATAAATACTCTGTTAATTCTAAATCAGTTCAAAAAGAGAAGTGGTCGTACTGCGTGTTTGGTGAAACCGAGGCCTGCGTGCGAGTTTCAGAATCACAAAATGGCATCTGTCCGAGCACTGATCCTGCTGTGGAAGTTCTCAAAATCTAAATGACAGCTATAGCATATGCATTTTGGTGCATAAAGGACCTAAAGGACTAAACAAGAATATTTGTGAAACTTCTTTGTGAATGGGACTGACCTGTTTTTTTCCAGCACAAGTTGTAAGCTTAGTTGATTTGTGGTTGTTTTGAAATCTTTGGGTCAAGCTACTTTTGTCAGAACTTAGTTGGTATTGCTCAGTGGAAGGGAAGTGCACCACAGCCTGGCATCTGGACCACTGAGATCTGTGATTCTGCTAGTTCTCCCCGCTGCAGTGACTTAATTTCCGTGATCACTTCTTTGCATGAAAAAGGGGAGGGTGGTGTTTTACTCAGCAGGGCCAATGTCATCACCTGTCTTGACTGAGGCACTCAAAACTTCATTTTCTTCAGACTGAAGAGAATTATTAATTTCAAGTTCACTTCTCTGCCAGGATTCCTGAGACCATACCCTAAAAGACCTTGCAAAAGGGCATCTTGCCAGTCTGCCAGGAAAAGCTTAAGCCTTCCTCCTTGTCCTCATCCTTTAATAGGACTAGACTTTCAGCAAAGCAGTACAAAATAATACCGAGGCAAAGCAGTTCTTTCATTCCACTTCATATGAGATACAGAATTCTCCTTAGAAATTTTCAGTTCTCCCATTTTATGGAGTTTATCAAGATTCTTGACCAAGAGTTTCTAGCTTCTTGCTCTGCCCTAGGCGGTTCTGCACTCTGTCCTCAGGGGTGCTGTGTAACAGGGGAAGAGCATACACTGCAGGATAATTTAACATGTAAACAGACACTTAGCCTGGGCCTGCAGTTAAAACGGTGACATTTCTTGCTGTTTTGATCTTGTGTACCCATGAAAACCCTCCAGATTATGTGGGAGGTTCATTCAGTTTCCCTAATGCTTTAAAACTGTTTTCTAATGTATTTCTTAACAATAACTGGAACTGATGAGCATCTGTTGAACTTGGAGATTTTGTTTAATGTGCCAGTAGAGGGGCATTACCATTGTAAATAAAAGTTTAATCTCAGACATTTGCACAGCTGTTACTGTGTGAATTGGTACAACATCAACTCAGACTTTTCATAGTCTGTCTCGTGAATCATTGTCACAATTTCAGGGAGGGAAACTGTGTTTGAAGAACTTGATTAAAATATATTGACTAGTTTGCCCTTCCTCCCTTTAGGAACTGTTTCAGCAAGGAGAGAACTTGCACTGACTTTCACCAGTGTAGGCCATGGGTGCTCATTCAAACCAGACTGCCAAGAAGAATAGACGACTCTAGCTCTTCCTCCTATGTGTTCAGGAAAGCTGTATTTCCTTCCAGCCACACCAAATCTCTTTCAACATTTTTTGGTGCCCCATGGAAAAGCGGCACTGCAAAACCAGCCTGTTACGGTTAGGGTTTGCTGGCGAGGAGGTGGTTCATTTTAAAGAGTAGCGGTGACAAATGTCACTAAGTAAAGCCACACTCAAGCTGCAGTGTGGACCTACCTCCTGAAGGAGGTGGGACGTGCTTCTGTGACCCCATTTGAGCCTCAGTCAGTGGGTGAATGGGGTCAGTTTGTGATAGTGTGGAGTTGGAGCATTTTCAGAGGCCGCAGTCTCTAATCTTTCCTCCACACCCACAAACTGTCAACCCTTTGCTACCAGGAAAAAAAAGTAAGTTGTGTATCTCTAGTGGTCTGGCTGTGAAGAAAGCTCCTGAAATGGGAACACAGTGTAACTGAGAGAAAAGGGCCTCAAATGTCTGGAACAGTTCTCAGAGCTGCAAACTGGCCTTGTTTATCTTGGTAAGATACAATCTTGGAGGCTTAGCGGTGTCGGCGGCTTAGATACCAACATTGCTCATTACCTTACTCTTCATGTAAGAGAAAGGGAAGCAAAGGTTTGTAAAGCAGCTACGACAGCTTATTTTCATGGTGCAGTTTGAGGATGCTCAATAGATTATGCTAAATTCTTGCTATGATGAATTTGAGTCAACGTGTTTGTATCCCACCAAGGAGCATACAACTTTGGGACATCAGACATCACATCTATTCATCTTTTAAACTTTGCTCTGGCTTGTTTGTGGCTCTTTTTAATGAACCTTTGGGGAGAAGGGTATTTTGGTGGGTGATACTCTGCATACTTGCCCTTGAGCCAGACCTAAATCTCCCAGACAACACTTCCTGCAATGGAGCCATCACAAATCACTCTTGGCCAACCTAGCTATGTCACCTCGTACTTCAGCTCCTGAGAGTGAGACGACAGTTTTTGTCTCCGTACGTTGGAATCGCCCTTACATAAATGCATACATGTGCCACGGGAATATTTTACATGCAGCACTGGATAAATACAGTAAAGCTTTTGACAACTGTAGAACAAGCCTGATTGTTCCTGAAAGAAGCAGAGAAAACAGGATCATTCATGTGCTGAATAGCTCAAGTTGTTTCTTTTCCTTACAAGCTACTTCTAATCTCACTCAGATGCTGCTGTTGCCTTGTGTTGGTACTGACAGCGCTGCTGAAGTCAAGTGGCAGTTCTTGTCCTAGAAAATTGTAGATACACCTGTGAACCGGTGCTGCAAAGAACAGCTGCAGGTGAAGAAAGGAGCGATTCAGCTCAGGTTGGGACTCGCTGTATTCTGCATGTCACTCTGCTTCTGTTACATAATGGCAGTGCGGTGCTGCATGCCGCAGAGAGCCGAGGAGCCGTTTTGCTAGCTCAGTAGCAAATGCTCACGGTGCTGTGACTGCGCATCATGTGATCCGGGCAGATAGGAGCTACCTTCCGTGTCTTACACTTAATCAGCCTTTAGCTTTGAGAGGTCATTCGGAGGATGTCATAAATCGCGTCTGCAACTGCTGCAGTCTTGTGACTGCTGGGAATTTAGCTTCAGGGAAAATAATGTTCCTTGGTTTGAATAGTAATTCGGCAGCCTTTAAGTCTGATGCCTCCAAAACCTTGAGATTTTACCTGTTTGTTAGTAGCAAACTGACATATTTTCTGTAGCTGCTCTGCAGAAACCATACCCTTGAGAATATACATTTTTTCTAACCTTAGAGAGTATGTTTCATTGGCTGAAATTTGAAATAAAATGTACTTGAAATCTTAGGTTTTAAAAAAAATAAATGCCAAGCAGCATCTCACTGAGTGATCTTTGTAGGAATTTCATGGTGTTTCCTTCCCAAAATTCCATTCTCTTTTGCAGGAACTAGGACAGATGACTTGCAGATCAGGATTTTTTTTTTTCCTAAGGAAATACAAAGCAGTAAGCAGCATTCCATTCCCTCTTGATCAGACACTGCCCCAAGGGCAGATCAATTGAAAATATAGCCTGAAATACCATTTATAAAGTTTCTTAGATTTTGTTTTTGTGTGTGTGTGTGTTTTGTTTTGCCATTGTTGTTATTTTTGTTTTTCCTTCAGATTAAAATCTTGCTTTAAAACTTGCTACCCTTTAATCATTTAGTCTTGCACTTCTGACTTGCAGACTCAAGACCTCAATAATAAAGGAAGTTTGTACGGTTTTTGAAGGGGGGGTTCAGTGGTAGAGCAAGCCTAGCTCTTTCAAAACAAGCTGAATGGAAACACAGTGTGGTAGTGTACTCTCACGTCTAAGTTGGGGATGACTGTCACTGCTTACTTAGCAGAGAAAAAATTACCAGAGTTAGGTATTTGTAGCAAAATCCAGTGATTCGAGACCAGCTTGTAAATTGTCTGTTGACAGTGACTGATTGACTATATAGTGACAGAGCTACCACGCTACAAAGGCTAGCTCATGGTAAGCTACAGCACGTCCTCCCTGGAGGAACCTCCTTGCTCTCTGAAGTTTGTGTAACCGTCTCTTCTGTAGCCACAGATTTTTGCAGCTGCAAAGTAACCCTAAATTCTACCACACAGGAAAAACTTCACTTAGGTCTAGCGGTGAGCTACGTTAACAGTTATGAAACCTTGTTAAAATTTCCTCATAAACAGCTTAGATGGCTTCCATTTTAACCCCGCGCCAATGACTGTCTGAAATTCAGAGCCATATAAAACTTTAATCAATTTTACCACTTTCCTCATCCCCTGTTTTCTTGTGCAAAGTTTAGATAGCCTTTGTGTCTAATGTTAGGTAATGGATAACCTTCATGTGACTAAGCAATAATGTAGGGTTCAGTGATAAGTTTTTAGCTCATAAACAGCGCTCATTTGTTTGGGGCTGGGGAGTTGGGGGGTGGGAGTTGTTTGATTAACGTTTTTATCTTTTTCCCTCCTGTTCTAAGCAAGTCTGGTCTGATCTGTGGCTTTATTAGCTGAACCACCGTGTTGTCCTAACGGTGTCCGAGAGCTTTGATAGCCTGTAGATTTACAGATGGGGAGAGAAATAAAACTTCAATTCGGTTGGAGAAGTACACTGCCAGATTGTGCGTGTAAAGCTGAACAAATGCTGGAGAATTGTCTTCGGGGACTTCTTTTTTTAAATCCATCTCCCGGGTTAATCATCTTGTGTTATTATTAGGAGTGATCATGATTGATGAACACTGAAATCACGTTTCTTTTATCTGACGTAATTACTAGGATCTAGAAATTGATGGTATTCGCTTTAGAATGGAAAGGAAGGTCGTTGGAACTAAACACCCCCGCACTCTGTATCTAACTGGGATAGTAAAACCCTGTAGGTACTTTTAGCACCAGAAACACCATATTCTCTGTGCTTGCTGGAATCAATTGTTACACTGGATTATGGGTTAGTATTGAGCAGAAAAACTGAGATAACTTTGAAAACTGACTCAATATTTGATGTTATCAGAACTTTTTACGTTCAGATGTGTTCTGGGATCCATCTTTGTAGCAAAGCTAATTGCATTTAAAGTAGGAATAGCTCGTAAAAAGCAGTCTGTCTGCTGTGAACATGAAAGGAAAACAAGTGAAAATTATGCAGTGATTACATCCCTGTCCTGTGTGTGCACATTTACTCCAGACATGCAATTTTTGCTTGGAGGAGACTGATCTAGATCCTGCTGGGCAAGGCACCCTGTCGACCTAGCACCTGGCACTAGGGTTAATAAACCAGAATTTATGCACGCTGAGTTTTGGCACCAGCATTTTCATCGTGTGGTGCTCAGCAACGCATCGTATCCTCCCTAAGAATAGCATCTTAGTCAGACATGCCTGTTTTTTCTCCCCTCTTCTTGTTTTAATCTTTGGCTTAGGGCTTCATCCTTCATGCCATCTCCCTTTGTGCTCCCCGTGCATTCATTTTGCATCAGATCAAACCAAACCCCATTCCAAGCTTGCAAAGAAATGAGTCAGTTATTTGGCCACTGTTAAAGGACCGGAGAAAAGAGCTGGGAAGAATCAGTGTGATCCGGGCATCTGTAGGAAGACTGGAATAAGAACCCGAAACAGAACAAAGTGAACAAAACACTGAATCAAATCCTCCAGCCAACTTCAAAACAAGTCACCATTAAAGTAACCCATGTTGCCCAGAGTAAAAGGACAGCTAACTACCGCTGGGCTTCATTCTCTCTGCTCTTCAGAGAAACTATTCTCGTACCCTTTTCTTCTATAAAGGTTTCTAATCTGCCTGCTTTACCTATGTTGTGGTAAATGAGAATTCTCATAGATACCTTTCATTAAGCCAGCAGGTCCCCATCATCGCTCTCATTTTCTTACAGATCATTACTAGAATGAAACTTCCAAATTGCTTTGTAATGATTTTTTTCTCTTTTTTTTTTTTTTTTTGTCTGGCTTCTGACCGTAATTTCAGTGACAATGAATAGTTGGAACCTCACTGTTTAGAAAAACTCAGTTCTGTAGTCATTTTAGTCTCCTTTCATGCTGGGGACAAATAAGCTTAAAGTCACTTTTAAAAGCTGCCAAACCAAGAGGGATATCCTAGCCTTGGTGGGGATCCTTTTGTACAGTCACATCAACATCTTGCGTTTGCCAGATCTTTGCCAGTTCAGACCTTTCCTTCAGTTTGATCAGAAACAATCAATTTCTGTAGTACCTATTTTGTCATATCCATGCTATGTTTCCCTCTCCCAGTCTTTGTGAGCCTTCTTGGCAATAACGTCCATTCTTGATCTGGCAAAGTTGTTTGCTTAACAGACTCCAGCATCATAGTTAAGTCTTCCTTCTGACCAGTAAGCTATTTGCAGGGAACTGTCTCTGCATGAAAGGAATTACTCCCCCTCCTCCTGACCACAGTGGTATCTTTTCCTCATTGTATCTAATTTCCACATGACTTTCTACAAGAAGATGCTTCTGTAGATGCTTCTCTACTGCTCTGGGTTTTGTGCCTGGTTGGTTGTGGTGGTTTTTTGTTTGTTTGTTTTTATTAACTTTGCTAAAGAAGCAAAAAAGCAAACTACACTACAGAATTCTCTCTCATTTCTTGCCTTTTGCTCTCACAGGAACCATACAGTTCAGGCACTTTGGAACTGGATCTCTGGATTGCAATCCCTAGTTCTCAACAGGCCTAAATTCATTTTGCACCTGTCAGCAGTTTCTTAGTGCCTGGTACAAATAGTCAAGGATGTATAAGTAGCCCTTACATATTTTTCTTTGATTTATTCCTCAAAGATAAGAGGCATTGTGTACCAAAGAATAAAAATGATAAAAGATCTGCATGTGTGGATTTTGCGGTGATACTCTTTCTTGCCCACATCTGTAAGTTTAATTCATCCCAAGTAACTCCCAGCTCTATAAGAATCCTTTCTAACTGCTGCAGACTCTTTGTCTGTCAGCAGTACGTGCTGGTTGCCTCTGGCCACTTACTCAACCACTCCTTTTTGTAGCATATTTGTGGTATATGATCCTCTTTGATGGTAAACTCAGCCTTGAAAAGTGTAAATCATTCTTAGGCAGTGGAGCCAAGGAGAGGGGAATACTCTTCACGCTGTTTCCTAAGGAGTCTTATTTTGCTGCTTTTTCATGTCTTACAGGTTTGCCTCTTTACGTGCTACTTTTGATTTAACTCCTGGCAAGAACTATATAAGATTAATAACTTCTAGCTGGAGAGGTCATGTGGTTTAAAATTTAAAAAACAAACAACAACAACAACAACAACAAAAAACTGCCTAAAGGCAGCTTCTTTATTCCATGAACTGTCATAAGGAAGTTTTTGTTCCAAAGTGGTGAGTGCCTGGGTACAGCATTCATGAGGAAGTTGTACTGCGGGGCACCAGTTTGGTACTGCTGTGTTTGAGGCTTTTTCACTCAATCCTCTACTGATGAGAAATACTTAGAATTATTAGTATCTCTCAAGAATAGTGTTTCTGAAGGGAGGGGGAAGCGCTGGGACAAACACAGCATCCCAAGGAAGACTGTTCAAGAAGTTACCCCTTGAGTCACTGGAAACATAAGTGTGCATCAGTTCAGTTGTAATGGAGATGGTATAGGATGGGTAAGTTTGGTACAAAGTATTTTTGTGTCACTCTGGAAGACAAGGTTGGTTGTGGTTCTATTGCAAACCAGGTACCTGTATCGAGACAAAAATTTGAAAGTGTGAAGTCCACAGTACTTACAAATGTGGTGAACAGAACTTGTCGTTAGAAGCCTGCATAACAGGAGAAGATTGTTTAGCTATCCTGAGATGATTTAATGTTCAAGGACATCAAACTGCAAGCAGTCTGATTAAGCAGAAGTTGGAAAGACTATAGATTAAGCAGATCTTTCAGAGTCCATCAGATAATTGTCTCCACTGTCTCCAGAGCAAATCTTGAATCACTGTGGAAATGCAGAGTCACTCTGGCAATAAATCTCAAGACAGGAGCACAAGGCATCTCATGTCCAATCAGGCTAATAAAATTTAACTTGTGAGAGTACTTATTTCACCCCAGTACTCTCTACCAAAAGCATAAATATGGCTTGAGAAAGTTGGTACACTGATCATCATAGCATAGGAGTGAGTGGCTATGATGTAGCTGTTTGGAGTTGAGGAGCTTTATTTCCCAGACTACTTGGTCTTTTTTCAAAGCCTAGCTCTGCATCGTGAGTCCTGGGGTGCAAACATATGTTAATTCGATGTTGTCTGAAAGCCATATTACTTGTGACTTGAAGGTTTGGGGTTTTTTTGTGCAGTATGGCAGCTTGTATTGAGACCACATCTCTTGAAGTTGTAGATAGATTTCCATTGTGGCCACTGAGGTTAAACTACCAAAGAACAGTTTCTCTCAGTGCACAAATAGCTCTCCTCTTTTTTTCTGTAGTTTACCTGCTTAGAATTGTATCAAGGTATCCAGAACTATATAGACTTCTTTGGGGAGTGGGATGAATAGAAATGATGTCTATCACTACTATTCCTGTTTTCATCTCTATTCGATATGAAGTGAGCATTTTTTCACTACCAGACACACCCGATCCTTATCTGACTGAACAGGAAACATCTAGTTATTTCTGAGAACTGGCTTCTGAAGGCTGAGGCTGTTGCACAAAAATCTAAATTCAGTTCTTAAAATTTGGGCTTTAGCTGAGAAGCAATGAAACTTCTACAGCCACTTCCCTCTAGGTGGTTGTGATGTAGGCATTGCAAACTAGGCCATATTGCATTGCAAATACTTTTCTTACAATTTTCACTTTCTTCATTTTGTGTGCTGCCCTGGTGCTATGCTTGGGTTTAAGGAGAGGGAAAAGCCAAAGACTGTAGGCAGTATTTTTGCAAGAAGCCCTTCATGATGGGTATCTATTTATGTACAGATATCTCAGTCTTGGACCACCCTTGAGAACAGGAGAGGGAAGGGGAGAACAAGGATAACATTTGGACTTTGAATAGGAAATTGTAACAGTCTGCCGCATTGCAAGCAAAGAAGAGGAAGATGCCAATCATCTCCCCCCAACACACACAGACACACACACACACACTCTTCACCAAATGCTTTGTTGGTATTTGAGGAAGTGTTATATTTTCTGTAGCTGGTTGGTTTTAGAGGGGTTTTGTTTTTGTGCATTGTCGTGGGGAAGGTGTTTTCAGATTGGTTTAGTTCAGGGTATTACCATGCAAGTTGTGCAATTGTGTTTGAGGCTGTGTTTGTTGGAAATACATGGAAAGTGGCAATGTGTACATGGTTGAGTAGCACTTGAATATTAGTGGTTTTTTTTTTCAGCAGAATGAGAAGGAACTTGAATTACAGTTACTAAGTAAAGCTGAATTCTGAACTACTAACTAATAGCTTTCTGCTATTGTAAATCCTGGAAACCACTTAGCTGAGGCTCCAGTAAAAGCACTAGACTTCAGAAATCATACCTTTTATTATCTGAGCTACAGAGATGAATAAGAATTGTTTTTGGTCAAGAGCCCACTGTTTCTTCAGAAGATTCATTCCTTGCTGAGGGCAGGGCAAAGTGTAATTTCTAGCTGCAGAGGACACGTTTCATCGGTGAGCCAAGCCAACAGCTTCAGCTGTGCCTCTCTAATTCTGCTCTCAGAGCCTATAGCTCGGGAAGCTTGGAGGGAGAAAATCAGCATCTTTTGCAGTGACACCTGAATGATCTTCCTCCTGCTATTTAGGGCCCACTGAGCAGTAAAGAATTAGCTGTCCTTCAGAGTCTTTCTGCCTCAATTTTTGAGCAGCAGCAGAGGGCTGACCTGGTCATTCGGGAATGATCCCCAGCTGGAGAATGCTGAATCAAAGATGTTCGTCTAGTCCAGCCCCAGTACCGAAGCTTGGGCAGCATTCCAAGGGAGCTGCTTTCTTTCCTAGTGCTGGGGATGAACTAGGAGAGAAGGCTTTTGCCTGCAGTCAGTATGATGTTGTAAGGACTGTTCCTGAGCTGCCTGAGAGAAGCATACCCTGCATAATGGCCCCTTTCCCTTCAATTCCAGTGCTTGCTTCTCACAAGGATATTAACCCTGAATAAGAAGGCCACTTTGTATTTGTACCTGATAGTGGCTAATTATGTTAATCTCCATCTCCTTTTTCCAGTGTCTGCATTGTAACTGTAAATGAAATGAGATGATGTGGGGTGATGGGGAGGGGATGTAGAAAAAGTAGGCCTAGAGAGAATGATGTCTGGGGGGAAATAGGTGTGAAGAGAAGAAAAACATAGTAGGAAATAGAATTGCAGAATATCCCAAATTGGAAGGGACCCACAAGGATCACCAAGTCCAGCTCCTGGCTCCACACAGGACCGCCCAAACCCTAGGTCTCAGAACATTGTCTAACACTTCTTGAACTCTTACAGGCTCGGTGCTGTGACCACTGCCCTGGGGAGCCTGTCCCAGTGCCCGACCACCCCCTGGGTGCAGAACCTTTCCCTAATCCCCAGCCTGACCCTGCCCTGTCCCAGCCCCATGCCGTTCCCTCGGGTCCTGTCGCTGTCCCCAGAGAGCAGAGCTCAGCGCCTGCCCCTCCGCTCCCCTCGTGAGGGAGCTGCAGGCCGCCATGAGGCCTCCCCTCAGCCTGCTCTGCTCGGGGCTGAGCAAACCAAGGGGCCTCAGCTGCTCCTCATACATCTTGTCCTCTAAACCCTCCACCAATTTTGTAGCCCTCCTCTGGACACTCTCTAATAGTTTTATCTCCTTTTTATATTGTGGCACCCAGCACTGTACACAGTGCCGTGCCTCATGCACCCCAGGACATGGCAGACCCTCTTGGCTACCAGGGCAGCTGGAAAGGAGGGGGAGAGAAAAACAGATGCAGGTAGGAGCTAGTAAGTAAAGTCAATAATGTGCGCTAACAGGGTGTTAATCACATACACCTACTTGCTGGCTACCGAATAGTTACCTGTGGAAAGTGTAGGTTCAGCTAGGCCTCTTGTTTTTGTAACTGTATAACTGTATACTTTGGATCTTCCCAGAAGGCAATATTAGTAAAAGTGTAGAATAAGTTCTGCAGTGGGAATGAATTAATACCATTTGTGCAAAGAAATGTGGGATGTCTAGAGCTTGATGTATTGTTTACCTTTTTTTTAAAAAAGAAAAAAGCAAGTGTCTAGTACTTAACTAAAAGAGTTTTAGTGATCAGTAACAAAAATGAAAGGATGTGTAACATACATGGTAATATGCTGTTTAATGAAGTTTCATCAAGGTTTTTAAACCTCTTAAGGCTCTTACTTTGCCAGTTTTAGTGCTGTTAAGATACTACTGCTCAGAAGGTGTATTCCAAATGGTTTCAGTCGTATTCATGATAGTGAGTGCTTTGGTGTTCTCTTCACCGTTAGGCTACCTGTGGTGGCAACTTCCACAGAAATTTAAGTTAAAGTGGAAAAAATACTGATACTTAAAAAATAAAAAAATAAAATCATACTTAGATCAAAGCTCTTCCTAATTTGTGTTCCACTGAATGTCTAGAGAGAAGAAAACACTGCAGCTGCAAGGTGCTATCTCGCCAAGTGCAGCCTTTATGATTTGACTCAGGGTTTCCTGAGTGTGGGGCTACCTCTATCTGCATTTTAAAAAGAGAAACAGAAAGCAGTAGCACACATTCAAATGATTTCATGCATGGGGTATGTATTGCATGTGCTTTTGCAGTCCTCAGTTGAAAGACAGACTATTTCATCACAAGCATTTCCTATAATTTTAACCATGGCTGAGCTGGTGGCTTTGGTAATTTTTAGATACATTTTTCAAAAGTTCAAGAAAATGTTTCAAATCAAATTTACGTACAAAGTTGCCAGGATGATGGTATTTTAGATTACTGCCTATCTAGCTACAAATGCTCAAGTGGAATAGCAATTATTTTTCAGTGAAGATAAAAGTAGGATTCTGGAAGGAAAAAATACTGACAACCAAAAGTTAAAATACTTGTACTATTAAGCAGGGATAGAGGAGAAAGAAGTATCTGAGCAGACACAGGAGGGAAATGCCCTGCTCTTTTGCCAGATTTCATCTTTGACACCGGTCCTGGGCTAGTGAGTGCTTGTTGCAATAGCTGGGAAGGTGGAGGAGTGTTTACCTCCTGTTTGGTGCGAGGCAGATGGATGTGGGGGTGTGGTGAGTGTTTGTGTATGTATGCATGTGTGGGCGAAATGGAAAAATGTGGCTTCTGCTCATTTCCTCTTCCCACTTCCATTTAGGTAATACACTGATATGAATGTTTTAACCATAACATTGGTGAGATCTCAAACTGTTCTTTTTTCATCCTTTCTCTTTTTTTTCCTCTTTTCTTTTTTCTCCTTTCTCTTTTTTTCTCCCTTCTCTTTTTTTCTCCCGTCTCTTTTTTCCTCTTTAAAAAAAAAGGCAAAATGAATAATATGCATCTGCTGAATCACTGCACAAGAAATTATGAAAACAAAAAAATCGTTCAGACTACAGCGGTTCTACGTGAAATCATTTACACATTTTTCCATAACAGATGCATTTAAAAGTCAGTGGTAAATGGCCCCCAAAGGGACTTCAATCTGGTGTAAGCTAGAGATTACAGGAGAGGACTCTATGAAACAAGTACAGAAGAAAGCCTGACTGGGTCCAGGGCAAACAGTTTATTTTTTCCCTCCTGTTTATCTGGGACTGGTGATCTGAATCACATGAAATCGTGAAAATGGAGTCAGTCCAAAAGTTGTGTCTTGAACAACTTGCTTTTGGTATTGTCACTCTTCCTGTGTGATCAGCTGTGAGAGTTGCATTGGTTTGGGCTCTGCTGGCAGGCAGTGCCAAGTTGCACTTGGGCATTCGTAGCAGTTGGGTATTTTGGGCCAATTTCTTCAGTACTTACTTTTCCTCTGTCATAAGAGCCTGACAGGATCCGCAAGCTGACACAAGAAGTGCAGAGCGCTAGCTCGGTGGTGTTTAAGAGGAAGAAGACCATTGAAACCTATTAACAAAACCTTTCCCACCTACTCCAGCCATGACAGAACCCTGCTGGGTTTCTCAAGCTGCATTTAGTGTTCGTGCCAGCCACAGCCAGCGTTCACACCAGCTCCTCCTGGCGTGACTGGGTCAAGCATGGTGTGCACCCAAGTGCAGCATCCCAGTGGGAAAGCCAGGGCTGAAGCCAGGGAGGGAAGCAAGGTGTTTCCCTGGGGCTTGCTCAGTAGGGCCAGTACTGGCAAGAGGGAGCCCAGTGGCATCTGGGGAGAGTGTGGGAGGACTGGAGGAAAGAAAAGGAGTCTCAGACACTTAGGCCAGGGCCGGTGGGAGGTAAAAATGTTTTAAATCGGCGTCTCGCCCTGATGCTAGCCAAAAGGTGCAGAATGTTGTCAAAGTGCTCAGCAGGATGTCTGAGCCAAACATTGTGAAGTCTGGGGAGCACGTGATAAGCCAGACGCATACAATAGACAGTGATGTGAAAGCAGTTCACGGGAATGTTTTCTTTTATAAATTCTATTATTACTGGACAGCATTTTAATTTTTGTCATCCAACCTTGTCTAAATGTTTCCCTCTTGAGAGCTCTGAGGAAAGGAGCCTGAGGATTAATTCACTGGAGGTGTTTTAGTGCTGTTTTGTCTTGGGCGCCAATTGCTGATAAAGTAACTCTGGAAAAAAATAATTTTTATTAAGTGAACTCTGTGTATATGGTAAGTGCTTGAATTATTTATGGCACTTCTTCCTGTAACCTAGCTGTAGGAAGAGGAGATGTGCTTATAGGACTTTTGGCAAAGTATTTGAACAAACAGGCAGTCTAAGAGGGTAGTGTCTGAGAGCCCCAGGCAAAGATTAATATCTCTGTACCAGGACAATAGTGTCTGTACAGTCTTTGTCTCCTGGTGTCAGATGTTTTCATATCTTTTCATACAAAAAAAAAAAAATAGACAAGGAAGTATTTATCCGTAGCACCTTCTTCAGGGCAGGTTTTTAGTGTCAGGATTTTTAACAACAGATGAGCTTTGAAGAGCTTTTGCATTGTTTTAAATTGCTTTTCTTCTTTGGTTCATGGGTGCTTACAACTGACAGAAAAAAAGAAGCAATTTCTTAAAACAACGCCTACAAATAATATTACTGTGTGTAAAATACATTTTTTATTTTTCTTCACTGTGGTGTGTGTGTATTACTTTTTGAGTGAGTATTTTTCCTTCATAACAGTTCATCTCACCTTAGATATTCTTCAGGTCTCCCCAGGAAGATGCCACACACGTGGCATTATACAGTATTTTGAGCATAACCAATTATTATAGCAGTACCGTTTTAGATACCCAAGCTCCTGCAAGACTCGGTGCTACAATTCCTGGAGAAACAAGGCAGACCTGATTTCATGCATCTTCATATCACTTGTTCTGCCAGTGATGGTTCTTTAGCTGTATGTTTGTTATTTTCTGTGTGCTAGGAAAGTCACAGTGACAAGGATTGGAGACACTGGAGAGCATTCCTTAGAGGTGATGGTTTCTTGGTCGTACCAGGGAATCACAGTCTCCACAGACCATCCCTTTAGGCTCCTTTTGGTTAAAAAGGGGAAGCTTTTCCCCAGAAGCTGCAGCAATTCAAACTCGGAGTCATTACTTTGCCAAGTGGGCACTGTTCTGATCTGCCAGAGATGGCTTGGATGCTGCGTGGTCCCCTTTTGGTAATGGTGTGCTGCGTGAGGTCGCTTCTGACCAACACTCTTAGCCTGCTTTTGGCAAACCGGGCCTTGTGTGACCTCCTGCTTTGTGTTGTGCTGAGGCTGAATTGTGCATCCCGCCTTCTGGCTGAGAGCAGTGTCCAAGAGAGAAGGTTTTCATTAAAAATATTTTCCCAGAAACTTCTGTTTGAAAGCCAACTCTTATGCATTCCTAGTAACTTACTTTTTCCTCATTTCTTTTGGGACTTGGTAGTGCTGCAAGAAATGAATATCGCCTGGAATTTAGGGTCTTCAGCACTGATCTTCCCCTGATGGAAAACTTTCAGATAATTACACTGAGGAAAAGCTAGATGGGATGTAGTAGAACATGCTGCTGTGATGTGAGAAGGGGAGGTGGAAGGTGTGAAATAAGAGTACTGGAGTGGTAAAAGTTAGAGAAAGCCAGATATATAGAAGAGAGAACAGTGGGATAGTAGAAGAAAGCAAATGACAGGCTGTGTTTAGAGGGAGGAAATTAGTAAAATCTGTACCCAGTAAATTAGCTTCAGTGTCTTGTCCAGGGAAACATTATCTTTGAGCTTGAACTTAACTTCTGTGGTGACAACTGAACATGGAGAGGAGGGGACAGCTGAGCAAAACCCACCCAGAATGAATCCTCAGAGCCCTGGAGGCACTAGGTGCCATCTGGACGATGGTACCAGCTTCTTCCAGTGCCTGGCTCTTGGGGTCAGCAGCACAGCTTGTGCGTGCAGCAGCCGTGTGGTTCAGAGCTCAGGTTTCCCAGTTCAGATCAGAGCAATCTGTGTGGATGTGCATCTGCTGAGAGAGTATAAACACCAAAGTATTACTGCCTGTCATCAACAGAGGATAGCCACCCCTCTTCTCCACGTGGTTGTCTTCCTACAGGGCTTCATTTTGAGCTACAGCTGAGTTTAGGCACGAAACCGAATCATAACCATTTTATTTTGAGCTGTTAAGATGTCTCCCATTAGGAATCTTCTGTCACCTGGCATGTGTGAATGAACCTCACCTCGAGAGGGCTTTCTGCAGGATAAGGATATCTTCTGTAGCTGTCCTTGACGTTATGAATAGAGAACACTTTGCTTGTTGTAGTCTGCTTTTTAACTGTTCACTCTTGTGCTCTTTCTTCAGAGGATGTGCTGAGTAAAGATACTGGGGAGTGTGCAATATGCCTGGAAGAGCTGCAGCAAGGAGATACTATAGCACGGCTGCCTTGCCTCTGCATATATCATAAAGGGCAAGTATTCCTCACGATGTAGATAGAATTCCAGAAGGTTGCATTATGGGGTAATTTCACTAAAACCTAATTGCCTTTTACACTTCAAACAAACAAAATATGACCAGTAACAACCCTAAAGATGAATTTTAAATACTATCTTTCTGCATTTCCCCTGGTGTAATTTCCACCAGTGTATTTGAAGTCGTCTTCTCCTACTGTAGTCTTCTGTCACTTTTCATGAAAGCCCACAGGAAAAAAGAAGTGAAGTGAAATCACCTGTGTGAGGAAGGAGTGCACATCGTAGCTGTTTAGCTTAGATTGTGTGTATTTATGTTACAGCAGTCTTGTCAAATGCTAGAAGGCAGGAGAGGGAGCACATTTGAAACCTGTTTCGTCCTTTCACAACTGTCTAACTTCAGCAAGTAAAATGTCAATGAATGATGTAAGACAATAGCCTTACAATCATGAAGGTTGGAAAAGAGCTCCAAGATCACCTGGTCCAACCACTCCCCTACCACCAATGTCACCACCAAACCATGTCCCCAAGCACCACGTCCAACCTCTCCTTGAACACCCCCAGGGACGGTGATGCCACCACGTCCCTGGGCAACCCGTCCCAACGCCTGACTGATGGAAGCCCACAAGCCATCATCTGAGCCATGTGTGCGTTTCAGTAAGAAGCAAGAGGTTGAGGCTGGATATCCATCTGCAGATTGTCCCCCAGGACGCATCAGTGAATCACCGTGATCCCAGACACTCTTCTGGTTTTCTATGGGTTTCAGGCAAGGAAGGGCCTGCAGCGACCTGGCCATCTGCCAGCTCCTAAGGTTGGCCTCAGAAAGCAGCCTGGTCACACCTCCTCCAGCTGTGGGGCGCAACATTCGCTTTGGGCCTCCCCTCATCTCTGCGTGCACCACCTGACATAAAGCTGGCAGCGGCCCCAGGGAAGGTGCAGCAAGAGGTGTGACACCTCCTGCCCTGCTGACCTTCACCCACTTGCCATGGGAACACGCAAAATCCCGACTGCACACAGGGTGGTTTGGCTGCTGTGCCAAGACAAACAGCCCAACAGCATTGCCCTGTCTGTTACAAGGAGCAGAGAACCAGCCACCCGTGGCACCGTTAGCCTGGGCTCGGCGTAAATAGTGGGACCTTTTCTGGGGACAGAGGAGTCCTGCCATGAGCGGGCACCTCACCAGAGACCTCCTAGCCAGAGCCATCCTCTGCAGAATACGTCATAAATGCTTGCTCAAATGTTTTGTCAGTGCAACGTAGTATTCTGGACACCAAACTCGTAATTTCAAAAGGAGATGTACGTTTCCCAAAAAATACTTAATTGCATAGATAGATAAAAGAAAGTTGGGCTTCCAGTTAAATCTGAGCAACCCCAAAGTGATTAAAGAGTTTCTCATTTCAGTTGCCAAGTTGAAAATGTTCAGGAAATTTGGAGAATTGAAAAAAAAAATGTGGACAGTTGGCTAAATAATTGGTAAAATGCTTCCCTGGCAGATTTTAACACTTAAGATATTTAGCTGTTCAACAGTGTTTAATATCCAAATACAACTGTGGTTTAGGGTTATGAAGTTTTCAATGAGTGTTGGAATATATCCTTTGTTTGTGAGTATATAAAGATATAGAGTATATACATGGATGTGTGTATAGATACATACAATTCTTTGTTATTATAAAATCCTACTATCTGTGTAAACCACGATAAACTATTAACATGCATTTCTTACTGCTAAATGTTACTGGGATATTCATGTCAATTGTTTTCATTTTTGTCTTGCATCCAACAGCTGCATAGATGAATGGTTTGAAGTAAATAGATCTTGCCCTGAGCATCCATCAGATTAAGAGAAGAGTCATGTTTTTAGGTAATATTTCTTTTCAGACATGTACTTTTCAGCAACAAATATTTTGATTATCTGAAATAACTCTTCGATGCTATTTTCTTAATCTGTGAATTTGCTGCTGTGTCTCAGAACTGCAACACTAATCAGTAAGTAATGACGTATGTTACAATATGTAAAAGGTTTTTGCATCCTTATATGGTGTGGTCTGAAATTATGTATTTCATTTTTAGTACTGGAAAGTGGCAAGTCAGTGCCAATAAAATTTTAGCATTAACTATTAGAGTATTTTTTTCCATGGAAATGAAAAAAAAGATCAAAATAATACAATCGTGTAATTTTGGATAGTTCCATGAGTACTGACATTTATTTCTGACAGAAGGCTTTTGGAATCATTAAAAAAAAAGTTGAAATTAGGTATTTTCAAAACCACTTTCATCTTAATGCATTCCAGAATGTTTTTTTTTTTTAAAAAAAAAGTTAACATGTTCCCATCCATCCCATCCCACAGAGGTTCACATTTTTCCAGCTTATGTTTGGTGTTAATCATTTCAGATCTTCAATCAGTGTCAAAGGTTTAAAGGATAGGTTTATTCTTTTAGTTGACTAGTTCTAAATCTTTATCTTGCATTAAACTATTGCCCCCAAGCATTGCAAAACACCAACACTCATCATAATTCTTAAAGGAATGGATATCTGAAATTCTGGTCAGCAAGTTAAGGTTTGTCTTCGTTGTTCTGCTAGAGATTTATGGAAAAAAAAAAGCCTGACGACCTCATTTATCTGTTCATTTATCTGTTCACTTGTTTCACCTACCTTCACAAGTCTGTGTTGCAGGTCACAACGCAGTGCTATGATTATTGAAGGGGGAGCAGAGAAAACATGGGGGAAGATATCCTGCTACAGGGATGGCTGCTTTAACCTCAGGGCCTACGTTAGCTGAAATTAATAAACACATTTTCTGCGTTGCCCCCAGCAAATGAATGGTGAAAGAAGCCCACATGCTGCTTATGAGCACTTTGTCTCTTTAAATGTTCATGGATGTGTAGTCTCATGTTAAACCTTTTTTTTTTTTCACAGCAGAGGAGGTGATAACTGGGGGTTTTAGGAAAAAGGGGAAGGAAAACACAGCGTGTGAGTTCATGCTGTTTCTGTGTATTATATATTGAAGTGGCTGAAACGCTGATAGTTTGTCTTCTGCTTTTTCAACAGCTGCTTCCACTGATCAGAAAACATAGGAGATCTGCGGTTCCCTTGCTGAACACAGCGTGCCTGGCTTGAGACTTAACTGCTCTTGGTGGCTGAAAAAGACAAAGATGGACAGCGACGTGGAAAAAGCATTGCAGACACCAGTAGTGCTCAGTATACCAAACACTCATGCAAAGGACACACAGGGATTTTGAAAATGCTGCACATTCTGTAACAATCTACTCCCCACAGACATTATTGACACTCTTTTGTATTGAAGGCCAAAGTTCCTAATTTCAGCCCAACTTGTGGTTCTGTGAAGAAGCGGGTTATTGGACACGTTTCCTGCTGCCTCAAGTGGAAGCCCAGACGTTCGATACGTGCTCTCTGAGACCCTTGCAGGAGGGTGGCCCCATCTTTAAATGGGAACGTTTTCACCTTCTCGTTGGCTGAAGAAGAGTAAATGGCAAATTAAATGTAATCTAACAGTGTGACCTTATTTACTGAATTCACACCATGTTTTATGTTCTTCACTTTTACAAGAACAGGAAACAAACTTCTCTGCATAGGAATACTATATTTCAAAATTTTGTAACTAAACCTTTGTCACAATGCAGTCCAAAGAGTAAAACTGGGACAGGTAACTAATTTATATTGATCAAGCTATAGGGATCGTTGAAATCTGCACATTGTATTGCTATTTAAGTAACTAAAACTTCTCTTTTACTGCTTGTGAGTAAAAACAAAACAAAATGCAGCAAAGCAAAATCTTACAGCTATGCAACTTTTTTTTAAATAGGAAAAAAGAAGATTTACCAATTTTAAGTGCTGCCAGTTAAGGTAATTTGTTTAACGGGTATTTTTTTAAAAATGTTTCAGGTAATTATTTTATTGTACTACTCTCATCTCCAGGCTGCCTCCTGAGGTGGAAATGAATAACTACAAATGTGGGCACAGCAAGAGTGTTGGCTTTTTTTTTTCTTAATAGGCACGGGTGAGATAACATCGAGGTGGGAATTGTGTTTAATTTTTAAAACACGTACGTGCAAGTTTTTCTTTGTTTCCTTGTTTGAATGTTTTATCTGGTGGCAGGATTTGTAGTACTTTGCATCTAAATCATTGGTCTCTTCATGTGGAGGCTAGCATTTGACAGTGTGGTTTTTTGTTCTTTTTTTAAAGGCACCTGCATTTGTTTAATTTATTGTTATTTTACTGTATTATATTAGTATAACCAGGGCTCCATGAAACACCGGTTGTCTCTGGGGGGTACACCAAGTAAAACTGTGGTTAAGTATTAGTTCCCATAAGGTATTACAGTTCAAAAAAAAGGAAAAAAAAAAAAAAGACAAAAAACTGGAACAGATATCAGGGCTTAGAAGAGTACTTTTTACATCTAGAATTAATCCTAGTAGTATCTGAATTTCACAGTACAGGGAAGAGTTTATGCATATTTATTCCTGACAACAGTTTTAGTGGGTTTCAGTAGCGAAAATAAATTGCACACTTCAAACGTTTTTCTTGTAGATACATAATTCTGCTGTTCTTCTTTTGTTTAAATACATATTTCTCTCTGTTGCTACTGTGATCCATATCAAAAAGGGCAAAGAGCAGGAGCGACTGCTGCTATCCAGGAGAACAAGCGCAGTGCATGTTACTAGACTCTTCTGTCTTGCTTGCAGAGCAGCTCTCTCCTGGGTAACAGTTTTCCCTGAATGTTGCACTGTAAAATGCCGTTGTTAATGCTGCAAGTCTAAAGGAGTCCAAACTAGGTAATTTTCATAATTGACGGTACAGTTTCTACATTTTTGGGCTTGCATCACTGGTTTCAGCTGAACCTGCAGCCGTGGGGCCCTGCTGTATTCTCTTTTCCAGTGGGAGCAGAACCATTTTGTCACACTTCCAATTCTGCAGTCGTGTCACGTGTACAGCAGTTCCCTGTACAGATTCCTTCTTAGCCGAGAATCGTTGTGTTGCCTTGTATTGTCACAGGGGCTGGGGGGTAGGAGGGATTACAGCACCCGCAGTACTCGGGCAGCGGTGTTGCCTGCAGGCCCACTTTGCCAATGTTTTAAACTCCCGCTGTCTTCTGAAAGGAAAGCTTCCACGTTCATGTTGATTCGGTGTTTGCTGTTGGCTTCACGCCTACAGAAACCTGTAATATGTAGAGCGGGTAGGTTAGCGTGTGGGTGTCCGGTGCTCCGAGGTCGTAGATAGTCTTTGGCTGGGGGATTAAGTAGATAAATATTATAAATCTGTTTACAACTTAAGCTTGGTTTTGGTAGTTAACGTTTCTAGTTCATTTACTGCTGCTCTGAGCACCTGGATTTTCCGTGTTCAGATGCAAGGAGGTGGTGTAACGACCCAGCAGCTCTCGCTGCTGTCCCAGACGTGGGGCCGGTGTTTGAACAGCGTGCCCCTCTGCGTTGATGCATGGCTTTGCAGGCAGGAGCCTGCTCCTGCTTCCATCAGAGCCGCAGTACTTTGGCTTGTGTGAGGAACTGATACGAGGCCGGCCTTAGATGCTGGTTTTGCATTCTTGGTATTTATAAATTTCTTCTGAAAGGCTATGGTAGGTTTCCTTCTACCAAAACCTGTGATACAGACCACACCAAGAATGACCCTGGAAGCATGAGACCGATGCTTGGGTTTGAAAACGCCTGTGGGTATTCACCTTCGTAAGCTTTCTGTCACCAGCTGCATTGGCCAGTTGGAGACAACCATGCTGCAGACATAGCTGAAATAACAGGCAACACCTTGGTTTTAAAAACATCCTCGCAGCGGTCCTGAGTCATTGTGCTTCAGAAGGGGAAAACAAGCACCAAACAAGTCCCGTGTCTCAGTCGAGGAATCCCACGCTTGTCCACGAGAAGCAATAACTTAAATTACGGTGCGATGTGCTTCTTTGCTTGTAAATATATTGAGATTGCCAACCCTGTGCTGTTTCGGAGTATTTTCTGTCATCTGGCCTACATCTTCCCCAAGTACATAAGGGTGTGAAATGATTCCCGTACTCAGGTCTGCCATAAACGTGCTGCTTGCCGGAAGGGGAGGAGTAGACTCGACGCTGTCTGGAAACGTGAGGTTTTTCTGAGCTCGTCACATACCCGTGTATCTCGAGTAGCAACTTGTGTTCGTAGTCGAGGTGGCTGTGGTTTGGTCTGTGCATAACTGCCCTCCGTACGACACCACCAGGAGAGCCGTGCTGCGGGGCGCAGGGCGCTGATTGTCCTGCCTGATGCAAATCGCTCTCCCTAACAACGTTTTCCTTTGGAAGTCGTTAGCGGGTTTTCTCGCGACGTGTTTGCTAGGTGGGGAGTTCAGCGGGAAAAGGAAAAGATAGGAAGCACACTGCAAATTTGTGGTATTTTATTTTTGGGAAGAATAAAGCGTAAAACAGATGGTCTTATTTGTAATCCGTTTAATTTTCATATTCCCGGGTACGCGTACTGCAGTATATTGAAATGGAAAATGTGTAAGTAATGTACAAAGATGTGGGTGGATACTTGTGACCTTTCTTTCCTCTCCCTGCCCCCCCCCCCTTTATGTTGTAAAGGGGTTTTTATGACTTAAACGATCTCCGGGTTTCTATATCTGTCCTAGTGCCTGGCGCTAGGAGCGCTGGCTTTTTAATGAAGTCTTTGCTGAAAGGCTGGAGAGCTGGTGAAACTGACCCGCAGCAAAAGTGGGAAAGGTCGTTTTTATTCAGCAGTGTGGATCTTTGTCCTGGTGTTCAGAGGCGTGTAACGTCTAACACGTGAGATGTGTTTATGGCCGCCTTTGGTGTGCCCCCTTTCCCACTCGAGGGCTTCAGAAACTGACTGCATGTCTTCTGTGTCCCACCAGAACAAGGGAGCGTGGCACTCGAACGCTACCAACACCTCCCAAGAGACAGCAACAAAGCCTGTGTTGGTTTTGATGCAGGCCGCGACATCTCAGAGTTCCCGTGAATTTTAGCTGCTTTGTCGCACTGGAAGCTGTCGTTTGTGTGCAAGTTTGGTGCTGCAGTTTGGTACCTGCTGATTCCCTGCGTACGGCTGGGGGTTCCCTGCTGAGAGACTCCCATGCAGAAGGGAATGCGGCAGTGCCACCATGGGATCTGCCAGCTCACTTTGCCAGCGGAGGACCGTCTCGGTTCTTGATGAGTGTTACATTTGCTAATTCGCTTTCCACCCCGCCAAGCTTAAAAGCCGTTTTAGTATAAATTTCTTCCCTTCATTGTAGCTGAAGGCGTGCAGCATTTGAGGGCCATATCCCCACTGGAAATCCTTTCATTGGCACCAGCAAAATTAATGTAAGATCCTGTGGTTGAAAGAGGAGGGCTTGTGATGGGTTTTGCTACAAACCAGCCAAGTATTTTTTTTTTCCCAGCATCATCAGCTTGTACCACTTAACCTTTTGTCACTCAAAGTAATCTGTAAGAGGAACAGAACTGCGTCCGGTGTTTGTTTCCTAAATGTAAAACGAATGCGATGCTTCTCCAGTATAAATTAACCCGTTTCTAAAATCAAGTTGAAGGCTTTTAGCCAACTGGGGGGTGGGGGGGAACAAAACAAACAGTCTTGGCTCTCCCGAGTTGCACTTGGTTATCTTCTGAGTGCCGCCCTACCCGGCCCGCTTGGCTGCCCAGCCCACTGCACAGTGTTCTGTGAAGTAATTCCTTACTGAAATGCGTCAGAGCTGGTGATGGGGCAAACCGTCAAACAGCCTCGCGGTGCAGCGTGCCCAGTCGCTGAAGACTTGCTCAGATAAAGCACTGCGGGAATATCCTGCACCTGGAAAAGGCTGGACGTGGCTCTGGCTTTGATCTCATAGGTTGCCAGCGTACAATAACTGGAAGGCAGCAAGCCAGCTAGCTGCCGATCCTTCTGGCCGCTTTTAATCTATTTGTGTTTGTTTGAGAGACTTTTGCCCTTGAGTGTGCTTTGGCAAAGATTTTGCAACGATAAGTAGGATTTGCTCGATACTGGCAGAGTTTCAAATGTAAGTAACCCAATGTCGCAAGTACATAATCTGTTGCTGAATCCTGTTCCTCTTGTTTTTCCCTCAAATCTGCCCTTTTCATTGCTAATTTGTTACGCATAATAGTAAACACCTCTCCGTATAACCGGTCACAACCGAGGTGTGAAATGCTAAGAGGAGGAGACACCAGAGCACGATTCTGTGACCTTCCTGTGTGTATTCAGATGAAGCTGAAGTACTCGTTACTGCGCAGTCAGAAGTTCTCTTCCAGCTGATATTGCCAAAGTACTCCAACTTTCAAGGAAGAAAGGAGGCGGCTTAGCTGCCGGGGGGTTGTTTTAAGGAACTGCTTAATTTTAAAAGCCGTGGTGATCCAGCATTCACCTTCTTACTTGACTGAGAGTCTCACTCTAGCCCTCCCTCACCATTTGGCAGGCGTACGGAGCGCGGCCCGTGTTCCCCCTTCCCCACGCCTCTCCCCACAGAGCCGACCCTGCCCTCAGAGCGCGGTGCTGGCTCCTGGGATGCCACACGTACGTGCAGTGGTAGTGGACACGATGTCTTCCTTCATTACCCTGAGCAGAAATCGGAATGTAATTTACAATGTCTAATGTAAAATGTGTTTGTATTTCTTTTTTTTTTTTTTAAATTGAGCAGTATGATTGCAAGTTGACTTACATTGTTCTGAGGTACTCTTTTCAATGGTCTGCCAGTACATAATCATGAATGAAAATATTTTTTTATTGATTTTTAGGTTGTATGTTAACATTCCATTCGTGTAAAATATGTACAAATATATGTAATAAATCTTTTGAAGCACAGTTTTCTTCACACTTCCAGGTGATTTTGGTCGTGAAGTACTGGTGGATGAGGCGCTGCCGCGGCGGGGCAGAGCTGCCTCGTGTCTGTGCTGCAGACCAGACTGAAATGGAGGAGGAGCAATGTGTAGCCCCAGCCAGAAGGGCGTTGGGCTCTCCTGTCTGTCTGAGGTGGGGATCTCTCCCTAAGGCCAGCCTTAGGGCTGTCAGAGCCCCTCTGCCCCTGCAGGGCAGGCCCTCGTCCTGCTGGCTGCGAGCTGCCGGCCTGCAGGTTGATGTCTCCTCCGGCGTTTCTTCACAGACATGGAGGCCTTCAAGACCAGCCAGGTCTGGAGGTGGAAAATTCACGTGGGCAGCTTAAAAAACGACAACTCAGAACCAACACAAACCACACACGAAACTGCTCCCCCTCCTTTTTTTTTTTTCTCATCGCCTCCAAAGGGGACTGCAGCTACCCAACTCGTCGGCGTCGCCTCCGGCGCTGCGTGCGGTGGGTGTGCAGCCGCGGGTGCTGAAGGCCCGACCCCGTCGTTACTCCAGGTCTCCGGGGACCTGCGGCCCTCGTTGGAAAGCAGCGAGCCCAAGGCAGAGGAGCTGCCGGGGGAGGCGTTGGGTCCCCTGTGCCAGTCAGGGGACGAGCTGTGGGTGCTCTGAGCAGAACCGGAGCGCGTTACACGTGTGGGTGGTGAAAACGAAAGGGGTTCACCCCGCGGGCAGGAAGCCTTAGGGCCGTGTGTCAGCTCAGCCCAGGGGTGCTGCTCCCAGCCAGGCCGTCAGCATGGCAGCAAAACGTCCCCTAGGCTGGCTGTCCTTCATCACTTTGCTCCACCTGTGAGAGCAGCCTTCTGGAGCGGCCGGGGTCGCTCAGCCCCTTGTTAAAGCCTGGTGATGTTTTACGACCCTTGCAGTTCTCTCCTTGGGAGATGAGATGTTTAATGCGTGAATTGTTCAAGTCTGCAGCAAGGCAGTTGGATGTAGTTACTAAGGAACATGTTCCTATCTCTTGTTAGTGTAACTTTTTTTTTTTTTCTCCTGATTGCCTTCTGGGAAGCCTGAGTTCCTTCATTGCCAGTAATTCATATGTTTTCCTCCTCTGTCTTGGGCATGTGAAACGGGAGCTGTATTATGGGAGCAGTCGCTAATTAGGTAGCGCCGGGTTTGGCCTCGCGTCAGGAAAACCCGCTGGAAATGAGGCTGTTTGGGTAGGTGTGGGATGTCGGGTGTGAAACGTAGATCTGTGGAGCCAGCTGGTATCACATTCACCTCACGGCTGTGCTGTGAGCCACGGTGCGTGCGTGGGGCCTGACACGGGCATGGCCAGCATTTGCTTCTGAAGGTGGTGTCCCTTGGAGCAGCAAGGGGAGCAACATGTGTGGCCAAGGAGCAGGGAGGGAGCAGGGAGGGTTCCCTTCAGCAGCTGGAGCTAAACGGGGACATTTTCTCTCCCCTGGGGTTCTCAGTGCCCTGATCTGAAGGGCCTTGTGCTCCTTCCAGGGCTATCCGTGAGGAGCCATGTCTGTGCCCGAGTGGGTGCAGGCTGCAGCCCCGTGGGCTCCTCCAGCAGCTCTGGTCACGGACCTGGCCCCGTGCCACCCACGGGGGGAGGTTCCCGTGTCCAGAAAGGCGAGGGCACAGCAGGACCCTGCTCACACCCGGACAACGGGCAGCCCTCACAGAATCCAAGCGGGACAGGGTTTTCCAGGCCTCGCTTAATAAAGCGTCTGTTTTCTGAGGGGGATGAGATCAGGGACGCGTGGGGGCAGGGAGGAGGGTTTGACATAAATAAATAATTGTATGAAGCCCATCGTTGGTTGACGCAAGATGACTCACTCCTCGTAAAGGCGAGAGAATAGAGGAGGCAGACGTTAAAAGCTCAGGGAAGGGCCCTCAGCTGAGCGCGGTGGGAGCTGCAGGTGCTTGGTGCCTCTCCGGGCTCAGCCCCCTGTGTTTTGAGTCACGCTCTGTCAGGCTCCTGCCCTGCTTTTCCTTTTCACCCTGGCTACAGATTTCTTTGTTTGAAAACGCGTTTAAATTTTAACCAAGACATTTGTCTCCTCCCCTCCCTTCCTAGCTGAGTCTTTGAGCAGGTTTCAAATGCTAGGAAAAGGAAAGGAACAAAGTCTCTGCCCCGGACTGGCTCCGTCACCGGCCAGAAAGTCCCACCACAGGGCCATGCTGCAGTGGGGTCTCCTCCCCTGCCCCACGGGACCGGTGGCTTGTTAGGAGGAAAGCTCTTCCGAAGTCACATCTGCTAAATTCAGGATTAAAGAGCCTGGCAGGTAGCGGGGGCATGAACACTTGACAGCTTCATTTACGCCAGTCCATGAGCTCCAAGTCTGCGGCTCGCGAGGCTTTCACAGCTGATTAAGTTTGCTGCCTCTTGTGTGCAGGCTGAAGCCCAGGACACAAGCGGCGGGGCGTAATTTAGTTGTTCTCAAAAGGTTTTCTCTGGTGAGCTCTGGTGCTCTTCCCCATGAGAGCCAGCCCACGGAGGGGGACAGGCTCTGTGCAAGAGGACGGTTTGGTCCTGGCTGCGGCCACTTCTCTGCACTGATGGAAGTGGCCACATTAAGGGCGTTGTTCTCCATGAAGATGCCTGACCCCAGGCTCATCTGTGCTGCTCAGAGCTGGCCAGTGGTGCTCAGCTTGGGCAAAAACCATCCCTCGTTTGCCTTGAGGCCCGCAGGGGCTGGCAGGAAGGGCTGTGTGTGAGGGCCCCACTGTATGGCACATTTGAGTCCCGGAGTGCAGAAGGCAGCTCCCAGCCTGGCCTCTGTTTTCTTCCAGCTCAGGCTTGGTATTTGCTTCTACCTTCTGAAGCAGGAGTCAGCTCTTTCAAGTGCAGCTGCAGCTTTTTTCTTCTAAGAACTGTTTTATCAGTTGAGAAGTCCGTGGCTCCACGCATGGCCGAGCAAGCGAGCAGCTCTGCTGGGCTGCCAGGCCCCCGCTGCGCACTGCAGCCCCGTGCTGCCAGCACACAGCAAACCCTCGCTTGTGCCCAAGGACCTGCCAGCACTACACCTGGCACACAAGCACCGTGCCAGGGCACTGGGAGCCATCTCAGCGTGGACACACGGTTCTCGCACCCAGCTAGCAGCACGAAGCTCTCAGCGCCTCATCCTTCCCCAAAGCACTGGTGGTGTGTGACCGGAGTGTGAAACCACGGTGTTGCAACGAATCTCTCAGGGGACGCTGTATTATCCCATCACTGCCAGTGCATGCACACCGCTCGCGCCAGCTGAATGCCACGTTCCCACCAGCAGGAGTTCACCCCAGCAGCGCGTGGAAGCGCAGCGAGCTCCTGCAGCAGGCCTGGCAGCAGAGCTGCCGGACGTGCTCCTGAGTCACTCGAGGTTTCCTGCAGCGCGGTGACCGGGCTGCTCTCCCTGCCTCAGCGGTCCCTCGCGAGCACCCTTCTCCAGCCGCGACAGCTCTTGGCTGGCTTCGGCAGCCAGAATTAGGCTGTCACGTTTCTGTCTCGAGCCAGCCAAGTGTCTGCTTGACACTGCTTCGGCGAAGCCAAAGAACTTGCAGGCAGCCTGTTGGGGTTCTTTAAAAAGCTGTTTATTATCACAGCAGATGAGTAGAAAAAAACCGTAATGCTGCACACAGAGAACGTCTTTGCAAATTACAAGCAAGTCTTAAAGAAGTTACAGTTGTGTCTGTGTTCCAGTAAACAGGGCTCTCGCTGCAAACCACAAAGGTGTTGATCAGCAGCTCTCTGCAAGCAGTCTGGTAAGACTACAAAGAAAGAAATGGAGCCCAGAGTTCTGTGCCAATGAAGTCGGACACTCAGGCAGCCCCCGAGCAGTTTCGCCAGCCCCAGCATCCCAAAGCTGTGACGTGACTTGGGAGCAGGGTGCTGGGAACCCCCTCGGTTGTCAGAGCCAGACCCAGCTGAACCCAGACCGGCAGGCCAGCCCAGAAGAACTCTTTCAACCTGAAATCTGCTGAAACCAAGGGATGCGACTGGCACAGGAAACGAGCAAATAATTCAATGATTGGAGCAAACTGGGAACACTCTGCCAGCACCGGCAAGTGACGGCTCTGGGGAAGGCCCTTCTCACCCCAGTGTCTCCTCCATTCATAAGGTAAACCATGAACAAGATTTTGACGAGGCGCACGGGTGTCTGATTTGTTGAAGTTACTGGGAAAGCTTTAAAGACCTTGATTTGGCAGATGTTTTTGCAACTGAAATCCAGCTCCTATGTAACTGTGCCCTTTTGCTTCGGTAAACAAATGGTTCAGGTGCAGAAATCATTCACTGACTTCCTCTGGCACCAAGGAAAGCTTCAATCTGCCTGCCTCCCTGTAAAGAAATCAGTGCTGATAGCATGGGCAGGGAGGAAAAGTCACTGAAAAATTATTGGTAGGCTGTTTTTAATCTTTTTTTTTTTTTAAAAAAAAAAAGATGAGTTTTAAATTTTTAAAAAAGTTTTTTAAAAAAAAAAAAACTGCTGATTTTGTGAAAAGCTTTATGAGTGTTGTAAAATACGTTAGTGAGCTGGAAAGAGCAGACAGAACTGGGGACTGGTAAAGGTGCGCTTCCAAGCAGGAAAAGGAGAAAACCTACAGAGAAAGCCTTTTTTTTTTTTTTGGTTAGTCAGGAAGTTTTGTGGGTTAGTCAGCAACTGGAGAAGCGTTTCTCAAAGTTTTGGGGGGCAACAGCATGGCAGAAGGAAGCTGGATCATGCTTTTCCATTTTTGGTTCTTCGTATGCAGTGTAAGGTAGAATTCGAGATTCCCCTTAAGAAGAATGCCTAATTTGCACCAATAAATAAATACCAAGCACCCTGCTTCTCTGTAAACTGGTTTCTTTTAAGGCTTTTTAGAGTGACAGTCTCTAAATGCTAATTACTTCGGAAGGGGATAGTGTTTTCTTGCTGGTCCTTATCATTGCTACGTGCACCTTGCCTTGTGGTTTGCACTAGCTGAAGCACAGGATAAGGTTTCCAAGCAAATCTCAGTGCTTTTTTGTGCTTACATGTTGCTGGGAGAAGGGATTTCCACTCGACGCAATTGATTTTCAATTGTCCTTTCTCCCCCCTGAAGCTAGGCAACTTCATAGTGGTGTATTGCCACCAGCACAGCGCCTAGGCCAAGAGCCAAGGCAATGAACAGCCTGCTAATTAATTTTTCACATTTATCTCCAGACCCTCTCCCCAGAACAAATACTGTGAAAGCAGGAGGTGGCGGTTTCTATGCAGCCCTCAGGAAATTGTACGCAGAAGTGTTTTACTGCCAGTATTATAATTCGACAGTGACGGCAGTAAGGTTTTCTGCTTGTGTAAAAGTACACGTATTGGTTTAATATGGAAAATATATGTTATTGAAGGTAATCTGAATCTCATATATCCATTTATCAAATGAAAAAAAGAAAACAGGGTGCCTACAACCCCTGTTTTCCAGTGGGAAAATGAAGGCCTTGTTTCTAGGCAGGAGAAAAGGATTCACGTTGATAACATCGGTACCGTGCAGCCACGTTGTGTTTCCAGTAAGACCATCGTTTTCAGTTACGAAGCAGATAATACTGTGAGCCTGTGGAGTCTGGGCATCTTGCACCCCTTCTCGTCTACGCGTGTGTATAAATAAGTTAGAGATTATTTACAACAGTGTACAGAATAAATCTAAACTCAGTTACCCAAATCCATGTACCTGCTCCTGGAGTTGGTCTGTTAGCATTTGTGTTTCATCTTCAAAGCACCATGCAGACATAAATTATTTACCAAGGCAACTTCCCACTCACCAAAAGGATTAAGAATAGCGAGCAGGATAAGGGATGGAGCTGAGAGAGGAGAGCTCGTTCGTAAAAACACAGCTAATCATGTCTCTCTCTCTCCAGCCACGAGTACTGCTGGTTTATGCCTTTATAAACTCCGTAGTCCAAGTGCAGGAGTAGTCTTTGTAACGCGAAGCTTGTCAAAATGGCAGTGTCTTCACTCAGAAGCAAATGATCCGCTCTTCATTTTCAAAAGCTTTGGCTTCTTCTTGGCTTATCAGGTTCCCATTCAAACTGTTGGAGAGGGAAAATAAAAGGGATGTGAAAGAGAGGCAGTGATGGTGCCCGTCTTCTGTTTTATTCCAGGGTTTTGGAGCAGAGATCAAAACTCAGCAGTGCCGTGCGAGCTGCGTGCTTCCCAAGGGTGCGTGCTGCCTCAAAAAGGCAGGCTGCAGCACTGCTGCTGCCACTGCACACACGAGGAGCAGGGCTACTTCTTCAGAAGGAAAAGCAGAGCACCTACATTTTATGGAAGTGATTGTTCCCGCATGCTGGATACCCACCTGCTTGCATGCAGGGGTAGGAGAACCCTACGCTGCTCGGAGCTGAATGTCAGGCTGACAGGACTGTTAGGAGAAGCAGCACAGAGCTGACAAAGGTTCTTAACGTTCAGCGGGCTAAAGAGATTTATATTGTCTTCACAGGGTTTTGTGTCTTCCATGAAAACAAAGGAAGAAACCCCTTAAGTACTCAGACATAATTAATCTGAAACGACTTAGGGCAAAATTTTCGAATCTGGCTACGCTGATATTTACGCCCCTGCAAATAAGCAGCCTGCTAAGTGCAGCTTTCAGAAATGATGAATACCATTAAGCCACCGAGATTGATGAAGATATTAGGGTTAACAAACACCTCTCAAAATGCAGGCAGGAATCAAAAGCCAGACTTTGGTTTGAAAATTCAGAATGACTCAAGCGGGAATTGAGGCCTCCTTTGTAGATGACAGCTGACGCTGGCCTTTGAAAAAAAAAAAAAAAAGCATCTTTTCCACATCTCCAGGGAAGCCACTAGTCAGATAGTGAGTCATTGTCTTTCCAAGCAAGAATCCAGTGTCCTTTCGCTAAAACAAATATATATATTAAAAATAAATCTCAGGTTCAATAATACAGGAGCAGCAGTGCTAAAACCAGCACCACTCTATTGACTCCCGGGCTCCCTGAGGTGAGGGAAGGAATGTGGTATTTGGCTTTATGCCTCCTAATGCACACGCGTGACTGGGTGATGCCTACCTCATCTAAAACAAGCAAATCTTACCAAAAAAAAGTTAATCTCCTTGTAGCTTAGCACTTTTCAGGTGTCTGGAGCACTGCCCGAAGAAAAATCCTAGCGCAAATTATACGAACCAAATTAGTAATGCTAATTAAATGTAACCATCTCCTGCTTGTTGGGATTTAACTCCTGAGGTGCAGGAGCACATTAAGAAGTTTGGAAAAAAAAATCATGAAAAGCAAACTTGTGTAGAAATTTAGACCCTGATTCTGCAAACACGTGCATTCGGTGAGTCGGTGATACAGACAGACAGAGCTCACAAAACTCCTTGACATTCATTACACATGGGGAGGTGTTTCCATGACAGAAGCTTTTTACCTCTTTGAAACCTGCAGCCCCTGCCTCACATAAACTTGATTACTTTTTAAGGCTGGAAAGTTAATGCCAGATGAGTTTTCCAAGGGAAAGAAAGTTTACAAAGTGAGCCTTTGAGGGGAGGATCTTTACCAGACTTCTTTAATAGCTGTGTTCTCCTTGAGAGCTTCGCTGAGGTACTTCACCCCTTTGGCTGTAATTTGATTCTGGATAAGCCTAAAAAGAAAGCACTTGGTGTCAAACTCGCGTGCAAACTATTTCACAGCACATGCACAACCTAAGCTCAGCTTGACATCACGGAGCAAAGCTGTTGGTTTTGCCACAGAAAGACTGTTCTGATTTCCATCCAGGAGGATGGTACCCAGCATGGGTCACATGCCCCACAGAGGCACTTTCAGAACCGGAGACCGGAGTGCCAATCGCTTCCTTTTAAGCCTGCATGTGGCTGCATTCTGTGTAGACCAGCAAGATCTTAATGCGTTGCGTTTTGCTCTGTTATGAACAGGTGAAGCCATCTTAGCAGATACAAAGTATGCTGAATCGTAAATTAAGGAAGAAAGTACAAAAGATCTTCGAGTAACACAGATGAAGAAGCAGTAGATAACCCTTATGAGCATCTGTTGATCATCACCCTAACTAAAAACAAACAAAGCCCCCTCACCTACACAGGCATGTAACTCCTCATCATCCTGCCCTAATTCACTGCTCACCTTTCAGACTATCACGGTGTGCCCCATAGCTGCGCTACTTCATGTGGCTACCTGAATTAATCCCCCAGATTCATGAGGCTGAAAATCAGAGGGAACTGAACGATCTCTTAGGGATGGAGGGAAGGAAGGAAGCAGGGAGACGTTCCCATTAAAGGGCTTCCTGCACTTCGTAAATGAATCAAAAAGCAAAGGGATCCACTGGATTCTTTCAGCTGCTGGAAAAACACCTAACCCTGCCTCAAGTGCAACCACCTATATAGGTCACCACCTTTTGGAGGTATCCATTGATATAACCAGTAAGGTAGGATATAAACTAGCCTACAAGCAGAAACCCTTTGACAACACTGAGCCACTGTACTACAGTACTATGTCTGCTCTGGAAAGTTTTTATCCTGACTCAAACCAAAGCGTCCAGTGAAGCGTATCTGCAGCTGTGCACAAAGAAATCCAGCCCTTCCCACCCCCCCCCTTTTATTTTCAGGGCGATGGGCAGCAGCACTTCTGCTGCTTTCACAACAGGCTGCAAGCACGCAGCCCCTCTGACAGTCAGCACGCTTCCTAAGGGCATGAACCACGATTAATGCAGGGAATGCTAAAGGGTGGTTAGCAAAGATTTGATATAAGCTGCAAAGGGACTCTGTTTATTACATTTTCTTGGCCACTTGGGATGAATAGATGACTGTTTGTTTCACAGCCCACATCTGCCCAACCCCATTCATGGACAAATTCCTGTGAACCTCTGGATTAGGACAGCCAATGCTGTGTTTTCTTAGAAGTTCAACAAGTCTCTTTGCGATTGTTAGAAACCATAACCTCCGCTTTCCTGGAGGTTTGTGTCTCGTGGTTGAGTGTCTTGCCTCAGTGAAAGCGCATTCAAGAAAACATCAGGAAATGGGAGACGTAAGTGTCTGTCAGGTAGCTTCTTGGTGGAGGAGTAAGAGTTGAGCTTGCTCAACTCTTTGACAGTGCTGACAAATAGCAAGAATTATGATAATGTTATTTTGTTCTAGCTGTCTGCTTGTAGATTTCTGAAACCTCTGTTGGAGGCCAGTAACGCTCTGCTAAAGAGAAATGAAATCAGCTGGTGGTTCGAAAGTTACCGCGACACACAAATAGCTTAAACTTTTCCCTGTAGGAAAGTAGTTTCTAGATGCTAGACACAGCTTTATTAACTTTCTATTAAAACCATCTACAACCAGTCAGCTGCATCCAGAGCATGCACAGAAAGCTTACTGTGACCTACATAGACTTGGAAGGTGAAGCTTTAATGCAGTGACTGCCAAAGAGCCTGTGCCTCTGTGGAATGTAACTCACCATAAGTGCACCAGTTTCTTGTTGACCTTCAGCATCTCTGCAAAACTCATTGCTGCCTCATCATCCAGCTCATTTTTTGTCAACCTAAGTGGGAGAGAAAACGTTCACTTAAGATGTTATCATTGTTTTTCAACCCCCTGCTTTTCCAGCTCGTCTGCGACCGAGCTTCAGACAGCCAAAGGGGCGTGTGCTGTTCCTGCCCTGAGCAATTTCTGATGTCTGGACACACAGACATGCTAAAGAGAAGCCCTGGGGTAAAAGGGACAAGAATATCAGATCTTCACTTCTCGGAGCAATGATCTGTCTAATGATATTTTCTCACGATGTTAAGCTGAATAAAAAGTACATGAGCTGTGGTGGAAGAAAGTGGAGAGGTAGAGACAGCAGTGAGGATGTGCAAAACCCGTGAGGATGAAGAAGTGAGAGAAGATGGGGAGAGAAAGGTGGAGAGAATAGAAATAAGCACAAACCAGACCTGCAGGTAGCCACAAGGGAAACTGAGAAGCCCATACCCAATACTGGGCATGACAAAACCAGAGGCAGATGGATTAAACCACTGCTTTCAGGCAGCAGTATGCAGAGACACTAATAGGAGACTTCTGCTCTCATAAGTCAAAACCCAACCAATCTTTCTAAAGCTAAATGGTGACACAAAGAACCCAGCATGCACTGTTTCAGTTGCCAGAGGAAGCTGGCTGGACAAGACTCTGTCAAAGGGTCTGTGAAGAGCACTGAGTAATGCAAGCGATCATCAGGAGACTCCAACTTCCCCATAGGCCTCTGCACTCTCACTGGACACGGGCTCGAGGTCTGCAGCTGCAAAAAGTTCCTAAGCCACTGCGTGAAACGTCCGGTCTGCTCCCCTGTCAACACAGGCCTGCACCGAAGCCACGACTGGCTTCACCTGAACACACTGATGCAGATAGTGGGGTATCCTAAACCACTACACCAAGACTACGGGAATGCGAGGAGTCCACATCACACACTGAGCGTCCCACAGGAACACTGGAAGTGTAGCAATGCTCCTCGACGCAGGAAAGCTGACCTGCTGCTCACGTCCATGTTCTTCCAAAGGGTAGCGGGATACAGGGGATGGGAGAAGGGAGAGGAGGAGGTTTCTCCAGAGAAGGAAGAGGAGAAGCAGAGCACACTGTTGATTACCAGAATATTTTCACGGAGTTGTTGTGCTGCATGGCTTCAGCAATACTTTTGCCTCCCTCTGACGTGATGCCATTGAATGCGAGACTGTGAAGTAAACAGACACAAAGGCTTAAGAACCAGCCAGCATTACCTGACCCTGCCACTGCCAAACACTGATGAGTGTTCTGGGTGATCTGTGTCTCAGTGGTCCAGTTCAGTATTTGGCTGCTCCGAAGCTCGCACACTTTGCAAACCAGTAAGTCTTGGTCACTTTTACACGTGAGAACAGATCACAGGCTGCAGCCCGATCGCAGGTCTGTCATACAGGCACAAGGTTTGCTGCCGGTGACTGCAAACTCACTCCGGGGACCGACAGCAGGGTTGCAGCCCGTGATTTTGAGAGCTGTGGCTTTTAGCAAGGAGCGAGTTGTGCTTAGCAGCACACAGGTTTGTACATGCATTTGTCATCCCAACCCCCTGTACAAACTGGGCACTTTTTCCTTTAAGTGGTGTGTTTTGACTCTTAAACACAATACCTTCTGTTGTGCAGGGAGAGATGAGCTTGTAAATGCATGCTTTCCATTACAAACCACAAACATTTCTTAGTCTGCCCTTCGTTCTTTGAATAGACGCTGGCAAAATCATCCAGTTAAACTTATGCTTCGGGCTTTGAGAGTTCAAAAAGCATTTCCATCCTCAGAAGCTAGGCCAGAGCTTGAAAATAGTGCAAGGCCTTGAAAAAAAAAAAAAGGCAGAAAGGGCATGAAGTGGGGCAATGGCACAAATATGTGCTAGCATGAGCCCCTGCTAACTTCCACGGAGACTGTATACTCTCAGTCCCTCATGACCGGGCCTAAAAATGGCAAATACGCTGAAGCAGGCTGATGTCCCAGGACCTACCTTCTCTTAACCTTTCCATAAAGCTACCCTAGTGAGCTGGTGCTAGCTGTGCACTCAAATAGTGAACCAAGATGAACGGGGGGAAGATAAGAAGTGAGCCCCAGTGCAAGTACACTGCAGAGCAGAAGATTCACCCTGCGCAGGTGCCAGCAAAACCTGGCTGTAGCTTGCAGTTACCCCTCCTGATTTTTGCAAGCGCATTCATCAGCAAATTTGCTCCCACCTGAGCATCCCAGGTGTAGCCGAGCTCTGATTCAGGTTCAAACTGTTTGCTTTCAAGTCTGATGCGTCTGGATGGACTCTGCAATCAGGGGGAGATGGCTATTTCAGATAGCTTTTCAGTTTAAATATATCTAGGTCACTGCACCTGCTCAGCTTTTCATTTTTTAAGCCCAGCTATAAGCTGACAGAAAGGAGGACAGGCCACCAGCTCTGAAATCCCTGGATCTAAAGTGGCAGCAATAAGCTCTCAAGAGGTCCCCAAACTCCCCGAGCGCTGTATTTGTAAAGAAGCTGGTGCCATGTGCCACCTTGTGGGGAAACCAAGAAGCCTCATCCGTTCCCTCACCAGAGAGGCCAGGGGAACTGGGAGACAAACGGGAGGGATCACCACGATCCCAGTGCTCCAGCTGTGTGGAGGGGCTCCAGAACAGCAGCAGCAGCCACGATATGCACCTTGAAATCCCCAGCTGGGATCTGAAAGTCTGGCAGGGGAGGGGCTGTCTGTACACTGCTGGCTTCGCCCCATGCCAAGCTGCCAACTTCACCCACACTGGGGCTTCCAGAAGGCTAGTTCGAGATTAATTACTGAACTCCAGTGAGATCCACGTCTCATTAACATTGACCTTGTGGTGTTGCAGCTCCACTGGAATACAGGCTGAACCTGAATTAAAAATGCCATAGTCCCTACCCAAACAGTGGATTGTCTAAGACTTACTTTGGTAAAAACTGCTGTACCTTCACCACAGCAACTGTTAACACCGAGCTCCCTTGGAGCCTGGTTGTGCAACAGCTTGTGCATCCTTCTGCTCATGCTCCCGGATCAAAATGGCACCCACTGACCGTGTGCCTTCACAAATGCCAGTAACTCTGCGGCATGAGGAGAGGAGGTACAGAGGGAGGAAAGGATGCCAGCCCTGCAACGCTTCTAACTCTCTTTGTGGCTGCACAGGGCTTTTCGATTCAAACAATCTGGCCTCTTGCTTGCACCCGGTGCCTGTTAGTTACGAAGTGAAGACCATGATGCCAGATGGCGTCCCAAGCTAACGTGTGGTGGGAAGAGTCACTGCTTCGAAGCGCGGTGGGAAAGCCAGCGCTGTGTTGAGCTGCCAGGCTCGGCTGGTGTTTTACCTCACGTTCGTTAACGTGGGGTGGTTCCTCAGGGCCTCTGCGAATGCCTTTGCGCCTTCGTCTCCAACTTGATTACCCCACATCCTAGTGAAGACAGGAAAACAGGAGATATCAGGCATGTTGCCCTGCTGCCCCTCAGCACTGCATTGTCTCTTTTTCTCTCCCTTTCCCTCCCCCCACCAACACTTCCCAGGCTTTGAGGCTTGCAAGAAACCTGGCACGAGCCATCCCCACCGAGCCAGGCATGTTCCACTCCCTGCACACCACGCCATCAGCCTCTCTGACTCACCAGTATCCTAAGGCCACAGCACAGAAGAAGCTCTAAGAGAAGCCTGTTGCAGTAAGAATGCTTTTGGGATCATCTTGCTGTGCTGGGCAAACCCTCTGCAGCCCTGTACCCTTGGTGGGTAAAGGAGTCCTAAAATCTGTACGGTGAGCTGCTGTGACAAATACACGAAGTCCTAAATCCTTTCGTTTCCCTGCTCAGCATTTGCTGTAGGTACCCCTGCTGCAGTTTTCCTTTAGCTGTTGGGCACAGACTGGCTGTTAGACTGCTCAAAGTACGGGCCTTGGGAAAGATTCCCTGCATGCACAGCTGCACAGTGACTCGTACCCAAAGGGATGACTTTCTGAAGTGAACTGCTCGGTAAGATCCCCCTTCCCTTCCGAACAGTATGGTAAAATGGTTACAGCTCCCTCGCTGTTACACCCAAGTGGTATCTCCTCTCTCCTCAGCTGCCCAGAGAGGGATCAAAATCTCACGGGCACTGTATGACGCTGGGACTCTCCCACATACTTCTAAGGAATGGTATTTCTAATGGAAAAGCAACCCTGGATAGCACAAAGTGCTAAGAAAAGGTAATGTGGTAAAAGCTGCACAGGTCTGATTGACACTGAGCAGCAATATCTGGTCAAATCCTTTCCACACAGACCAAGGGCTTTGACAATCCACCATGTATTCTAGGGCTTGAAAGAGCCTCTGCTGAGTTACATTTTTTTTTTACAGAGCTCATGTCTTGATGACTCAGAGCTACACTCAGCTTGATGGGTAATTAGTTGGCAGCTCTTAAAATCAATTGAGTTTTGTGGTATCAAAACACAGCCACTTCCAGTAAGTTCCTAGATTTTCCTTGTCCTTCAGACCCAATGCGGTTTGTCATATCGATGCTGAGTACACCTGCTTAAACGTGGCTATCCAAGCCATCATAAATCCTTGTGGAGTGACTGTTTCCTCCAAAGGAGAAAACAGAAGTATTTCATTGAAGTGACAGCAAGCACAAAGGCACAGCAGACCCATCTGCATGACAACAGCAGTGTGCTTGCTGTTCACCATGCCTGTGAAATGTAGTAGAACAGCAAAAATAAAGGCCAAAATCTGACTGTTCAAACCTGATTTTCGTATTTGTTACTGTGGTATTCATGATGGCCAAACAGAAGTTTTAATTCCAGGTATGTGAGTATTAGAGTCTAAGAAAAACATTTTCCTGCAGAGTGAAAAAAGAAACTGGGATTTGCCAGAGGGAAAAAATCAACCCCTCAAGTCTAGCATCTCTCCTAAGACAGAGGACAGGGATCAAAGCTTTAGAGTACATTGAGATCTCTCTCCAATAACAGGAGGCTCTCAAGTCCAGGACAGAAGGATGGTGAGGAGTTCCTTTTTATTCTCACAACTCACAAATTCATCAGGACTTGACACAGAATGTTTGACAATCTTAACCTTGACACTCAATAACTAGGTACATCGCCAATCATCAGAAAACCATATATTTTTTTAAATGACTAAATATTTCTACGACACTTACAATGCTGTAAAGGAAATAGCTATCATTACGTTCTGTCTTCTTCTTAGCTTGTCTCTCCCTTAAGGTTTGAACAGAACAGGAAGAAAATCATTGTGTGAACTGGAGAATAATAAAGCGGCCCCTGTTTGCCCTGCGTAGAAAATGTGGCTGTGCTTCTGCACCAGTTTGGTCTACAGCTGGAGGGGGAGAGGAAATGGGAGAAGGAGGGAAGGTAAGAATGAAAGAATAAATCCAAAGGGATTTACAAATGTCTTGCCAAGACCAAGCCCTGAGCATTCCTCCTAAGCACTGAACTTACCCAATTTCAAACATTGTCTTGCTCTTCTGGATGGCCTGGGCGAGGCACTTCCCTCCTTCGCTAGTTATTTTGTTTGCTCCTATTCTGCACAAAGCACATGAATTGATGAGGTACATCGCTTACAGCAGTACAGCTATTAGAACACCAGCTCACGAAGCAATACAAGCATTTAAGGCTAATTAACTCTGGAGGCTAGTTACAGTTATCAAAGATTAACCTGGAGTAAAAAATACTGCAGGCATTTGACCTTCGATTAAACGAAGACATATTTTGTGTGTTGGCCCTGCTAGTAAGATGTATTACTGGGTAGAGTCTTGATTTCAGTGCTCCGTATGTCAGAAATGAGGCTTAGGAACTGATCCCCAAGACAAGGCTCCCTGCCTGGCTTTTAATCCAACTCATAATATCAGTTGTTGCTGCAGAGTACACGAACTACATGCAGCATGATGCCAGAGGGAGCAGACAGAGCATTTCTTGGTAGTGTAGCTCGAGAGGAGACTGCGGCAGATAAGCACAGACAAATAGTTTCAAGTCTTTCTGTTCCGAGCACAGGCTACAGGTGGTGGCACAGGCCAATGCAGCACTGGTCAGTGGCTGGTGCTATTGGAACCCCTTTCCTTTTCTTGGCCTGTGTGGGAGTATCACATGGCCGCGGTTCAAGAAAGAGGCAAGCCTCGACTGCATATACATTACTGTAAAGAGCAAACCAACCCCCCAAGCCCCTCTAGCCACTGAATTTACATAAATTAAAACTGGTTTGTTTGACTGACTTCAGGCACACGAATATGCATTCTATCCCAAAACAATCTCTGGGCTTACGAGGTAGCCTGACAGAAACTGTCTTCCCATGGGCTTTTTATGGTGGAAGTTAGAAGATTAAATAAACAAATCACTCTGTCAAAACACTGAAAGAACTGGAGAGCTCTTGGGCTTCAGATTCTGCAAATATTTCAAGTGGGAAGTATGTGGCTTGTGTGGGGTTTCACAGCAAGCTAGTGGCAGAACAATGGCAGGAACCCAATAATCCCTGGCTGTGGGTTGCTACCTTCATACCAGCAGCTGGCATTGCTGTAGGTACCTCTATTTTCTGCTGTGCTCATAATTAAACCATTGGTTAATGATTTACCTTTATGTCAGATCATTGTTGTGCCTGGCCAGACAGTTATGTGGAGAAGTTCCAGAAGTTAAAGGAAACAACTTACCAAGTGAATTTGGGTAATTCCAGTGTTGAGGTATGACACTAGCACAGCGTGACCCCAGTGGCCCATAAAAGGCTGGGTATAAAGAAGCCCGGTGCTAAGTGCAAGTGAATTCACCCACTGCAAGGGCCAGCAAGGTTTGTGCACCACGTAAGCCTCACTCAAGTGTTTAGACTGGATTTAAGTGAAGAATAGGTCTCGTGCTCTCCCCCCTTGCCTACTACTGTATTCCACTGACAGTGCAATGCAATCTTTAGTAAAGACTGTGGCTTCAGGAGTTTCACCTGCTGCCATTCACCGCTAGACTACTGTAAAGAAATACATAAATGCAACCAAAGTTATGTTTTACTTGAAACAGATTTTGTCTTTTTTCACTCTACCTCCCTTTTCAAGTTGCTTTACCTTAATTATGTTACTGTACAAGTATAAAGGAAAAAAAAAGCCCAACTTACTTAACATATTCAAGGCTTGAGCATTCTTCAATGAGTTTCGCAACATATTTGGCTCCAACATCAGTGATTTGATTGTTGTATAAGCTTAAAGAAAAATCACATTGGCAAAAATAGGTCATTCCTGCTGTTACTTTAATATTCACAACCTAGATGTTTTATAAAGCACACAGAACATCCATCTTTTTTGTACGGCTCTGTACACATGCACAATTGCTTGTATTTCTGTTTTGATATGCAGTTAATATTGTGAAGGGCTAGATATAAAATACAAGAGACCGGGCTGTAAATCATGGGAAAATATTTATATATATATTTTTAATGCACGGTCTCCTCAAGCAGACAAATCTTCCCTTTATTCCTGTGTCAGTACCGAAATAACACCACGTAAGTCTGAAGAAAAAGAAAACACCAGAAGAATGCGTTTTCATTTTTTAAAATGTCATAAAATCCCCTTGCAAATATTAGTGAAGATCAGATACCTGAGCAGATGTACTTACAGTAAGGCACTGGAACAAGGAGGTAATTCTTGGTATTCATGCTCACTTCTCAAAAAATCATTTTTATTTAGCCTCTTAACCAAGAGTGGGAAGCCAGAGCTAACAAGCCTTTAACTTGATTAAGAATTAAAGTTTTTTTTAAAAAATGCTACTTTCTATGTTAAAAAACATGGCTATGCAAGAAGGGAGCCACAAACATGACACATGAAACATCATGTTTCTTGTCCTCATAGTTGAAATAAATCAGAGACAGCACAAGTCTCTAGCAAAGCCATCTATATGTACATATGTATATGTGCACACACACAGATATACACACACACAGCTGGCAGAAGCCTTTATGTATAAAGCTAGCACGCCCACACGGTTCAGTAACCTGCCAGTGGTCCACAATGTGTTACAGAAGAGCTTGGTGTCAGCAGGCCATCCGGTGAGGCAGTGCCATCAGAGAGGAGGCTGCGGTCCTTTTCCTGGTGAGCTGTTACGGGGTAGCAGCTGAACCATGCCTGACACAAAATGCTGCCTGCTGGTGTTCAGTAAATGAGGAGGTGTCTTTGGTTCCCACCCCACCTACGCTGTGTCAGCGCTGTCAGCATTGCGGTTTTATTTTCTAGTATCAGGACCAAGTGCTTTGCTCCCAGTCGGTACGTACCCCAAGAAAGTCACAATTTTGTACTTGGAGAGTTCTTCATATAATATCCTTACTCCATGATCTGTGATTTGATTTACACTGAGCCTGGGATGCGAGGAAAGAAAAGAGAGTTTGAATCAATAGAGATTGCATGTGTTCACCCCCCACGAGTTAAGGAATGACTGGAGGAGGTCTGTGCAGCTCCCTCTGACATTTCAATAGGTTCTTATACCACGTATTAAAAGCAATTAAGGGAAATGTGAACTCAGTTTTACATGGTTCACTTCAAAAACAAAAAGCCCCCAAACACCAAGGTGATGTTCTGGAAGCTGTCCATGGGCCTGAAAACCATAAAGTGCAGTAAGTCAGAAACCAGGGACAAACACCTCATCTTCTTCCTGCGCTTAGTGATTGCAGAAATTCCGCTTGACACTAGCAAAAACAAGCTTTCCAGACCACTCCTGCAACCTTCTCTCTGGGTACCTAGTTAAAGCCAGACATCTTGAAAGGCACAACACTTTCAGGCTCCGCTGAATAAAGGTTGTGAAAAGCTCTGGCCAGGAAATGGAACAGCAGTCCCAAAGGTATGCTAGATGTTTCCGATTTATTGTCCAATTACACACAAATCACTCACAGAATGGTTCCTGTGAAACATTCCAATTCTGACGAATCACATTTTCCAGGGAGAACCGTCCCAGTGAAAACATTTTGACCAGCTTTAGTTTCTACACTAACTCCGAAGCTGAGCATTTGTTGCTGAGAGCTCCTATCACCAGCAGCCTCCTGGGCTCTTGCTGGTTGGTAACGTGGTCACTTTGAAACACACTCGCACAAAGGAGGAACCGGGATGGCATTTCCCCACATCAGAGCAGGCTGATTCTTTGAAAGGGATCCTTAAGCTCTTGGAAACCTTTCATTTCTAATGACCAAGTTCTGTAGGACAGGAAAAGTCCTCACATCAGAAAAGCCACAAAGACAACGAGGTGGGTGCCTGACAGTCTGGTGTGGTGCTGCAGACAGCGTTAAGCTCCCCCTGTGCAGGGCACGATTGTGTGATAGGGACAAAGAACAAAAGACTGTCCTTTTCTTCTTTGCTTTGTTTTGCAGACTTACGCTTTTTCCCCCAAGTTTCCATAATTGCTTTCTTTTGGGAGGTCAGCTGATTTGCAACCAACTGGAGACACCGAGCATCACTTGCTTTGATCTAGTTCTGGAAGATTTACAGAGGAAAAAAAAAAGGCAGAGCAAAGCCAATCAAGAGTAATGAATCCATTCATTAAAAAAAAAAAAAAAATCTCATGAGGCTGAAGGAGCTTCAAAAAATAAATACTTGAAGTTCCTGTTTTTCTGCACCTGAATATTTGGACAAATAAGGCATGGCTACATTACACAACCTCCGCAGGTGGAACAATGTGCCCTGTGATGTTAGAGGTGGAATTGGTTTGTGCTGATCGCACCAGCTCATGTCCTCCCTCCACATCACCTCAGGGAAATACCACAACTAACACTTCAGCTACCTCCTTTCACAAAGTACTACATGTCAGCTTTCGTTCTGCGAAAGCCAGACATCTTGGCAGGATGTAAAAGCATGACATTCACAGCATCTGATCATGGGTTACTGTGAATGGCAGATTCTCTCCCACCCTGTATGTCCAAGGGCAGAGACGAGCTCAGGCAATCTTCAGATAAAGGAGGAAGAATTTCTCTTTCCTTTCTTCTCCCTTAAGCACTTTCTCCTATAAAAATCCTCTTTTGAGAAAAAAAAAGTTTGTGATAGAGCTAACTAAACCTACAGGCTTAAACAGTCCTGGCTTCTAAGGACTTCTCACCACCTTTTTCTGTTTGAGTTTCCAAATTCACTTGCCCCTGCCCCTGTGACTGACTGAACAAATATTTGATAAGTCCTGAAAGTGGCCGAGTTGGGGGGTAGTCAAACCTCTAATCCAAATCATGCTGCGTGGGGCTATTTCCAGGGTTTGATTTCTGCTTTCAAGGCCAACTGCACTTTAATTTCCAGCAGCAGTGAGAATTCTCCTGTTTCTCCACTTTCAGGATCACCTCCTGCAGCCCCGCTGTTAGTGGAAGGGACCAAGGCTAAGCAGGAACCAGCTCGTACCAACTCCTACCTGATCACGGCAAGCTTGCTGAAACATGGCAGCAGCTGTTTTATTCCATAGTCGTTGATGTTGTTGTTGTCCAAATCCAGAGCCAGGCGCTTTTGGAAGTGGTGCACGACAAAGGAAATGGCACTGCAGTCAGCGGAGTAGGCATTGCAGTATGTCAGCTTGAGGTAATTGGCGTGCATGCGTTTGGCAGCCAGCTTCCCCACTTTCTCGCTCTGAGTCTCATAAAGGCACCTCAGCATCCAAACAAAGTTTGGCTGGACCTGAATCTGATTGTAGTTTAGGAGCCTGGACCGAGTGAGGCCCTTCAGGTGGGATTTCATGCTCTCCCCGAGGTAAGTGATGAGGGTCTTTCTCTTCCTCTTAATGACTGCAGGCAAAACTAAATGCCTGAAGAGCTTCTGCTTGGATCTGGAAAGCAGGCCACAAAGAAAAAGGTTGGTAAAATGGAAGTGTTCGTTGTTTCGGAAAGGATCCTCCCCTGCCAGGTGTTTCTTCAACCAAGGAATATGAAGGCACGTAGGCTGAGCAGTCTCAGTGGAAGAGCATTCGTTGAAAAACTGAAGTAACTCCTTGGTGCCCACTCTCTCTTCAATAACCAGGAACAAAGCTGTGAAAAAAGACTGAAGGGTTAAGTGCAAGAACTCGTAAGTGGACTGACTGTCAATGCCAGTATAACCTTTCACTGTCCTGAGAAAACCCAATTGCAAATCTTCTTCAGAGATGTTTGCTGCCGTGACCTCCTCCTGCTCGAAGATAAAGAAGGAGTTCCTCATCCCTCTGTACGCAATTTTACCCAAGGCTAGCAGAGTTTCCTTTCTTGCTTTGAACATCTCTGCTTGACTCCTGGTGTTGTTCTTCAGCAAACTTGTTTTCAGAGACCGGTTCAGGTGGACTTCAATCATTAGCAGAAACACATCTGTCAATGTAACAGAACAGTCCGGAAGTTCGTGGCTGTCATACATGGAATGGAAGTGTTCATAGCATTTAAAGATAATCCAACAAAATAACGGCACTGAGCACAAACTGCAGAGATTGGGGTTAGCTTCCAGCTGGTTCAATACCAGTGCTCGTTGCCCCTCATCTTTGAAAAACATGGCAGTGTATTCCTTCAGGTTACTGCTGGAGAACCCACGCAGCAACACCTTCTTTCTAATGATGTTTCTTTGGATCTCAGTTCCCGTCCGTGCCGTAAGAATTTTCTTGGATCCCTTAAGAAGCTTTCCTCTGAGTAGGCTTACCAGCAGCACCAGGGGGTGGATGGGTTCATCGGGCGAACACATCTCAGGAACACTACTGAGATCAAAGTTGGAATAGATCTCATCAAAGCCATCAAACGTGAAAAGAACCGTATGAGGGAACTGCAAGATGTGATGGAACACCTCCGCGGGGTCCTGGTCCGGGTAGCAATTATATTTGAAGAGCAAATCTTTCAAACATACGGCTTCGTCTTCCTTAAAGCAACTAAACATTCTACATCGGAAACGGAAGAAAAATTTGGCCCCTATATTCAACTGCTTCCTGGCCCACAGGCTTTGTATCTTCTGCAACAAGATAGATTTTCCAATTCCTGCATCGCCGAAGACATAAATAGTCTCTCCATCTTCATTAATTAGCCCAACTGCATCGTCAAAAAGGGCTTCTAATTGGCACACTTCCCCTAGGCTCTCATTGGTGAAATTGACCAGCTCCATAATACTGTTAGAGTAAGTTTCTTCAAGCAGCATCTCTTCTCTCTGAGCATACGACATAACAAACTTGGAGTCTCGTCCCAGCTCATATCTGAGTTTCTGGCAGTACCTGCTAACTGAAAAGGCAGGGAAGTGTTATTAAACAGCCTGCTGTACAGGATGGCCCACCTCTGTGGGACCTGTGAGGGGTACTAAGTTAAAATAATTCTTCTGTAAAATCAGTTCTTTGGCGGATTACTTCTATGGATTTAGGGCTGCCATCATTAGGCTCTTGGAAAAATCAGATTTGCTAATGCAATTGCGAATGGAAGAGGTAAGGTGTAAGTCACCATCACCTGCCCACCACTACAGGCTCCAAGACACTGCACTGCATTAAGAGGCTTCCATCTTTCACCTGAGACTCTAAGTCAAGCCCTTGAACCTTTGTTAAAGATTTGTCTCTGCAAAGGCAGGGGGTTGTGGTCACAGATTAGTTTTGGCATCTGCCTTTTCACTCTATTTCTATTCTACCTATTTTATTTCAGCAGAAGCTTTACTGCTGATGGAGGCAAAGTAATTCTTGTATTTATATATGACGAAAAAACCTCTCAAGAGCAAAACGTATTTCTGCTATACTTTAAGTCATCATCTAGGATCATAGAACAATTCGGGTTGGAAGGGACTCTGGGATGTCTCAAGTCCAAACTCCTGCTCAAAACAGGACCATCTGTGAGATCAGATAAGCTTATTCAGGGCTTTATCTAATTGGGTCTTGAAAACTCCAGTGACAGACACTTCACAGCCTCTCTGGGCAGCCTGTCTCATTGCTTGACTGCCCTCACCATGGAATACTGGTTACTCCATTGCCAAAACACGACAGTGGTGCTAATAAACCATGGGTGGCACAAAGTGGATATGCCATTATGCTAAATATCCACAAACAAATACAGAAAGAGCTTGTCTTTAGCAAAACATGGCATTAAATCAACCTGACTGTTGTATTATACGTTGTGCCTTTTAATTGTTTGGCTACCACTAGCAGCAAACACAGCATGTTCACATATATTTTCTCTGGCTCTGCCTGCCTAGACCCTCTTAATCTCACGTCACCTGGTTAGAGCTTCCTACCCAGCGGGGCAAATCTAACGAAAGGGATACAGATGCATGGCCTTACCTGGATCTGTATTTACCACTGGTCTGCTACAAATATTCTCTGAAGGCTCATAACCTATTTCATCCAGCCAAGGCTGAAGTTCATAGTAAGCATCAGTGACTTTCTGTAGGACACGGATGAAATATTCTGAAACTTCTTCTCCCTTGCTTTGAACCAAGTCTAGGATTTTGCGAACCTGAAGAAACAACACGTGAAATATCATTGATGCATAGTTGCATAGTACAGTGATAAATGTTATACTGCTGGACTGTTTTAGGATCCCTTTTGGACTGGGACAAGATATCAAAATCAAAACCGCTGCTTAAAAAAAAACTGAGTTCAAAATCTAGCTCTGAATTTCAATCATCAAAACCCTCGCTTCCTGTTTGTATTTGGATGTTGCAAGAAAGTCAGCTCTGCAGATTAAAGTCCCAACTTGTACCTAATCATATGCTAAAAAAAAAAAACCAACAACGTGGATGAATACTTCTCCCTCAACAGGGAACCCAAAGGATTAGCTCAGCCTGGCTGAGTATATTTTAAATCCTAGGCTGGTTAAAACAAAAAAGATGCAGAGGTTTTCTCGGTGCCCTAAATCAATTCCTCTGATCTGTAGAAATTCCAGTCACATTTAGATTTACCTCTGGATCCTGCTAGACCCAGAGTGGGGCAGGCAGAATCTCTCTCTGGAGCTCAATGCAGATCCAAAAAAACTACAATTCTGTCTTTCAATGCAGCAATTCATACAGCAAGCTGTATGAATTCTCTGTACAATTTACTTGTTGCCTGCAACTATTAAAACGAATGGCTACCAAACAGTGTCTGGAGCAGCTCAAGGCAGATCCTTCCCAAGGAAAACCAGAGCCTGATCTCTGTGCAACCAGCACAAGGCAACCTCAGTACAGAATCCTCCTCAGGACAGAGCAACCAAAAGGGGCTCATTTTGAATGTCTGGATCCTCTTCTTGCTGAGAATGAATAAAGAATTCAGTTGTAAAGCAAAGGGTTTCTAAAGACTATGGCCTCTTGTGTGCATAAAGCAGGGTGAGTTACAGGGAACACAGCAAAAGCATGGCCTTTTTTGACAATTTGCATGCTCTAAAAAACAACTTTAACCCTTCCCAGCAGGCTCCCACTGAGTCCAGTTCGCTTACTGTTGTGGCCTGCTCCCTGCCTCTGCTTAAGAGTCCTGTTGCACGGCCTCCCCCTCAGCTTTGTTACAACAATCTTGTATATTACGCCGAACAAAAAGAAATGGAGATGATGGTACAGCGTGCATTTATTCAGCTTTGACCTTACACACAGTGAGCACTGTGTTAGCGTTTCCTCTCGCCAGCAAGAACGATTATTTTATGAGAATCTGCACTGTTAGTGAAGCCCAAGGTCTCTGAGTTCTTTACGGTTTGCCTGCCCCTAATTGTGATACTATTCTGAAGCTGCATGACTGGTCAGGGAATGAGGAGCTTGTTTTGGGTCACGATGCAAGGAGCAGTGCAGGAAAGAGAAGTGGTGGAGATGCTCGTCGAGAAGGAAGGGGGTGGGGAGTCTCCAAAATACCAAAGACTGGCAAAGACCTCGAGCCCATAAAACCTAAAAGTACAGCAGAAAGTAACAGAAAGTTCAAGTTGGCTAGTGAAATAAAAATGATACCTTATCTGCTTGAGTTGGAAATTGAACAACAATCTCGGCGTCCTCGGTGGAGAAGTACTCATTGTTAATCAAGTTGTCAATCAAACACTGTGTGTTTCGGATTTTACTGACCAGAAGCTCTCGGTAGATCTTCAGCAAAGCAATGAAGGACGGAGGGCTTGTTCCTGGAGGTTTTTCCACAGAAATCTGCACGTTAGCACAAAGTTGGCCTTCCATAGTTGAGATAGCAAGAAGCTGCTCCGTCGAGCCTCATCTTTGACAAACTGGCCGTCAGGAGTGAGGAGTGAGCGTGGGGTTAGCTTCAAGGAAACAGGCGATCTGTCCTTCACAATACGGAGCCTGTAAAAGTAATTGCATAGAGCCTCAACTTGAACGTTGCCCTGTGCAGACACATCCCTCAAGCTGCCATCAACGAGTAACTCCAGCCTCTGCAAAACACCATTGACAACTTTATCCAAAACAAAACAAAACAAAAACAAACAAAAAAAAACCCACAACCTGTTACCTTCCTCATGTACTTCCAGACACTTATTCAGCTTTTGGAAAAAAAAGTAAAACTAAAAACTACTGCAGGCTATCTCCCCTGTAATATAGATACTACAGTGCAGCTTGCCTCAGTCAGCAGCACTTGCATCTGCTTTGCTAACTGCCTGCTCTTCCTGCATAATTGAATATTTTTATTAGCTTTTTGTGTTTCAATAGACAAAGCAGGGCGTCTGTCCAAACACAGCTCGACGAGGAAATAAAGGGAATAAAATTATATTTCATAGCAATTAATTCTGTAGGAGGAATTAATTTATAGGAGCAATTCCCTTTGTTTTCGGTTACAACAGAAGTCTCTGTGTAAGATTTTGCCAGCAGGGGAACTTTCCTCCTAAGGGAGGCCTTGTGACCTCTGAGCCAGTCCTGGCTAAACGAAGGAACAGTGTTCAGCGTCAGGGCAGGTTTGAGAGGCAGTTCATTCAGATACTGTTTAGCCACGAACCTTGTACATACAATTCCCCATGCAAAGAGGAGACATTTTGCAAGATCACGACTGAATCATCTCCACACAGGCAATGAGAATTTGCACGCTTAACAGGAATTTCTGGCACCCTCCAGTAACAGAGGAAAAAGTACTGCTGCTTCAGCAGGTCAGGGGATATTTGGAAGAATGTTCTTAGATGCTGATTATAGACATTGTGATGAAAACAAAGCACAAAGTCCTTCTTCGACAACTCTGTAAAGGTGTCAGCTTTGCTATTCCAAAATTCCCATAGTTTCCCAGGATGGTGCCGGCAAACTTTCCGAATGCTCCCCAGCACTCCCCTGAGAAGGAACAGCCAAGGCCTTCCAGCTCCCAGATCCATCTCGGTGAGCTGCCACGGGCACGACCTCACTTCTGTGGGGTTCTGTACCAGAAGCTGCAGTCTGCATCAGCGTAGCTTCTCCTCCTTGGTGCTGGGGGAAGACGTGGTGTAAATTACCACATTTCACCACCAAGCATCCCCCGACTTCAAGAGGTTGTAACTCGTGCTGGCTGACCTGCACAGATGAGCCCCCCAGAGGCTGAGAGCAGGCGAATCCCCGGCACAACCCTCTGGGATTGCAGCCAACTCCAAAACTGCGGAATTCTTTCAACCAAACGCGGTGTGACCAAGTGAGCTGGCTTTCTTACCACGAGTGAGTGACTGCATCCATCCAGACAAACCAACCGTTCATTGCACCATGCACATGACCCACCAGATCGAGGGGCTGACTCCTGAGTCACTCGGCTTCCTAGAAGCCATGCTGGCACATCCTTTTGCTTAAGAAAACTCATTTCACAAATGAACTCTATCATGAAGACCAAACAATGTTGAAAACATCATTTCCTCCAGAGCTTTTGCAAGCTTTCAGTTAAAGAGATAGAATCACCTTTAAAACACGGGCAATACAGACACCAACGCTTTTCTTTCAAGACATTGCACCTAGCCAACATTTCCTGCTTGCCTTGGTTGCTCTAGGACCACATTATCCTAATGCACGTTTTCTTCCTAGCTTGTGAGGACTGAGGCAAACATCCAGGAACCCGTAACACTGAACCAAGTGCTGCCACGGGTACAAAATAAATAGAAATACGTTCTTTACTCTTTCAGATCCATCTACAAAGAGGGTAAGGAAAACAAAAACAAAAACAAAACAGCAAAAAGACAGGAACATGGAAAACATGGAAGGTTCAGATGGTCTCAAACATGCATGCCCCCAATTTGACTGAGCCTATGTCAGTAGAGAACACGTTTACTATTGGAAGGGGTTGGCGTATGTATGCTGCAAGACAGAGCACAAGACAGTGGAGAAACGAGGGGATTCAGGAGAGCATTTGAAGTGAAGGCAAGCATCAGGGGAGAAAGGGAGAAAAGGCACAAAGGCAGAACGGGGAAGCTAGAGCTGGCAATATTAAATCCACGCATGATGACGTGCTCAGTGATATTTTCTGTGGTAATATTAACTTCAAGATTAAAAAAAAAAAAAAAAGATATTCAGTATTGGAGAAAAGAGTAATTTTCACCGGTATCTTTTAATAAGAAAAACAGAAAATTTCCACCGTCCCCAGACAAAGAAAATGTCACGTCAGATGAAGAGCTGAGCGCCTGAAGTGGTGTTGGAACAGCCCTATCTCCTGGCACACGCAGTTAATAGCAAGGCAGGTACCTGCATGTCTGTAACAACGTGGAGCGGCTACGTGAGGAAACTTCGGGTCCTACCCAGACTAAAGCAAACACAAAAATGTTTTACAGTAGCTGTTTTGGGTGCAGCAGCACCTACAAGTCCTCCTCAGTGTGAGAATGTGCTTATTCTTTCAGAAAAACCGTCCAGAGGATTCGGACATACACAATTCTGCTTTGCTAGCTTCAGGTTTTTTGAAGCAGGAGACCAGCGTGTTGACATGGTGAGGTATCAGACTTATCTGCAAGTCTATCATCTCTTTCTGGAAAGAGTCCTAGCTTCCACGGCGCTTCACAATGGCCTCTTTGAGTGATGGATCACCGGCTTACAACATACTGAGTCTCCTGTTACAAGGTTCTGTTAGCTTTATAATGCTAGCTTACACAGCTAGCATGTTTAAAGGTAAACGCTTATGTGGCTTAGAAATGTTTGCTGAAAGCTATCACTTGCTAGACCACGGAGCGTGTATAGTGTTTTCTTTCTTATCTCAGGCACTCCAGCTGCTGGATCCAATTCCCGTGCATCAGTCATGGGGAGGCTGGAAGAAAAGGCATTAATGTGGGGACACCTCCGTGCACTGACCAACGTCTAAAAACATCCTCTGTTGAGAACCACTGCCTCATTTAACAGCCATTCCATTTCTGAAAGGCCTAGTGAATAAAATCATTTCTAAAAGCCACCCTGAGCTTCTTAAAATCCTTTTTAAGGTATCACTAAGTTACTGTAAAGAGAGATCTAACAGAGATTCTAATAGCAACAGCTGAACGTGAGCACTGAGGTTTGTACAAAGGGCATATACATGGGAAGATTTGCCAGCTATACCAAGTACCTGAATCAGCAGACCACCGAAGGAGGAAGGGAGAGGAAAGAACAGTGATACCTCGGCCAAGCAGGAGCCTGGTATGAGGAGACAATGAGACAGACACACATGGGGCAAAGCTTCGTATCTGGGAACAGAATGGACTTCTTGTTCCTGAAGGGAAAAAGAAAAAACAAAGGTTTACTCAAGAGGCTGCCAATGATACTGTAGAGGAAATTCAGTTAGCCTCTTTGAGGAGAACAGCTTTAACCAAGAGAAGGGGACAGAAAACAGACTGTCAGGAATTAAAAGGAGCCAGAGAGCAGAGTGCTCACCCATCAAAAGCAAATGAGACAGAAGACAGCCTTGGCCAAATGAAGCATCGGGGGGGCTGAAGTGATGTGAGAAGCAATAGCAGCACTAGCAAGGGATCCTTATCACAAGCCCGCAAAACTGAGAATAACAAAGAGGAAGCAAGATGGGGATCAGGCCAGGAATAAAGAGGGAAATGAAAAAGGGAAATGAAATTCGTCACAGAAAGAGGTACAGCAAAAGTACCAGTGCTCACAGCAAAGTTTTATATAATCTATGTCAATAACCTGCAGCAGTGCTGATAGCTTCCCAGAGAACGTATTGGCACTTCTGTTTAGTGGCTCTTCTGACCTGCCTCTATTTAAACTCTCAGCATTGCACAAGCAGATATAGTTATTTTTCCTGGCCCTGCCCCTCTCATATCCTCTTTTCACTAAGATTGCCTGCTTTCCTTCTAACACAACTGCTGTGCCTGTTCAGCTTCCAGTGCTACAAGTCCTCTGGCAGTGAAGAATACTCTGTTTTACTGGTAGCATGAACATTTTTTTATCACAGAAAGGTCTTAATGTAAATGCTGTGTATAGCGGGGCTGAAGGTTCTTAAAGAATAGCTCAAAAGAATTCCACATTTGGGTAAACTACAGAATTAACTCCTTATTGAGCTTGTTGCTCCCAGGGAGACTGTGTAAGAAGAAGCAGCAAACCCAATACAAGGAACAAATTAATTAAGAGCTGTCCTTTGAGGCAGCTAATTTAAGACCAGACAAGTACATTTCTAAAGAGCTGAAAACTCTGTCAATAGAAAGTTTCCTCTGTAGTTATCAAAATGACTATTTTGTAGTATTCAAAGTGCAATTACTCTTAGGAGGAGGCTCTATGAAAATTGTGCCCCCTTTCACAAGAAAATCGGAAAATCTGAGCCCTTGGTGTCTTCAAGTCAGATTTGTCTCCTGGGAAAAGCTGTTTTACAGTGCTCAGCATCCCACTGCAGGATCATTACAGCAAAGGGAGAACTGGAGATCCTGATATGCTTTCTCATTAATAACAGTAATCTTGGCTCAGTCAGGCCAGTCCAAACTCAAGTATTTGCTACCACTGGGAGAAACAGAGAGCAGACTGCTTATCCACCTCCTATTTCATGTGTACCACAATGTGTACCACACATAGCAAATAAACAAGAACTTATTTCCACGCAGCGTTAATTTCAGAGTTGTTTCTGATTGAAACCTCACCTTTGAAAGAAGCTTAACTATTTTGCATAGTACAAGAACAGTAAAAATGTGCAGATGTTAGAAACAAACGGGCACATATACTACATGAAAAGTCTGCATGTTTTGATGAGAAGTGATGCAATTTCTTTATTTCCCAGAGGTAAGAAAAAATACCCTTTATTTTACAGGACAAATGGTGCATTTCTAGAGGCTGCAGAGTCCCTGTAGTGATCTTAAATGATATTCTGTATCTATGACTTAAAACACATTCATCATACTTCCATCCATAATTTCTGTGTAACTAGCATAAGCAATGCTACAGAATATCAGTAGATGTCCTGGGAGCCATACATCATCATCACACTAGTGTAAATCCATTATAATTCTTGTGGTTTTGGGGTCACTGAGATCAGCACCTTTCAGTGATTTCCTCCCCCCCCTTTACGCTTTGACTGTTAGTGTAAGCTTTTGTTGCCATCTCCAGCTGTTTGAAGAGCAACAGGTAATAAACACGTAAGAAATGGTTCCTGCCTCTATCTGGTAACCTGACAAGTTTTTGCTTAAAAGGCAGAGGCTTTAAAATAAATACTCATATCCTTCACGAGTTTTGCTGCTGCATTTCCCTACAGCACACTTTGAAACAAATGGAGCTTTACCTACTGGGCTTGGAGACCCTGTTACCAAGTCCTTGTCAAAAAGATTTTATGGGGCTCCCTGGTAACTCCTTTGTGGTATGTTTCAGGAAAACATTTAATAAGTAAGAAGACTAAAGAAGTAAATAAGTAAAAATAAGTAAAGAAGATTAAAAAGCAAAGGAATAGCCTTCAGTCAGAGAAATCTTGGATATATTATCAGTGGAGGAGACGGGGAACAATTTACTAATACATTTACGAACTTGAACTGCTTTTCTGCTATTACTTGCTGTTTTCGCGTTCAACTTGCAGTGAGGCCTGTAACAGAAGCTGTAACTGGCTGAACCTCACAGCTCCCCTACTTCTACTCCCCGAGACTTGGTGCAGTTGTCAGCAGCAAGCCGGGCTGGTTATGGGCACCGCACCCGCCGAAGGCATCGGCTCCGTCATGCCTGTACGTCCATCGCTCCGGCTGGATGGGATCCTGCGTGGGGGCTCCTCGGAGGTCGTGGTCAGGCACCGTGCGGTGCTCCGACAGCAAGGTGCGGGCGTGGAAGACCACCACCACCCTCCCGCCATGGCCTCGCCACAGCCACGCAGCGCCAGCCCCACGTGCTGTGGTGAGCAGCTCCCACCTCTCCCGCTCGTCTTTGGCTTGTTTTTTGCATCAATCGGGCAAAGCACCGAGGCCTAAATGACTCTTGTGTGAGTCAGCGCCTACAAACTGCTCTTCAGGCAGCTTTGCGACAAGTAAACTGCTTTCTACTTATTTCCCCCCTTCGCTCAGGGACCAGGCGAGGTGTGGCCGTGCCCCACCGAGGCGAGCGACGCCGCGAAGGCATCCTCCCGCCGCGCTGCCTCAGGACGAGGGCTCGCAGCCCGTTCCCCCCAGGAAAGCCACAACACGGCCCCGTGACACCTCTCAGTCTTGCAGCAGTAACTCCGATTTCTGCCCTTAAACCCCCTCCCGGCTGCGACTTCTGCCCCGCCGCCACCCCATCAGCCGCTGCCCACCCCTCCCGCCGCGACATGGCGGCCGTCCCCACAGGGGGCGCGGGGCGGGAGCGATGCCGCCGGGGGCGCGGCGCCCCCTTCCCGATCCGTCCCGGCCGCCCCGTCCCCTGCACTCACCGCGGCGAGACGGGACGGAGGGCAGGCAGGGAGGAGCGGTGCTTCCCCCGCCCCCGGCCCGCCAGAGGCGGCTCCCGCCCCGCACACGGTCCCCCCTCCCCGGCCAGAAGCGGCTCCTCCCCGCACAGGCATGGCCGAAGGCTGCTTCTCCCTCCAAGCCACCGCCGTGCCTCAGAGGGAGGCGGCCTTCACCGTCCCTCCTGAGCTGCCCCTTTTCCTCAGCAGCAGGCATAAATTACCCCTCCTCAGCCCCCTCCAGGTGTTTACTTTCCCTTTGCTTCTTGCAACAGTAAAATACTCCCTTAAAAGTGCCCAGGGAGCCTGGTAGGGACAAAGCACAATAAGCGGTTGTGGCATCGAGGAGCTGTTCGCACACTTTTACCCCGTATTTCACTCATTAAAAGTGGAAAGAGAATGAAATTGTCAGTTACAGTTCCACAGCTCCAGCTTATGTAAGTGACACACATTGAAGCACGCATTGAATAGGAACAGGAGAGGTCTGGTAATTGCAATTTTATTTACTCCAACCTCAAACTAGACAGTGCTGATACAAAAAGTATCATGTTTTTCTCTGGAGTTGTGGTGCCCAGCTGGCATATGACATCAGGACAGCAACCATACATCCCTGGCAGAAGTTTACAGAAGACAAAATATGCAGAGAAGACATGGTAAGTTTATTACTTTTTCATTTCTCCATCTAAGCAGTCACACAGTGACACTGGGTGTACCTTATAATACAGAAAATAAGACAAAGTTCACTTGTTTCAAATCTTCCACGTTGTCATTTTTTCCCTGTCCCCTAACTATAGGGGTTGCCGAGTACCGCAAAGATTGGTTAAGTACCGTAAACCTTACAAGTGCTTCCAGTTTTGTAGGAAATTGCAACAGCTGTGGAAAAAAAAAGGCCGAGTCTGTTAATCTGTGATTTAACAGACAAAACCATGACACGTGATAAGATGAAGTCACAGAAGTCCTGCTGATTTCTCTGGACTTTAGACCAAGCCCTGGATAAGTAACAAGACAGTTACAGTAATTTTTAAAACCTCAAATATCTAAAATGATTTATTTAAAATCTGTTGGTTGTACGTAGCTAGTTCACCTATGTTGATTATTAGACATAGAAAGAGGGAGGCTGTTCTGCTTTGAGTAAGATTCCTTACTGAATGCAATCTTCAGGCGTGAGCTGCCTTTCAGGCTAACATTTAAAAACATGGAGATAGTAAATAGAAAAGGAATATTTTTAATTTTGTAAATGGAAATGCCACAGCTTCAGACAGGTTGGGCTTTAAGACCATTACAAGCAGCAGCAAAGAAAAAAGTTTGGTATTGCTTTAGAGTTGAGTCTACCTTACACTCTAATAAGGCTTTGAAATTCTTGGTAGCTTAATAACAAAGGGCCTGATCCTGCAGCCCTTATTCCTTAGAAGGTAACAGATGCCAAAACCTACAAAGATGGTCTTTTTCTTTTAAAAAAGTCTGTAAATAGGACACTTAGCGTAAGTTTGTATGCAGAGCTCCATGAGAGTTACAGAAAGGTAATTTACGAATCTGCAAAAGCTTCAGCATGTACTTAAGCTATACAAAGTGAAGAAGTTATCCATGTCAGTTTGTCTTCAGATGGCAAATTACGTCTAACAGCTTCCTGTAGATGCACAGCAAACTTGTATTTTCTTGAGAAATGAAGAAACCGCTGATCAGCACAGTGAGGATCTAAGTCAAGGTGAATGGCCAAGCAAGTGCAGAGGTATTCTATGCAAAATTTGTTTTACTTGCTTTAACGGCAGCTTCAATTTCTTCAAAGATTGGCACTGGTCCTGCATAGTTATTAGTTTCAATAGCTTCTAATTTCTTTTGATACTCAGCTGGCAAGCCGTTCTGTTTTGCACCCATGCAGATAACCTATAGTCAAAAGGGGATAAAAAAAAGTCAGTAATAATGTTAGGAGGGACAGATCCCTCCAAACATTTAGTCATACAGAAACGACCACTTAAGGCAACAAGAGAAAAACAGGTATCACCACCAAGGGACACCCTTCAGATTCTGAAATGCTGCCAACATGCCTAAGACACGATTAACTTGTTAATTTAATCATTCAGATCAAATCCGAAGCACAACAGTGAATACCTAAACAGGTTGTAGGAGTAATAGAAACAGATACTTAGCTTAGTGAAAACAGATTCCTTAGAGTTTATTACTGCAGCTTTCCTTCTACATACCAAAACCCCTCAAGTTTTAGTGCAAGAGAACCTAAGTGACAGGGAGAGGAAAAGAGGAGGCTGTAGGAGCCCAGGCTTGAAAGAAGCACTAGCAAGTTGCCAAATAGAAATGAAGGAAGAAATACAGAGACTTTAAAAGCTGACACCAGTGTAAATATTCTTTCACACATTCAACAACCAGGAAATCCAAGGATGTGGTGTCTGGAAGGGACAAACTTTGCCACAAGAAGTACCTTTCAGTAGATGGATGTAGCTCACTGTGTGCAGATGCAGTCACCTGCACTAAATTTTTAGACCTCTTGCCTGGTTAACTTAGGTTAAACAAATAAGCCAGGGCAGGGTAGGGAGAGAAAAAAGAGAACTACAAACCAACCCTGACAACAGCAGGAGAGAATGTTTAACTAGATAAAGTTGCCAATATTGGAGGTCTGCTCTCACAGCATACTAGCGAGAGCTCACATGCAGCAGCAGATTCCACGTATTATTCGTTCCCTGAAAAGCCCAAAAGAACTGTTTTGACAGGAAGCAGGGAAGGAAGGGGGAGGCTTGTGGAGCAGCAAAGCCTGCTTTCAAATTTTCTCTTAAATCCTGCAGCAGCAGGCCTTCGTTATGCTCCTGGAAGCTGATTTGTGGGATTTCAGAGGGGAACACGGGATTTCATAGGCTCAAGCTCTGTTTCTTTGCTTTTGGTAGAAAAAGTCAACGTGTTACAGCGATGTCTGCCTGCAGTTGCTAGTAACTGCACAATTGACGATTCCAGACATGCAGTCATGCCACCTGAGGCTAGTCCCGCATCAGATCTCACAAGCTAAGCAGGTCAGGCCTGCTCTGTGACTGGGTCTGTGACTCTACAGAGCCAGCGAGTTGCAGAACAGCGTTGGAACACTTCTGCCTCGCCAGCTATGAAGTGAGAACCCTGCAGTGCCCTGCAATGGTGCTAGAAATCCTGTGATCTGCTCATGATGCATCTGGTAAGAAGAGGCAGGTGGACTCGTGCATTAGCAGATAGTAAGATAATCTGTAAGGCAATAGGAATAACCCATGTCCTTGGAACTACAAGCCAGGTGCTGTATTCTCCCCACAGAAGCTTCCCTCTATCCTTTCAGTGGAGTGCATTTTTCATTCGCAAACAGAATTGCTGCATATGTGGAAAGGAGCTAGCATCCTTCAGAAATCCTGGTCTCAGTCATTACTAATTCATGAGTTAATGAGTTCTTCATGTAAAGCAGAACTAAAGCAGAAAATAAAACCGCTTTAGTCGATCTTTAAGAGCTAGCAGTCCTCAGTAAGCATCATTACACTAGTAGATTGCACAAGGAGTGAGTTATACCTTTACATTAGAATTACTCATGCCTTTCACCTACCATAAGCAAGGTACTTATTAAACAGGACACAAGTGCTGCATTATGTATTTCTGTTCATTCTCTGCAGATGCAACACCTACCTTTTTATACTGGGGAGAAGGGGGACCACGGACGTAGTCCTTCATCTGGTAGCTTCGACAGGTCAGAACCTTTCCTGCTTGAGTGTGGACGTTAACTTCTATTGGGACATAAATGCCATCTTCAACTCCCTCTTGCCTACAAAGGACATAAATTCCTTTCATGGCCAGTAACTGATGCATGGGTAACAGGCATCTTACATCTTTCAAACAAACTGTGCAGTTAAACCTATGCGTTTAGCGTAACAGAGTTCAGGACCGAACACTGATCTTCACAGTTAACTGACTTACAGAAAAATAATTAAAGCAGAACATATCCCAGTACTTTTTGTGGTAACTGCTTTCATATCCAAAAATAGGCTTCTAAAAGTGAATGCTGCTCCTTATTCATCGGTTCAGCAATGTAAGAAAGGTGACTGGCAGCTGACTTGCAAGACTAGAGAGTACTGCTTGTGAATTAGGTACTGCGCAAGTCTTGTAGTCCACAAGAGAAACCCAACCAAGATTATCAGAATCAGTAAGTAGTTCTGTGTGGAGCCAGGAGTTGGACTCGATGATCCTTGTGGATTCCTTACAACTTGGGATAGCCTATGGTTCTACTATCATTACAAAAGGCAATAAATAAATTAGCTTTTGCTTGAAAGCAAGGCAATTTTGATCTAAAATATTTTAGAAGCCAATAAATGTACTGAGTGAAATTCATATATTAAAATCCAAAGTGTCTTCTTGATCCCAGCAAAAGCTTCCACACGGCTTTTTACAAAAAGCAAACAAACAAACAACACCATTACTTTAGAACTGCTCTCTAAAGTAACAAAAGACAGAAAAGTTAAGTCACCTACTTATCCAGTGAACTCAAATTGCTAGTGTTCATTTTCCAAACCACTCCCCATACTTCGTCTCCAGGGCTCTGAACAATGGTAGCTGTACCTCCATGCCAGACGGGACTTGTCCGGCCTTGATGATGGCCAAAATCGAGCTTAAAATCCTGGAATTGAAACCAATGGAGAAAAATCAGTTTCCACTTGGGATAGGGGTCGTTGGCTATCCTTGACAAGAAGGGGGCACCTAAAGCAGAGCCTACAAGAAGTCAGCTGGAGCCATGGAAGGAAGAACTCACAGTCAGTCACACAGGCAGGATCTGAACCAGCTCCATCTCATGAGGTTTTGGTGCTGTTCTAAGACAGAAATGCTACCATAACAGGTCCAGGAAAATAGTAATGGTAAGCCTCCAAAATGGTAGGTCTCATGTGCTAATAGAAGCGCCCAGGCATACGATACCATCCTGTGTATGTTCCAGTGTTACCTGCCATCTCATCATCACTCTTGGGTATTTTTAAAGTTGAGGTATGTGCCTCTTTGAGTAAGCTTATTCAAGTGCTACAAGTCAAAACATTGCTTTAAAAATCAAGTACTTCTTCTTCATATAAGCAATACCAAATATTACCATATAGGCAAAATACAACAACTTGTTATTGCATTTTTTTCCAGTATAATTTCATATCCGACTTCACAGAGGCCTAGTTTCCTTTCCAACTTGTACACCTTTCACTAGCCATAGAGAAGGGAAAGAAAAAAGCCTTAAGGAAGACCACCTGAGAGATAACAACAACAAACCAAAAAACTGGCAAAGGCAAAAGTTACTATAAAAAACAAAAGCAAACAAAACAAAAGCAACAAAAAACCTGCACAACCACACGGCTTTGCTTACTTCTTCTGTTCGTCCCCTTTTTAAGCTGTACAAAAACTTTGATTTGAAATGCATGTCTGTATATATTAATATATTTGCTGAGATATATATTAATATATACGTATATTAATATAAAAATATATTAATATATTTGCTTTCTGAGACCGCCAGAGGTCTGCCAGAAAAGCCAGCGGCTGACCGAGAGCTCTCCAGCGGCTTCCCTGTGAGTAACCCAAGAAGTCACCTGAAATCCTGCAGGAAAACTGAAGCACTGGGTTGGTTTTTTTTTCCTCCATTTGAGGCCGAGTGCTTTCCACATCTTTTGTGTCTGATCCTGCTGGGTACGCTGTGCATTTGATGTGCCAGCGGTGTCTGAAAGAGCCTTGTGCTCGACAGGATCAGGCCCCAGGTGCCAGCCAGGACAGAGAATAGCTGGCTCTAGGGGGCTTACTGGTGGGTGCAGGAGATGCTAGGGAGCTTATCAGTTACACACTTCTGGAACTTGTTCACATGCTGTCTAACAGATCATGTCTTGTCCACGACCCCAGGAGAACCCTCACGAAGCCCTAAAGGGGCATCATAAGGACGATGCTCCCCCAAGGGCCATTGAACCGCTCACTGACACCCTGACAGCCACACGCTCAGGGCTCCAGGTCCACACTGAACCCAGGGCACGTCCCAAGCCTACATCAAACCCAGCCCACAGGCAGGTACTTCTGCCTGTCAAAGCCTGGCTGACAAACTCACGCCAGACAGCTGGGAGGAGGGCACAGACACAGCCAGGCCACAGGAAGGCTCCAACTAGAATCCCCAAAATCCCCCAAACTACCCCTAAATCCCCCAAACTACCCCTAAATCCCCCAAACTACCCC
>CM021732.1:44103713-44507879 GCA_011075105.1 Heteronetta atricapilla | reverse complement strand
CCCCCGTTTTTAAACTTGACTCAGAATGACGTAAACTAAACCAGAAAAATCCCTGAACAGAGAAAGAGGTAGAGCCCCAGCGCTGCAGTGGCATGGTGACAGCAGTGTGAGTTCAGGCTGTGGCTTGTCGTCGCTTTCCACAAACGTGTAAGCAGATCTCTGAACCAGCAGCAAGACCTGGTCCGGCCCAGTTGCACTTGTCCTCTTTACCTCTTTCTTTACCTCTCTACTCTACCCTCACTTACCTCTTTCTTCCGCTGCATTAGGGATGCAAGCCTTTGAGCAGAGCAGGAGAGCAAGCCTGCTGGAGAGAAGGGTGCTAACACTCTGCTTTCTTCACCAGATGAACCTTCCAGGATACATCAGGGATGCGTCATGAAGTATCACATTTCTGATCCCTCAAGGGGCTCTCAGGTAAAAAAAGGCAGAGAAGCCATCCACAAACTGCACCCACGTATCTCACTCTTCATTAAAATCAATTGTGGTGTTCACATAATGTCACCCTTCCTGCCTGTGCTGGTGCATGTCCAACAGGTGGATTTCCCTCTCTGAGGGCGGTTTAGTGCCCATGAATGTGAGCATAGCCCACAGGAAAGCCAGCCCACAAGAGTTTTGCTCTGGCAGTCACTGCAGAATTGCTTCGTCTGTGCTCTCATTATTTTGTTCCAGATACCTCACTCACCTGCAAGACATAAATCCAAAACCAGGCTGTCTTATGTGCAGTGCTTTGCATGGGCTTGTTTTCCTATTCATCTATCAGACAGAGCCCTTCTGCACCAAAACTTTTGCTTGCCAGACACGTCAGTGAGATGAGGAGCACCCTTGGCAGAAACTCAGCCTCTGAGCACACCCATTATTCACAGGGTTTGCAGAGTGCAGGGACTTAGAGAAGTCATGTCCTGCCGAGGCAGAGAACGTCTGATAAACATGCAGCAGGAGAATAACAGCATTTTCTTCCAAGAAACGTGTGGCCCTAAGCATCTCTGGGGATGCGCATTTGGTAGCTGATTGGAAACGAGCTTATTTTATCTCTACCCTGATGATGATGATGATTTTTTCTAAGCAGCTGGGAAAAAAAATAAAATATGTCTTCAGCAAGGTAGAACAGGTCCTCATTCCTCCCTTCCCAGTCACAGAGGCGTAATGGTGTAGTCAGGGAGGATCGTGCAGCAGGTACGTTGTGATATATACACATATAGTGTATGTGAGCGTGTAACTCATCCGTTTGCGATGAGTGCTAGGGGGATCTGACCACCAGATGCCACTCGTGCTCCACAGGGAATACAGGGCAGCTGTGTGGCTAAGCGTATTTCAGAGGAGAAGCCAGAACAGCCAGGCATCGCTCATTTTGTCCGTATCTGGAGTGGACTGAACAGAGATTTTGCGGCTGCTGCAAGCACGGTAGTTCACCCTTCAGTTGTGGCCATGGAATTCAAGCCTAAGGTTTCTGCTTCGTAACCCATCTGGTTGGGCTCATCTTCTGCACACAGTTTTGTGGGTATGAAAGTGACTGTACTAGAGAACAGAGTCCTCAGCTTATTTGTGAGTGAAACCAGCACCTTCTGGAGCCACAGCCACTACCAGGCCCTCTGGGGCCCTGAGCACGCTTTGGTTTTCACAGAGAAAAGCAGGATTTCCACCCTGCTTGTCACCACGAGAGCTGCCCTGAAGGCTGGCTGCCCTTACCGGTGGCCCCAGGGGAAGACTCATGCCAGGGTGCCGTAATCACCTTAATTTTTCAGGGGGAAGGGAGTGGAAAGGCATGGTTTGCACCTCAGCCCCTGTCTTTCCAGTCTTGGCTGATATTTGGGTGCAGTGATGTTTGAGAAGGAAAGGACTTCTGGACCTAGTAGGTTCAGAGGGCTTTGAGGCACCGTGTGGACTTCTGATGTGACCCTACATCACATCAATAAAGTCAATTTTTCCTCTGATTCTGCTGGCCCCTTCTGCCCTTCCTTTCACCCTAGATGACTCAGTAGATTTGGTTTTTAAGACAGTCTTCAACATCTTGCTTGAGGTGTCTGATCAGACCTCTCTCCATTCGAGTCCCCCATGAACTTAACAAGCCTGACATTGCCAGTGTCTACTTCAGCTGGGGGCCCTTTTGGTTTACCCTCCATGCTATTTACTTCTTCTTTTCTTAGATCATGAATAAAGATGTTGAATGCAAGGTTGGTGAATTCCAAACAGAGCCAGTGATACTTCACAAACAATTCCATTACATGATTGTTTTATGGTCCCTTACTGGGTTTTCTCGGGGACACCAATCACCATGGAACAGCGGGGCTCAGCTTCCTGCAACCCTCTTAAATCAATCCCACGGTATCGCAGAAGCCTTATTTTTAATATCTTCCATTGTAATTGTTTAATTGTTTGCTTGAAGAGGTCTTCCTGTTGTCTTTAGTAGCAATCAGGTTTTTCAACAGATTACCATTTTAAAACACAAGAGCTAAAAAAAAATAAATAAAAAAATAAAAACATGAATCCAGATATCTTGGAAAAATGGTGTTGACAGATGTCAGCCTCACATTGATGCTGTCCTGCTCTTTGGGGATCTTCAAGTGGTCAGCGAGGTACCCCAGACAGGCTTGCCCTGTTTTTGGGGGGTGAGGAGTGCAGCATCCTTACTTGCACGCGGGGTGGTTGCCCCCACAGAGACTTTTGCAGGGATATTTTAATGTCCCTCTTCTGACGGGCTGCTGGAGAAAAGCAGATCAGCGGTCTCCAGAACCAATCTGAATCTTCTGTCTCTCTTACATGCACATCCTGCTGAGCCTGTGCTCCTGTTAGGACAGATGGACATGTATTTTAAGCTCAAAAGGGTATTTCCTAGGAAAAAAAGAAGCAGTTTCAACAAGTCCAAGTCTCTGGCGTTTGGCTCTGCTCCACAACTGATGCGAGGGATGCCTGCTAGTGCAAGGGAGGAGCAGATAAGTTGTGGCCTTGCAAACAATGTCCAACTGCAGCTGTTTGTACAAGGGTGAAAAGTTGCTGCCATTGTTGCAATAGCTGTCTTTGGAGGGTTTGGAAGCAGCTGTTATTTCCACATCTGTGCCAGTGATAAAGACTATCCTGGCTCCATCAGTTTTGCCTAGCTGGAAGGTTTCACTCATCAGTGACCACTTTTGATTTGTACCTGGAGTGTGAAAATCCCTCCACAGGCCAGTCTGCTGGCATGTTTCAGTACCTGCAGATTTGTCTGCTCCTGCAGATGGCCCTACCTGCTTTGCAGAACAAGTTCTTCCTGCAGCGATAAGCACATCGGGGAGTTTAAAAGGTAAAGCTGTTGCTAGCATAATTGCAATGGCTAATCAAAATTTGCATCTTACTTTCCCCATTTCTTTCCTTTGTTGATGAAAGTGTGCTAGTGCAAAAGAGAAAGAAAATATGTCAAGCTTGCCTCCTTCAGAAGGCTCCTTGCCCGTTTGTGAATCCGGAACCAGATGGTTTTCCATGGCATCTGCCTTGGATCTCCTGCTTCTGGCCTCATCTTCTACCTGTGCTCCGTGCACAAGCAAGCTGGGTAAGCCAGGCTTGGCAGGTGCCATCTCTGTGGTGCAAGAGGGGCAGTCATGGAAATAGCTGCCCATGCCCCTGTCTCAGTGCTAGGGAAAATGCAATATGCCTTCAACGGAAAGACACAGGCAGGGTGCGCTTTATAGCTCTGATTGCATTAAGCAAACTGAGTTATCAAAAGTACCTTTTCTGTCCAGGCAAAAATCCGGTTTGGATCACGTCACAGGGAAAAAATTGTGACTGTAACTCCAGAAAGGACCAGTGGGCACTTCCTGAAAACCAACAGCAACAACAAAACCCCAACCAAATAAAACCAAACCAACCAAGCAAACAAACAACACAACCAAACACACACATTCACACAAAACAACGACAACAAACCCCAATGCATGTAGGTGGCTAGCTGCATGCCCAACGTTGCCTTGGTCTGCCTGCTTGAATGTCTTTCCTAAAGCAGAGCATCCCCTCACCCTGTTCTGAATGAACTGCAATCATTATCCTTTGCTCTCTTGAGGGCTGCACCTCTTGTAGAGCTAATTTAAATGAGCTGTCCCTACTAATTAAGGCACCCTAATCCATGGAAAAATACTGAGCCTTTATCAGGCACTCCCTGGCTGGAATACAGACTAAGATACCGAAGCTGAGCAGGAGAGAGGTGTTTTCTCTTATGCTGTAAATAGCTTGCTAATGTGAAAATGTGGCTATAACCAAACCCTCCTGAGGATGAATTTAGAGCCCAAATCTGGACTGTTTCTCCATTTCCACTCAAACTCCCACGCCACACAAAGTGGAGTTACCCGAGGAAAGACTGTTTATTGCTTGGGATGGCTCACGAGGAAGCACAAGCAGAAGTACAAGGAGGCTGTGAACATCGGAGCCCCCAGGAGATCTTTCTGGCCACCGACAGCAAAAAGAGAAGTGTCTGACAAGCACTCACCAGCCCGATGACTATGAGAATACACAATTTTTAGAGGGCACATCTAAATAAGCAAAGTACTTTCCAGTTTAATTAGCTTGGGATTTAATCACCCTTGCAATCGAGGAAAAAGACTGGAGTCTAATTTAAGCAGTACAAAAGTCTCAGTGCCTGCCCTGGCACACCGCGTAGGTGAGTCCGTCTACCTTTCCTCTCTCAAACAAGTGGCCCTACCAGCCTTTCAGTTTCCCGTTCCACAGGGGAATGTGGTGATCCAACGGATCGTTTTAAACAAGCAACATTAAATAAGAGTGTTTGTGAAGCCCCCAGGTCGTAGTTGGTGCAATACTTTCCCCAGCACTCAGTTCTGCTGCTGCCGTGGATGAAATGCTCCTGACTGCTCAGGACAGGAGAACCTCAGTTTGCTCCTGTGGTGTCTGCAGGACAATGCCCCAGTCCGTTCTGCTGTAGAGTGGGAGAGGGACAATGAATGTTCCCCTTGTGAACACCTTGCTGTGCAAACATTGTTGAAGATTAATGATCTTTTGACCATTAAATCAACAAAACAGATAATTTATTCCATTCTTCTTGAAGGCACCATGAGCTTCTTTGTGCCTTAATCAGAGCAGGTCCCTATCCTCTAGTTTGCCTTCATTTTTCTCTCCTGTCCTAGTTTTTACTGGAACCGGAAAATTATCTGATAGCCAGCTGGTGCCCCAGTATTCCTCAGGTACATTTGGAGAGGGAGGAATTTTCGGAATGGGTGAACGCTGTGGGTTTTGCAATATCAGGGGCAAAGTCCTAGAAGATAGGGGTACAACTGCACTAAGGTTTCCTAGATCCAAAGAAATCGAGTTGAGGATGATTTAATCCAAGAGAGCTGGGTGTGATACGTTGCTTGTTGGTTTGAGTATTGGTCATTATTTGAGGTGTCTTGACATATGCTTCTGACTCTTGCCATTTGTCCTTTCCAAGGGAATAGACGTAAAGGAGGAAGGAGGCCCTCGGGTAACACCCCCACAACGCATGGACTGTACAAGTCATTCACTCTTACACCTTATGTCGCAAGGTCAAGCCCTTGCCTTGGGAGAACTCCCTGGCAGGGGATGACAAGAGACTTTCCTCTGAATCCCAGTAAATAGGGGATGGCCATTGCTAGCAGCAGGCCAAGGGATTTTGTGGGTAGATATGAATGTGTTTTGCTCTAACTGCAAGACACTGCTCAAGAATCAGGAAAACATCAGGAGGTTTTCGCCTAAATTCTGCCCTGGCTCAACGCTGGTTCTGCAACGGTGTGGCTTGGCCATTTGTGATAAAAGCCTAATGAAACCAAGTGCAAGTTTAACACGAGTAGTCATGATAACTAACTGGCAAGCCAGTAAGGAAAGAATGAACGACCACAAAAACCCAAAGTGTTTGAGAGCACAGAGAAAGAGTTATTAGAGGACACAAAACTGAATAGGAACAGATGACCCACCCCAGCCCAAAACGAAACAAGTAGACACATCTCATAGCAATATATCTAGCTATGTGAATGATATATATATAAATATATTTATATGTATGTGTGCCTATATATGTATGAGATGCACAGGAGCTGTTCTCTCACAATAGTTCCAAGATCAGAGGTTGCCTGAAGGCCAAAGGGAATGTGGAGAATTAAAGGTAACAAAGCAGTGAACTCCATCAGCTCTTCCACCCCAAACCGTGTAGCACTGACACACACACACACACGGCTGTTGGGAGTTGTCTTGTGTCAAGACCAAGTCAAAGAGCCCCGCCAGAGAGACCTTGTCAGTCTGGGCAAAGGAGGGAGGATGGAGCACCTCCTGATCAGGTTATGATGATAAAACCAGCATTTTAAACATAAGGCCAATCCATTCTCCTTCAGTCCTTGGAACAGGTAATCTTCCCTGGACGAACTATTAGGAGCTCCTTTGACTATTCTGGATTATTTAAAACCTGCTCAATTTTGCAGAAAATTCCCTGGAATTAATATTTTAAGTACTCCTGTGGTGAGCACAACAAAATTCAACAGAGGTCATTTCTGCCTTGTTTGATATTGATTTCTGCCCGACGAAAAAGCATTTTAACTGGGTTGCAAAGTGTTCTTCCCTCAGATGCTTAAAATAAGACCGAGGAACCATTACGATATAAACTAATCAGCTGGACGTCCAATTCAGAGATGATCCTGAAATTGCTTAAACATTGATTCTTTGTTATCTTTTCCTGTGGAGCCACATTACTCTCAATTCTCTTATCATTGAACTGGTGCCATAAAAAGGAAATTTCAGAGAGCATCAGCAATATAGGAAACCAAGGTGATTTTTTAAAATTATTATTATTATTTTTTTTTGTACAGAAAATTTTGGTCTTCTCAGGATTTTAACAGTAAGTGTATGTGATCAGAGGAATTGAGAAATTGTAGCTTTTGTACATTTTTACCGCTTCCCAGCGGAATGATGCTATTAGTCATGATTACAAAGCCAGTCAGGTGGGAGAAAATTGATGTTGCAACTACAGCATGATAATCCTCTTAATAGTGTAACAAAAAAAGACATCAGATTAAAAGACATCAAATTAAAAGACCTCAGACTGTTGACCTACCCCCTGAAAGTCCCATTGAACCCATCCTTTCAAAAAGAGGGCAAAACTGGGACCTTTCTTCCCTCTTTTAAGTCCATCCCTATTTGTTTTGTGCGTTTAAGCGCCTAGGATGAAAGGGATAATCCACAGCATGTGCAGTTTGGGCTTTAGCCAAAACCAGTAGAAATCCATTGGAAAATGTCTTTCCTGGGAGCTGGACTAAGCTTGGTAACAACCAGAAGCTGCCAAACCTCAAGGAGTTGTTTCTGCAGTAATGCAGCATTGTGTCCCACCGCAGCCCCAGTTCTGATTTATATCTCTTTTTTTCTTCCTGGAAGGGGAAGGCTTCTTTTATATTTGTAAGTGCCACTGGCATGAGGGTAGCAGAGGAGGCTCCCAGGAGCTTGTGGGAAAATGCTCCAGGAAGCTTTTTGTGTCTCCACGTGGTCAGGTGCTAGGAGGGGGTTCTCTGCTGGAGCCGAGCGTTGCAGCTGAGTGGAGCTCCCCTGAGGTCCAGGGAACACGGCGCCAGGGGGAACACCACCGATGCAAGGGGAAATTGCCTTTTTCTTGGTCAAACGTGGGATTTTGCAAAATTGATTTGTCATGATCCACCTTGGGGCAGATCCTGTGCTGGTCTACAGTGGCTGAGAGCTCTGTTACTTAATGCCAGCGGGGAGTTTTGCCTACAAGTCCGATGCAGATTTTGTTTCCAGGGGGAATTGTTAGATCTGCACTAGCTAATGGCTGCAATTCTCTATTGAGCCCTCTCGATGCAAAGGGATTTACTTCTTTTTGTTCCCTCTTTCTGTCTTCCAGTTTTGTTGGCTACTTTTTCCTCTTTGCCTTCTCTGGCTTCCTTTGCACTGCTCTTCCAGCAAATGAAAGAAAAAGAAAAAGGAAAAAAGGAAAAAAGGAAAAGAAAAAAAAAAAAAGAAAAAGAAAGGAAGGAAGGAAGGAAGGAAGGAAGGAAGGAAGGAAGGAAGGAAGGAAGAAAGAAAAGAAAGAAAGAAAGAAAGAAAGAAAGAAAGAAAGAAAGAAAGAAAGAAAGAAAGAAAGAAAGAAAAGAAAGAAAGAAAGAAAGAAAGAAAGAAGAAAGAAAGAAAGAAAGGAGAACTAGACTGGGTCTTTCCCATCATCTGAAAGTAAACGGGAAATGAATGCTGCTCCCCCTGCACTTCTCAGTGCATCTGAGAGCGTGTTTTGCCAGGAGAATCAGAGTCCAGCAGTGGTTCAGTGCAAGACTTAAAAAATCATAAAATCATAGAACTGTTAAGGTTAGAAATCCTTCATATTGGGAGTGTACCAAGGACACGTATTTTTCAAATTGACCCTGACACCTTAGCCTGAACAGTACTCCAAAGTGACCACAGAAAGTACTTGGAAAGAGGCAAAATCTCCATGTTTCTTAGCTTGGCTTGCTCTGCTATCTATACTTGCCTTGAGTACCTTACATTTTTTTCCACCCGCATTTCAATCCTCAGCCTGGACTGTCACAGTGTAGGCAACGTTGTGGATGGCTTGGCTGTGTTTTAAGCACAGGGAGAGATGGGGTTATCATTTTAAGTCGGTTCTGCTGCTTTCCAAAGACTATGAAATAACTGCACAACAGGGGAAAGGGTGCTCACAGGCACAGCTCTGTCCTGGCTGTGCATCGTCTCCTACTGAAGATCTAGACGTAAGGACTAATGCGCTTACAAAAAGCCTCTGCAAATAAATGATTGCAAGGCAAGTATCTATTAAGAGACAAAATCTCACTCATTCATTTAAAATTAGGTGTTTTTAGGCAGGGAAGTGTCCTCTGGAAGTCCTCCAGGCAGGGCTGGTAGGGGTATTTTCAGTCCCTCCTGCTGAACCGCTCCAATGTCCACAGGCTCACTATTGTCTTTGAGGAGTGATTTAATGAAATAAGCTGAAATCGAATGTTTTGTTTTGGAATGAAAACTTTGATCAAAAACATCCATTCCTGTGCCAAATTTTCATCTTCTAGCCGCAGATTGATTTTTAAAAACACTTCTAGGTGGTGAGGTTTCTAAAAGTCTCTGCAGTGAGTAGATCTCTGGCCAATAACCAGAATTTCACATCATGGAGAGTCCCGGTGTGTTATTTGTGTCACAAGTGGTGTGAAGAATACATGAGGCTTTTCTTTTATGTCTCATTTTCAGCCTTAGAAGTAGGGAATGCTTCTGGAAGGAATTTTAACTATCACTAACTAAAAATAATAGGAATTAATTGCATGAACCGTTGCATCAGTTGAAATCATTAGCTTCAATACATGGAAAAATTCTGCAAAGAATGAGTATTCTAATTTTGTCTGAGAAGTTTAATTTCGTAAAATGTATGACCGCACAATTCAATTAAAGCCGATGGAGTTGAGCTAACGGAGAATTTAAACTCAGAAGAATAAATCTCTCTCTTGATCTTTTAGCAGAGTTTCAGTAGATCAGTCTGTTGGTGGGGCTGTCAGTTCATAGAAGTCAACTGCATTTGCTCTGGAAAAGAGCAAAGGAATAATTGTAAATGCCTGTACCCAAAGTTTTTTAAAATATACTTTTCTTTCATGCCTGGATTTTCTATTTCATTGTGGGGTAAATGTATAAAGTATCTGAATTATGAGGAAAGAGTATCTGAAATATCAGGAAAAGGTTCTGCACCCAGAGGGTGGTCGGGCACTGGGACAGGCTCCCCAGGGCAGTGGTCATGGCACTGAGCCTGTAAGAGTTCAAGAAGCGTTTGGACAACACATTCAGACACATGGCCTGATTTTTGGGTGGTCCTTTGGGGACCTAGGAGTTGGTCTCGATGGTCTTGGTGGGTCCCTTCCAGCTCGGATATGCTGTGATTCTGTGACTTTATGAACTAGGCGAAATTTCCCTTGTGACCTACTGCAGTTTGGAAAGCGTATTGGGATGTCTCCAGGTAAGAGGGATGAGATGGGTATTACTTGGAGGAAGGGGGAAAATAGGCAAAATAAGAAATAACTGAGTGCACACAGTTTGCTGTGTATTTTCTGTAGTGCTTATGTTAGAAATAGCAGGTTCCTAATGAAAGCCACTTCTCCTATTACCACGTTTCCTTGCCCTTGGCAGCAGCACAGAGGTCAGACAATTCTTTGGTGACCTCTCTGATGCGCTGAGCACAAACACACTTTTCTTTGGCCCAGGCACGCTGTGCCTCCATTCCCACTTGTTTCTTCAATAAACCTACTTAATGTGTCAGCTATAGAAACCTGCCACTCGCCTCACTTCTGCACGCTGCCTCTCTGGCTCAATATATCTCACCGAGGAGCCTGGCAGTTCAGGAGAGCAATGTGAGTGCTCTCTTAATTTCCAGTCTATACCTTTGGCAATTAGTGGCAGGAGTGTGGACAGCCCTTGAGGGCAGACACAGAAGCAGTATAACGTATGTGATACAGAGTCTAGGCAGTCCTACAGATTTATGTAAATTAACACAAAAGTGAACATGATGTTTCTCAGAGTATATAGGCATGTCTTTAACTCTCATTAGGTCTTAAATTCTGGGTCTGAAAGCCCCTAATTCACGTTTTTCTTACGTGTTTGATTCTCCAAACACCTTGCAAAGCTGTATCTTTTTTATGCGTATTAAAGGTCTGCTAGAAACAAGTGGGAGCAGACAGAGGGACCTGCGTGGGGTGGTCTGGGTCACAGATCAGGTCACAGGCAAATGTTGACAGCCAGACTCCTAAAAAGATGTTTGGTTTCAAATGCATGCCTGGGTCGGGAAGCTCTGCAAGGACGGTAGGCCATACACGTAAATAAGCTGAAAATGAGACAGACAGCTTAGTCGTGATGAAATTCCAGTTGTGCAGGGAGCCAGCAAAACCCTGCTGCGCTCCATTGCTCTGCCATTAAGCGCTTCTTTTGACCTGCTGCATGCACCCCATGGAGAGACGTTTCAGCCCTAGCGAAGACCGTATTATAGGCACTGAGATTTTGTCCATGATGCCATCAGAGTCCAAGACAGGTTCCTTCAGATGTTCCACACGATGAGGATTTATAATTATATATAAATTATATATACATATATATATATATTTATGTATATATAATGTATTAGATATGAAATATAAGTAATAGAAAATACAAATACAAAATATAAATAAAATATAAATAAAATATAATGCATATATTTATATTTTATATTTACATTTGTGCGTGCCTATTTATGTACGAGATGTACATGAGCTATTCTCTCACAACGGTTCCAGGATCAGGGGTTGCCTGAAGGTCAAAGGGAATAAGGAGAATTAAAGGCAACAAAGCAGTGAACTCCATCAGCTCTTCCACCCAAACTGTGCAGCACTGGCACAGACACAGAGAGGTGTTGGGACTTGTCTTGTCTCAAGACAAGTCGGAGAGGCTCTGCCAAACAGACCCTGTCAATCTGGGCGAGGGAGAGAGAATGGAGCACCTCCTAATCAGATTATGATGATAACACCAAAATTTTAAGTTTAATTTAATTCTCCTCTATGGAAAGTGTCTGCGGGGCATGCGGCACGTGTATTAGAGACTTGTTCAGTGCTATGCCACCTGTGGTTCCCAGCAGCTAAAGGATGCAAGATTATCTATACCCTTCTCTCCTTTAGTGTTAGCTCTAATAAATCACATTTTAAATGATACCTCTTAGAGTCTTTTTTACTGTTATCGTAATGGACCCACACCTTAGGGTGCAAAACAATCGTCCTCTAGGATGAAAGGCTAGAGGCCTGCACCTTATAATTGCTATCATTACCATTACGACTGCCTTAGGCTTTTCCACTCCTATTTGGGCTTACATATGTAGACTTTGGAGTTTGAAACACTAACATCGGAGCATTTCATGATCTCATTTCCCATCGTTATTCCAAAGCAATCCAGTCCTAAGCAGTAGGTGAGCATAAATACACTCTAAAGCAACTACAGTTGTAACACTGGAGAAATATACCTCATTTTATAAAAGAATTATGCACTGCCTCATGAAATTAAACAGGATATATTGTTTGGACAAGATTTCTCTGTGCGAGTCTGGACCTTACTGAGAGAGCCAAGCCGATTAAACCAGACCACTTGTAGCATCCAAGCTGCTGTTGAACTTCTAAGAAGCAGGCAGACACCTTGTGGGTTTGCCTGCTGCACATGCGCACGCTCAAAAAGCAATCAAATACATTCAGGGACAGAGAAATCTATCGGGCACTATTAGATCAGATATGACATCTGGCTCAAAAAGTCTCTAAGGCCTGAGATGGCAGCAACCGAGAAGGTAGTTTTGAGGAATTAGCAGAGTGTGGTAGCCCAGTCCCGATAGCCTTCTCATAAACATCTGCTCCTATTGATGCTTAGGGACAAGACGCATCGACCTTCTGCCTGATCCAGTACATCTGTTAGTTCTTTTGCATTAGTTTTGGGGAAGCAGGCTTGAATTACTGAGGTGAAGAAAGAGAAGCAAACTGGAAAAGACAGCATTAAAGTGTGCAGGTTCCTGGAATGCAGTTTATTAATGTTGCTCAGCAGATAGAAGTCAAAATGAAAATGCCTGTCTGGTAGCCTCTAAAATTTGAAATTTTACACAAACAGGTTTAGGTAAAAAGCTTTATGTATACAGAACAATGTGAAGCTAATTTGTTCCTGGCAAATAAAATAGCTTGCAAACCAGAGATCGGTGATGTGTTTTTATGGGGTGATGACTGTTTTCACTGAAGTGAAGTGACCCCAGGGAGGTCGACCTTTGTGCTCATGGACGAGTCAGTTGGGCCACGTTCACGTGCATTGAATCCCCATCCATTATCCAGTGCTACCAAAGCTTGTGGACTGCTAACCGTGACTCCCATGAACCAGTGATGCTTAGGACCTTCACCTTTTGGTCACTAGGTACTGGGCAGTCATCCAAAGACTGCCACACATGCTTTTTCTAAGGAGGTTTTTTGTCCTGAACTTATTTAAAGGAATCTGCAACAACTGGAAGCATTTTGGATAGAGGCCTTCTATGCATGAGTTGTTAGAGGAGGAATGCCATCTCCCCGGAACAGCAGGACCGGTGCTGAAGAAGACTGAGCAAGGAGCAAAGCAGGAGAGCTCAGAAGGAGCAGAATGGCTGTCACACTGGATTTGGCTCTGGAGGAGGAAAAGAAGGACAGGATACCATTAGGCCTGACTTGGGGAGACAGGAAGAAATGGATACCTACCAGCCTGACACCAAATTTCAAAATATTCATATGAAATCTGCACCCTTCGTATTTTGTGCTCATACTGCTGATATGGCCAAGCACGTAACTGCAGTATTTCTGTCTGGGAGAGACGGCACTCTTGGGCATGGCTGGCGTATTTATCATCTGCCTTTAATGTGCCCGGCTTTACTGTGCATGTACAATGAATCCTGTGGCTGGCACAGGCCTATTGCTGACTGACATAGTAGACCCAAGCTGCAGGCAGTATCTCTGTCACTTAGGTTTTATACTGTCCTTGTCACTAATATTTACACCCAGGGCTGACTTAAGGCACAAGTCTACCCAACATAAACCAGAGGCAGTGCCTTGAGTGGGGTCATAAATCCATCAGCCCGCGCTCAGATGGTGTGTGTGATATGCCTTTATGCAGGTCATCAACGTTCAGGGCACCAAAACAGAGACAGGCCCAAAGTATGAGCATGTGGATATATGAAAAAACAAACATACCATTCCACAAAATGCCAAACAAACCATGCTGACTCGGACACTGTTATCACAGCAGCTGCTATGTGTTAATAAAAAAACAACCTATCCATGACATAGTCCCTTTAATGGTGTAGGAGACACACCAAGACGTTCCCTCCCCACTACTGGATAGGAAAAGGCTTCTCAATCCGACAGAATCAAAGCTGTGGTTTTAGTAAGTCTCTGCATTTATTCAGTTGGTGAACAAACAAGCTATTAGTGCAGGCTGTTTTCAAGCAGGAACTACATCATGGTGAATCTGCAAATTACAAATGGTTGTTATAATTAATCACTATAGCAGGGATCACTCCCCTCTTCCGTATGCTGGTTGTTCTCTCCCACAGGCTTTTTTGTTCTGTACAACTAACTTTAATGACTGTAATTGCATTTCTGAGCCTATGGGCAATCCCGAACACTCACAATTTAATGTTAGTGTATAGAAAGCAGCAAAAAGAACTTGTTCTATTGACTCAGAGTTAGTGAAGCAATGCAACAGTGAATAGCAATACTGGCAGGTGGACTTGGGAAGAATTATAATACAACTTTTTTCATCCACAGATCTTGTACTCAAGGATATAACCTGGCTGTGGAATTGCATTAAAAAAAGTTTTTATCCAGGAATTTTAGGATGACCCAGACAATTTGATCCATTCCTGGAAGAACACAAAAAGGTGATAGAAATGCTGCTACAATGACTTCTTTGTTCTTTTTTGAAAACATGGGGGGTAGTGTTGAATCTACTCTCCTGAACTAGTATTTTGTCTGCAATTACTTCTGAACCAAGAAAAATGCAATACTATTGATTTAGAGTCGTCAGTGTCACAGAAATATTCCATGTCAATCAGTTTTTTTACATTTTTTTTGGTAAAATCCTTTAAAATTTGTTATTTGGATCTGAGTACAACAGTGAATTTCTTGTGAGGGTGTTGTATTTCTTTATCAGATTATTTCTGTGGCCAGTTGTATGGCAATGGCAATGTAATATATATGCCAAGTCATAACATATGCTTGCAGGCATGGTTAAAATAAATAATTAAATAAAAAAGTACAAGTTTCCTGCAACGCTTTGTGAGCTTGGCTTGCAGCTCAGGAGCACAGAGCTAGAAGGACGGGAGCACTGTTACTCCTGCAGAGTTCCTCTCCTTCCAGCAGCGTGGTGAGACCATCCAACACCCTCTCCTGCAGCAGCAGCAGCTAGTTTGGCTTTCTAAAAGTAGGGCATAGGCAAAATAGACAAAAGGCTGTGTATTTCTGCTGTTCCAGCAATCCGCTGCCCTAATTGTGTGATTATTTTGCCGCTGCCTACAACTTGTCCTGGCTCATAAGCATGTGATCAAGGCTGACCCTGAGGGTCTTTAAGTGATTAAAGCAGCTCTTGATTCTTTGGACAAGAACCGCAAGTTATAAAGCTTTAAGTCTCAGGAAGGGAAATAGATTAAAAATTATTTGGTTTGAATTCTTATCTGTTTTAAGATCTCACGAGAAGATGATGTGGACCAGAAAATTTTTATCACAGTCATGTGTATGATACAACATACAGAAATTGCATCTGAGACACATTGTTAGCTTCAGAGCTGTGGTAAAGGAATAGAAACATAAACCAACAAGCAGTTTGTCTAAGGAATTTTGAAGAAGCCATCAGGGAAACTCTGAAGAAGAAAACACACTGCACATATCCAAACATTCTTCAAAACAAAGAGGGACAAACTGATTTTTTCATGCTGTAGCTGTGAATTAGCTTTGTTGGTTTTTGTTTGTTTGGTCAGTTGGTTTTTGTCCATATTGATAGAAAACTATAGATGCTTTTAAAGCTGATGAAGAATGAGCTTTGTAACTGTGTACTAAAAGCAAAAAAAACCTTCATCCCTGAGTAGAATCACCTCTGACATTCTTCAACATGTAGATTCCAGATGTGGTTTGTGACTTCCTTGCTTGAAACCCTAGGATCCTCACCCCATAAATTATCCAGCTACCAAGGTATACTGCTATATGTAGAGCGTTCATATCGGAGAAAGCACTTCTTGGCTTGGAATAAAATGTTAAGCATGTAATTGTCTCAGAAACTTCCTTTAATTTTCTGTAGCTTGAGTCATTGACCAGACCCCCGCTGCCCATGATGTCCCAGATCCGTAATTTGGCTATGCCTGCAGTTCTCACAGTTGATCTTGAGACAGAGAGGTTAACATTAAACAAAGCAGGTCTTCGGGTGCAGCAGCCTGGTGAATGAAGGGTCTTCACAACACTGGTGAAAAGTCTCCAGGGAAATTGACAGAAGTGATGAACTTGAGCTAAGGGACATAACACACTTCTGCTGATATGAACACAAAGTGTGAAAAAGGCAGTGAAAACTTAGGAAGATTGGAAGAACCCCTCTGTTTATTGGACCTTGCAAAGTATGCACAGAAACTGGGAGTGGACCTTGTTCCTATGAACTTCTGAGGTACCAGGCGAGAAAACAGACTCATCTTACTGAAACCACCAGTATCTTCTTAACATCCATTTTTACATTAACATTTCTCTCCATTTCACCCTATCTCTCTCTCATCAGAGGATATTTTGAAGCCTCTTAATACTGCACCATCGAATGCTGTATGAGTGTTGGAACAGATGCGATTCTGTGGTCTCTTGAGATGTATAATCATCCATTCCCTCTGCTGCTGTGACTGTACAGGGAAATGAAGCAGTGTCTGCTGTGTATCCTGTGTAGATGTGATATGATAAATGTATTGCAAAAACGTGTCTGTAATGAGCACTTTATTCATGTCCACAATATTTTAGTTTCTAGAGATTTGCTATTGATCATAGCAACTAGTATTCATCTGTGAATCTGACAATATCAGTCACTGTATTTTAAATCCACATATTTGTGCTCAATGGTACCAAAAGCAATAAACTTTTCCTCAGGGCTGTCAGCAATCCAGCTCATTTGTCATTTTTAAATGGACACCTGAGATATAGATTCTGTCCAAGCAAAGCAAATCAATACAGTCAGTTACACTAAATGCATTAAAACAAGGATACTTGAAGGGGGGAAAAAAAAAGTTGTTGTAGCAAAGGAAATGATGGAGAGGTGTGAGCTACAGGCATGGTGAAGGTTGGGAAAATGGCAGCAAGTTTAATCTGTGCCTTGGTAGTGAAGAAGAGGTGGAGAATCAGATGAAGGGAGCTATGAAAGGAAGGATAAGGCTGAGGAAGGAACTGAAGAAAAGCCAAAGAGGTAGGCTTAGGAAAGAAAAAGAAGACAAAGTAGGGGATCTAAGATGGGCCCTGAGTTGAATCAGAGGAACTGGTCAAGAAACCATTACACAGATGCTGGGCTGGCCTGGAGGGGAATCTTGCTTCTAGACCATTTGATTTAAGACCAGTGTTCTGGACTTTCAAAGCAGCTGGGGGATGTTACAGCCCATATCACTTGCACTGCTATCATGGCTTTAGTACAGAAATAAATGTCATGAGAAAAGCAGCTTTTGCAACAGCCCAGCTCTTGTAAATGGCGAAGACAGAAAAAGAATCTCACACCTATTTTTACAGATGTAGATGAATGCTTTGAAAGGTCAGGTTTTACTTTCTTTGTGAGCATTACACAGTGGTCACTGGTGGAGGTAGGTTGTAGAACTAGCTGAAGTGATGGTGGATGCCAGTGCTTTATTTTTCACTTCAAAGTGTTTACGTTTGATGGTAACCAAAAGAATATGTTTTACCATGGGGTTGTAAGCAATCCAGCTCCTCTTACATTTAAAATGGACATTTGAGACAGATTCTGCCCCAGCAGAGCAGACTAATGCAGTCTGTTGGACTAAATGAATTAAAACAAATGTACTTGGATGGAAGAACAAAAAGATGCCTCAGGAAGGGAAACGATACAGAAGAAAGGAGGTACATGCAGCAGCCAGGGAATCAGGCTTTGTCTTTAACCAGAAATAGCCAATGTGATCCATGAAGATCATCATTAATCCAACTTTAATAACGTGTTGTCATCAAAAGAAATGACCTCTGCTCCTAATCGTGGAGCACAGTAGAGCAGAGGTCCTGAAATGGGTAGGCTATGTAAGGAACCTTATAGGTGAGTCACTAGGCTGCAGCTGGTTCCTTCTTCTCCTTTCTTTATTCATAGATCAGAGATGGTGTAATTCTTCAAGATCAATACAAGGAAAGAAAGCAAAGAAGTGCATTTTTATTTTATTTACATTATGTGAATCCGAATCCGAGAAGAATAGGCAAGTGATGACAAAGTGGTTAAGGTCTCTCACTGTGATTCCAGAGCTCGTGTCCCTGGCAAACCCATCCTGTAGGCTGTCTTGCAATCCCTGTCTGGAGCTGATCACACAGGTCGGACGAGTGATGGGAGCCTCATCTTTGTGACACTGCCTTTACACACGCCTCTGCGCACGTGCTGACCCCACTGCTCAGTCGAGGTTTGGTAAGGAACCCAGCAAAACTACAAACCGAGGGGGGGCTAATAGGTTTCAACCTGAATGGAAAGGAAGCCTTGAAAGTTTAGGGCTGCTCGTTTGTGAGGACTGAGAAAAGCCCTGCTGAGGAAACACTTGTTTCCTACAGAGGAGGGAGGGATATACCCACAGCGTCACCTCCAGGCAACGCGCTCCTCCTGCCTTTGCTCTGGGACGGAACCGAAGAACATTCAGGGACACAAAGCTTTGTAGCCAAAGCCAGATCTGATTCCGGAGAGAGAGCAGCAGCTGGAAGGGAAAGGGAGATTTAATTTTACTTATTTATCTTTCCCTGCGAGGGCCGGGCGGAGGGGCGGTTTCCCGCCCAGCGGCCGCCCCGCTGAGGGGAGGGCGATGGCGGCGGGCGGGTTCCCCCCTTCGGCTCCTTCCCTCGGCTCCTTCCCTCGGCTTTTCCCGTGCAAAGGGGGGAAATTTGGCGCTTTGTCGCAAACCACAAGCGGTGCTCGAAGCTTTCTCACCCGGGGCGGTGAGCTCAGCGGGTTCGGCCTCTCCCTTTAGGCTCCGTGTGCTTGTTTTACTTTTCTCCTCCTCCTCCTCTGAAGGCAGGTCTGTGAAACCTTCTCTCGCAGGTTTCAGGGCAGGTTTGAAAATGCTGTGGCTTTGTTTTTTTGCATTGCATGAGAAGCGTTCACCTGCAGACCACTTCTAAATAAACGCTAATGTCTGTGTATCTCCGGTCGTTGTGTGAAGAAAGATACTTGCGCTGCTTGCCCATCTCCCAATGAACAAACAGGTTAGTACCTAAAATAAGCGGGTTTGATGTTTCAGGTAACTTGGAGAAAGGAATCTCAACATATAATATGCACTGGCATTCGTACAGATGTATATTTAACTGGTTAAACTCAAAATGCTGGTGGCATGAAGAAGTTTAGTCAGCTTTTCTTTGCAGACAAGCATTTCTTTTGCTTGAACTGAGGCGTAGAAAATGAGCTTCCAATATACCTTTGTGTGGTCCACGATGCTTAACTGGCTGTGGAAAATACATGGTTGAGTTTCTGTCTTGGTTCAGAAGAATGTTTTAATAACGGAATTCAACTGCTTTTTGATACTTAATTGAAATCTTATTTGGCTTTTTGCTAGCAAGCACGGGATGTTAGCTCCAGTGAGTTACTTGCCTTACACCTCTGTTCAACCCCCTCTGGTACCTGTGTAGATTTCAGTGAACGTGATAAATATTACTGTGTTGCCTAGGATGTGTGAGGCCTGGGTGAGGCTGTCTAAAATTGGGTGCAGCCCTGCACTTCTGCCCCAGTTACGTGAAATCTTACACCGAGTTGTGCAGTTCAGGTCGCAAGGTGTCACCTGCGTGGTGACTTCAGGAAGGCACAGAGTGTAAGGTGTCCTCCTTCTGACACAAAGCCTGTTGCTGAAACTGGAATTTACGTGTTATTCTCCGATGAAATTGTCCTGTTTGCTAATGGGACAAGATTGTAAGAGGAACGTTTTAAGCTCCTTTACCCAGTATGCTCCCTATCCGAAAAGGTTTTTGAAAAGAGAAAATGTGTCTAATGAAGGTGAATCCCAGTATGAGAACTTCAGCAAGCCAAGATTTCAGTATCTCTTTGACAGGAAGGATATACCAGAAAACGTTTCAGCAGTCATCATGGGTGTTCTTGAGTGTTAATAGTATAATAATTATTGCTCCTCTCTTTAGTAGTGCTTTAGTTGTTCAAAGACTTCTTTGCCCTGAGTTTTTTTTTCCCCCTTGATAATGACTTGCCTTTACCAGCACTAAGTGGCAGTGCTTTGATCCAGCAATGAATGGTATAAATTAGATTACAAGCAGGTAAGTTCTCTTTCAGTCACCTTTCAATCATGGACAAAACAGGCTGAAGAACTCACAGGGCTCAGAATATGGAAGCTGTGTGAAGAAGCACTTTGTTCTGCCCTTCTCCCTTAGCCCTCTGGCTCTGGTTGGAGCTAAGGAAACAGACGATGTGCTGCAGGTACAACGGGCTGACACAGGGTGCTGTGGCCAGGGACTGTAGACCACATCTGGCCTCCTGTCCTCTGCACAGATAGGCACTGACAGTTGCTGGAACATCTGGTCACCTCTGTGCCCGGAAAAGTCACTGCAATATCATCAGGATGAAAGAATTAGGAGACGGGATAGATCATGCCAGACTAACCTCATACTTCCATACCAGAGTAACTGGTTTCTCAAAATGAGAAAGTCAGGAAAGTTCTCCTTTTTGTCTTCCTCTGAAACTTCTGTGCTTGCCACCTACCACTTCTTTCCTCCTCAACGCCTGTGGAGCATAAGAATTTTCAATATGGGGGTTTTCAGACTTGAGGGCCTTTTGGAGTGATGAGCTGTCGGGCTAGGGACATGCAAAAATAAAGGATGGATAGGAATAACAGGAAACCTCAAAAGCATTTGAATTCTGGAAAACATTTCTAGAGGTTATAGACACCCTTATCTCCAGTGTGCACGCTTCATGTCACCTTTGTATTGGTCTAGTATAACTACACTTCAGATGTATGTGGATTTAATACTTATCCTGGCAAGATCTTTGAGTTAAACTGTTTATTTTTACTTTTTGAGCAATACAGAAAGATGATAATAGGCTCCACATTAATATGTGCACAGACATACACACGAATCTACTTCACGATCGCATGGGCAGTTAGAAGACAGGTGCCTACTTCAGTGTTCTTAAAACCTTCCTAGATCCTTGTGAAAGCAGCCTGTGTCTAGTATAGCCCATGACCTGGCGTTTCTGGCAGGAACTGCGTTCAGCAGCCGCCAGCATTGTGTCTGTGTGGCTGTGTCTCTGTCACAGGCACACATGGGCTGGATGAGGGTGCCCTAGCTCCGGCCTGCCCACTGCGCTCTTCTCCTCAGGGCCTCAGGTCTTACACACAATCACGGAATCTCTTCACACTCCTTAAGCGTTTCCCTTTTTGTTGTTTCAGGATGCTCACCCGAACTCCAAGTGTTGTTGCCCAAGTGTTCCTTCTTCTAAGTATAATTCTTGTCATTGCTATTGCAGTGATTCAGATAAATCAGCAAAAGATCCTCTCCCCAGGGCTTAAGGTAAGCCTTAAAATAGGTAAGGACAGAGAACAATGTTTTGAATTGATATTTAATAATGTTCCTTTGTAAACAGTGTTTTGTGGGGTAATGTGAGTGACTTTACAGACACAAATTAATGATTCATCACATCTTTGTCATGGGAAAACTGAGGCTGAGATAAAAAGAGAATTGGCCAAGATGACAGAGTAAGTCACTTGCAAAGCAGGAAAAGCGTTCCCTGGTTCAGTGTCTGTGATGCCTATCGCACAAAGTCTTCTCCAAGACTGAAAGGCCAAACACAAAAAATGCCACTGTTTTTTTTTTTTTTTTTTTTTTTGTCTGAGATTGGAAGTAATTTCAAAATAATTTTGAAGTTATTTCAAGTATATTCTGGAGCTGAAATTCTGCTCTCAAGCACCGCTTGAGAGGAAGGCTGTGCTGAAATCATTGCGAACCACTCCTGAGGATCATAAAGCATTCAGGCTGTAAGTGTGCATTTTCCTGATTTACCACACGTTGGGACTTGCTATGACTTCTGGCTATTGACAGAAGCAAAGTCGCTTCATGAGGAGGGGCAGAGCAAACTGAAAAAGACAAACGCAAAGAGTCTGGGAAGTAGGTTCAGGCTTTGCCGTGTGCTGCAGGTACTTCAGTGAGAGAAAACTGAAGACAAAGCTATAGAAATGAGCTTTCCAGAGAAGCCCTGCAGTCTGGACAATAGCTACCAGCATGTGCAATTTGTCAGATCCTTCTTGGAAGTCCTGTCTGCCTTTCCCTCTGCTATGTGTTTAACTGGCTGGTTCACATAGTGATAGGCTAACGTCTCGCTACACTTCATGAGATTATGAATACCTTTGCCTTTGAATAATTTCTTTTTTTTGGCCTAAAATCTGTATTCGGAAACCAGTTTTATGTGTTTGTGTGGTGTGGCAGGGTGTGTGTGCTGGGATCTTGCATGGGGACACGGTGCCTCAAGTTTACTACTCCCTGTTGTGCCCCAGATCTCTGCTCGGAGCAGTCGTACATCCTCACAGTTTTCATGCCAGGCAAGACCGGACTGATGCGTAGGCTGCTGACACGAAGTACATCGCCTGTGTTTGTCACTAGCTCGGTTTCACATTCAGAGTGACAAAAATGTCCACCTTGCTCCTCTAGTCCAGGTGAGACCCATCTGGAGCTGGTTTGGATGGGCTGTCAGCCTGCCTGTGTGGAAAACTGCAGTTGGTATGGAGGGCCATATGCTTGACTCCTGAGACATCGAGTAGTCCTCAGTGAACGATTAACACTTGCAAGAAGTAATTCTTCAGGAGCAGGGAGGACCTTGGTATGGCAGTGTGAAACCCTCCGGTACTTACCTGGTGTTATGGAGCCTGGAGATGGTAGTGTCCTGAAGTTTGTGGTGGATTAATATGGCAATAGCATGATGAAAACAGAGTTTCCCTTTGTAAATGGCCTTGACCTTCTGCTTCTGGCTCTTCATCATGAAACGGTAACAGGTACTGAAGCAGAATTGGAGTTTGTGTTATCCGTGGCGTAATAGGTCTTTTCCAGGATGCATGTAAAGTGTCCAGATTCATTCCTTTGTGGCATAAAAGATATTTTTTCCTTGGTGACGTGGTTGGTGAAGAAGTCCAGAACTGTAAATGATGCTAGCTCTGAATGTAATGAGCCCTTGTACCAGCTGAAAAAATAATCTGCTTGCCTACTGGTGCTGTGTGAACCAATATTGTTTCAGCTGCTCTTTGGGCTGTGATTCTGTTACTTTCAGGAAGCAGGATGGGAAATGCAGGGAAATGCTGAAGCAGGAGGATGGAAATGGGTCAAAATCCTCACGGTTAGCTGAAGCAAAAATACTATTTTCCAGCTCTCTTTGGGCATGATAGTTAGCACAAAAAATAGCCAAGTTAAAAGCTTCTGGTTGCACTCGGAGCTGACTGAGACTAGGTTTAATGAATAGCCCTTGAGTAAATTCACCATTAGTGCATTACGTGTCTGCAGAGTGCTCGTCTGTCTTTTGAGGAGGGGGAACACGCTTCAAGTGGCTTTGCTGAAATGGTGCTTGAACGGAGCCCGACGGCCTAGCGGATTGATGGTGGCTGTGGAACCTTTTACCCTGTAGTTGATCAAGTTAAATACCAGCTGGGTAAATGTGAGCGAAGTTTTCATTATCTAACAGCCCTCTGGGAGACGGACTGATATTAGTGGTAATTCTTTTGAGGGCCGTGAGTTCGTAGGATTACAGAAGCAGCGACCTTCCCCGGCCAGATCTGAGGCTCTCCGGGGAGGCAGTGTGATGAAATGGATCGGTCTGCTGCTGCAGCTGCTGATGCTGCTTTGCAGCCAGGTGGAGGCTCTCCTTTTGCAGTATTGTTAGGCTCCTTCTGTCTTCTTTTAACACAGAAAAAATGCTGACTGAGCAGTGAGCCCCATTAATGTGCACTTCCTACCAGTCAGATGATTTTGGAAGAGGGGAACAGCTGAACTTCCTCTGGGGGATCCCAAAGAGGATAAACAAAACTGCAGTTTACTTTCACCACATCCCAGAAGGCGGGGGTGGGAAGGGACCTCTGGAGGCCACCTGGCCCAGCTCCCTGCTCAAGCAAGGCCACCTGGTGCAGGTTGCCCAGGGCACATCCAGGCAGCTTTTGGAGATCCAAGGAGGGAGACTGGGCAGCCTGTGCCCCATCACCTGCACAGCACAGAAGTGCTTTCTGGTGCCCAGAGGGAACCTTCTGCTTTTAGTTCGTGCCCACCGCCTCGCATCCTGGCACCGGGCACCACCAAAAAGGGCCTGGCTCCATCTTCTTTGCAAAATCCCTTCAGATATTTATGCAGACTGATGAGATCCCCCCTGAGCCGCCTCTTCTCCAGCCTGAACAGTCCCAGCTCTCTCCGAGGAGAGGTTGTTGGGTCCTTTCATCACCTTGGTAGCCCCACACTGGACTCCCCCCAGTACGTCCAGTTCTCTCTTGTACCCGGGGGTCCAGAACTGGACACAACATTGCAGGTGCGGCCTCACCAGCTTTCCTTCATGCAGTTTGCCTGCCTGGTTGCCACAGTTCTCTGCTGCCACAAAAGGTGGGGAAGAGGGTAAGACTGATCTGGTGGGCAGTGGAATGAGTTGGAGAAGCCTGTACTTTAATCCTGCAGAGTGCCCAGTGACTTGGGGCAGGTCATGGTAGTATTTTTCGTTTATTTCATAAATAAACTTGGGGTAATATCGATTCTCTTTCCCCTCCTTGTTGTCTCGCACTCTAGCACAGGCCATTTTCAGAGCTAGACTCTCACGTGGACTGCCTAAGCCACTCAAAGGAAAAGGTTTACGGGAAAATTAGAAAAGAACCAGGCTTGTTTCATCAATCTACCTGTGGGCTATTACACATTTTTACCTCTTTGCTCGTGACTTTATGGATCCCTGGGGCATCCTTGAATCTAAAGCCTGTGCTTAGGTATCAAGCCCTTCGCTATCCAGTGAGTGTAGTTGGGATAATGGAAAAGCAATTTGCTGCAGAATTGGGTCTTAACGCAGTGCTATAAATGTGTCTGTGTGGATTTTGAACCTGATGCGGAAGGGAGATGAGCACTCTCCATTTCCAGTGAATTTGTGACTGAGGACATAGAGCATGCTCTTTGTGTTGCACCCCTTGTTTTGCTCCTCTGATGGATTTCTGTCTAAGCACCTGACACTAGCCAGGTAAACATTTACTCTTGTAAATATTTACAAGAGTGTGCCTGCACTTCCTAAAGGGTCTGATGATGAAAAGCACAGCTGCACACAGGCCTTTATGGTGTCACCGTTTGTCTCTTGCTGTTTGTCTCCTAATCTGTTATTTTTTCTCCCCAGTACGGAATAGTTCTTGATGCTGGATCCTCACGGACTACAGTCTATGTCTATGAATGGCCAGCAGAAAAAGAAAACAACACGGGAGTAGTGAGCCAAACCTTCAAGTGCAACGTGAAAGGTATGCTCAGGCTGCAGTGCCTTGTTTCTTTCTAGCCTCCAAGAAGAGGTTAGCTGAGAGCTTGTATTTTGTTTTGTTTTCCATTGTGTTCCCTTTTCAGTGCTGGGGAGCAAGCACTGTTAAGACTGTATCTATATCTTTCTCTTGCACAGCATCAGTCCTTCTCCTGTTGATACAGTAGGATGCTCTGATTTCCAACAGAGAGAGGAAATTATAGCCAAACCTGGTTTACTCCACTGCAGCACGTGATTGGTGCAGACAGAATTTGATTTCCAGAGAGTCAGGCCCTGTAAATGCTTAGACCTTGTGCACTGGAATAATTTCTAGTATAAAATATATTGAAAATAGCTTGGAATAAAAAGTCTTTTGTGAAGAATGGGAAATTATCCCTGGTTAGATGTTTGACATGAATTTTGGTGGGGGCAAAAATGGATGCCAGCTCGGCTACTGAAGTTTGACAAACTAGCTTTTATTTTCCAGCAGAGTTAGTGGTGTTTAAAGAAACCTTTGCTGTTTGAGTCAGGATTCCTAGAGAAACAAGGCTTGTGCAGTTTATCTGGAATTATTCAGTGATTACTCTGAAAGAGGCAGCTGAGGGGGGATTATGCAAGGCACGCAGCAGCTGAACAGGAAGAGCTTGTCTTAGAGCTACAGAGCCTAGAAAGCCGGGAAGCGTCTAATGAAATTACCAAGTAAAATAGCTCCACTGCAGAACTGTTTCTAACAGGATGTCAGAGCTGTGTCAGGTACCCCAGTGTAGGTGGGCCTTTGACTCAGGAAGCCCTGTGCGGTGCTAGAAGGTGTCCCATGGCAAGTACCACTGGCTACCTGCCTTGTCTTTTGCCTGAGGTTTTGCACTGATTCCTTTCAGAGAGAGAGGAAGCTGAGCTGTACTGACTTTTGCTTAGACTCCAGTATCGTCAGGTACCTGCTTTAAGAGTTCGTTGTGGATTACTTCATAGTAACTTTCAAAAGTCTTGGTCAGCTTCAGCAACACATCCAGCCAACTCCTTGCCCCCCAGGTGGTCCACGCATCAAACCCCTGTCTCTCCAGTTCAGAGACAGGGATGTCACGGGGGACAGTGTCAAATGCTTTGCCCCAGTCCAGGCAGATGATATCAGTTGCTCTTCCCCTGTCCACCAGTGCTGTTACCCTGTCATAGAAAGCCACCAGATGGGTCAGGCACGACCTGCTCTTAGTGAAGCCAGGCTGGCTGTCAGCAATCACCTCTTTATTTTGCATGCGCCCTAGCAAAGTTTCCAGGAGAATCTGCCCCATGATCTCGCTGGGCATCTCATCTGGTCCCATGAAGTCTCAGTGCAAATATCGTTGATCTCTGATAATAACTGTGGCACTTGAGGAGAATTTTTCCCTTCTTTTCTCAGTCGTGGTCGTGTGAAGTCCTGCATCCTGCTATGTGTTTGGAGATGGATGTTCCACTTGCAGCCCTGGAGGTCCCTAAGTGGCTGGGGGATCTGCAGGAACAAATGGTTTCTTAACACTACCAACACTTCTATCATCAGCATTAAGCACGTGTGGACATTCTTAGCAATCTTAGAGCAAGGAAAGGAAAACAAATGGAATGTGCACAGAAGAAATGTGCTGTCACGTGCCTGACGGTGTGTCCGCACAGGCTGCAGGAGTGGCAACCTGCCTGCCGAGGAGTTGCCTCGAGGGATACTGGTGTGAGAAAGGTGCAGAGAGAAACTGAGTTACTGTTCTCCTCTAAAAATGACAGAGGAGTACTTTGTGAATTTGCTTTAATTGCTCTAGGTTTTGTTTTTACCTTGGGGGGAAAACAAAAAATTGCAAAACAGAGGAGTGCAAATTGCTGTGAACTCTTCATGTCCAGAGGAGCCTTACCCACAGTGAAGCAATGTACTGCTTCTCATCCAGCGGATAAAATCGGCGTCTTGCACCGCTCCAGGCTTGGGTGGCTCTGCACTGGAGCAGCCAGGGGGTCCTGGGGACAGGTTCCCAGGAGAGCTGTGAGGGGCAAATTTATCTGCTCGCGTTTCTTCAGTGACCCTCTGACCACAGCCTTAGGCCCTTAACCTGCGGGGTGGCTCTGGGCCTACCAAGAGGCAGATGGTCGGGTACCTACTGAACTTGGAAGTCAAATTACCAACTGATTTGTAACTCCTGTGGTATTTTTATGGTGTGGTTTCTGCCTTTGTTAGGTGCCTCTGCCTTGTCTGTCCAAGCCAGCCCCAAATGAAAAGCCTTTCACTCCAGTGCAGTTAGTCTGTCCTGGTCCTAGGCATCAGCAAAGCAGGCGCCTGCCCAAAACAAACGGTCACAGCCCTGTGTCCTGCTCTGCCTGTTCCTAAACCAAGACACCAAGGCTGCTGCCACCAAGAGGGTGTTTGGGGGCTGTTAGACAACAGCAGCTGCTGAGGGAGTGAAACAGCTGCTGCTGATGAGTTTTCCACTGATGCCAGCTTTGTTTTCCAACTTCAGGCCTGCCTGTGCTAGAGTTAAAACTTTTAGAAAGTCTTATTCCAAACCAGGGCTGGAATATCTAATGAAGACATGGTGATGTTTGTGTGTAAGTTCATACTGTGGAAGGAGAAGTGGTGGAAAGTGGAGGCTGTAAAGTCTCATTTTTTTTATTTTTTTCCTTTATTCTGTACCAATGGAAGGGCATATGTGTCTGAACAGAAATGGTTCCTCATTTACCCCTCTGAGAGCTGCCCTCTGCTTAGCCTGGGGTCGGGCTGGTGGGAGAGGTGGCTGGCCAGAGAACTGGCTGGGGTTCTGGCAGGGCTGTTCTCCGTGGGGCAGTGGCTCCGTGGGAATGCCTGGATTTCCCTGCGCGCCGCTTCCTCGGCTGGGGAATTTCAGTAAGGAATGCTGTTACTCACACCCAAGTTAAGCCTGAACAAGTTGAGGTCCTGCTGGTCCTTGGAGCGTTGAGCAATGGAGGAAAGCCTTTGATGTTAATTGCTCAAGTAGTGACGCCTTGCGCAGCACAGTGTGACTCACTCCGGATGTTATAAGGCCTTGGAACCTGGGAGGGCTGTGAAATACCAAGTACCAACCTAGACTTGCACCTCTCTGAGGTCAAGAGCCTTTTGTGTGCATCTGGGAATTTCACCAGCAATTCCCTGCAGAAGCCTCCTTATTTTATTGTCAGTTGGGAGCAATGAGCCGTAGAGGTGCCGTGGTTCCCACAACAGTTACAGCAAAACAGGTTGGGAAATCTTTGTCTTAGGATGTGGAAGGAGGGATTTTCTCCATTTTGGCAGATCAGGGGAATTTTACGTTCATTAGACATCTTCATTTCTACAACATCTGCCATAAGTAAGCCCGTTTTCCTCATGAACGTAGCACTATTGCCATTATGGCGTTAGATGGTTACACTTACATATTTTTATATGCCATACAAATACATACACAAACTGCAAGCAGTTTCAAATACCTTCTCTGTCTCACACAGCGGAGCCAGTCACTGCATTGTTCATTCCTCAAGCAGCCCTAGTTTTCAGCCACCCTGTCCTTGTTTACAGCTACGGGAGGAAAGGTGGAGCCTCTTTCTCATAACAACTGTTTGCATAATTAGGCTAATTTGGAGTTGGCAAAGCAGAATGCAATCAATCTACTTGTTCTCTTTTAGGCCCTGGTATATCCAGCTATGAGAATAACCCAGGAGCCCTTGCCAAACCCCTTGATGACTGTCTGAATAAGGTCAAGGAGAGAATCCCAGTTCATCTGCATAAAAAGACTTCTGTTTATCTGGGGGCTACAGCTGGCATGAGACTGCTGAGGTACAGTGCAAACCTGAACTCCTCTGCATGCGTCCTAGCATAGCAGTCTGTGCAAAAAGAACGTGAAGAATGTCTTGGACAGATTTCTGTCCACTGGAAATTGCTCTTTTGACAAGGAAATGGAGCCCAGCCAACTGAATTCAATTAATGTTCTTGGTAGGGAAAGGAGGGCTGCGTGAAAGTCCTCTGCTGTACCACGCTGAAAAGAAATGCTCGCTTTGCTCTGGGGAAGGCAAGCGTTTCATTCTCTCTTCCAAAGCCATCTTAAAATCCAGTGTTACAGATGTTACGGTGTTATGGAATCAGTGTTACAGATGATGTTTGTGCTTATCTGAGGGCAGCAAAAGCAGCCTAAAGCTACACACTGCAGAGCTTTCTTAGCGCGAATGCGGTGTAATGGGGCTTTTGGGGTCTCTCTGTGGTTTTAGCCGTGGCACAAACTGGTTTTTGTATGTTTGCTCACTGACTGAACAGAGTGGGAAGACTGGGTACCTGGCTGTTCCCTGCAGTAAGCTTCCCCTTTAGGCTAAAGCAGTGCCATTTTCTTTGTTAGGTGATTATAAGGGTTTTCTTGAATTTCTAGTTAGTGAAGAAGAAACACGGAATTGCCTTTCCAGATGCTCAGTGTCTCATGTTTTGTGAATTGCTTAGGTTGCAAAATGAGACAGCAGCCAACGAAGTCCTTGCAAGCATTCAGAACTACTTCCGAGCACAACCTTTTGAATTTAAGGGCGCGCAAATCATAACTGGAACAGAGGAAGGGGTGTATGGATGGATAACAGCCAACTATTTAATGGGCAATTTCTTAGAGGTGTGTGGAAAAAATGCATGCTTTTCTTTTCACTGTTGTGTCTTGTAAATGAAAAGTTTCATTTCTAGTTTCATGTGTATAAGGAGAGGAAATACCTGTTGAAACATGAGAGCTGTAACTCTTAATTTCACACTGCAACATCTGACACCGTCTTGTCCTGGCTGTAACTGAACAAAGGAAACGTAAATGGAAGGATACAATGTGACAGGGGTGTGATAAAGGTAAAATTGTTGACCCACAAAACAGGGCTCTTCCATAAATGACCTCAAGATGCCTCACGCTGAAGAGAAGTTGCATTGCCCTTAAATGCACTGGTATGTTAAAATGTGACGTGTTGACTGTCATGCCAGTGGTGCCAATTAAAGATGTTTCCACCTGCTTTTCTGGGACATACTGCTTCAGGTGGTCGCTGTCTGCAGTTCTGCTGGTGAAGGGTCTGTGCAGCTTTAGGAACCTCCAAATTGTTGGGTAATTTTCGCTCATTTGTCTTAAATAGAGAAGACATTTGTCTTAGGCAGCAAAGTTGAGGTGCCCAAACATGCCTCATCTGAGACAGAAAACACTGATGGAGGTCAATCCAGTGCTGCTGAAAAGCACCAGGCTGTGTCACCAACTGTCACGGCTAGACTTGGGAGCGAAGGTCAGTCAGTGTGTCCTCCTCCTCGTGCAGTGTTACCAGTGTGAAGATCCTTGCGCTGTTCCTTGAACTCACAGCAGTGTCAGGCAGGTGCTCCATGGCAGGGTTTTTTCTTGGGAATTGTTTCATTCCCAGTAAAAACAGCCCCAGGATGACCAGCAACTGCTTGTCCTGTCTGCGTTTGTGGCAACTCTGTGCTGCTCTTAGCATGACTGCACTTCTTCCAGATAGCCTTGCTAGGTCGTCAGTAATTTCAACCAGACCCCCCAGTGTTGTCCACTGTCTGGGCAGGACGGTTCCTGTTCAGTCATGGCAACTAATGAGCAGGAATTGGATGTTGGTGGTCCAGGGGATAGCTCACAATTAATGTGCCGTTGGTTCCCACAAGGTTAAGAAAAATTACATTAGAATCACGTGTTCTGGCACAGCTTTCCTCATTTCATGCAACAATGATGGCTTCGTGAACCTCAGGGTGGTGCCAGTCTTCTACCACCTGCATTTTAATTGTGACAAGAATGGTGCAAAGAGTGGGGCTAAGAGGGGAGTTCTGCTGGGGGCTGTTGAAGGGAATCTTTCGCTGTAGGTTTTTCTCGTAAGCATGTTTGCTAGGCCATAAAGTTTCTTTTCCCTTCTGCATACCTATCACCCTCTGTAAATAATACTACAGTAAATGTGGGGGTAGATATTGATACAAAAATACGTTCTGCTCTGTGACTGTGTGGGTCAAATAAAGAATCTGGGGAGTGTTTTGGGTAACAGGGAGAAGCACCAGCTATGAACGGATAAGATTTATTGCCACTGCAGTTTCAGTGAAGAAAATGTGCAGATTAGGGGTTCTTGTTCCTTTGACTTTGATGAAGATTTTGTTTGACTTTACTGCTTTTTTTTTTTTCACTCTCTTTTTCCTGTGTGATCTTTTAGTGTTTTATTCCTTTAATAATTCCTCTTGCCTTGAAACAAGCAAATCTTCATGCTAGTTCCATCCAGATTTGTTCAAGATCTCATGGGTAATCAGACTTCAATTTCCTGCATTCTAGTACAGGTATCGATCTGGCTATTTGATTACTGTGCTGTCCTCTTTTTCCATCTTTCAACCTCCTTTTACCCTGTGAAAGTACATCCCTCACATCTAAAAAAACACAGAGCCAGGATTTTTCAGAAAGGGCGAAGGACAAAAGGTGGGGGGAATCTAGAATAGTTAAGTGAGAAGGAGAAAAGCTTGAAGAGAGAATAAGCAGATGGTATTTCTAATTAGCTTTTCTTTTCTTTTTGCATGTAGAGAAACCTTTGGAGGACATGGGTCCATCCATACAGAAAAGAGACCATGGGTGCCCTGGATCTTGGAGGAGCTTCCACTCAAATTTCGTTTATCCCGGAGGTCTCTCAGGAGAACTTGAACAGCACCTTGCAAGTGAAGTTATATGGCTACAACTACAATGTCTACACTCACAGCTTCCAGTGCTACGGGAGGGATGAAGCTGAGAAAAGGCTTTTGGCGTTGTTGCTCCAGGTCTGTTTAAGACCCTTTGCTATGCTGCTCTTCCAGCTGTTCGGTAATTGCCCAGGAAGGTTCTGAGGCTTGTGTTCCCTTCCCCTTGGTGAAGTTCAGAGACCCCAGTAAAAGCTCCGTGGTGCTTACTTGTGGACAAATGCACTTAGGCTTCAAAGATCTTCAAATATGTTCAAAATTGGTGTGAGTTTAATATTGCTTGACCAAAAGACCCAACAAGTCCTGGAGGTGTTTTGCTGATCTGGCCAATGATTTTTTTTTTGAGAAAGGAGTTTCCATGAATTACGATGTTCAGTAACATTGTATGGATCAGCCACGACAGAGAAGAGAACAAGAGTATGTGCATATGTGGGTTAAAAGATTCCTGTAGCCATTGTCCCATTAGGTCTTTCTTGCTTTTGAGTTGCCTTTATTGTTTTTCTTCAGAAATCAAGCACCAGCTCCAAGGTGGATAATCCGTGTTACCCTCGGAATTACGAGACTGCGTTAACGGTGAAGTACTTCTGTGGCAGCCTCTGCACGCAGTCTCTGAGACCGGCAAATTATTACCCAAACCAGTCTGTCAGCTTCCATGGAACAGGAGACCCAGGTCTGTGCCAGGAGATGGTTTCATTACTGTTCAACTTCACTACATGCAGGAACCGAGAAGACTGTCCATTTGACAGAGTCCGTCAGCCAAAAGTTAAAGGGAATTTTGTGGTAGGTTTGCAAACAAGCATTTCTTTTTTTTTTTTTTTGAGCTTTCTTGCTTTTGATTTCTGTAGTTCTGAAAGTAACAGGCCTTTCATCTACTCCTTTTCCATAGGCTTTCTCAGGATTCTACTATACAATTAATGCTTTGAATTTATCTGAGCATTTTTCTCTAGCTGACTTCAATTCAAGTATGTGGTTTTTCTGCTCACAAAACTGGACCCAGGTACGTGGTTTTCTTTATTTTTTTCTATCTGTGAAAGAGAGAAAAAGAAAATGGACTGGACAAGTATTCAAAACTTTTCAGGTCTGTAGCAATGTTAACATCTGTTTTCCCACTGTATTTCAAACCACGTAGTATTTCTGTCATGCTTAAAGCTTGGAAGAATTTCATTCGCCATGACTCTCAGCCAAGCTTCTGGGCTGTAGTGCATGCAAGCAGTCCAAGCAGCGCATGCGTTTTCCTGTTTTGCTCTCTAAGCTTCGTACAGCAGAGATGTCCCTGAGGAAGTAAGGGGTGCTGCAGCTGAACACATACTTGGGTATAAATGTATGCATTTTGGGGAATTGGAGATTGTTGTGATAGAAGCATTTAGAAGGCTGATAGAACAGGCCAGCTTAAAGCTTAAATCAAAACTTAGCTAGACGTTCATTAGCAACACATTTCAATCACACACGTTATCAGCGTTATCACTAGATATTCAAAGCACTTAGCAGCTAACAATTGTGTCCTCCGTTATCACCAAGTGCACAGCACCACAGAGCTGATGGACTGTAGTTGGAACCCGAGCTAAATGGGAGCTCATGCTGGCTGTGAAGAACTTGTGGTGGAAGGCAAATTGATTTTTCATTATCATCATCACAGAGTTCATATGAGGAAAAGACATAGCATTTTTTTTTTTTTAAACCTAGAGTAAATTGATAGACCTGTTTTAAAATTGGAGGAAAGTACCTCAGATCACCAGACTGGCTCCTTGTTTGCATTCATTTTGTTGCTAGCATTTCCTACTGTAATTTGCCATCATCACAGCGTGATAGCTGACTGCCACATGCAAGGTGCACTCCGTCTGTGATCCTCTTAAAGAGATTTGTGGCTGTGGTTTACTACCACAGTTTTAACCACACTGTAAAGATGACATGGAAAATTTAGGAACCATAACATCCCCAGACTTTTACCTGCACTTTTATGTTCATTTTATTTTTTTCCCACGTAAGGTGTGTTACTGTCAGGGTCTTTTCACACTGAATCTCTGTGTCTAGTTGTCCACGGTTTTACTTGCTGTTTCTGAAAAATGCAAATAATTTTTAGTTAGAATCCAAAGTATTCTTATTTATAAAAACCCCTAAGTATTTGTGTTCCACAATATGCATGTTTAAAAAACCAAACTTTTGCTTTCAGCTCCAGTTTATGCTTCCTAAATTTGAAGAAACATATGCTAGATCCTACTGTTTTTCAGCCAATTTCATTTATTACTTGCTTGCACATGGCTACAACTTTGATGAAGGAAATTGGCCACAGATACATTTTCAAAAGGAGGTGAGTAATAATCCTGTCCTCTTATGGTTACTTTAAAAATGTTTAGAAGAAGACTGAAGATGCAGCAGCTACAAAAATCAAATGTATGGCATAAAACAAGGCCACTTCTCGAGCCTTGGTACCAATTTCATCGTGATTTCAGAGGTTGCAACATTACTTGGTGATGCTGGGTGGATTCTTTTAAAAAGCTTTAAGAATGGGTCAAGTAATACTGTTTTCAACCTTGCCCCAGTTTGATAAGGTACTGGCTAGCTCAAGGCCTGAAACACCTCTCCCTCCAGTCAAGGTGAGTGAGCTGAACAGGAGAACACCGGCTTTTCTCAGCTGGCAGAGCCCTGGGCAGATGGGCAGAGCTGGTCTGTAGTCACTGGGTGGGGGTGAAGCCATTAGGGCAGTTTGCATCCTCGGGTGGCACATCCATCTGGTTCTCTGGAATAACAACGTACCTTGGTGGGATGCTGGCTTGTATTTGGCAGGCAGAAAGGTTACAACAATGTTGGTGGAATACCTGTACTTCTCTCTTCCCTTATCTCCAATTTTCCTTCTAATAATCTAAGTATTAGGGGTGAAGTAGTATACATCCATCCATTCTAAAGCTACCGCTAAGAAATCCTTCCTTCCAAATCAGAAGGTGTGACCTCTGTGTAAATTTGGCTGTTACCTCAGGAAACGCGGTCCCTGCAGCACAGTGTGACTCCATCCTTTCCCCTCTGCTGCTGCACGGAGCATTGCTGTAAAACCCTCTCCCAGGCTGCCTCTTGATCTCCGTACAGTCTGGAGATGCTTCAGCACCTGCACGCAAAAACACCAAATGAATGGTTGTGGGTCTTCACGTGGGAGGTTCTTAAGTGCAGGGCATGCTGGCAAGCTGTTCCCAAGCAGTCGTAAGCAGTGCTTTCTGACCAGTCATACTCTGTTACTGGTGTAGCGAAGAATTAAATAGGATTATCTAGACTTATTTTGTCCTCCATTAGCAGCTCTGGAGGGGTGTTCAAAGTTTCGCCCTTCTGCCAGGAAATCAGCAGAGCTTAATTTGGGATCTTAACCTGGACCTGGCGAGGGGTGGATTTGTAATCTTTTTTACACATCTTTTGTTGCCCCCAGCAGGTGGGAGCAGCCAAACACAGCAATATTTTGCTGTATTTTGCCAAGACTATAAAAATAGTGAGCAAAGTGAAAACCCAAAGGGCTTATCTTGAATGAACGTTTCAGTTACCTACAATTCACACAAGGGAAGTCATGAATCTCCAAGAGGAAAGACTGCATCCTCTTAGTCAGAGCTGCCCCTCAAAGAACTGAAAATAGTAGGATTAAAACTAAGATATCCCAGAGTTGGTAAAGTACTTGCCTCTAAGAGGATATATTGAGAGGTGTGGAGAGCTTTTTGGTCTTTGCTAAAAGCATATTTGCTTTTAGTGAACACAAATCAGTGTAAGAATCTTAACCAATGCCAAGTTCTGGGCCAAATCTAGAACTGGATGATTTGCAGAAGTTCTGAACCCCATAATGAGAGGTTTTTCCCCCCTCTTAGCAATGAGGAATTACCTTAGTCCATCTTACTGCCTTTCTCAGTCATATTTTAGTTCATGTTGCTGTAGCTTTCTCAGTATCAGTTAAACAAAAGGTATTGGGATACAGAAATGAGCTGACGTGACAGGCCCTTACGGTCTCTTGCAACCAGTTGCTGGCTGGTTAAAACAGTTCATTAAAGACATTAACCTTACCCTGGCCTCCTCTTTGTCCATGTCAGTTGGACTCTTTTTTTTAATTATTATTTTTATTTATTTTTATTTGTTTGAATTAAATAACATCTTGGGATTTGGCTAAGATGGCCGTTAATTCTAGGAATTAACACAGTAGTGCTGATTTTTTTTTTTTTTTAAAAGTGTTTCATGCACGGAAAATCCCATAATTGGCTGCCTGCTTATGTATCACAAATCCTTGCACCGGTCCATCTCATACCTGCATCTCATTTCTTTAGCCCAGTGATCCATTTTATTAGCATTTTCTGGAACTGAAAAAAAAAAAAAGTAAAATGGTTCTATATTTTCTTTATACACTCTATTTTTTTTTCTCTGATAAATTAAAAGACAATTGACAGCATCAGCCATTCAGTTTTTGGAACCTCTTTTCTTTGACTGAAAACTTGATGGGAATAGGACTCTCTTATCTGTGTTTCAGGTTGGTAACAGCAGCATAACCTGGTCACTTGGTTACATGCTAAGCCTCACAAACATGATTCCAGCAGAAAGCAAGATGATCCAGTTACCTCTGAAACCTGCCTTGTTTGCTGGGCTCCTCATCATCCTCACGGCTACGGCATTGCTGTGCCTTCTCTTCCTTGTTTACATCTGTATCGTGTCACGTAATCGGAAGGACAGCAGTCATGTGGAGTATGTATTTACTCCAGAATGAATGAACTTCACTAAAGACCGAAAGAAGAATCCTTCATGCTATGGAGTTCTGTAGGACTTTATTGTTGAAAAAACACAGGGAGAGATTAAGACAGGCAACAAGTCCTGAAAAGACCAGGAGCATAAATAAAGGAGACAAAAGGCGCTCAGGAACCTGTGATACGGTGAACTGGAGTGCTTTTGAAATGTTTTGGCAGTTGTTTCTGTAAAACTAGTTTGTCCAGCGTGAGGCAGATAAGGCATGGGCAGATGTGCCCCTTTGCTTGTTAAGGTTTAAGTAGCCTCTTCTTGTCAGGTATGTATGAATTTCTGTCTGTTAACTCTCTGCTAACTGGTAAAATCAAATGGGGATGTGTTTGAGCAGTGATGGCAGTTGTTTAAGATAAAATTGAAGAGTGAGTCAGTAGGAATTGAGGGAGAAGAGAACGTGGGGGCTGTTCATATGCGTAGTGCTGACACAAATCCCCTCAACAATCCAGCTTCGGAAACTGGAACAAGCGCTGGGTAATCACGCAGACTGAGGGGAACAGCACAGCTGGGACAGAATTGTTTTTATTGCTATTCCAAACCGATTGAGCCCCGCCACATAAAGGTGTAATAAATTGCCAACATCCCTCAGGACTGTCAAGCCCATCTTAAAGTTGAGCTATTATTTTTGGTACCACAGAGACCTCAGAATGCCTCTGTTAAGGCACTTAAGATTTGCTTTGAAGGTGGAACAAAATCTTCTCAGGCTTCAGTAGTGAAACCTAATTTAAACATATCACAGTTACCTCCAGAAACCTGTAGAGTTTTTAGTGTCTTTTTTCTCTAACATCCTCAACAGAAACGTTTCTTGTGGTTCCTCCTACTGGCTTGTGTTCCCCGTGTTCAGTGACCTCAGTAGCAGTCTGTACCAGCTTGTCACGTACGTATCGATTTGTCTGCCTTGGATCTTCTGAAGCATTAGCAAGAGTATGCCAAAATTCAAGCCCTTCATTCCTGGCCAAGAGGATTAGGAGCCAAGCAGAACTCCCTTTGTGTAGCGGGTTCAGGAGCACGTTGCTGCAGTCACAGCTGCTGAAGTGCCTTCACCAGCCTTTCCATGGTGTTTCCACTACAGTTTTGCCAGCTGCTCCATGATTCCTTCATGGGCAGTGCCCCTTTTCCTCTCTCTGTCTTTTGTGTAGCTTTGGCCTTCCCCAGCTGGTCTCTGAACAGACCCTCAGAAAAGCCTCCTGTGTCACCTGCCATCTCTTCCACTGGCACGGTGTGTTTATTGATTCCTCTTAACGCTGCCTTGATGGGATCTGTGAAGCTGTGAGGGGGACGTTCCTGAAGGGCTTTGGAGCTGGCAGGAGGGATTGTTGTACTGTTCAGGACCTGCAAGAAGAGAAAAAGCATCTCCATTTCTCTTCTGTCCTTCTACAGCCTCCTTTTGCCCAGGTTCACTACCTACACGGAGCTGTGTTCACCCACCGTATTCCCCCAGGTACCCTACAAACAGTCGCTGCCAAACATTTTCATACGTTCCTCCTTTGCCGGCCTTTCCAGGATTGCTCCCCTCTTCATGCAGTTTCCCTTGCTTGCGTCTTTGCTTCTTTGAAGGTACGGCTACCCATTTCTTGCACCAAAATTTTCAGCATGAAAAAGTGTAAACCAAAAGGGAAGCTGCTGTGTTCAGCATCTGTCGGTAACTGGCTAAAGCCCTTGAGTCCTTACGGGTTGCAGTTTCCACGTAGCTGTTTTGCCTGTGAGAGATCTTATGTGCTGATGCATACCTCAAAGTTCAATAAACATTGGATTATGAATTCGGGTGGCATATTGGGTGTTTTCTATCCAAACTTCAACTATTCCCCGTGTTGATGTGGTTGTGAGATGCTCACAAGTCAGCCTCCTTAGCCTTGCTGAGCTGGCAGCTAGTGAACAAGTACACTTACTAAAAAACCATTTGGACTTCCTGAGGTACTTGGAGAGAGGCAATGTCTGTTCGAAGCATCTCTCTCCTCCACGAATCACCTTCTGTTTGCCTTCTTCACCAGTGCTCTCCTCTCCCTCTGTACGCCTTTACTGCATCGGTACGATAGCCACCTGATTGGGAACTCTGTCTTACGTCTCCTACCAGTTTTAGCTGGGAAAGCTGAAACTGTTGATCTTCAGGCACCCAGCTGCACCGCCGGAGCTCGCAGCTTCTTCTCAGCCAGCACCACGATCGCCGTTCGGTGTCACAGTAAAAAAAACCATGGCTCAGACACAGGCGCACGGCCAGCTTGGCTCTCCTGGGCTGTGGTGGTTACGTCCGGAGGAGCGGCGGAGCGGTGGGGCTGGAAACCCTACCTGAATCCGCCCCGAGCACGAAGCAGAACCTGATCAGCGGGTGTAACGCCCTGCCACCTGGAGTGAACAGGTCCCATGGGGAGCCAGGCCGTGAGCAGCGTCTGGAAGCGTGCACAAACTACAGCTTGTGTGTCTTTGGTACTCTTTAGGGCTTGCTTACAAAGATTAATAAAATCAAATGGTGAAAAGCTAAGCCAGCTGTACTTTTTTTCCATCTTTTGTCAGTCCCAGTATTTTCACATCCTGGTGGACCAGTTATTCTTATCAGAGCAATGGAAAGAGTCCGAAATGCTTTTCTGGGAGATGGAAATTTGCAAGCTGGAAAACTGATCCTGTGGTTCTGGAGGGGACGGTGCTCGTTATCTCCAGAGTCCGTGTACTCGAAGAGGAGTTACTTACTTCGGGTTCACTGACGTAATGTAGATCTGAGAGGTTGTGTGCCAGACAGAAGGGGCACTTCCCAGTTACCATGGGCAGTAGATCAAGACACAAATCGGTTACACAAAGAATCCTCAGGCGTTGGGAACGGGGGCAGGAATGCGTAACGTGAAGCAAAACTTCAGCAACGGAGAAGCATCAAAAGTTTAATCCACCAGAAGAAGCAGACGAGAGAGGAAATACCTGTGGACATTTCTGAAGGGGGGAAAAGTGAGAAACTTCTCCTAAAGCAGTACGCAAACTTGGCAAAAGAAAGCAGTAACTGGTGCTGCTGGCATAATTCGGTATTGGTGAAGGAGGAGGGAAGCAGTCAAGGGAACAGAAAAAGAAAACCGCTGGGTGCGATAGTCAATCGTACCCCAAGTTAGGGAGTTCTTATTCTTTTGTTATTATTCTATTATTTCAGAAACAATTTATGTTCAGTTGAATGGAAACGAAGACAGATGTATCACAAATAGTGCTCGCCTGCACTTGATGAGTGTTTTTCGTCTGTGTGATAAGGAGGGCAGTATCTACAGCTACTTGCTCAGCAACGTTTGTGTAGGCCAACTCTACATTTGTGTATTCATGGCATTAAATGTTTTTAAGCTTTTTTAAGCTTAATCTTTCCATCCTTATGCTTCATTTTTACTTGCACAAAGCCCTGCTTTCCTTTAGCAGGTACAGGCCAACGCGATACCCAGGAAGTTGTTCTGATCCTGAGGGATCAGACTGTGATTTTTCACACCACTGCGTTTTGGTCTTGTTTTTGTTGCTTCGTGTCCGGGCACAGCCCAAGGTTGGTGTTTTCTGTGATGCCTCTTCCGGCCGTTTGTGATCCTAACAGGTGCGGGAATGCACGCGTAAGGGTTAGAGTTATGTAGAGCAGATGCAGCCGTCACGTACTCAAGTCATCAGTGCAATCACCAGAGGCATTTGAGTATCTCTGCCGTAAAACAGACAGGGGTCATTAAAAAGAGCAAGGTTTTAGGTATCCTCCCCTCCTTCCAGTTACTAAATCCCAGCAGGTTCGTTGCATCACATGAGAAGGATTTTTCCGGATCACCACAGAACAGGAGAATCCAAAAGCCATTACCTACTGCCTCGACCCAGAGCAATACAGGACTAATACACGTATCAATGTGTTACCATCATAAAGCACACAGCATAACAGTGTAATGGCATTCTGGATGGGACTTTCAAAAACACCTGGTGGAGCTAAGTGCTCTTCAACGTTTTTATGATCAGTTCCCCAGGCACTTGCATAATAAATACATCAGTTAAGTGCATTTCTTTTATCTGCTCTATTTTATTGCAGAAACAAAATCCTATGCACTGTGAACACTGCATTCATACAGCTCAACTGGGATATTTATTTCCACTGTTGCCAGACGACCTGGAGGAACGAAGGTCAGACCGATTTTCCATCGGTGCTCCGCCACATGTTGCGCTTACGCTTCGCTGTTCTGAAAACTCTCCTTACAGCACGTTTCAGCCAAAATCTGTGGGATGCTCTCGGGCTGGTCACGCCCCAGGACACCTCCCCACCTCACCCACCACGCCTGCAGCACTGCTTCAACGCCGTCAGGCTGGGGAGGATGGACCCGTTCTGGAGGATCGCGGAGCGCGCCCTGTATCTTCGCTCGCTAGGAAACGCGGTTTATGCGGCAGGAGGTGTGGAGCGATAAAGTGAGGGCAGCCCAGCACTTGTCCCTGGGGGTGCCAAGGTCCGAGAGGAGAACGAACGCGTCCTTCTGGTGGCACAAGTGTGCATCTGTGGCACCAGCTTGCCCAAAATGCCTTCTGCCACGTGCAGTAGGAAGAGGTTCACTTAGCATCACAGGGCAGGCGCTTCCATTTTGTGTGAGGAGTTGTGCGTGTTCCTCTGTACCTCGGTGGGTATAATGCAGCTGCTGAAATGCTCCTTTTATTTATATATTTATTTATTAAAAATAAAAGCAGTAACTTTGCCACCAGGCGCCATTAAGCCGAAGCGTAACGCTGCTTTCACCCTAGGCGTTTGTTCTGAACACTCCTACCTGCAAGTTCATACTGCAGTGCGTACCACCAAGCCCTTCTTCCAAATTCAGGTTCAGTCCTGCGCTGTGATACGAAAACATGCAGAATTTTGTTATTTTTTTTAATCCACCCCCTCATTAAATTGCTCTGCCTTCCGAGGAGCAGGGCGCTTTTAACTAGGGGTCTCCGGGGGGGCACACTGAGTTGCGCTCTGCCAACCTCCTCTGGAGCTCACCCACAAGATACCAGCCTGGGGCACAGCGCAAGCACGGCCCCTGGCCTGGCTGCGTCCCTCCAGTACTGCTCTGCCACCGGAGCAACGCCCCAGGGGGGCGAACCCCAAACTCCCCCTTTGCTGTAGACACGAGCCGGGTGCACGCCCCCACTTCCCCGCGCCGCCTCGCGCCAGCGCGCCGGCGCCACCTTAGCCACGCCCCCAGTGCGTTATCCACAAGCCCCGCCCTGGCCACGCCCCCTGCACCGTAACCACGCCCCCTCCGCCACGCTTTCCCTTCCCCCAGCGGCGGCAGCGAGGCGGGCGGGAAGGCGTCCCGCGCGCATGCGCAGCAGCGCCTCGTGGAGGAAGGGGGGGCGACTTCCGGCGGCGCCGAGCCCTCCTCTTCCTTTCTGCCCGCGGCCGCCATCATGGTACGGGCGGGTGGCGGCGGGGCCCGGCCTGGGGAGCGGCGGCCACGGGGCCTCCCCGCGCCTCGGCCGCCGGCCCGCGGCCGCTCCGGGGGCTCCGGGGCTATGGGGAGCCGGGCGGGGGCTGGGGCCGGGGTTGGGGCCGTGAGGAAGAAGGGGCGGCCCGGGGAGGGTGAGGGGGGTCTCGTTGCGGGGTGACTGACGGCTGCCGCCCCCCCCTCAGGTGTTCAAGCGTTTCGTGGAGATCGGCAGGGTGGCCTTCGTCGCCTTCGGGCCGCACGCCGGCAAGCTGGTGGCCATCGTGGATGTCATCGACCAGAACAGGGTGAGCGGGGGGGGGGCCGCGGCGTGCTGCCCGTGCGCCGCGTGCTGTGGGGAGATCGGAAAGGGAAGCGTTGCTGAAGGGGGGTTTCAAGGAAATCAGAAACGGGCAAAAATACGTGCTGAAATAGCGCTTACTGGGTGTAAAACTTCAAGGAGCACGTGTTTTCACTGGCAAGCTGTACTCCTTCCTGTATCGCTCGAGAACACGTGGCTGGGAAATGTCCATTGGAGCGTAAAGCTTAAAAACGCGCAGCATCACAGAATCTTCCAGGTTGGAAGGGACCTCCAGGATCACTGAGTCCAGCCTCTGACCTAACACCAGCGAGTCCTCCACTAAACCGTATCGCTAAGCTCCAAACCTAAACATCTTCTGAAGACCTCCAGGGACGGTGACTGAACCACTTCCCTGGGCAGCCCATTCCAATGCCCAACGACCCTTTCAGTAAAGAAGTTCTTCCTAAGTGGTGCTTCTGTGTGCTGAAAGTAAATGCTCGGACCGGGAGGTTCTTTTCACGTGATGAAAAGGTCACTTGATCCTGGAACAGCTGAAAAAAATACGAATTATGAGATTAAAACCCAACTTTTTCTCCTTCTTCCCAGGCCCTGGTCGATGGCCCCTGCAGTGGTGTCAGGAGGCAGGCCATGCCCTTCAAGTGCATGCAGCTGACTGACTTTGTGATCAAGTTTCCGCACAGGTGAGTTTGCACTGTTGGGTCGGTGTGAAACATGCTCCTGCTTCGTGCCTGAATTACGTGGCCTGATAAAGAGCGTTTGTACATCATTAAATCAATACAGCGGTGTGTATGCCGTTAAAATTGGGCAGGCTGAGTTAGGACAGTAGAGTACGTTGAAGTTTCGTTATCGCTGCTGGCTAATAACTGGAGGGAAGGAAACAGCAGGCTGGCTGAGGTAACTTGCAGGTAGGCGTGGGCTGCAAGTAGTGGGGGAAGAAGTTGCAGTAATACCGGGCAGAAGTCACCTACATGCTTAGTTCTAGCAAATAAAGTATAACAATAAAATGTTAATTAGGCCACAGAGATGTATGTGGCATTGGCTTAAATTAAGCATCTGAAGGAATGTAGAAGGATGGTCTTGGATGAAATTTGATGGACTAGCATTAGCAAGTCTTTTTTTGGAAAGATGGTGAATGTAACTGTGACTGTTCTAATGCAGTGCTCGTCAGAAGTTTGTGCGACGCGCCTGGGAGAAGGAAAATATAAATGAAAAATGGGCAGCGACAAGATGGGCAAAGAAGATTGAAGCCAGGGAAAAGGTACGGATTTTGGCTGGATGAGTAACGTACTTTGTACTGCTTCTGCACGTGGGAATGAGGTGCAATGTAATAAATAACCTAGGCATTTTCTGTTGCTAAGATTAGAAACAGTTAAGGTGTAGATTCGCTATCAGCTTTAACTTCTTGTAGCCTTACTGTAAAAGTTTGTCTTGTTCAGTAATTACAGCTTGTAGTTTCGCATCCTCACTTCTCAGTGAAGGCCTGTAGTGAATGAACTCTTTGTAGGTGTGTAGCGAGACCTCATTTGCAGATGCTCAGTTATTTGTGGAATGTTTGGAAGTTCTGAGTTTCATAACTTACATATGTTGTTGTGTTCTTGTTTTTTTTTTTCCAAACAGAAAGCTAAAATGACTGACTTCGATCGTTACAAGGTTATGAAAGCAAAGAAAATGGTAAGTAATTGAGTGCGCTTTCCTTGCAGGGTTTATGCTTCACTTTGGAGTCACACACAGATGTTAGTAGCCTTACTTTTATAGTTGGCTGACACAAAGCACGTGGGTGCCTTGAATTCTGATGCCTCTTTGGCCACCAGTTCAGTCACTGATCGAAGCTGAGTTCACGTGATCTGTGCATCGGTACTCCCAGTTACAGCTGAGGAAGGAGACGAAATAGAATATTCTTAATTGGCCACAGATAATATTTTGTTCTGTAACAGACTCCGTACACGTGGGATGTTGGGATGCCCAGGTTGCCAGCCACTGATGTTGGCCGCTTGGTAGAATGCTTTTAGGAGGGATTTGACGTTTTAGATGTAACACGTGGTAAATCTCTTGATGTAACTAAAATACTGGAACAGACTCCCCAGGGAAGTGGTCACTGCACCGAGCCTGACTGAGTTTAAGAAGCGATTGGACTGTGCACTTAGTCACATGGTCTGAACTTCTGGGTAGACCTGTGCGGTGTCAAGAGTTGGACTTGATGATCCTTAAGGGTCCCTTCCAACTCAGGATATTCTATGATTCTATGATTCTATAATCAGGCTAGCAAAGGGTGATTGTCAGAAAGGGCAGAACCTGAAATACTAGAATTGAAATTAATGAATAATACTTTGGAACTGTTACAGTTTTCATTTTGATTAATAGTATTTTTTGTTTGTTTTTACAGAGAAACAGGATCATTAGGCATGAAATTAAGAAGCTCCAGAAGAAGACTTCTAAAAAAGTCAAGAAGACAGAGAAGAAACAGAAATAAAATGAGCTTCTAGTTATGTTTTACTTTGTGTCCATGTTCTGATTCTTCAGAAACGACAAATGGATCTAAATTGTAAACATAAGTTCATTTTGCTCCTGACCAAGAATTGTTGTCTGTCTCGTTTATTAATGTCCCAAGGGTTGGGGTCATGTTTTCTCTGAAACACACAGGAAAGTTTTTGTCACATCATGCTGACCGTACAAACTGTGCTCAGAACTCTATAGCCAATGCTGTTTGAAATACTTGTATACTTTGTTATTCAAAGTAGTTCAGGTCCTCAGCCCTTTTGAAGCAGTCTGCAATTAAATGGTACGGAATGAACAAAATGGTAATGCACAGTTCTTGATGTGAGAAATTATGATAAACCAATTTTTCTGTACAATTTCAGGCCGATTGAAAGAACATCTTCTGGTTGGAATGTCAGTGCCTGAGAGGCCGACAAATTGCTGTTGAAATGCTCTTCTTAAGTAGTTAAAACACCCCACAAACAAAAACTTCCTGTAAGCAGTTACCTGGCTTACTTCCATACCCCAGAAGTCTAAAAGCATGCAGTTGTACTGTAAGTGCAGATACAGTAATGAGAGGTGTATTAACGACCAAAATTGGTGACTTCTTTACCATGCTTGCTTTTCAGAATGTTTGAAGTTGATAGCTTACATCAATACCTTATACCTGACCCTAATTCCTTAAACTATGCAGCATAAAATTACTCCTTTTTAATCAAAACCAGTAAGTAAAAAGGGGCATGACCTAAAAATTAATCAATTTGAAACAATGTAGTAATGGGTTTAGTCTCCACACTTTAAAAAGTCTGCATCTAAATGTCAGCATCTGTTTCTTCCTTATGTTTTTTAAGTGTGCGGTTTGTTGCGAGGATGTATTCATGCTGAACGAAGAAATGCTACAAGTCTGAGATCTCTTGCAGTTGAAAAGCAAATTATTTTTACTGTCATAAAATTGGAGAAGGAAAATATTAAAATGAAGGTTGTAAGACCTTCAAGTGTATTACCAAATATATCAGTATATTTAACAATACATAAATATGAGCATATGCTTCTAAATATCTATGCTTCAAAGTAGTTATGTGCCTGGTGTTGCTTATTTAAGCCAAAATTGGGCATCTGCTTGCTCGAGCACTTTACGTTGTCTTGAGCTATTTATAGGCTTTGGAAATTGAGTTCAAGCACATGGTTGATAACGAATGGCTATAACTAAGGAAGGAAAACCTGAGAAATGATGCAAATTGAGATTAAAATTGAGATTGATTGCTGTGTTCAAGCACCTGGAGATTTTGAGTTACATTGGATTGCAAAGTGATTAAATCCACCTACTCTGAATCTCAAATTAATTTGAAAGGCATATCAGTCGTATCGAATTCAGAAGTGATTTTTCTGTCGTTCTTGCCCATTCAGGAAGTGCTTGCTTCCAAAGAATTTGTCTGTTGTGTCCATTCCCCACATACCACTTGGCAGCTTCTGAGGAACATGGAACCTTTCCGTGATGCTGAGGGCGCCGAAACCTGCCAAGTTACCTGGTAGCTGTCACGGTTCTGAGGAGGAACCTCAATTTGCTCAGGGACAGCTGTGCCTGAACACAGGCATGAATTTTGCATGCCTCAGACGTGTGATGCTTGCCAAATTTTTATGAGTCCCTTACTAGAGTATGAATGAGCACATGATGTGCTCGTTCGTCTTCCAGGGAGGGCGAAGTGCCAGTGGGTGATTGTTTCTGCCCTAATACCACGCGACGGAAGGGGATGTGCTGGGGGACAGTGATATTAAAGCACTGAGGGAGCTTTACATGTCCTAGAAGAAGCTTGGTTCTCTAACACCACGACTCTCCTCAATTGCTTCTGTGGAAACATCTTTTTTTACTCTTAGGAGGAAAGGGGGACAGAGAAACAGCAGAATATACCAGTCTTTGGTAACTACGCTGTGTTTCTGACAGCGTGCTGTCCAGCAGCAGCAAGTGGTGGTCCTCACAACTCACAAAACCTTTCTAAAACCTTCTGGGGCTTCGCATCGTGTCAGTATTTTACCTACTTTCCAAACAATGGGTGCTGTGATGCCTGTGCTGGTTTGTCTGGTTTTTATTTTTTAAAGATACTTGGATATAGAAAAAAATGCGAAGTGGCATTTTGTTTCTAATGCTTACCACACGATGGCAATGTTAGCTCTTCACTACACCGTTCCTAAGGCTTGCCCAGGCCAGACAACTGCTGCCCTTCAGCGAGGGAACGGTGCCAAACAGAGGTGATGGCACCAATATTTCAGAACTATTTGTTTGCTTAGCTGTATCTTAATTTTGCATTTATAGTTGACTAAGATGCAGTTTGCCTGGCCGAGTCAGGATATACTTCTTTTATATATATATATATTTTCCTGCAAAGTTTGGGCAATGTGAGCAATAATAGGAGCAGGATTGGACCCCTTAGCATAACCTACGGCTAAAAGGTGTAAAAGCTACTGCTGCTTCTGTGAACCAGCCGCAGTTCTGGGCTGAGTGATCTGCTGGTTATGCAGGTATCTTCAAAGAAAAAACAAAACAAAACTACACTTAAGTGCTCTTGTTTCTTGTCTAAACATTTTTCTTGCTCCTGTGCATGGCACCTGAATGTGTTTCGATTTTATTTGAGGTGAGATGCACCTGGAAGAGGGGTCTCTGGATTTACTGAACTTCCTTTCCAAGTGCTAGCATTCAAGCTGACCTCCAGTCAAGGTTTGCTTAGACACATTGACCATTACATTTTCAAATTATTTGATCGTGCAATTACCTCTGTCTTAATCTTTGTCTGGAGAAATTGGGGGCATTCTGCTGAAACTCCAGCCTTCGCCTTGGGTCTCAAATCTTTGTAGCACTCTCTCCTCCCTTCCCCAAAAGCTTTCAAACCATTACGTGCATAGGAGTTAGTCCCCCATCTGCAGGCAGCTATTTGTGCTGACTACCAGCCCAACAATTCTGCCTTTGCCACCAGCACAGAGCCTCTTCTCCCTCCACGACGAGCACTAACCTAGTTCTCCTGACAGAGGAAGGCCTTTTTAGCAGGTCTCACGGTACAAAGGGGACATCTGGGGACATTTTGTTTTGTTCTGGGAGCACTGCTCGGGGCGTGTGGCGAGGAGAGGCCTGGCCTGCTGGTGGTGGCCCTCGTGCTCGTGGTGGCGTGCTGGGCCCCACGCGGCTGGTGGGGGTTTGTGTGGCCAGATCTCCTCGGGGGCTCTGCTCTGAGGGGAAGGCAGGTGCCTTGGAAAAGTGGCAGTGTTCGCATTTAAGCAGCACGGAAGGAGAGCAGCTCTGAGAGCAGCTGGAGATCTACCTGCAGACACCCAGCGGGAGGGCACAACCTCTGAGCACTTCTCACAATAACTCAGCAGCCAAGACTTCCTAGAGACACTGTTTGAACCTCGTGTTTACAAAAGCCATCAAACAAAAGAAGCAATGGAAAAAAAATATGAAAAGAAACAGAAACAATAGAACTTGCTAGCTCTGTTACTGCAATTCAGACGCTACATGAAGGTGATCTAAAGAAAGGATGGGAAATAGGCTTGTGGGCTTTTTCTTTTCCTTCCTCCTTTTCTTCCTCCCTGGAGCCCCTGAATAACTTTAAATTATTTTTTTCCCTTTGGTTGTTTATCTTTTATTTTTACGGCTTATCTCATTCACATTGCACATGTGAGCCTTAGCTCATCCTGAAAGTCTCAGTGGATAATGAAAAAAATCAGAGAGTTTATGGCATAATGAAGCAAATTAAGCCTGACTAGCTGAAAGTGGCATCATTTTTGCTCTGGTTGCTTGAAGCATTTTCCAAGGTCCAGGGGGAGGCTGGCAAGCTGCTGCTCTTTGCAGGGCATGCAGGGCCTCATCCCAGATGTGGGCAGGCTGCCTCGGCTCCCCGCCACCTGAACGTGACCTTGGAAGAGAAGATGTGTTTGCTCAGCGGCCGTGTCTGGCATCTGCTGACAGTGCCACGCTTCTGCTTTAGTGGGAAGCAGGTAGCAGGGCACACAGGAGAGAAAACAGGAGATGGTGGGGTTTGATGTAATTCTCCACCTCATAGCTTCCAAGAAGTGGGGCGCAGTGGTGTGGGCCTCTGGCTCCCCTCACTCTCCCCGCTCCTTGGGGCGGTTTCAGCTTGCTCATTTTGACTCAAAAGCCTGCGAGGAGTTTGGTTCCAGGGCTATTGTTCTGTGTCATTAGAACATCACTAATAATACATAAGAAATGCTCCCTCTCAATGAGTGGGGGAAGACAAATTTCCTCACAGCCCTCAGAGGCCACCTGTCCTGAAGCATGGGACAAACCTGATAGAAACATGACACAGAAAGCACCACAGGCAAACCTCAGCTGGGTCTGCTCCTAGCTCCTTCCCTGGGGGAGCCAAAAAGCTTTTGGTCAAAAGGCCCAAACCCCCAAACCTTCCCTTTTCAAGATCCTACCCTCCTGCCCTACATTTCCCTATAGGGGCGCAGCAGAGGCTCCCAGCCAGCTCCCTCTCCTATCCGGAAGCTTCCAGAACTTCATGCCTCTGATTATTAGAAACTTTCTAATTACCAACCTAAATTTATTCATGACCAATTTATAACCAGGAAGCTCCACTCCCTGCTTCTGCCACTGCGGGGCTGTCAGGGAAGATTCATGAGCCCATCTGTCGGCCAGGCCCCGTGTTCCGCAGACTTGAGGGTGAAATGCCGCTGCGGTGCCTGGTGTCTCCCTGTGTGAACGCAGGAGTTCGCTTCCATCCCGCCCTCACAGCAGCAGAGCACTTTGCCTCGCACAAAGGTATGTAAATGGCCAATATAGTGTCTTTGTGGACCCAATTCAAGCATATGCCAGTAAGTTCCTTCCAGGAAAAGAAACAGATTGCTTCTGTCTCATTTTCTCTCTCTCTCTCTCTTTTTTTTTTTTTCCTTTTTTTTTTTTCTATTTTTTTTTTTTCTCTCTCTCTTTTTTTTTTTGGTTGTGGTGGTGGGAATTTGTTTCCTCATTTCTGTCCCACTCCCCTGATGAGAGCTGGAGCTTTGCTGGGAGGCCGTGAGTGCTGCTCCCTCCTGATGCCCTGCAGGCCTGGGGCAGCAGTGCAGGGGGGAGAGGTGAGTTTTCCACCTCTGGCAGGCTCCTGGAGGGCCTCAGTCGCATCTGCTGCAGGAGCCACCCAAGGCACGACCCAGGAACATCACCTCGGGCAGCTCACGAGGCCACGACAATTAGACAAGCAGCTCCCTGGACCCCTGATGGTAATTCCTAGCCAAATAATTTTGTAGCCCAAGCAATCTGAGTGCTGATCTTGATCTCAGGATCTTTATTTTTTATTTATTTTTTCCTGGGGAGCTACCAGCGCAGCTCTGGAGCCTTTAAAAACATTTCCCCAGCTCGCCGGGGGCTTTTCCTGGTCCCCTTTTGGGAACGTGCGAGCACAGCTAGACGAGGTCTGCACCAGGAAGGAACGCGGCGCTGGGAGCATAGCCATGGGCAGCTAGCGTGGGCCGGAGGTCGGGCAGGCTCGTCGCCTTCCTGGCAAGCCCAAGGCATCTGCTCCGGCAGAGCACATTTGGGTGTCTCCAAGGCAACGTCTTTGCACCATATGCCGGCTGGGTTTTGAGGACTGCAGCATGTAGAGCTTTACATCCTGTACGAGGAAGCGGCTCAACGGCAGATCTCAAGATGTTTCTAGGGAGACATTGGTGAGCAAGGGTTTTTTTACACCATTCATCAGACTTCCAATATTGTTAAACAGTGATCAAGTTGAGGGTACGCACTCAGACACATGCGTTTATTTGCTAGTGAAGTCTTCAGATGGTGCGGGGTCAGAGGGACAGTAAATAATGGAGAGAGATCCGAATCTGAAATGGCTGAAATGGTCACAGTCCACAAAAAGTGGTGTTTCTGATTCATCTGAGAGCTGGACTTTACCAATTGTTGTCCGAAAACAGAAATTGCACTGCTGGCAAGGTGGCAAGACCCGTTTGGTGCTGACGTGTTCCTGTGGCGGTGTGTTTGGCCTCAAACACAGCTGAGCAGAGGGCGACTGAACCCACTTTTGAGGCAAAGCTCAGGCCCGTGTGAGAGGGCAGTCAAGGAGGAGGCACAAACCCAAGGGCTGTGAGGCAGCTGGGGAACACAGTGTGAGTTCAAGTTTGTTTTTCTTTTTCTCTTTTTTTTTTTTCTCTTTTTCAAGAATTCAAGCTTTTGACCCTCACCCTCGGAAAACAGCAGGGTGTCCATATTCCCCGGGGAAGGTGTAAGCAGGTGTTTGTGGCCCCGGAGAGCTGCCTTAGCACAAGGATTGCACGTTGACCCCGAGGAATCCCACAGGCATCCCACAGTGGGGCAGTTCATGTTATCAAGCTGCGGGGATGATTTCCAGCGATAAGTGCTAGTGAAGCAGCTCGGTCCTGGGGCTCAGCCTCTGCACACCCGCTTGCCCACCTGAGAAATTAAAAACTAGATAGAAAACCCTGATTCATCTGAACCTTTACTGTATCTGTCCAACAAAAACAAGGCCACGGTCTGAAAAGCGATGCAGAGTTCCCATCCCGTATCAAAAATGCAAACTGGAGGAATGAGCAGTCACCTCCGGAGGCCTGAATGACTCCTCGTGCCTCCCTCCGTGTGCTCGCGTTTGAGTCACGGCAGCTGCTGGGATACAAAAGGTGCCTCTGGGAGGCACAGAGCCCCTGCACCCGGGGCACCTGCCGTTTCCCTGCAGATGTTGCCGTGGTCTCTGGCATCTGAAATGCTGTTTGATAAGGTTATTCTGTCACGCCTTAGGGTGCGGCCCCCCGCCTTTTGCCTTGACAGGCAAACTGCGACAAAATGGTGGCTGGGGATGTGGCGCACGGGGACGCGTCACGCTCGGAGAACAGATGCAGGCCGTAGTTTGGCGACTCCTCTGCTTCTGGGCATCTTCGGGCTCTGCAGATCCCCGCTGCCAGCCCCACAGCCACAGCTGGCAGCAGCGGCCCAGCTCTCCCCCCTTTCTGCTTTGTCCTGATAGCCTGAACTTGCTGGCTCTGTCACAGCACCTGCAAGCGATGGCTGCAGTATCAGGGTCTCCTTAGTGAGGTGTCAAGGCCCATTACCGAAAGATATAGGAGAGAGCAGGGGAAAAAGGAGGAATCCGAAGGCTTTCTGAGCAGCTCATTTATAATCAGTGGTTGATAGGCAGTGATTTATCTGGGTAAAGCTTGGGTCTCAGAAACCCATTCAAGCTTATAATTATCTTGGTGCACGCGGCAAGTCGCCCTCCCAGTCCCTCAAACCCATTAGAGCCTCACGCTTCTCTAAACGGGGAAAAGAAACGCTTTGACATTACCTTCTCGGAGACAGAGCAGCTTTCTGATCCTCACCCGCACTTCTGAGGCCCGTCCCCTCCCCGCCAGCCCTCCGTAACGCCCCGGGGAGAGGTGGGCACCTTTGGGCTGCTCACAGGGTGGCCCTCCTGAGCATCCTCAAGAAATGGGTTTATAGTTACACTTGGTTCTCGGGTCCTGCTTCGTTTATTTATTTACTTACTTATTATTTCCCTCTGTAACTATCATTAAAGAACTTCTGCAGGGGAAAGGAGGAGGGAGCGGGAGTCAGATCGAATTTTCCAAGCGCTGAGATCGGAGCAGCTGTTTCCAGGCTCTGTGGACGTATGCCGGCAGTTTGGCCACTGATCCCTTAAGTCTGCCTCCTGCAGCAGCCATCCGTGCCTCTTTCTGACGGCGAATTCCTCAGATGTCAGGCGTGCATTTTAAAGGGTTATTTGCGAGGAGAGGCAAGCCGGAGAGAGGAGCCGGAGAGCCTTGGCCTGTCAGTCAAGGCGCACAGAGCCGTTGCACCAACAGGAGTCGTTTTGACAGAAAATTGCATATAAATTGAATCACCTCAGTGTTTTGAAAAGGAGAGGAAAGCAGAAGCCTCTGAAATGGGAGATAGGCACCCCTCCCACATGAGGCTGGCACAGAAGGATGTGCCCGGGAGCTGAGCAGCCTTTGGACATGACCTTCCATCCGTATATTTGCCTAGGGAGAGCTTTGAGGAGCAACAAAAGGTGCTGGGGGGCACAAAAAGGGGAAAATAAATGCACTCAGGGTGCCGAGGCTGTGTGGAGGAGCTGGCACTGGCAGACGCCCGTGCTGGGCAGAGCATCACGCTGCAACCATTTCGTGCAGCTAGCACTCAGTCCTGTGCAGTGTCACTGGAGGGCTGTGTGTGGTCAGTGGGCAAGAGGGGCTCGGGGACACAGGAGCCACCTCCTGGCTCTGCCGCTGCCCTCCGGTGCCGCCCTGGGGACATCACTTGGTCCAGTTTCCCTAAGCCTGGTCCCCTTCTCCTCTTTGTAGCCTGCTATGTTCTCACTGTCCCTCGCAGTAGTTTGCACTGTGCATTTTGCTGATTTTTTAACATGCAAATAGAAATAAAGAGTAATGCCAACCAATTTAATTTGCTTTACAGTTCCTGGGACTGAAGACCCCCCAAAAAAGCTGTTACCGCATTAACTCCTTTTAAGCGGCTAAGAAATCTCCCAGCTGCTCCACACTGCTATTGAAAGGCAACAGATTAACACTGTTAAAAACCTCTGAGGGGTGTTTTTTGGGGCACCCATCAGCAGACCTGGTGGTGGAGCAGGACCAGCGAGGTCCCTGGGGCTCTGCCTCTCCCCTGCTTGTCCCAGACCAGGAGCTCAGGAGGAGCACGTGTCCTTCCAGCCTCCTTTACCTCTGCCTCCCGGACCCAACTCGCCCTCTGTATTTAAAAAAAGAAAAAAGCAGCAAGAAGGGCTTTTATTGTGAAAAAGAGACTCTTCAAATGCCTGCTCCCCCCTTCCCAGCCTCAGGGAGGTGGGTCTGGGCTGATGCAGAGTTGGAAAACTGGCGGCCGAAGTTGGCCGGGCGTCCGCCCGCCGGGAGCGGGGAGCCCGCGCGGAGGCTGCCCCAAGCCCCGAGGGACACGGGGGTGACAGCGCCTTGGGGAGAGGAGCCGCGTGGATTGGATTTTTTTTTTTAATCTTTCATTTATTTTATTTTATTTTTTTCTCTCTTTTAAAAAAAAAAAAATATTTCCATTTTATGGTGTTTAATGTTCTGGTTTCCTATGGAAGCGTTGCTGGGAGCTGGTGCCCAGCCCGGGAGGTGACCGCGTGCCGCCTCTCCTGCGGCGGCGAAGCACGCGAGGAGCAGGACATCGGCTGGCGCTGGGAGCCATGGTATGATTTTGGGGGTTTCCTCCTCGAGCTGGTGGTGGGAAGGGATGCTGGGCCCCTGGGACGCGTTGTGAGGCCATCCCCCAGCTGCCTCCAGCCTCCTGGGGACAAGTCCAGAGCGATCCCTCGTGGGGCTGGAACATGCAGGCAAGGCTCCGGCATGGGTCTGTCCTTCATAACGTTGGGGATGGGCAAAGCTAGCGGTTAACAATCAAGGAAGTGTGTTTAATCATCTCACAGCAGTGCAAGATAAAATCTGAGGAAGCGAGCGGTGCCTTACCCAGCTCTGCTCCACCACCCCTGCAACACGCGTGTCGGGCGGAGGCTGCAGACGCACGTGCTGGGCGAGACGGGAGGTGCTGCCGCCACAAGCTGTGCTCTGCTGCCACCCACCCGTGTCCCTGGAACACCCTTAAGTCCTGGGAGCATCACCGGGGTGGCTCAGGGAGCTGGTGCGTGCTGTGGGGCTGGCGGTGCTGGTGAGCAGCAGGACCTGTGTGTGTGTGTGTGTGTGTGCACGGGCAGACGTTGCACTTGGCAGCTTCCATCCTACGACTTGCACGGGCCACTCCGAGTTTCCTGATTAACGAATTTCGTTAAAAATGGGCAAGATGGGGTGTCACCCATTTGGGGGCTGGAAATGATGCCTCCCTCCTGAAGGAAAACAGCAAGGCTGCTCTCCCCATGCCAGGCTTTCTCCTGCAGCACTGCTTTCCCCCACGAGCCTGCACTATGAAGCCTTTCAAAGCGCCTGCAGCGCGTGCCAGGTGCCTGGTGTGGTCTCCCTGCTGGAGCAGAATGGTCATTTTTCACCTGGGTTTCCATTTTTCCTTTGCAAGGGCAGGTCTGAGGATGGGGATGTGGAAACGTTCTTGCACGGTTTCCCACCAGCATCAAAAATTGTGGTTTTTTTTTTTTGGGGGGGTGTCATTGAGGTTTAAAGCACGGCGAGGCCAGGGCTTGGGGCAGCTGGTGGCACTGGGCTGCTCCCCTGTGTCCCCAGCTCCCCTGAAAACGCATCCAATGCCAGCACCGAGCTGGGGGAAGGCTGCGTGAGGGAAATGCCTCCTTGCTTCTGGCTCCAAAATCTGCTGGTGAGTAATTTCCAGCGACTCTGCCGCGCTCCCAGTACGAGGCAGTATACATAAGAGGGGCTGACTGCACTTTATTAATGCTCTCGCAGAGATGCCAAATGCCACAATTACCCCTCCTGCTTCAAAGGCTCAGCAACCCCGTGGCTGCTTGCCTTCCCCGAAGGCAAAGCCCCTCCAGCTGCGGTGTTTGCTGCGGTCATTCCTCCGGTGGGGTCGGCTGGGAGAAGGAAAAGCAGGATGCAAGGAGGCAAAGACAGGCGGGGAGCAGATTCCCTTCCCTTTTTATTTTTGTCCTGTGTAGGAACTAGAGAAACGGTTTAAGTCTAGGGAAATGGTTATCTTTCTGAAGCTGAGGATGGGCACGTATGAACAATTCTGTTTTCAATAAAGCCCGGGGATGAATGACCCCGCTGTCCCTCCCCTCCCCGCTGCAGCTGTGGAATCCCACGAATGCGTTCCTTTGCTCTTCAGGAAGAAAAAGAAACCCTTAGAGCAAGAGAGAGGAGACCGAGCCAGCCGACGTGTCCATCCTCCACCAAAACGCGTCCAAGGGAGTCTGGAGCCAGTCTTTGCAAAAAGCCCCCGCAGGGCACTGAGCACGTGTGCCTCTTCTCCAGGGCTGGTCCACCAGCTCTACATGAAGGCTGGGAATGAATGGATCAAAATCCACCCCCTCCCCAACCCAGGGGGGAAAATCTAACCCCAATAAAAGGAATAAGACTGGATCAGGTGCCAGAAACGTGTAAGAGAGTGTTGGTTGGTTCTTCAGGCGCTCATCGCCAGGATCAGTAAACTCGCCAAGAGCAAGAAGGGGATAAAACTTGATTTTATTCGAATGTATTCATCCCTGTGTAGCCCAGAACACGCTGCAAAATAAGATGTCACCTCCCAGCACCTTTGCTCTTCGCTGCTGTGATGCGGAAAGGAGCTGAAGCAGCACGACCCCGCTGGAGATGCAAGGCCGAAGCTGGTGGGCGGCTCAGGAATACACAGGGAGAAGCTTTTAGGGTAGGGGACTTGAGAGAAACTTCCTCACTGCTGTCACTCTCCTGGCTTTGGGCATCCTGTAGAAATTATCAGTGTGAGCAGAAAAGCAGCCGCGTCCCTTGCTGCGGCTGGAAGCGAGCCGCTGAGGAGCAGGACTTCTGATTCCTGAAGAAGGTGGGGGAAAAAAAAAATCATGTTGTTTTCCAGCAGAAGGAAACCAGGCTGTGCATGAGAGGGGTTAGCAGCGAGGGACCCCGGCATGTGTTCTGCAGGCTGCTGCCCTCCTCCAGAGCATCCTCCGCGCAGTCCCCGGCGCACAAAGACAGCACTGTTGGAAGGGAGCGGGCGCGCGGGGCGCGGGTGTTGCACGAGGGAGAGCCACATCTGTTGTGCCGGGGAAGGGGCCCTCCTGCTGCTTCCCCACGCGGGTGGGAAAGCTGCACTGCCTGCGGCTTGACTTGAGTGTCCCAGGAGGGCAGGGAGGTGGGGGCCAGGGGAACACCACGGGGATTTCAAACAAATTTTTAAAGCCAGTGCTCGGGGGGGAACGGTATCACCAGCGCCGTTTTGTTCTCCCGTGCTGGGGTGCTGCCCGGCCCTTGTCTCACAGTCAGGCTGCAGACCACCTCCATCGGGCTGTCCAAAACGTAGCAAAGCACGGCAAGTTTTAAAGTCCCAATTTAACTTTGTCGTTTTCTGGTTTGGTTTGGACACGCTCGTGGGAAGAGCTGAGCTCCGAGGGTACTGCTGGCTCTGCGGGACAGCCCCAGCCCCTGGCAGCAGGTCTGGGTTCCCTCCCACCCCAGGATCGCTGTGACCCCCTTTCGTGTGTCTGGTGGGGTCTGAAGGCAGCCAGGCTCCCCTCGAGTCTGGCAGCTGTGATTTAATAGCTGTCCTTAGGTAAAGCCCTGCTCAGCGAGCGGTATCTCTCCCCCGGCAGGATGATATAGGAGGGCACTTAAACGCTTGAATCATGGGTGACTGGTGAAGGGCTTCCTTCAGCTCAGGCTCTGGGGGAGAAGAGGTTGGGTCTGCTGGCTGCTGCGAGCCTGCCTGTTGGTAAAACCACGCATTTTCCAGCCGAAAGCAGGAGGATGGGGCTGATCCCCTCCTGGAGGTGATGCCGCGCCGTCAGCCTGGTGGATGCACAGCGCTGCTCTCCTGGGCAGCTGTGCGGGGTGCAAGGCTTTGGAGACACTCCTGGGGGTGGCAGGCAGCGGGAGAAGGGCTTCTGGTGGCTATTCAAGCAATTTTTGATAAAATCAGTCACGGTGGGCTGCGTTGCCTGCTGTCCACACGGTTCTGCGTTTATTTGGCAGGCTCCGGAGGAGAGCAGGGATGGATCCCGCTTTTAAAGGCCACGTATTTCTATGGCATCTTTTTGAGTTTTAGGGCTGTTCCTCACATTCCTGGGTAATGAAGTTTTGGGTTTGTTTTTCTTTTCTTCCACGCTCGACAAAGCCAATTTGATGCACTTTGCAAAGCAATTGAAAACAGGCTTCTCCGCTTCGAATTCCTCCAAGGTCCAAAGCGCCCCGGGAACAACGTGTCGAGGATAAAATCCTCCGACCCACACTTAGAGAATGTTACCCCCACGGCCAGGCCATGCCCTCGGGAGCCCGGGCTGTGCTCTGTGTCCATCTGACGAGTGAGCGTATGTATTGTTTACTCCTTGGCATCCTGGCGCGAGCCGTACCTCTCTGACGCGTTTTTTATGGGGTTTTGCTTCAGCTCGCCTGCTGGGAAATGTACCTAATTTCTAGAGAAGACGTGCTGTACTGTCAGTTTGTCAAGCTGGCAAAGCAGAGCGGTATGTATGGTTTTCATTTCAGGCTGAATTGAAGCCATAGCTTAAAGTGCAGTATTTTTTACAGCATAGACTCGGAGAAAGTCTCTTTGGAAAAGGATTTACCCTGGGTTTATAAATACAGCACCATTTCTGCGGTGTTATATCATCTAGATTATTATTAAGTTTGTAATATTGACTGCCAGAAATAACACAGAGGCTGTACTTGCACTTTTTTCCCCTTCTTATTGTCGATGTGGCAGTGAAATCCAGGCTCCCCGAGCCGAGCAGGGAAAGGGCTGCGGTGGCCCCGGTCCAGGCTCACGGAGCAGGATTCAGGCTCGGCTGTAACCAAACCGAGCCTGCCCACAGAGGGGACAAAGTGGTTCCAGGCGCTAAGGATGCTTCAGCCACTCGCCCTGCAAACCACCCTGACGTAAAAAAAAAATAAATTGTAATTGTTCCCATCCGTTTGGCTCCCTGTGGCCAGTGTTGCTCTGCGGCTGTGGATTAAAAGGGGTTTTCCCACAGTGTTTGCCTCGCTCCCCGAGTGGCTCTTGCATGCTTCCCCAAGGGTGTGAGATTTCCTGATTAAAGCCAGTCTCGGCTGCTGTGCCTGGACAAGTGCTTTCTGCACCATTACAATAAGGGGAAGGGTTTCCAAATGTGTTCATGAATGTTGGCAGCAGTGCTCTAGGTCTGATTTTAGGAACCCAAAAAGCAGCAGAGGTGTTGTTATTTGGGTTGTTTTCGGCAGGGCTCTGAAAAACACTCAGGTATGTGTGTGATTTCTGGGAAACCCCTCTGTTTTTGGGGTCTAACACACAGATCTGGAGCTGCACAGGAGGAGGCTGGCATAAAGCTGAGTGTGAGCGACGCATTCCTCCCAGCAGCTCCATTTTGCTGCACTGTGCTGTATTTCTGGGAGAGAAACAATTAAACGAGAGCTATAAAGCTAAATCACTCCAAATGCACCATCACGAGCTCTTGGAGGCTGCTTTAAATCTGCTCAGTCCTTGAGAGGGAGACCTTGAAGGAAAACCCACTTGGGCCCTCAGAGGTTTTTGTGTCGATCAGTTGATGAGGTACAGATGAAACATTTCCTCTGGCACAGGCTGCCCAGAGAAGCTGTGGATGCCCCATCCCTGGAGGTGCTCAAGGCCAGGCTGGATGGGGCTTTGGGCAGCCTGGTCTGGTGGGAGGTGTCCCTGCCCATGGCAGGGGGTTGGAACTGGGTCATCTTTAAGGTCCCTTCCAACCCAAACCATCCTGTGATTCTCATGAGCTGCTCTCTGGAAGTCACTCTGGCTGCTGGCTCTCACCTCCAGAGCTTTTGAGCTCTTGCTTTTTTAAGCTTTTCCTCTTACAAATGTGAGAAAAATCTCAAATAATTTTCTTCAGACTGGATCTTCTGTGAAGCTATTTTATTCGCGATTGCAATGGCAGGCGTCCTGTCAATCAGGAGCACATTTTAGTAAACAAAGCATGACCTTTTATTCCCTATTACCCGATGCCTGATCACCTCCCCGGTTTCCTCACTGGCTGAGTACTACAGGTTCACAAGCTATTCAACGCTCCACTATACCATATATGTACATTTTTTCTTTTTTTTCAACCCTTTAATTTATCCTTTCTTATGTTTTGAGAACTTGTGATCTTTGTTTTACTGTTCTCACACTGCTCATCCTGTTTTTCTCAGGCTTCTACCTTATTTTGGAACAGCGAGGCCTTCTACTGTCCACTTATCTACTTAGCATTTCTCCGTACTATGACTACACAACTACCTTGGAATAAAGAAAAATAATTATCTACTGCAAAAATACAACTTTGTTTCTCACACAAGCAATTCCTTATCCCTTCCTTGGCAATATACCACCCCGCTATGTCCGCTGTGGATATACTTGTGCTTCCAAAATAAATAATTGCAAAGCGAAGAGGAACAGGCCCTATTCCCGGCTCGTTGTCCCGAGCCTCATCACTGAATTGCTTGGAAATGTCTCTGTAAAGCATGAGAGTGGTGCTGGGCTGGAAACCTTATGAAGAGATTATAAAATATGCTGGCCATCACGCAGGTCACAGCCAGTGAGGTGGTCTTTCGCCAGCACCAGCGCTGTGATGCTGGGGAGGCCTTGAGGGCAAAGCAGACACACTGGCTTAGCACAGTGTCTGCTCATAGCTGTGTTTACAACCCATATTGTTTTTGTAAGTCCCTCCCAGCAAACCCCAGTAAAACATGGTGGCACCCATCTAAAAGCAGTTTCTTGGTGCTGGTAATTAGAACATTTTGGGTTTCAGATAGAGAAGCTTGCACCTTTCCTAAATGCAGGCTGCAATAGCTTCTGATCAGCTCTTGCTAGCTGTTATCCATGCTGAGTGCAGAGATGGGCAGAGCTGGCAGGGCTGGGTCTTGGCACACACCGCACTTCCCTCCCATGAGGGCACGGAGGTCTGAATGCTGGACTGAGTGTGCAACTGAGACAGGAACCGCTGGAGTGAGGTGTTCAGGAGAAAAACCTCCTAGGAACTGGAAAATGCTCACACCCATCCAGGTATTTGCTCTGTGTTGGCCTGTGTCTGTGGTCTACGCTAAGGATGCTGTGGAAATGTAGTCCTTCAAAATCACAGCTCACCTTGTATCCCCCCTTCCGTTCCCCGATTTCCTTTAGGGTTTATTCAGCTTCACAGCTCCCCAGTCAGATATGGATGCAGTCGGGTGCGTGGATGCAGCAGAGCTCAGGGAATAGCACAGCAAGCTGCAGGCTGCGGCAGAAGAAGAGGCAGTGTGGACATTCAGCCTTATTAAAAAAAAAAAAGAAAGAAAAAAAAGATAAAAGAGGAATGTTTTCTATTTACAGCATCTCCACTGGGTCAGCTCTTTCCCTGACCAACTCCCTGGGGGACCATTGGCTAATTTCTGACCAAAATCGTGCTATGGCCGCTTGTGCCCCCCAGCCATGCCCCTTTTTGTGACATGCCTCAGGGGCTGGGACCACCAGTGACACTCTCCTTTCTGACCCGCAGGCCCAGCGACCGTGGCGAAGGACGGGACTGAAGCACCCTCCCCTGGTGGCCCTGGGGGTCCTGCTGGCCCTGGCCCTGCTGGCGCTCACCCACCTGCCCCCACCGCCAGCCGGGGACCACGGCCGGGCCCGGTCCCTTCGCATGGCACCAGCACCCATTTCACTGTCCCCAGCCCCCTGGCCCCGGCAGGACACAGCCACCACCCTGTGTGGGCACAAGCCGCACGCCCGGAGGACAAGGAGGCATCGAGGGGACAGTCGGCAGCTGAGGGAGCTGGGCATGCCGTCCCCTTCGCCTTGTGTGGAGCGGCCATTTTGGCGAGGCGACCCCCAGCACGGGGACAGGCTGCGTCTTGGTGGGACAGCCCCGCCGTGGCTCTCCGATGATGACATCCAGAAGATGAAGCTGCTGGCCCACGGGCAGGTGGTCTCCAAAACCCGTGTGCCGGCCCACGGGCAGGTCCTGCGTGTCCGCCTGCATACCGAAGGGGACCCCCAGCCCACCAGCCCCCGGGGGAACTGTGGGGATGGGCGCTGTGGGCTCATCAAACGCCCTGGGGACCTCTACGAGGTGGTGGCTTTCCACCTGGACAGGGTCTTGGGGCTGAACAGAAGCCTGCCCGCTGTGGCCCGCCGCTTCTCCAGCCCCATCCTGCCCTACAGCTACACCAACGGTGCTACACGGCCCGTCATCTGGTGGGCACCTGACGTCCAGCACCTGGAGGACACCAACAACGACCAGAACTCCTGCGCCCTGGGCTGGCTGCAGTACCAGGAGATGCTGCGGACTCATGGCAGGGCCCCGGTGGTGGGGGACACTCCCTGCAAGAGCATCCAGCATGGCGAGTGGGGACGCCTGGCGCTCTTCGACTTCCTCCTGCAGGTAGGGCTGAGGTGAGGGCGGCTGGCTGTTGTGCCAGGTGGGACACTGCACCCTCCTCTGTACACCTCTGTCATCTCTTTCTCTTCTGTGAGCTGTGTAGGCTGTGTTGTCCTGGAAGATCGTGACAAAATGTGAGTCAAAAAAATGCTGCTTTTTGCTGCTGGGGTAACTTTTGGCACCTTCTGGGACATCTCGGCCGTGTAGCCTCCACCTTTCACACTACTCCTTCTTGGGTGGTGAAGCTCATACAGGACTCGTGTGAGCTTGTGGTGAACATCAGCAACCAGTGGGATTAAAAGTAAGAAAAACATCCCTAAAACCTACACCAGGGTCTGCCCTGCCTTCATATCTGCACACAGCCCCGGGGCTGAACATGGCCTGTCAGGGAGCAAGGAGAACCAGGGAGCATGCACCCAAAGCTGAGCTCTGCTCTGTATGGTGGGATTTCCCAAGCAAAATTCAAACCAGAATGAAAAATGCAGTGGAAAGCAGCACTTTTTTTTTTTTTTTCCTCCATAAAGATTTGCATTTTAGCTGGATCATTGGTGAAAATCAGAGAAACCTGAGGAGCTGAAACACCACCTGTACCATTCAAAAGGTGGTGGCTCTTTGCTGGTTGAAGAATTTCCAGGCTGGTGGGTGATTCATGGCACTGCCAAGTGCCTCAGGACCATGGTCCAACCTCCAGGCTGGTGAGGCTCAGCTGCAGGTTGGAGTGGGAAGAGGCTGGAGCTTCTCTTGCTTCAGATGCTGATGAGAAGAGTGAATGCAAAGGGTTCAGCTTTTCTGCTCAGCCCTGGGGATGTCAACATTTCAAGAATTCCTCAACTTTCAAGCCCAGACAAGGTCCCTCTGACAAAATAAAAATAAAAAATAAAAATCCCTGCCACCAGGCAACTTTCCTTCATCTCCCCATCACAGCATAGTGCTAGAAGGCATGAGTCCATTTTTTTTTCCCCAAAGTTGGCTGTCTTTAAAGAAACAAATATATATATATATATATATGTATGTATATATATCTCTCTCTTTCATGCTACTCATAAAATGTTAATTTTCTGGGGGCTTGGGTTTCATAATTGCTGACTTTGTAGAGGAGATGGGTGTCCGCTCTCATGTGTTCCAGCTTCATCCCGGCCTGGCTTCCCCTGCTCTGCATCACGGGGATGCTGCAGCTGCTCAGGACAGGGCATTCCTGGGTGAAGGCAGCATCTCCTGCACCAGCCCCGTGGCTTTGATGTGTTCACTCCAGAGACATGCTGCCGGTGTGGGGAATTTTCATCCCTACCCCTCTGTGTGGTAGTGCTTTCCTCCTCCTCTTCCTCAGGATTAACAGTCTGATCTGGAAAACCAGAGCCTGCTGCTGCCAGGGATTGCCACAGCGTCACAGGCAGTTATCATTTATTAGGGAGTAACCTTGAGGAGGAAAAAGGGGAGGAAAAAAAAAGAAAAAAAAAGCCTGTTTATGTCCCTCAGGGCTGCAACTTTCATTATTAGACAAGGGGAAACTATCTGAAACAGCAATTATATATATAAATACATATACTTAAAAAAAAAGGGAGGAAGAAAAAAACCACTATTAAAATGTTTGTTCTCATTACTCTTTCTGTTTTTTTGGCACGGCCTGGCCATTAATCTTTATAACCTCAGACTATGGCTGGCAGAGGAGACACAGTCATGGCTGGGCTTAGAAATATTTTAGATGAAACAGCCAAACAGATGAGAAGATTAACCAGTCCCTTTCCCTCCCCCAGGCCAAAATATCATTGAATGCAATGGAAAAGCTGAGTCTCTAGGAGAAAAAAGCATCCAGTTTTAAGGAGATTTTCCTGCAGAGGGCCAAAACAGTCGAGTAATAAATCAAGGGGCAATCCTCTGGCTTTTTCTCAATAACTCAATGGGATCCTCCCATGTGGAAAAGTCACATAAAGAGGCATGAAGCCAGCAGGATACTGTAGTAATGAAATAATGTCTCTAGCATCTTGCAGCATGTACTGAGGAGAGCGGGAAGCCATGAACTTTGAGCCCTCCCGTGCAGCCCTGAGCCAGGCATTGAGATCTTCGTCATCTTCTTCTAAAAGGTTTCAAAATTTGGCTTCTTCTGCATGATTCACACAGTGTTTGCAAACAGGAGCGTTTCAGGCTGCTGGCTGTCCCCTACAACCTACGTCCACCTGAGCCCCATAGGCCTGAGGTGTCAGCAGAGAGAGCCCTCTCCTTGCAGAGCTCTACCATGGGTAAAATGCAGAGCCCTGTTGAAAGGGAGCAGCTACTGGCTTCATCCTGTGCCTTAAAAAGAGCCAAAACCAGCAGCACACTCAGGCTGCACCCCTGCAGCAGCATCCCTGTCTCCCTCTGAGGCCGTCCTATCCTCGCTGGGACCTCTGCTTGATCTGGAAATCGGCTCAACTACCCCAAAACGAAGACTGTGAGGGTAAGCCTGCCCCCCACCCACACTATGATCAAGCTTTTAAGGACATGGCCACCTTCCTTTCTGCTCTCTGTGTTTCAGAGCTTTTTTTGCTGACAGCTGGGGAATGCAGAAGCCGAGGACTTCATCCAGACGCCGTGGTGACAGCCACAGGCATCTCTGGGGCTGCTCCACAAGCCCAGGAGTCTCAGACATGGCTCTCCCCAGCCTCCCTCTTTTTTCCGTGATGCAAGAGTTAGTCAGGCTCTTTGGCGTCCTCCTTGAGAGCTTCAGCAATCACAGACTATCTCTGATGGATGCTTTCCCATCAACAACACCCTCCTTACACCCAGCAGAAAGACAAAAAAAAAAATAATAATAACCTGGTGTTTCATCACGTATTTGACCCCCAGATGACTTTGCAGGCTCAGTCCTTCAGGATGCAGCGGTCCTTGTGGGCCCAGCCTCTTCCAGAGGACAGTCACCCCTAATTTTCCTATGTTTCCTCTCCATCAGGAATCAGGGAGCAGTGGCTCTCAGTGCTGGGAGAAGCAGTCCCCATCCCAGCCAACACTGGGCCTGAAGAGGAGCTTAAATCAAGGGTGCCTGTGACGGGTTATGAGCTGAGCAGATGGCAGAAAGTGCGGCTCCTCTGTCTGTGTTGCAGCAGCAAGGCCCGATGTTCATTAGGGCCACTCGAGCTCCGATGAGAAGTGAATGTCAGTGACATGGGGACAGCCGGCGGGAGGAGAGCCGGTCTGTGTGTCAGAGCTGCTCTCAGGGAGTCAACAACGAGCTCGTTCCTGTCCCAGGGCCCATCTGGGACACCAGCGTCAGCCCCCACTCTACACCCCGGTGGGTCTGGCAGCAGCTCCCTCGGTTTCAGATGTTCGTGGGGGAACGGAGGGCAGGGCAGAGCCCCGCTCTGTGCGGGCTGTCCCCGTCTCCTTCCTTGAGGCCTTTCTCCAGGAGCCCTTCAGCCTCACTCCCCCTGCCTCCCGCTGCCTTGGCAGCCGTCGGAGTGGTGCTCGGGAAGCCTTGACTCATCCCCACCACCATAACCGCGTCGTCCTCCCCACGGCCTCTCCTTCCCCTGCTCGGCGTCTGGGGCTCTGCATTTCCGTACCCTGGCGGCTTTTGCAGAACCCAGCTGGGCTGGTTCACTGCGACCCTGGGCCAAAAATTCTCCCGGCCATAGTGACCACGGGCATCCTGAGCTCTGGCACCAGCAACCCCAACAGCCTTCGTGCTGCAGCCGGGCTGCCCACCACTGAGCTTTCCTTGCTTCCCTGGCACGAATGGCTGATCCATCTGCAGGAGCTGAAATATATACATTTTACATGTGCACCAAGGCAGGGTTATTGAAGCTGGGCCTGGCAGAGGTGTATTTGTTTTAAAATCAGCTCCCCTCGTCCCGGCGAGGCAGGGCGATGTGCTGGGAGCAGCCGAGCAGCTCAGGGCTGCCGCAGGGATTTGGGGTGGGGAGGGGGATACACAGGGGCTTAGCAGAGCCTGCGAATAATTAAGCACAGATTAGTTAAAAGAAGTTACCGTGGACTAACTCAAATGTCACGCAGGCACCGTGTAAAGCACAGATTGCTTTTTCCCTTACCGACTCTCTTCCATTCATCTTCTTTTTATTGAGAGCTGTGTAGGAGTCAGGGATGGATGAGGCGGTGCGTAAGAAAGGTGCCCAAATAAAATGTCACCCAGCGAACCAAGGCTCAGCCCGAGAAACAAAATCTCTTTTTGCAGTTTTGCAGCCTAGGTTTTCTGGGTTGTTTTGGGGGTTATTTTGCCTTCCTCACTGTGTCCTTCTTCCCTTTGTTTCAGCTGCAAGCATGGCCCATTTGGTCTGTGCAGATACGGAGCGTGGTGACTGAACTCCAGCAGAAAAGCTTGTCACTGTCACCTTTATCAGGCTCTTCTCCAAGCCCAAGGGGTTTTGCAAGTCAGCTCAGCTTCTTTGTGCTTCCCTGCCCCTCTCTTATCCACCGGTGTAAGCAGCTTTTCCACTCAATGCCCACTAAGGATCCTTAAAAGCATTTTATTTTCCTCTGAGCAAGAAAAGCTCCACGTGAGAATCCCCAGGACCTGCCCATCCCAGCTGTCTGCCCCAGCTGAGGACCCCAAATGTCTCCCACAGGTTCACGACCGCCTGGACCGGTACTGCTGTGGGTTTGAGCCCGACCCCTCTGAGCCCTGCGTGGAGGAGATGCTCCACGAGAAGTGCCGAAACCCAGCCGAGCTGGTCCTGGTGCACATCCTGGTACGTCCCCAGCCCTTGTGGCTCTTTCCCCTGTCCCACATCCCAGGGGCTGCTCCGGCTTAAAAACGAAAGTTTCTGGGAAGCGTTGGCAGCTGCTGGCCCCCAGAGGCTCTCAGGGTTACTCAGTACACCAAACACCCAGCCTAAACCACCAGGCCGGTGACTGCCCGCAGTAGGTGAGCCGCTCCTTCCCGTCACCACTGGCAGGTCCGGAGCAGCGCCCCGTCCCGCCTGGTGTTCATCGACAACGCAGGCCGGCCGCAGCAGCCAGAGGCAAAGCTCAACTTCAGGCTCCTGCAGGGCATAGCCAGGTAAGGCGGGCAACGCGCACACTCCTGCTGGGACATCTCCCCGCTCCTGCAGAGTCCGTGATGATATCTGCAGACCTGCTGGGAGTCCCTTTAACCAGCCAAGCACCCCTGTGAAGCGGGGCCACCTCCCAGCCGGGCCTGGGCAGGTAGGTGGGCTCCAAAACCCGTCACACGTGCCGCAGCACCAGGACTGGGTCTTCACTCTGCTCTGGTGTAAATCAGGGGCGGCTCCACGGCCAGGTGGAGTCGCAGTGACGTGAAGCCAGGCAGAGGGAAGAGCCGTCTGTTTTCACATCTCCTGGTGAAGCGGCTCAGGGTGGCCGATGGCAGCCTGTCTCCATCCCACGTCTCTCTTCCAGCTTCCCGGAGACGGCCGTGGCTGTGCTGAGGTCGGGCTGCTTGGGCCGCCGGCTGCTGGAGTCGCTGTACGTGGACCGGGAGCTCTGGGAGAGCCAGGGCGGTGCCGCGGGGCTGAGACCTCTGCTGCGGACCCTGGAGAGGCGCGGGCAGGTCCTGCTGAGGTACCTCCGGCAGCACAACCTGACGGCGGTGCGGGACACGCCGCGCTGAGCCCCGTGGTGGTGGTTGAGCCTTGTGGCCTCAGTTTTTGTGATGTGGAGCTGCCTGTGGGTTCTTGCTTCCCCAAAAGGTGGTTTTCCTATTTAACCCCCCATTGGTGGGATGTCCTGGAAAAGGAGGAGGGGTTGTAGGAAAGATGAGGAGGAGATCTTCTCCAGAGACATCCCACAAATGTTTGGGAAAAGCACTAAGCAAGATTTATCATGCAATGATCACAGCACGATATTTTCAGAGGTGCATGTCCGTGAGATTTTGGGTGCCTTCCCTCCCCTCTCCTCCCCAGCGTCTTTGAAAACTGCAGGTTTGACCAGCTGAACAGACAGAGAGCCTGGGAAGGGTTAGCCAAGCAGTGAGAGGCACTGCTCAGGGCCGAGGGAAGTCACTGACAATCCTCCCATGGCTTGCACTGGACTTTTTTTGATGATACCTTCATCGTTCCCAAAATAATAAAAGCAGAGAGTCTGGAGTGGAATGGGGAAAAGCGGAGGAGACAATCCAAAGCAAGTACAAGTCACCAGAGCTGAGCTCTGTCTTCCCCCATGGAGGAGGTGACGCGTGCCTGATGTCTGCATGAAGCTTTCTCTAAGGTTAGCAGAAAAAAAAAAAAACCAAAACCCTTTACCAGACATGCAGGGTTACTTCAGCAGAAGGTGCCAAATGCATTCTGCGTGTGCTGACAGCCCCAGCAGCCAGGCAGTGAGAGCCGCTGCGACAGCGCACAGCAGCGTCCTGGATAAATGGGTCCTCAGGAGTCAGGGCAGAGAGCAAAACGAGCGGGAGGACAGCAGCATGGGTGCCCGCACTGTGCTGCTGCCCCGTCGCCCTCGTGTTGGAGCAAAGGGCCACCCCTGTGGGCAGGGAGGCAGGGACGCGGGCCCTCACACCGTCCCTGAGCCATCCATCTCAGCCGTCTGTCAGTTTTAGAGTCTGCGAGGGGATACTTTCCCAGCCACGCCGATAAGTGCTAGCAATTACCTTTCCCTCTTGCTTAAGAGAAGATGAAGTGAGGCTGGAGCGACATTAATCAGCAAGCGCGAGTGCTCTCAGAAAGCGTCGGCACACGGCATCGTGTGTGCCTCAGCATCCGGAGCACCGGCAGCACCCTGCTTCCCCCCTGCCCTCGAGGTGAGAAAGGAAACCCTTCGCCCCGTCTCCACCGCAGCCACGAAGCCCCACCGAAGCCCAGCTCATGGGGATTCATTACCAAGAGGTGACCTCAGCCTGTGCACGTGGAGAATGAAGCAACTCATCCTGGGTCCAAAACACCTCCGCCGTGCTCAGGCACTGCCTTAAACGAGAATAATAATGTAACACAACAAAATCAGGAAAATATGCCCTGAAAGGCGACGTGGTAGCAGCAGCAGTAGGTTGGGTGTGCAGTGCTGGTTATGGTTTTTCTCAGAAAAAGGAGAATCTTCACTAAAAGAGTTTGTCATCCCATGCAAGCCAAGTTCTCGTCAAGAAGAGAGGAAGGTGGGGCATTGTGCGGTGGCCAAAGCTGTTGACTTTGCTGGGATGGAGCATCAATCTTTGCCTTGCCTCTGGTTGCATCTGCTTGACTTTAACACTGCACGAGGCAGCGGGGATCTTTCTAGCTTTTTTTTTTTTTTTGTATTTCCTTGCCTGTAACATGAGTTTGCTGGCTGAACACATGTGGGAGCATCTGTAAACCCTTATGCACATGAATAAAAATCACCCTTGAATGAACAAGGAGTCGCGTACGGATAAATGAGAGAGGCCAAAGCCACAATCTCGCTAAGACTGATTGTTAGTTTCACCTCATCATTATTTTTTCCCCACGTGTATTTATCCACATGGAAAGCAGAACGCACAGGCCCTGAGATCTGGCCACGGTGGTTCAGAGAAACCCCTGGGGACTGCTCCAGCCCCATCAGCCTTTACCAGCACCGGGTTTGGTTTGCTCCAGCTGTGAACGCGGTGTGTTTCCTATTGCATTTATGCTGTTGTACCAGGATAAGGCGCCTTCCCCGGGCTTGTAGGGGCTCCCACGGGGGCAATTGGAGCAACCCCTGGTCCTGGGGAACCCCTGGAGCTGGGGAAGGGGAGCAGCCATCGGGGCATGCCCATGTGCTTTCTGGCACCATGATGGGAAGGAGGAGAGCAGCAGCGAGGAGGCAGGACCACGGGGAAAGCCATGGGAGCTGAAGCCCTCTGTGTGCAGGTGAGCCCTCCTCTGACCCCTGCCACTGGGGATCCAGCGGCGTGGGCATAAAGCATCCCTTGTGCCAAACATCACCCGCAAAAACACAGCGCAAAAGCCTGTGGAAGAAAGAGAACTTCTCCAAAAGGCTTGTCTGCGCTTTCTGAAGGCCACTTGACCTACCCATTGTGGCCGTAAGACACCAACACCTTCGCCTTTGCCCCATGCAGATCTTGCGAAGTGCCCACTGAAGATCAGGAAGGCCCTGTTAATGCAAAGGCAAACCCAGCTGGAGGGGAGCCACAAGCCCTGGAAGCCCGGCCCCGCGCAAATTTATTGTTAAATCACTGGATATAAAAATAATCTGCCTTTTAGAAAGCAATTTATTTATGCTTTAGGTACTTGCTTAAATATTTATGTGGAAAAGGAAAAAACAATCCTCTCCGACGTAGGAATATCATGGTAGCACTGGCCTTTAAGATTAATGGGAGTAAATTAGCCTGACGTTTTATTTACATCCAGCAAAGAAACAGATAAACTCCCCTCGTGATGGATTTTCTTCATTAGTGGGGAGAATGCCTAAGGTACTGCTTCTGACATTGTTTCCTTCAAATGGTTAGACAAACAGTTTATCAAAAGAGTATAAAATTGTCGGGAAGTGAAGCAGATTAATGGTCGGTGGAGGGGAGATCGTGGAATTTATGATGTAAGTAGCAGCATCGCTGGAGCCTAGGAAGCAGCTTATTAGATAAGCAACGTGTGCCTGCGAGCGCAGCCCGAGGGCTCCAGCGGCGCGCGGCAGATTTACAGCTCCTGGAAATAAAAAGAGGCCGAAACAATGAGGCAGTGCTCGGCTCTCAGCAGAGCTGCTGCTCAGGTGAAATACCCCCATAAAACACCGTGCCGACTCGCAACCCAGCCTGCCCCAGCTGAGCTCATGGGTGCAGCGGTCAAAATGCATTTCCACGTCCAAATGCCCAGCACCAGACACCCTCCCCAGGCGAGGGGCTTTTCCGAAAGTGGGTGCTCTGCTCCGGCAGGGAAAGGCTCCGCCGCCAAGCCCTGAGGCTGCCTGCAGCCCGTTATTTGGCCTGCTGGGACCTGCGGTGGGCTTTGCCCCACATCCTGCCTCCCCAGGGGGCTCTGCACCGAGGCTTCACCTCCCTCCTGCACCCCTCACGTTAGGGCTGTCGTCGTTTTTTTTTTTTTTTTTTAACTTTCTCATTGCAGCTTGTGAATGCATTATTGCTTCCCAATTAAAAACCTCTTAGGCTTTAGGGGAGATAACCTCGGCTTTGTGCCTGTGCAGCAATAACAGCTCCCGCAACCCAATTTGGAGGCTTTGGAGGCTGTTTCAGCAGTGATAACAATACAATAGCAACAACAATAATATATAGGATTTCGCTGGCCTTCTTCTTCTAAAAAAAAAATCCCCCAGCACTGGAGGTTCATGGATCCCATATGGCTTCCCCAGCAATTACCTCTGGAATGATAATTAGCTGTCAGATGGGGCCAACAGGGGAAAGGAAACCATGAGCCAGTCCCTTCCCCGTGGCGGCTCCCAGCCAGACCCCACAGGCATGTGCTCAGCTCTTCAAGCTCCGAAGAGGGCCTTTGGGTGTAAGGGCACCTAAGGAAGTCCAATTTAAATGGTGCCATCAATCCCAGTGTCCTGGTTTCAGTTAGGACAGAGTTATTTTTTTTTTCCTCCTAGTAGCTGGTAGAGTGCTATGTTTTGGATTAGGATGAGAAGAGTGCTGATAACATGCTGGTGTTTTAATTGCTGCAGAGCAGTGCTTACACTAAGCCAAGGACTTTTCAGCTCCTCGCTCTGTCCTGCCAGCGGGCAGGCTGGGGGGGCAGCAAGAGCTGGGAGGGGACAGACCCAGGACAGCTGACCCAAACTGGCCAAAGGGGTATTCCATACCATCTGACGTCATGCTGAACAATATATAGGGGTGGCTAGCCAGGGTGGGGGGCCGGCTGCTCGGGGTTGGGCTGGGCATCGGTCAGCGGGTGGTGAGCAATTGCATTGTGCATCACTTGTTTGTACATATTATTATTATTATTATTATTATTATTATTATTTTCTCTCTTAAATAAACTGTCTTTATCTCAACCCACAGGCTTCACTTTCCCGTTTCTCTCCCCCATCCCAGAGAGGGAGGGGGGGAGGGTGAGCGAACGGCTGTGTGGTGTTCAGCTGCCGGCCGGGTTAAACCACAACACCCAGTCTCCAGGTTTTTTTCTCCAGCAGGTGGCATTGGCTCGACGGGTCTCCAAATATAAAATCAGGATCATCTGGTTTGGGAAAGACCTTCAGGATCACCAAGTCCAACCAACGTCAACCTGACCTGAGTCCCGCCACTAAACCACATCCCTTCCTGCCACGTCCATGTGTTTCTTGAATACCTCCAGGGACGGGGCCTCCACCACTGCCCTACCCAAATATTACCCCAAACTTTCCATCACGCACTTTGCAGATGACGGGTAAGGGCCACCCTAACACAGGCACTGTTGTTGAAGAGGTGAAGGTGAAAACTCCTGTGCTGAGGCTTTTATGAGGTGAATCATATGGCTGTGTGGACAGGCTGTGTGTCACACTATTATTATTATTATTATTATTATTATTATTATTATTATTATTATTTTCTGGCTGATCAGCCCTGTCCATGCAATACTGGGCACAGCAGGCACTTGTGGTGCCCCAGTGTATGAGCATCAGGCAGGAGGCAGGGAAGAGAAGCCCGACCTTTCTCTAAACCCGTGGGCTTATCTCCCTGCTCCCCCGTTGAAGAACAATTTTGCTCGATGGTGCCATGGTTTGTTGGTGGCATCTCTCCCACAGTGCTTCCCCAGCCACGTGTCCGCTGCTGGCTGAGCTCCCTGCTCCAGCAGGCAAGGGAACACCTCTCCCAGTCCTGCTTTTTGGGCAGATTTTGCTCCGTTTGATTTTTTATTGTTATTATTTTTGGCTGTATCCACTGTGGATGCTCCACAGGCTTCGCTGTCAGTATTTATGTGGGTGTTGGGCTTTAATTGACCATCCTGGCTGCATCGCATAAGTCCCAGGGCTGATTATATACATAAACAAATGAATTTTTTATTGCTTTGACCTCTTCTGGAAAGAGAGGAAGATGAAAGCCAAAGAGAGGAAGATGAAAGCCGAAGACGTGGACATCAGGTGTCTCTTTTCCCCCTCTGCTTCCACCGAAGCCCAGCACAACGTGTTAAAGGAGCTGCTCAGGAGCTGGCTGCCACACCATGCTGGTGGCCCCTGCCTGGCCGTGCCCAGCTCACGTCAGGTTGGCACACCCTGAGCACAGCCGTCCTCCCCCAGCTCTGCCCCCATCCCTTCGTCCCTGTCCTCGGCGGGAGGCACAAGGCAGCCCCAGCACCGAGCCGGGAGAGGAGCTGGGGGTAACGCTGCCAGGAGCTGGGGTGCAACCGAAGCAGAGGGGTTTGGTGGTGAGGGAGCAAAGGGAGGTGCTGCCACGGCCAGTGAGCACTTCGGCTGTGATTCCCCGGCTCTGGCGCGGTCTGTGTCAAAATCTAATAAAACGTGGATGTTCCCGAACAAACAGCTTTTAAGACTTCAGAGACCCAGGCTCACAGCAGCTGAGAGAGACTACAGCTGTTATTTTTCGGTCTTAAGCAGCAGCATTAGTCATTACCTCCAGCTGGGCTCCAATAATTGCCTCCATAAAACTGGCGGTTTCACAACAGCCCAGTGCAGATGATGGGCTGCTGCCTGGAGCTGGGGGCTTGCTGTGTGCCATCCCATGGGGATGGCCAGCCCCTGCCCGTGCACAGGCCCCCACGACACCTCTTTGGTGCCAAAGTGAGATGCAGCCTCCCTCGTCAGCCTGCATCCGGCTGGAAAATTAGGCTGGGGGAGAAATATGAGGTCGCATCAGCCTGTGTGGACTGCTGTGGCTACCAGCCCCATGCACGCATCACCAGAGCCCCGCAGAGGTGAGAGGGATGCTCAGTAGGGAATATTTGGGTGTTGGGAGGCAGAGAAATGGGGGGGAAGAGGAATGACTTCTGAGCCTGCTCCCCTCCACATGTGTGATGACAGCAGGCACCCGTGGGGCTGATGGATGGTGCGAGTGGAGCTGATGCTGGTGTCTGTGGGGATGCGGGCAGTAATGTCATTTCTCCGACTTGGCGGAGCTGCAGCCCCAAAGGTTGCCTCCTTTATCCCATAGGGAGCACGAGACTCGAGAAGCAGATGCCAGCTGTCCACTGCGCCTCGTAAATCAGACTGTAATCATCTTGGGGAGACGGCTGTCTGCCGCTGCGGGCTGCTAACCAGGTCTACAGGAGTTACTCTGCAAAACGCACGTCTGGGGGATGTCTCGGTGATCAGGGCCCAGCTCCGTCCTTCAGAGACCAAAAAGCAACCCGAGCAGGTAGGTGCAGAGCTGGTCATATCAGCCCCCACACGACCCTTAAAGCAAGCAGCATATTCCTGTGACACTAAGACAGGCTGCGGAGGATGCTTTAAAATATGCTGAACTGTTCTCATTCTTTATTTTTTTCCAGTCATTATATTTGGAAAAGACATTGCCGGTGTTACTGGGAGACTGAAAGTCTACTTCTCTGCCAGTGAAGAATCGATGATTTGTTAGCTTCTTCCTGAAAACAACACCATTAAATCATATTGCTTTATGAAAAAAGGCAATACCCTCAGAGGACAAGCGAGACATCTGATCACGGGCTGCCCGCAGGGAGGCACAGCTTTCCCACACAGACTTAGTTTCCAAAAAATAAGGTAGTGAGACCTCTGTGAGCATGGCCACTAGCCATGAGGCCGGGCTTTGGCCCACACAGATGTGCCTGCAGGTACGATCAGACACAGCCTGCTGGAGGCAAGGAAGGGAGCGATGCGTTAGGCGGGATCAGTGCTGGAGGAGAAAAGACTGAGAAGGCTTTAATGCATGCAATAATCCATTAATATTTTTAATCTGGTGGCACTGGAGTTTAAAATGCTGAAAGGGCGCAGGAGAATGAAGGTGAATCATGGCAGCATCTCCTGGCAGGCTGTGGAAGCCAACCAGCACGCACAGCAGTGGCTGAGGTGTCCTTAATGTCACACAAACTCCTCGCTCGCCCTTCTGCGGTGCTGTGGCTGCTGGGCCTGCAAGGTGTCCTGATTTCTGAGCCCATTTTGGGGGCACAGCTCTGGCTTTGCAGCGTGGTAGGTTTTTTTGTATATTTATATATATATATAGGCCACCCTGAGCAGACCCCCAGCACGTGGGGGCCTGTGGGCTGTGGGGGCCCTGTGGGCCTGGAGCAAGGCTGGTGGAACAGAGCACCAAGCAGCAGGAGCTGTTGTGGCAGAGGCCAGAACTCCATCATCAGCTGGAGTGGAGCAATCCACCCAAAAACCAGCCGGATGGGGTCACCCCAACGCAACCTTACTGGAGACTGGGGAGCTACAGGCAAGGGCGGCCTTGTCCAAAAATCCCTGTTGGGGTCCTTCAGCCATGGCTCAGCTTACAAGCACGTTCATTTCTCCCTTCATTCTCCCTCTGCAAAGGCAAAGAATTTTTAAAAATTAAACCCTGCTGAGAAGTAAAATAATCGTAGGTCCCTTGAGACACAAGTTACAGCTACAACCTGGCATCAGGAGTGTGGAAACAGCCTTCCTATGTTTTGTGGGAGGTTTGACAGGTAGGAAAATATTTCTCAGCTGAGCGTTCCCCCTCCCGTTTGGGTTAATAGTTTGGCTCCAGCTTTAGGGAGAAATTCCTGCCTTTCCCATAACAAATACATCTTAAAATGTAACCAGACAGAGAGAACTATCTGCTGGATGTCTGATTAATGCTGAATTCCTTCCCTCTGTACAGCACTCCTCTTCTAAAAGCACTCGGGCTCTTCACAGCTCGTCTCCTTCAGGCTTTGCAGAGATGCCTGTGCTGAGAACAAGCAGGGAATTAAGTTTTCGTGTTTTGTTTTTTTTTTTTTTTTAACGTGGCAATGTTACAAGATACGTGCAATAAAAAGAACAAGGTGGGCTGTTTCCAGCAAACAATTTATTTCTGCTTGTGAATTATCCATGAGGACCACTACGTGCTTTTACTACACAGTCATCCGTCCGTCAGAATTCCTGGGCAAACCACGGGAGCGTACTGTGGTTTGCAAGCTGTGCCTGGTGGTGCCTGAACCGCCTGCTTCGAGGAGGAACCTGCTCCCACCAGCAGTGGGGACCAAGATCAGCACACCCACGCGATGACACAGGTGGCTTTGTGGTGCCAAGACCAAGCTTGAACCCTAGTTTGATGCACCAGCTTCCAGCCCACCCTGCAAAGCCTGGCCACGGGCTCCCGCACCTGTGGATGTGGCCTGGGTAATGGGAAGAGGCAGCGAGCCCAGCTGCAGCGCTGCCTTCTGAAGCCCCGATGTTGCAGGTGGAGCTGAATTGGAAAATTAATTATCCCAGTCAGGAAGCTGAGCAATGAATGGATCCCTTTCGCAGCCAGCTTCAGACCTGCCCCTCTGCTTGAACCTTTTTAAATGAAGTGATGCTCAGGGAGTGTCACGAGCCCCAGGAGCCCTGCTAGGTCTCAGCCCCAGCAAATGCTCCTCTTCCTGCGTGTGGGGCCGGCATTGCATGGCTCTCTGCGTTGGTCTTCTTCCCGGTAAGCAATTGTATTCAAAGGCCTGATTTTTGTTTATTCCTCTGCACCCCGCGTGGTTATTTACATGAATGCAGTGGGTGTGAAAAAGCTATCAAGCCAGAACGGGGAAAAAACACAAACAAAGCTGCCTGGTGCTGCAGTTGGATGCGCTGACTACACCTGTTGGCATTTCGGCATCGTTGGCCTGCTCCTGAAACTGCTGCTCTGACGACCTCGGTCATATTTGCATAAAATTAGCAAGATGGTGCGGGACTGGCGTTGCGGGGTTCTCCCCACCGAGCAGAGAGCCTTTCCAAAGCCCACAGCAGCACAAACTGAGGGGCATTACCACTGGGTGTGTGTGATTTTTCTTTCCCTCCCTCCCCAAAATGTGACTGCTTTAAAAGGCAGCCAAGAAAGCAGAGCCACAACCCCCTGCCCAGGACTTTGTGGCTCGGTGTGCGCGGTGCTTACCTAAGCAGCCTTCGTCCGAGTTAATGATGAGGAAGAACCAAGCTGACCGTGAATATGCTCTGCTCTTGCGTTTTAGGAACTAAGCAGGATTTACCAGGGATATCAGGTGTGCCCACACAGGGCAAAGCCTTGCAGGGCTGCTGATATCGCAGGTGCAACGCACCGCCCGCGTGAGCAGCAAAAACCACACAGTGCTTCTTGAGAGTGCTGTAAATCCCTCATTTTCAAGCCTCAGGAGCCCCTCCAAAAAGAAACTGCAGGTCTTGCTGCAAGGGGGGTGGGCAGCCCGCTCTGCCCCCGCCAGCTGGGCAGGGGGGTGTAGAAACATGGAGCCATTTCAGCTGGGAAGCACCTCCAAGGTCACTGATGCCAACCACCGAGCTGGCATGCTGGGTCCTATTGCTAAACCATGACCCTTGGTGCAGAGTAGGACCAGAGGTGTTTGCCTTAGGTACAACCTCATGGGTGCCTGTGCCCATCAACAGACTGGCTTGTAGAGCTGCTCGGATGCCCCATCCGAAATCCTGACTCTTTGAACATGCTTAGATTTGGTCCTTCCTCCAGCAGGTGATGGCTCCTACAGGGGGAACGCACACCACAGCTGACGGCAGCTGTTCCTTGGCAGAGCTTTCCCTCTGCCTGCGCAGGCATACCCACGCTTTGTAGTGTGTCTTGGGGGAGAAAAGTCTCGCCTGAGGCTCCCACAAAACCTCTGCAATGCAGGTGAGGTCCCCCTGTCAGCCCTACTGATTTCACAGCCCTCTCTCTAGCCTGGGAAAAGGAGAACAACCTAAATGAAACACTATTTAATCAGAAAGAACCCCCTAGCCCCTAAGGAATTACTGAAAATTTTGCTTCAAATCTAGTTTTCAGTGGAAAGCCAGCACTTGAATTTCAATTTTCCGATTAAAATGAGGATCGTCTCCCTAACGGAGCTTTTATTGCGAGGGGAGAAGGACGGAGGGAAAATTGCCAAGGAAAGCATTTCCCAGAGGAGCAGGGGGGACGTGCAGCCCTGGTGAGCATCCCCTCGGAGCTGAGGCAGAGACATCGCGTCGTCCCCCTTCTCCGAGGAGACGGCATCTCCCACGGGGCACCGCTGAGCAGAGGATCTCCCGTGGCCGCCTCCTTGCCAAAACGTAGCCGCTGGGAGGTGGGAAGAGAGCCAGAACACCACGCACCTGAAACCCTCCCGCCGAGAAAGCACTTCCCAAATGAATCCTGTGAAAAAAGCAAAGTAGAAGCGGATATAAATCCCCAAAATGAGGCAAGGCAGGGTTAGGATTAGGGCTTGTACAAAGAGCACATCTCCGTGTCCGACCCTGTGGTTGCTCACCCCAGGCAGCAGCGCTGCACGTCCCACCTCCCTCTGCTCCACTCTTCTGACAGGAGAACCCCCAAAACGAGAACCCCAAAAATCTGGGCACGTTTCGCCGAAGGTGTTGAAGAGGGATTGCCCAAGCCACCTGGTGCAGCTCCACACCATGCCCACGTGGATGTAGCTAGGCTGGGAAAAGCACAATGTTGTGGTAGACGCTAGGCCCCATTGCACCTGCATGGCTTGGAGATGGGGCCAGCAGACTTATGAAGCAGTAGGCACCGGCTCATCATGGAAATGTCACACCAACAAACGTCCACGGAGGGAAACGGTATTGTTGGGCATCCCTGGGAACCTGAGCTGAGCCTGGGGGACCCTGGAGGCCTGCAGGTTGTCTCGTCACAGCCCACCCCATCCCCACAGCCGTGGAGGTGGAGGTGACCGCGTTAACCAGCATGGCCTCAGGCTCAGGAAAACAAACAAACAGGGAGGCTCTGGGACAGATGGGGTGATAAAGGTGGTGGGTTCATCTGCAGGAGCCACGTTACGCACATGGCCCTCCCAGAGGGTAGATCAGGTGATTGGAGCGAGGCATTCGATAAACGCCGAACAGAGGGAGGCTCAATTCAATTTTAAAAGCACCGCATTTCCAAATGTGGGATGGACGAAGGAACGCTTAAAGGTGACGATTGTTGCCGAGCTATTGGGAGAAAACAGGAGGCTGTTTGGCTTATCTGTTTGAGCACGCCAGCAATGAATTCAGCGATCAGCACCTTCTGGTGGGATTTGCGAGGCAGCGGCCAGGCCCGGCCCTCGCTCCGTGCGCGTTGGCCCCGGCAGGCCGGGGTCGCCTTCGGCTCCGCGCTGCGGGCCCCACGAGGGGCCGTGCTGAGGAGGAGGTGACTTACCTCACACGAAGACGGGGACGTGCTTCGCACACACGCAGATGGTGGTGCTTCTCGTACCACCCACAGCACAGATGGACTGTCAGTCATCACACGGAAAGCAGTTCCAAGAGTGCTCCCACCCCAAGTCCACCAGCAAAGAACGAAGTGCTCTTTTATCTACCCAGCCCTACGCTGTGCAGGCACCAGAAGCAAAAATATTGTGGAAATAAGCCTGCTATTTATACAGCTCGGCAGATGAGACAACGGTGATGAAGCAGAGCTGCTGAAGTCACCCATTGTTTAACGTTAATTAAAGAATGTTGTGCTTATGGAACGCCTCTCACCCAGGCAGCCCCGGGAGCTGGCAGGCCCCGCTTCCCTCCTGCAGGTCTCAGACGGGACCTTCACAGGGCTCTGCCAGCCACACACACGGACAGCCCGCAGGGGCAGGGGCTGGCGTTTGGAACAAATCAGCTCCTAAATGTCTTCGTCCAGTCTGGGTCCCGCGAGGCACCCCAGGAGCAGACACATCGGGGGGAGCCAGTGCCACCCACAGACATGGCAGAAGCCAAAAGCTGGAGAAAACCCATTGGGCCAATAAATAAATAACTAAAAAAAAAATAAAGCAATTACAAAAATATAGCAATGCTGTCAAGCAAAGGCTGGCCTGAAATAACTTCTAGTTGTTACGGGGGAGAAGCACCACAGGCTCGCATGAGGATGGGGTTGCACCGGCAGGAGAGCAGCACTGGACTGGTAGCTGAGCCTTCTGCTTGGAGCTGAGCCTCTCGAGAAACGCTGCTATTCCTGGGCACTCTTTTTGAGGGCAAGTTAGGGCTCTCTGCAAGTGAAAATAACTCCGGTGTGAATTTCCCTGCGGCTATTAAGGTCAGTGCCCGAAGTCCCGTCCTGCATCCCTGCATGGCCTGCAGCTGCTGCTCCAACGCCGCACACCTGCGGGCTGGCAAACGCTCCCTCTGCTTCTTCCTCCTCCTCCTCTGCATCAGGGAAGAGTCCTCCCGCGGCAGCTGGCTGCTCCCTGCACTCCGGCTAATTAAAGTGAGATATGAAACGGCAGCCAGAGGAAATCCTCTTGGATGATCCATCTCGGTGAGCACACCCAGGCCAGGCGGCAGCGAGCTGCAGCCCAGCTTGCCATTAGCATCCTGCCCTGCCCCGAGAAGGTTTTGGATGTAATCCCTGCTATTTCTCTTTTTCCTGGACAGCGAGGCCCGACAGCACCACAGAGCTTTATGTATTTGCTCTGGGAGCATCAGCAAATGATGCGGCGGTAGAAGGTGTGAGTCTCCTGCGCGGCACAACTGCTCAAATGCAGCCCCTAAGCCTGCCTGATGAATGAACTGGTTGGGAAATACCATAAGCCAGCCCCAGCCCTGCCTTCCTGCACACCTGAGAGATGCATCCCCAGCCCCTGCACACAGAAAACCTGCATTTGTTACGGGACAAAGCTTTAAGCAACACCAGGCTTTTGATAAATGCAGGAAACCTTTGATCCGAATGTAACAAACCGTTTCACGCTAGAGTTACGAGCCCACAAACCTGCGTACGTGACCCCGTTGCTCCACGGCCAGTTTTGTTGATTAGAACCATTAGGATAGGGGAAGAAAATAGCTCACATGCTGTAAGCAATCTGCAAATGTGAGAAAAATTGCAATCATGTGAAACTGCTTTTAAGTGAAATGGGATCCTCTACAAATTATGGGCAAAGGGTTACTAAAAAAAGTCACTGAGACAGACGGAGCAGAGAAACACACAGACCAACAGCCTGCCCATGACGAAAGGTGGCAGCTCGCACACCCAAAGAAAACCACTTCTGAAAACCAATGCAAAGTGAACGTTACATAAATTTCAGCCTTCTTATGGCTTATTGAACACCGGGTTTGCAGGGCACCGACCTTACCAGCCTTGCAAAAGCCAGCAAGGGGACGGACAGTGGCCCTAGAGCTACATGCAACTTGAGTGAAATGTGGGGACGGAGGCTGCTGAAAACCCTGATGTGAGGGGGAAACAATCAGCCAGTGGGAGCCACAGGTCATGGAAGCTGTCCTACACAGCCCGCTCTCACGTCTGTCTCCTGTTTATGAAGTTCTCCTCACCTCGGTTCTGATGGCTGTGGTATGTGACGTGCAGGCAAATCGAGACTTCAGGACCCAGCTCAGGCACTTGCTTCCCTTCAGCAAGAAGCCCCTTTTGTCTCAAGAGAACAACACCTGGATTATTCATACACCCCTTTAGGATACCAAAGCAAAAATATTAACGGGCAAGGCCACAATGGCAAAGCAAACAGACTTTGACAGGCTTCAGGATTTTTTTTTTTTCCTTTACATCATAAACAACATGTTTGAAAAGAAAACAAGACATAATGAAAATGAATTCACAGAAGTAACACTAGCCTGAAGGTCCGACGTTGTACTGCGGTGTTTTACTCATTTTTCAACCCTCCTGCTTCTCGTCTGATTTTTGCAGCAATGTTTTTCTCTCCCCCTCGCTCAGATTCACATTACAGTGCTGCCCTGAGATGCTCACCTATCAGTCCATCACTCAGAAAGCAAGCCATTTATCCCACCGTGCGGCCATCCATCCAGACCTAGGCAGGACAGCAGGGAGAGAAGAAAGCACTTTTCCTGTTGCTTTAATGTTGGTTATAAACCACGGAGCATGCTAACACCAATCAACAAAATATCTCCCACTTCTGCCCTTTTTTCCCCTTCCCCCCAAGTCCTACACCTCTGACCCAGAGCTTTGATTTCTCACTCAGCCCAACTCAACTGCACCCACCTAACAGCCCCTGCCTGACTCTTCCTCCTTTTCTCCCAGCACCACATCCAGCAAAACCTGTGCCCAAAAAGTTTCCCTTTGGGACTTGCCTCTTGCTCAGCAAACATGTACCTATTAGCAGCTATTACCAACAGATCATACTGATCAAAACCAAAGAAGGATTTTCTTTGAGAGGATTTTAATCTGGGCAACCTCCCTCACCCACTGCCTCTTCCAGACCACCCCCTTCCTTTCCCAAGGAAATGTACATAAGTCACCAAATGAAAACAGGTATTAAATCACAATAAGTTATTTTACCCACTTCAACCTCCCACCTGCTGCTCCATCTTTTCCTTTTACTATTGGGGTGCAGTAAAATCCGACGTTAAGCACGGTGCTGATACTGTCGTCTCCTTCTCTTCACGGAAATACGCCACTCATATGCTATTCAGCCAAAATATGGAAAATAAAAAGCTACCCACGTACACATTTTATCACAGCAACAGATAAATCCACCACAACATCATCCTGATAGGCAATAAAATGCAAGAAAGTACCGAGGAGGTTCACAGCAGTTTAATGAAAGCTCTCGTACCAAACCTTTAACTCAAACTTACAGACAGAGTTATTGAAAAAAAAATAACTTACAATGAAAAAGCTGCTGAGAGTTGCCCACCTAGCCACGGAATTAACTGCGGATTAACGCTGTGCTTAGATATTCACGACACAACAGAAACAAATTCAAACCACGACCGAGGTACACACAAGTCGCTTCCATTCTGCTTTCAATTACATGTATTCATCACGTAGTCTGACCTCCGGAAGTTCTCCGAAGAACAGTTTTCTGTCTCTTTTTTAAACGCTCACTGGAAATAAATACCATTTAAGGAACACACACACACACACGGAGTGCAATCAGATGGACACGTAGGCACTGGTACAGCCTGGTCCTCTTGAGCCCTCTACGAAGTACAGGACGGCAGGTTTTTAAACCACAGACGGAGCGGAGCGCAGGACAGAGCTGTCCGGGCAGCACGGCAGGTTATGTACTACACAAGAGCACATCTGCAAAAGGTCCCAGGAGATTCTTGTTGAAGATGCAGCGTATCCACACCAGGTATATGGTGAAGGGCTTAATGTTTTCTGAGAAGGTGTGATTCTGATGGGACAATATATAAGGCATGTAAGTGTTTTCCCCTTGCTCTTGTATCCACACTTCGTATTTCACTTCTCTGACCTTCAGATACTTAAGGTTCCAGGGGATCTGCCAGGACACAGAAAGCTTAGCTTCACTCGTGCCCTGGACGGAGGCTTGACACTTGGCATCCCTCACCTTGCCGGGGTAGAGGCTCCCAGACCACTTCTGCTTCTTGGGCCCGGGCTTAGACTTCACAGTCTGCCTGATCACGTGGATGAGGGAAGGGATGTCCACCTTCGTGTCCTGGTAGGCGCGGAACAGCCACTCGGGGTTGCGGCAGCAGAGGTGCCGTGGCACCTCAGTGCTCTTAATGATGCGCTCCTGCTCAGCTTTGTCCAGATGAGCGATCCCGCCCTGATCCCAAGGTCTGTCGGGGTAGGTAACGGTGTCTTCCCTGGCGGTGTTCTGCCAGGCAATGTACTGCAGGTCCATGCCAGGAAGGGTTGCCAGGGTTTTGTACGGGGTGTAGTGTTCAGGGTTGATAGCGTAAGGGAAGAGCTCCACCACCGCGGCACCTCTCGGCAGGAAGAGAGACATGACTAATTGGGCCCCATGCATGCTGACCAGCATGGACGCGTTGCTGATCAGCCGGACGATGTCAGAGAACGAATGCTCCTCCAGAGAGACGGTAATGGTTTTCATCTGAAACTCCTGGGCGAGTGCCAGGATTAGTTCTGCCTCATTTAGGATAAGTCTGTTGATTGTTCGACTGAACACGACGATGTACTCCTCACTGGAGCTCTCCTCCAAGCTGACGTTCAGCTTCTGCATCATGAACTTGGTGAACTGCCTGATCTCGTTCCCAGAAACCAAGATGTTGGCCTTTGGTCCCTGCGGCTGGACAAATCCGTACTGGTACCAGGTGGTGATTTTGGACAGTCCCACGTACGATTTGGTGAAGCAGAGGAGCCTGCCCAGGGTTTTAAGCTGCTCCCTGAGGAGCGGCTGCTTGTTACTCAGTAACTTGTAGAGGTCAAAATGAGCGCCTTCACTCCACCCTTCCATGAAGAAGAGCCGCGCCTCCGGGTCCAAATCAGTGAACTGCTGCATGGTGTAATAGATGGGGAGGAGGTCGTCGTGAAAGACGTGCATCAAGTTGTCTGGGTTGAACCTGTTGGCGATCAGCGCCACGTCGGGCACGAAGACCGGCTTTGGCATGAACTTCAGCGCAGCGGCGGGCAGCTCCACGAAGTTGAAGTACTGGGTGTTGTGATCTTCCACCGAGGAGAGGTCCAGCAGGGCGGGCTGGAACCTCCGGGAGCCCAGGTTGGGCAGCATGACCGAGGAGTTGCTGTGGAAGTAGATGAACTCCTCCGCCTCGGTAGAGTAGCAGAGGGACTCGAAGCGGCAGATGCGGTCGGTGTGCATCCTGCCAGTGCACACCATCCTGGTCCCGTCCTCCACCAGCGTCTGCAGAGCCGCATGGTAGTCGATCTGGACCTGAGAGAGCTCCTGAGACTGACGCGTGAGGGCCAGCTCCTCTTCGACCGTGAAGACATGCTCTCGCAGCTTGATGTATTTCCACAGCACGGCAGCAAGGACAGACACGAGCAGGGCATTGAACACAGCTGCTATGTTCATTCTGTAGCTAGGTCCTAGCAAGATGACAGGTGGGGAATGCAACGGAGAGGGAGCACATCATTAACACTCCTTGACATGGTGAAGGCAAAGACCTGTGGAAAATAAAATAAGAAAGGAACCATTTAAACATCAGGTTTATAGGCCTATCATCATTCAGGTTTTATGGACTATTCAAGAAGGTTTAGGCTTTTCTCAGCATTTTTTCCCCTTCTAGGGAACGAGCAAAAGGAAGAAGTGTGCTGTCATGGGAGAGAGGATCGGATGCCTAATTAAAGCGATCAAGCCTTCATTTAGTGAGTGCCTGACTCGTGCCAGCACGGCCAACCCTTACACAAAGGCAGCAACACCTTTCAAGTGCTGCCAGCACCGGTGTCTTCCCGCTCCAGCCCAGGAATCTCTGCTGTGCTGCTACACGGCCTCCCCGTTCCTTTTCCTGCTGTGGCAGGGCTCCTGCCGCTGTTCTCCTCCTGTCTAGAAACGCTACGGGCTCGTGTAAGAGCATTGATTGTACTTTCTGCCGTGAGCTTCAGCTGAGATATCGATTCACCTACAGTATTCATGGGCTCCGATTTTCATTATGCATCAGGGTTCGCTGCTAGCCCGGCTGTAGATAACCGCAGCCGCGGCTCCTGGGGAGCTGCAGGAAGAGACATTCCTCATCGGCACGCCCCTGATTAGTCCGCTTCTAATTGCAGTTTTTAAACCCCTGGCAGCAATTTAAAAACTCCCTTTGATGCAAGTTTGGAGGGAGGGGAAACAAGCAATGTCTCAGGCACGCGCTCTGACATCCCAAGCAGTGGCCCCTTAGAATTTTAACCCGGAGACGCTTGCTCTTACATGCCAGGGAGAAGGAAGACAGAAAGGTGGATTTAGGGCAAATGCAAACACTTCTCTACCGTCAAGGGAGTTTTTTGGTGTGTTTTTGGTGTTGTTTTTTTTTTTTTGAAAAGAGATATTGCAGCCTGAAAGATTGATCCTGCAATGTGGTTCGCGCAACGTGGAACTGAATGGAGCACCGTTCGTGGGATTCAGTGGGGTTAAAAGGGATCCCTCCGGCCGGGGGGATCCCCTTCAGTGGGGTTAAAAGGGGGGATCCCTGTCTGAAGGGGGAGCTGAGAACACCTGGGAGACTGAATAACGCCGGCGAAGCGAGTGCTAGCTGCAAGCCCGTGCAGACTCGAGAGGTGGTCCCTGGGGACCTGAGCAACAAATTCATTTCAATTTTGGAGCAGCTGTAACGACTCAAATGAAATAGAAACGAAGTCCACCTCCTTTGGCAAGTGGTCTGAAAAACTGCTTTGTTTAGCAACTCCCTAAAAGCAAGCGGTGAATTTAAGATGTGCTGTTTCGACTTTGGCTGTGGAAAAGGACGGGGGAAGGGACACAGAGCGGTCATGTGGCCACCTAATGACCTGGGCAGGGTCAGCTCCCCCTCAACCACCCCCAAAAGGCGCTCATCTGTCCCATTTCTAATACTTATCAATCTCTCCAGCCGCTCTGGAGCAACAGAGGCACGAGGGGTTAGCACAAACTCTTTCCCAGCGCTCGGCCTTAATTCCCTCTGCGGCCACCCAAATCTTGTCCCAGGCCCACAGGCACCCGGCCCAGACGAACGACGGCTGTCGCACGGCGCTTCAGTCTTTTCTCCAGAGCAGGGGACGACTGCGGCTCCCGATGGCTTTGCGGGCACCAACCACGGCTGTCAGCCCCGGCCAGCAGCGTCCCGGGGGCAGCAGCACATCGCTTGGTGCCGTCCCACACCACCAGCTGCAGCAGCGGGCCCAGCAGGCCCCGCTGAAGCAACCCCACTTTGATGGGGACAGCTCTTACTTTGTTGGTGTCAGATTTCCGGAGCTTCTTTTTTCCTTCTTCGCTGTCACTGAAAGACACCCACGGATGTCATCCAGCTCCCCGCGGCTGGCTTCTCATCCTGAGGGCGCTGCTTTAAATGACTTCAGCATCACCGAGGAAAGGACCGAGCCCACGCGACAACCAAATCCCCTGCCACACGCACACGCTCCAGAAGGAGGCCGGTCTGCAGGCACCAGGAAAGGCACCGGCTGCAGCTCGGGAGCACCAGACATCTCCAAGCTCAGCAGAGTCGATGAGAGTGGCAAGGGCTTGGCGGAGGGGGAAAACCACGCGGCCTTGCGTTATCCCAGCCTGGCCGGGAGCGTGCGGGTGCTTCGGAGGCACTGGGAGCCAGCGGTCGTAACACATCCCTGAAACCGCCCGCAGTCCGTGGGCACCTCGGTGCTGGATTGCTCCACCAAGCCCTACGAATCCCCCGTGGGCCAGGCTCTCGTGTTTCCCCCCTGGCTGATTTGTTCTCTCCCCTGCGGCCCCAGGGGAGGGGGTAAGAGGCACTTCAGAGGAGCAGCCTGATGGATGCGGCCAGCGTTCGTTCAGCAGTTAGCAGCTTTCACCTCAGGCCCTGCCATGGCAATGCCTGCTAAGTGGCTACGAACGAACAACTCAGCTTTTTAATAAAAAATCACCTGCAAGGCCCTCCTCCGTCTCCTCCCCGGCTGCAGCTCTCGCAATCACTCCAGCTAAGTGCAAGGAAGTGAATGTGCTTTAGCTGACCAAGCGTCAGGAATAAATACTGAAAGCTAGCAGCGCTGGAGGGATTCATCTTCAGTCTTGCTGCTCGTTGCTGGGCCGTGGGTCTTGGCTCATGCTGTTTCGCCGAGAGCTGCTTTAGACGGAAGGGAACGAGGGAAAACGGACAGGAACGGGCTGTCACAGGCAGAACTGAAAGAGGATTTCACAGGCACTCGGGGAACGGTCTTGAATCTTTGCTTGTTTTCCCACATTCCATCATCCGCTCTTTTGTCTGCTGCCTGCAGCGAACACCTCGGGGATCTAAAACCTTGGGGAGCGGCAGGACAACCAGGAGCACGCTGTGCCCCCTGTTTGCTCTCAGGGACCCAGGAGAGGCTGCAGCAAAGGGGCAGAGGCAAACAATCAATCTCCAGTCCCCTGGCTCCTCGGTGCCCCCGGGGTGAAATCAAGGCAGTAAGCGCTGCCAGCAGCAGCAGTCCTGGGATGGGAAACTTGCCCAGCAGGCGGCTCTGAAGTAGGTGAAGGCATTCAGTGCTCCACCTAAAGCGAGCTGCTTCACTATGAGCCGCCCTTATCCCAGCAGGGTCGCCCACCCTCTCCTCTCCCGGGGGCACTGGGATAGGCCCTGCTCTGCCCCATCAGCTCTGCGTCCCTTTTACCAAGCAATTCACACGGACTGGCTTTTTTAATTCTTTTTCCCCACTCTGTTTTTCATCAGCTCTTCTTTGCTCCTTCCCCCCACGTGGTTACAGGCTGGGGGGGGCTCACCTCGTTGTCTTCCTCACCAACACTCACTTAGGTCTCAGCTCTTAGGGTCTCAGCTCCATCCTCGGGGCCCAGCCGCCGCTCCTCTGCGTACCCCGGGCCCTGGCGAGCAGGGAAAGCCTCCGGGAGCACGCAGCAGATCCCCGGGCACCCCAGCAGGGACTCGGTGCCACCTGCGGGTCTGCGGTCCTCCCATGGAAGTCGGGACACAGTCACACCTTCTGCTGGCCAGGCGATGTGCCGAACACCCTCAGGAGGTGGGAAGACACCGGGCAGCCCAGATGGAGAAGCTGTTCTTCTCTCCGTGACGCGCAGGGGGGACCAGAGGGGGTGGGATGGGAGAGATGAACTTCTGCTCCTAGGCAGCTGGCATAAAGGCTGTTTGGATTCATTTAAGAGACGAGTTCTGATGTTCTTTTTTTTTTTTTTAATTGTGAAGCCAGGGCAGGATGAATCACTGCTCTAAAGCTGTTAAAATGACGGGCGATGTTTTAAGCCTCTTGTCCGTCTCTAAGATCTTGTCCATTATTAGTTAGGCGAGGAATTAGGAGAAAAGCTACAAAATCCCCCAAAACACATACAAGACTAAGACCTCCAGAGGATCAAACCAAGAGGTTGATGAGGAAGAACGAGGGCCACCAGCAGGTCTAAAGGGGACCTCCTAGCCCCGCAGGACACCACCAAACGCCAACTTCTTCCACTCGGGGCAGAGGGCAGTAAATGGGCAGGTACGTCACCCTCACCCTGGTGGCAACACAGTGGAAGGGGACAGGACATTCCCACACCGAGGACGTTTTCCCGTTACCGCTCCCTTCCCCCAGCTCCTTCTCCTGCTGGGCTGGCTTTCCGGGCCCGGCAGAGGGGACGCAAGGGGTGCCAACGTGACATTTCACACTCCCCCCGCAAAACGCCTCCCGCTCCTCCTCCCGTCCCCGCCGCCAGAGGCTCAGCCGGGGACGCAGCGCCCGTAATGCGTGCGGTCGTAAAGACCCGCTGGGTTCGTGCTGAAAGCAGAAGTTGCTGGAAGGCAACTCTCCCGATGGCAAGGAGGGGGAGCTGGGATCCGGCAGCCAAGAACTGCCTTTTATGCTCATCTCTGCCACAGATTTCCTGCAGAACCACCAGCGAGTCAATCCCCGCAGCCCGAGAGGCTGTCATCATCTCATTCACTGCATTTGTTTAATGAGATACATGGATCTTTCACAGCACACATCGCATTAAAGACAGGACGGCACGCCGAATGATGGATATACTGGAACACTTCCTTTGTAGCAAGCAGCCAAGCGTAGAAAGGCTGACTTTTTTAAGCAGGGAAAGAGCCGATTCTTGAAGGGAACAAATGCAGCAGTTAAAGCTACAAATAGCAGTAATGAAGCCTGAGACAAAAAGAGGGTATGAAAAATAAGAATACCTCGACTCCGGACTCTCAAGTGGAATTTAAAAAGCAGAACTGTAACCAGAAAAAAACATAAAACCGAAGCGTAACGAAAACCAAAACAACTGTTTCACAAAAACTCCAGCTGTCTACAGAGAGCTGTAATCCAAACCAGGTTGAACTTCAGTTCTGACGGTCCGGTAGTGTAAGTCAGGAGGGGGAAGCCTGCCACACAAGACCACGACCAAGGAGACTGAGGCTCTGTGCCATGGTCCCTGCTGCAAACATACCTTCAGCATGAGCAGGAGAACACCGGTGGCTACTGCACGCCCACCCGCTGTGCTTTTGGGTGGAAAGATCTACCTTTTTTTCCATTTACTTTCACAGTCAGCGAGAGCTGGAAGAGGAGGAGACTCAAGCTGGCTTTCAGGTTGATCAGAAGCCATTGATTTAGCGTTTGTTGACACCGCTGTCTTGATCTACAAGAGGACAGGTAATAAAATGGTAACTCCAACAGCAAGCGGCCAATGCTTGTAAATAAACCACAGAAATGAGCTGAAAGTAGGAAATTATGAAGAATACTTCTTGGGCTTTTAAGAAGCACTTTTCTACGCTCTCTTCTCCAGCCAGGAAGACATGAGTACTAAATCCTTTCCCTAAAGAAAATGAGCCCCGATCAACCGAAAATTCCCCCAGGTAAGATGCATTTCTGATGAAGATAAACAAGGTTGAGGTGGGAGATGACAAAAATGAGCTAAAAAGGAAAAAAAAAAAAAAAAAAAAAGTATTTATCTCAGCCCCTAAGTCTTTACTTTCATCCGACAGCCCCAGCCCTAAAGATGAGAACTGAAGGTACTCAAAATGTCCACGGCCAGCCGGAGGGGGAAGCTTAGCAGACAGAGTTGGTTTCAGTTGATCTGTGCACATCTGAGTATCCTGCTGCAGCCTCCTGGGTTATGCCGGGAACAGCACTGGCACATGAGTCAAAAACTGAAGATACCTTGCTTGCAGACTGAAAGCAAGACGCCAGACAGGAGGGTATCTCTGTCAAAGCCGAACATGTGTCAGAGAGCAGTAGTTTCACCTTAATTCAGCGGTCCCCCTAAAGCAAAGACAGAGTGGGGGCAGCCGAGGGTAAAATTTACCGATGCTGCAGAAGTGAATGTAAAATCCTGGAAGTACTGAACCAGATGAGCCTTAGCCCCTCCAACCATGCCTCTGGGCTTGAGGTGCAACTTGTTATTCCTCTGTATCCCTTCTTTCCTCCTCCGAGGGGCAGAGTACCGGTGCTGTTTGGATGCTGGGACTGGTGCCTAGCAGCACGAACAGCCCGAGCTCTGCCCGCGTCCCTCCTGCACGGTCCTGAGGCCGCTCCTGGGTGCTACAAATTGTAAGCAGGGGCCAAAAAGGCCGGGAGCACAGCTGAGCCAGTAAGAGCAGTGAAAACCTTGGCTACCGCGGGCTCTACAGTATGGTAGCTTTAGGGGAGAGTAAAGAAAAATTTACAGAAATCCATCCCGAAGCAGCCACTACCCAGCAAGAAACGCCTGTCTGAAAGCCCACAGAATTTAGTCAGAGAGGTTTTTCCCCGTGAGACTTTTGTTTAAAGCGACAGAGCAAGCCACCGCCAGCCAGCCAAAGAGGGGCTCCAAAGACCTGGATTACGAACGATCCGCTGACCTCCTTCCCAGGCAGGCAGGGCCACCGAGGAAAGGTTCGGGGCGAGGGGGGCGAGGAGGCAGAGCGCAACGCACATGCTGGACCCCCCCGACGTCTGCTGCAGCCAGGAGAGCCGAGAGAGAGCCGGATTCCGAGCCGCGCAGCAAGCAGAGCACACTTAGAGCAGCACCCGGCACAGAAAGGCATCAGCTCAGAGCACCTGCACCCTTTTTAGCCCTGGAAGCGCTGCCGCTAGCGGATCAGTGTTTCAGCACATGCACGCATACCTGGTGTGGCTAAACCAAAGGAAATGCTATCCGGTGCCTGTCTTTCAGGGGAGAAACGGAAAAAAGGAGACACCTCAAAGCTACGTTTTGCAAGGGAACGAACGTTCCCCCCCCCCCCCTCTTCATTCCCCCACCACCAGAAAGAAAGGAAGGAAGGAAAGGAGATCGCGTCCAGCAGCTGCCGGCACGGCGACCCCTGCACGGTCTGCAGCCCCAGCTACCTTTCTCCCCCCGGGTCTGAGCATGCTCCGTGTGCCGGCGGTGTCCTCCGGCTCCGGCTGGCTCACCTCAATTTGTTAGCCTCCCGGAGGTCAGCCTTGCATGCAGGATGATTTGCTGCAGTGCTCCTGCAAATCCCCAAAGGGCGGCCGCGCTGAAACCAACACCCTGGCGCTGCCTCGCGAAGCGGAGCGCGTCCGGGGAGGCAGGCGGCTGTGGGGACACGAATTTTAGAAAGGCTGCTTTCGGGGCATTATTAATGCTACTCTGGGGCGTGATTAAGGCCACTACTACTCGGCAGGCTTCGCGCCGAAGGACAGAACAATAGGAGAGGAAGGAGAAAAACGCCCCTCGCTTGAGGATGCGAAAGCCGTCCTGCATGCTTTCTAGCAATTCCCTTGGCACCGGGGAAGCAATTTCCTAGCGGTGATGGTCAGCAAATGGCTTGGTATTGAGCAGTGTCGTGTGAGTGCCCTCCTTCAGAGATCGAGGGAACCATCATTTTGCAATGAAGTTATCTCTTACGGTGGAAACAGTAATTCCTAAATACAAAGGCACAGCAATGAGCCAGGGTTCTTAAGAGAGTGTCTGTCTGCATCCAGGCTGAAGGTCACAAAGGCAGAAGTGCCTTACGCCAGCCTCAGCAGCACAGCCTGAACCTGTGGGGTCTGAGCAGGTTTTCAAGACGGCAAACCAGGCAGCACTGACTCAGAGCATCCCAGTTCCTAACCCTGCAACTGGATCGACACACAGGGGCAGAAAAGCATCCCAGTTCTGCCCACGGCACTCACCAGCAGGAAGGCTGAGCACAGGTGAGACTCTTACAGGTACTAGGAGCAACATCCCAGCCCCGCAGGGACATACTTGCAGATATATCAGAAGGAAACACACGAGGTTTGCTGCAAGATGTGTCTAGTGGATTAGCTGGGAGGCTCTTTGCCCTTAAGCAAGACCTAGCAGGTGTAGGAAGAATGATGAAAAGGAGGAGAAGTTCCTCAACACCCACGCGCATGCACGCGTCCACACAGTTAACTCTCAGATGAAGAGCAACCATTTCACGTGATGAGAAACAGAAAAGCAGCCCTGGGTTTTTGTTCCTGGCAGGAATTACTCTCGCTGACAAAACAAAGAAGTTTAAATGGCCCTGCGTTTAAAAAAATAAAAATAAAAGCAATTAGATAAGGTAGGGGGTATTCAAAACTCTACACCAGGAGAGCTTGGCAGCTACAAGGGCTAGCACGTAACCTAAACTCTCACGTCGAGTAACCACCATGGGTAAGCAGAAGGCATCCCCAGGAAGATCACGGCTTGGCCAGGATGCCAAGGGCAGGACACAAGGCCTGTGGCCTGAATACAGCCACAGCTGGGGAGGCCGGGTGTCATTCGGCATCAGGCGTGCTTAGAAACGCACCTATACCACCGCATTTATAACCTGGCGTTTCTGAGCGCCAGTTAAAAGCCAGATACAGAAGAAAAATAAGCTGAAAGAAACAAAGGATGAACCCAAATAACATTCTGCAAAATCGACAAAAGATTCTTCACAAAGCTAGACCTTCAAAAATGAGCCTGCCAAGATGATGAATAAACAGAAGCACGGCATCTACTAAACTAGGGCATCACAGAAATAAAACAGACATTTTCTCATCTCCTGCTCCGGAGTGTCATTTTTACACCTCTGCCTGCTCCGTACAGAACGAGCACAACGGTTCTGGCCAACGTGGAAACGTTATAAACCAGCAGGATGAGGAGGACAAGGTGCCACCAACTTCAGATTTCACAGGTACAATTCCTCACATCGCTTTCAGTCGGACAGTTTAATCCCAGTCCTCGAAAGGGCCCCGCAGTCCATCCGTCACACCACTAGGTAATTGAACATGCTTTTTTTTTTTTTTTTTTCCTTTTAATGAAATAATCAAATAAATCCAACAACTCTGCAACAATAACTAATTGTCAATTACTACTGCACTGTGACACTCAGTGTGGCAGCCCCGAGCTCTTTCCAAACAATCAGCACCACCAGCCTACTGCAAGTCAGCCCTGAGCCAAGGCAACCCATTCAAACCCCACCGAAGAGCTGGATAAATATTTACTGCACCTCGAAGTTGCAACCTCCAAAAACAGCACCGCAAAAGAAAATGAGTTAACATTTACGGAACTCCGACAAAGCAATACAGAACAACCAGACCGCGCCAAGCTAGCACCGAGGTCTGAATAGGCCCCTCTTGGTGTAGGACTGACAAACAGCGGGTAAATTAGTATTTACGGACTCTTTGCCTTGCACGTGCATGTTGCAGGGGTGCCTGCGTCACTCCGAGTTATGACATTTATTATTTATAGGCCTAGAAGTATGCTCCGTAAGAAATTGCTCTTCCTGCAGTGCTTTTCAACCAGAAGCACATTTCAGCTTGAAAGCGCAAAAAAATTAATGCCTGAGCTGACAACAACAGCTTTTGTATGAACAAACACGCCAGGCGACAGAAGAAGCATTGCACTTCTGGATACCACGAAGATCAGGAGGACTCCACGCTCGGAGGGCGACGTTTTCATTCTGCAGAAGGCAGAGCTAAAACTGACGCCCGAAGGACCAGGACTTCAGCCAGCCACTGGAAAATCCTCAGCAATACATTCTGACAGGGAGAGAGGTATTTTCTGAAGAGCAACTCGATGTCCAAAGCCCATTTTGCTTCAAACAAGACACACTCCCAGGCTTATGGGAGACGTAAGATGCAAATTTTACACCTTCACAAACCTAATATCGATGCGAGTATGACCAAACGTTTCACGTGTACGCACTTAGGCTATACGTCTCTACACCAGCCTGAAAATTTCAGAGGTATTTATTCTTCTCCTCCATAGGCACGTGCATATTTTATATATATGCAAAGCACGCACCCGTCATGGAAAGGTACACTAGCTCGTGACTACCTGAAATTAGCCAATGCTGCTGTGGTTTAGGGAAAGGGAAGGGGCTCACCATGGTGTTTCCCACAGCCCACTCCCCGTTCAGTATTTTTGCTCAGGCAGCGGTAAGATGATCTGCCCTCTCTCAGACTACACCTCAATATTAGGCCTCTATCACCACAGCATCACCCAAGAAACACACCTCCCAGTTTAAAGACGTAAAGACTGGAATTGGCAAAGAGATCTGGGCAGGACCCCACACCAGCAGCCACAAAGGTGGGAGCAGCTTCCTGTGAGAAACCCACCAGCAGCCAAGCACCTAGGCCGTATTCAGCTCCCCGGGCTGCAGACAGAAGCTAGGGGCTCCATGATGGAAGGAGACAGCTTGAGCACGCTACAGATCAAAGGACAGGGAGGACGAAGGCACCAGACCCACCGCAGCCAGAGCTCAGCCTGAAGCTGGAGGCTCCCTCAGCATGGACCCTGAGTGCCTTCTTCCTGTCTGCTGAGACAAACCGGGCAGTCATCACCAGCAAGTCCCAGAGAGGTCTCAGGACATTCAGATGCTAACACCACGACAAAAAGAAACAGCTCTTGAAAGGAAAAACATCCTTGAATGCGAACATCTTAGCTGGGAAGTTAGGGTATACAAAAGGAGAGAAGTAACAAAGAAATAAAACTTGCCTTTTTAGGCTAAGACCAGAACTCCCAAGCGCTCTGATGGGTATGTAGGAGTAAACATCTAACAGCCACCTGGAAGCATCTGAAGGACAGGGGTTAAGATCTCCAGGCATTTCACTGCCTTGGCTGGATAATGCACTTGTTTGTAAGTGGGCTGCCCTCGTCCCACTGCTGATGAGAACATCTCTGCTCACCAGCAGGATTACAGCAGGACCGCTCCCGGCAGCTGCCTTTGCCCTAAGCTTCTGCTGCCTGCGAAGTTCAGAGGCTGTGTGTGCTTCTAACAGCCCTGGAGAACCAAAAACCACAAAACAAAGGTACGGTGCTTCACGGAAAGAACTCCACAAGGAGGCCGCAGCAGCGCCTACGAACTTGATCAAAACAGGAGCTTCGATCCAGGCTGGAGCGTGTGCTTCAATTAGCCGGTCCCTGACAAATGCCTGGGGGCGCCTGGCGCAGCAGCATGACAGGAATGTAGTTCAGAGCCAAGGCGAAGGAGAATCTAAATCAAGTCAGGGGAAATAAAAAGATTTACTGCCATTTTGAGTCCCCAAATGGCAAAGAGATCGTTTTATGTCCAATGCCCCCTTCAGGCTCACCACAGCCTTCCACGTTACGGGGAAGCAGCCAGCACGTAACCCAGCTCCGTTCGCAGGATTGCAGCGTAACATTAACAGCTGGCAGGAGCACAGTACGACTGGATATCCCCCCCTTCAGCGCAACCATCTAGACTGGTGCTCCGGGAGCATAAAACATGCCCATTCTGGGTTGGCAGCACATCCCGGAGGCGCTAATATTCACAAGACAACTCTGAACAGAGCGTTAAGATCTCATGAATCATCTAAAGTATCCTGGAGCAGAAGGAGGGTGTTATCTGACAGAATGGGCCATAGGCCTGAAAAATATCTTCTGGCCACCTTAAACGCTTCCCCCAAATTGTTTTTTGATTAGTACTTAAATACCCAGCTCTGATTTTCCCCGTGGAAAAGGCCAGTTCCTACCTCGTCTCTCATCTGATTAGAGTATCATCAGAGGGCCCAGCCGAGCAGTAGTTACTCATGGCTGTGGGCCAGGCATTTACTGTTTCAAATGCTGCTCTGAGGGCTGGCTACCGCTGCTACTGACGAGAGGGAGAGAAGAAAGCAATATGAATCATCTTTCTCAGCTTCAATGTGAACCGCCGCACGCCGTCGGGGAAGTGTGATGAATACATCGAGTAACTTGTACAAAACCATTCCGGGTCCTCCAGGTGTCATATGCAGCAATTTACAGTTAGTAGCTAGGAGGAACTTCTTCATGCCCTTGGCAGCCAGAAAATTCATGGAAGGACTATTGAATCTAGGCTTATTTATCACGGGCACCGTAGCAAGAGGAAGAAGTTCAAGTCTGATTTTTTGTTTGTTTGTTTGTTTAAGACTTACTGGTCTATTAACTTGAAAGGTGACTAGAAGAAGGCGGTTGATTTTTGCCCCGTAAATCCCACCAGCAAATCAATTTGTCATTCCCCTGCAGCCCTCCTTCCCACCGCACCTCTGTGAAGGTTACGACAGCCACATTAACAGCTGGGATGATATTTAATACAAGCGAGAGGGTGAAACTTTCTGAGAAAAGGCAGAAAGCATCTGCTGGGAGGGGAACCTTCAGCGATGGGACCCAGCCCATGCAGCAGCTCATTTCTGCTCCCTTCCCTTCCATTGACAAGGGCTGCTGCATATGTTGAGTCAAGCGTTGAGACAAGCATTTGGGAATGAGAATCCCTTAAAATAATAATTGAAGGGGTAACCTGACTCACTCAGAGAAGGGCAACATAAGCTCAATAAACCAACTGCTGTTTAAAGCAGCTGTATTTAGAAACACCTGTCCCTGCTGCTGGCGTACAGCTCTGGACCCATGTGAAGACATTTGTGAAGCCAGGAAGAGCAGTCTTTCAGCTACTTTGCACTGTATTTCAAGACATCAAGGGCACTGCAAGCAGCATCCCATGTCAGGACGTGCTTCCCCACCTCTAGACTTTTGCTCGCATTGCTGCTGACGCGGCCGTTCCCTGCAGAAGCTGTCAAGGCATTACAAACGCCCTGCGGCGGTACCCCCAGCGCAGGGAGGGGTGGAGCAGGTCAAACCCCTCTCACTCACAATCACCAAGACGAGCCGTGGTAAAAACAGATGTGTTGTCAGAGCCATTCTCAGACAGGATGGTTCCTGTGACCTTGGAGAAAGACAAGACTAAAATATACATATACATACATACGTAAGGCTCAAGTATACATATATAAATATCAGCTGTGGGCAGGCAGACCCACCCTCGGTCTGGAAGGCTGGAGATGGGGAAATACATTGTCCCGCATCATCCCAGGCAAAACCTTCCTGCCTTGGCTCACCCAGCTCGGCCATCTCCATGGCTAAAAGACTTGCTATAAGCTGCCGAGGAAGCCAGCCCTTCCCCACAGGCACAGGGATTACAGCCACAGTCACAAGAAGCTCCTCTCGCAACTAGGAAGACTCGATCTGCTCCCGTATTAATGCAGCAAATATCTGAAAGGAGAAAGCACCCCAGTCAGAGGCCGAGCACTGACTAGAAAACAGCCATGCTAGTGACCAACAACGTCACACAAAATAACCGGTTTCTTTACCGTCGAGGCGACAAAATACACTGAAATAAAACCCTTCTTCTCCAATTTATGTGAATGCATTCTATGCTTAAATGCTTATGCATTGAAGAGCCCTGTGTTGCAACGGGACAAAGATATGCACATAAATTAAGCAAGGACTAACAGCCCTCTTTGAATAATGGTTTGACTTTGTGACCTCTGTGCTAAATATGTATAAATATACACACACACGCATACAGATATGCACACATCCATATGTATATGGGTATAATATGCATGCATGAATAGTAAAAAGTTCACATAAAAGTTTACAATTAATACACAGAGTATATATGGCTCTGAAGTTCATGTCTGCATTAAAAGATGATTAACACGCAGCTTTATAAATTCAAAGAAATTTATTTAGATAAGCTGCTAGCTTCCCAACCTTGGTTTTCTACCCGCGACACAACTGTAACCCAGTCAGAAGCCGAGAAGCAGCGAAGCCGTATATAAATGCATGTGAAGCTGTCCCAGATAACCTTACAGCAGAAGGGGAGAGCAACTCGAGTCTTCATTTTCTATTAACTCTCAGGTCTCTGCGTGAACATGAGTAATAACCTAAGTATTAAAGAACTAACAGCCAGAAGCAAGGAACCGGGGCACGAACAAATCATTAAAAAGTGGTAAGTACCAAGGGCCCTAACTTAGCTATGGGCAGTAAAAATATACACACAAGGAACCACCTCATGTCTCCTCGAAATGAATCCGCTCATATACTTTTAGTGCTGAGTAAGTGGCTGCCTCAGTGAGACACCAGTGTCTCTGTTAGAGAGGACAGTATTTCATCTGCGCTCGGAGGCCTGACAACCTATTTACCCAGGTGCTCCTCTCCCTCTTCCTAAAAGAGGAAATTACACAGCAAATTAACTCCTGTGCACCTGTTTATTTTACACCCCTCCTCGTCTCCTCTCCCTTCATTCCCCCCATCCATTGCGAATGACAAAGAAAACACAGGTAATTCACAACGAAGTTGGAATAAATTCCTAACAGCAGCAATGCTGGCCTTCGTCTTTTTTGGCTCACACAAGCGATGCTGTGATACAGGGAGCCAGTGGAAAATGAATAAAAGAGGTCCCAGACGTGGTGCCATGCCTTTCTGGAAGAGGCCTTTTAGTCCCCAGAGGGCAAACACTGGAAATCATTCTTGCCAGCCCAGAGGGATTTCAATTCACAAACCATTAACACCCCACTCAATTTACATTACAGGTGGCCAAGCTGGGAGAGGGGGAACAAATAACAGACTAAGACATGAAGCAACTCACCCTTAATTCATTTCCAGTGCATCAGAGGCTCATCAGGGACTGCCCCTTGTATGGACTGTTGCCACCCTGTGGCTAAATTCAACTATCAGCTTGCCAGAAGCAAAGGCAAGGCCCCAGCACACTCGAGCCATTTGCAATACAAAGCACTCTGCAGAAAGGGGAGCACAGCCCCTAGCCCAAGCCAAGGAGAGCCTTTCCTGGGGCAAGAGGGGGGACAGAGCCAGAAGGCTGTGGATTCCCTCAGGGCATTTTTGCCATCGCTAAGGTATTTCACACAGACCGTGCTTAGATGTTTCATTGGTGAGCTGCTTAAAATTACAGTAGGTTTCTGAGGTGAAAGAAGTTGGTGTCTACAGTCGGTGTGCACAGGCACACAAACACACCATAGGTGTTATTCAGAGAACGGTACGCACAACTGGGCCCTGAAACATGATGGGTGAAGTTTCAACTTCCAGCCCCACGAAAAACTCACAGCATGACTGAGAAGAAAGGGGCAGAAACAGCCCAAACAGGCCGGTTTTGAAGACAGAAAGCCCTGAAGAGGGACAGCAAAGCTCCAGAGTCTGCTTATCTTACAGTGCTAGCCACGAGGCTTCATAAACCAATCTTTTAAAAAATATATGTCTCCTGATTACTGCGTCAGAGAGCATAATTGGAGAAATGAGAAAGGTCTTCCTGAGTGCTAGGCCACTTCATACCTATATCATACGGAGAGCACAAGTAGGAAACTACTTGCAGTCCTTTGGCTTTGTGCACGATTCTAGCATCTATACACCTGTAGTACCACATACAAAGAAATCTTTGCAACCAAAAAACAAAGCCATATTTATTATGAACGACATTTATTCTTTGGCAGGTTAGCTAGATGGGACAAGCACCACTTTTTTTCACAAGCAGAAGACGACAGCTGTTCCCAAACAAGCTTTCATTCCTCTCATCTTCAGTCCCTACCTCCATAAATACTGTCCCCACGCAAGAACCAAGCAGTCCCTGTGTGACATCAAAACATTCCCCTTCACCTCTTTTTACCCTCAGGAGGTGGTCTTCAGAAGATCCAGCAGCTGAAGATGGGGCTCCTGGATCCAGCTGTGCAGAGGAGTCCAGCTGCCAATGACTATGCAAATCCATTTCAATTCTGTAACACAAAGTCACATGCCAGGGGAGAGGAGGATGCTTGCACGGGTGTTTTGAAGGGAGAAGCCAAAACATTTTATGATGGAAAAAGGGAAATGTCAACAGGTTCAGATGTAAAAATTGCGCGGCACGGATTGTTGTGGGTATGACAAAGCAAGCTTTGCTGTGTGAGACAGTCAAGTGGCAGTGAAAGCTGCAGGTGAGATGGGAAAAGTTGGAGAAATGCTTCAGCTGTTAGTGGAAAAAGCTTTAAGAGCTAGAGGGGCAGATTACCGAGCCCTTCATTTACACAGCATTTCTGTGGAAAACTTCCGAGCCCATACAGTCAGTCGTACTTAAAATGAGGTGTGATTCTCTTACAAACATAAACAAAAAACAAAGAGAACATAGAAGACATGAGACTAAAATAAAGGGAAGAAAGAAAAGTGGTGGATAAGAGAGCAAAAGAAGACACACTTTGACAAAGGATGTACACCAGAAAAAGGTGCAACCTTCAAGGACTGCTTCAGAGAAAAAAATACAAGAGTGGGACATTATCTTTTTGATCTATATTTATCAGTAAAACACCAAGGGATTTCCAGTCATGACCCTAGGGCCGCAGAAAGCAAAGAAAATTGCTTAAAACACAGGAGATGGATATGAGAATTGCAGTGCCAGCTGCAACATTGCAGGACCAGTCAGAGGTAATTCAGGGAAAATAAATGATGCTATAAAATCAGAGCATCAGAAGTCAGTTCCCATCTCTCTTCTGGAGTCTCAAGGACACAAGAGGGATGACATCTAACTCAGCACCCCCCAAAATAAATAAATCAGCAATAAAAACATTTCCATTTGTACACACAAATGACGTCTCCCCTCCCAGTTAGAATCAAGCTCAAATCAAGCAGGAAGGGGACAGGCAGCTTCACACCGACAGGAGCACACAGACAGCATCCCGAGCAGAGAACACACTGCTTCCTTCCTCGGGAACGAAACACGCCGTGGAATTCAAAAGAGCAAGAAACATGTTGTGAAAGTGAACTAGGGTGGAGAAATCTCCAGTCTCTTCCAACACTTCAGCCCCAGTGTGCTGAGACACACTGTGCCAACTACCAAAGCCAGGGCACTCTGCTCGCGGTTAGCAGGCACGGGCAGAGCATGAAAAGTGAGCAGGGGAAGTAAGTGCCTGTGTGCACTGCAGGGCAGCGAACACCAAACCACGAGGGGCTCATCCACATCAGTTCCCGCTGCGGAGTCAAGGCCAGCGACGCCCAAGAGCAATACCTGCACTGCTCGAGACTGCTCTTCTGGACGGCTGCCTAAAGGCTTGGTTCCTTTTCCTCCTTCAATCCACTGGGACAAATCAGCGAGAGCTCTGCTCACCCCTCACAGCATGGTGCCAGGCGGACGTACCCCCACGGGAAGCAACGCCTGGGCTGAGATTCCAGCGCACAGTTCGCTCCCCTGGAAGTGCTGGGTCGGCACTTCCAATCATACATCCTCATGGGCCAGGGATTTGCATTCTTATGCATCTGTACATTTCCCAGAGCATTTGATTTATCATCCTGCCGGTGTTAAAGGACGGCAACACCGTGCCTGTTTCTCTTGCACCCACTGCACTGCAGAAGACAACAAAACAGACTTCCCTACAGCACGGTGAAGGACAGTGGTATCCCTTTTCACCCTCCGATAATTTAGCTGTAGCGTACCACCACCAGGCCTGAATCAGGAAAATGGAAAAAGCCTCAAAAGGAGAATGAAAAAACGTGGGGGAAACGGATATTTTACTCGCAGCAACAGAAAAAAAAATAGCCATTGCAGATCGCATGGAAAGAAGATTTATATTAAATGTGATCTCTGAAGAACTGACAAGGATAAATCCGTGTGCAGTTCCATGTATTTCAGCCTAAATATGGAAAACACACATTACTCTGAGTTTACAAAGGGCTTGGTTTTATCAGCACTATTTATACACACGTTCCTGGCTCATTTTAGCCATGGCTTATGCCGTACACTAACTATAAAAATGAAATGCACGGCAGTGCAGTTATGTACCAAAGAAACAGGATTAAACCAACAGACTCGAGTGCTAACTGATTTTAAGAGACAACAGATCCTTTTTTTTTTTTTTTACAGATTTTTCTAAATTATGTATGGGCCATGTATCCCTCCAGACAAACGAACACTGATAAATTACGTTCTGTCTCCAGCCAGGCACTTCAAGCAACCTCCACCCTCCCACCTCCTCGTCGCATGAAATAAAGATGAAGCACCGCGGAGCGTCAATCACACCGCAGATCCATCCAGCACCTGCCTCTACCTGAAACAACAGAATAGATGTGTCAAGATTTTCATCAGTCTCCGCTATCAGCTGTCCACATTTCTGCTGCGAGGGACTCAGGCGCTCCCCGAGAGCTTGCTGCCTACTACATGCCCTACACAGTTAGCATTACGCCAGCCTGCATCCAGCTCTTCCCGCAAGTTTGCCCCGGTGGAACTGCTCTCCTTCCAGCTGACTTTATCTTTTTTTTACTTGGACAAGTGATTTCGGCTGCATCGGTGGGCTGAGGCACGTTTAACAAGCAGCACAGCGCGCGCCGCGACCTGGCTGCTCCCCAGCCACACGCCGGCAGGAGCGCTGCCCGCCGCACCACTAAGCCCACCGCGTGTGCCTGAGCACACACGTCCCATTGCTGACCTGCTTCATTGCCCTTTTCCCAGCGGGCTCGCCCAGAGTTAATTTCATGTGTTTAAGGACTGCAGGCCAGCCTCAGCTCCCTGCAGCGCTACCGAACACGTTGCAAGCAGAGAATTTGGCTGTATTCCACCTCTGGGGTTTCTGCCCCAGCCCACTTACCTTACCCAGTACCCACAACGTACGCAGAAGGTCACGAGACACAGGGATTGTTCTTCCCTACATTCACACCCCAGTGGCCTGCTCACCTTACAAGACGTCTCCTCAGGGCTGCAGAAGGGCATCCATCTCCAGGCCAGGGAGCAACACCAAGGATTACTCAAGGTCTTCACCTTCAAAGCCCCATGGAAGTAACACCTTCCCTTCCCGGGGCAAATTCCAGCTTCGCCAACGTTTACGCCACCAGGAGACCCTGCATGACCAGCAGGGCTTTGGGAAGGAGAGGGGACGGAGCCTGTGTTCAGAACTCAACCTGCGTGTCCCTCCTCTGCCTACAAACACCCAAGTGTACCTGTACTGTGCTTTGTACCTGTACTACACAAACTGAGCACCTTTGAAGCTTAAGCACGAGTCGCCCCTCCACGGAGCCAGCCAATTACAAAAGAAGAATGATGACAAGGCGTGAAAGCTGTCCGATCGCTGGCCTCACCGCTACTCGGGGCTTCAAATCATGGCAGAAAAAAAATGTACAACAAAAAATGAACTGCTGGGAGCACGTCTGGATTCTGGTTTTAAAGGTACATTGCTCTTTCTGTCAATGTGTAAGGGAATGCAAACACACTGTACACTTCTGCAACACAAAATTGCTTTAATTGAGTATTAAGCCAGCAAGAAAAAAAATATTACAGTTATTTCAGAGTTGCTTATTGCTTTGGCACATGTGATTTGTCTGCAAAGGTTAGTACTAATACGCTAAAGGTCTTAGAGCATTTTACTACGGGATGATTAGGATGTAGAATCACAAAATCAGAGAATATCCCCAGTTGGAAGGCACCCGCAAGGATCATCGAGTCCAACTCCTGGCTCCACACAAAACCATCCACAAAATCAAACCATGTTTCTGACAGCATTGTCCAAACGTTTCTTGAACTCCAATTTAGGAAATCAGGGCCCTAATAAAAAATAAAGCATTAAAAAAAGAGGGACTGGGGAAGCACTGAGGAGTAACAGAAGGAAAGGCAGCAATTCAAATAAGTGTGAGAGTGCCTACAGATGGAGGAAAACTGAGGAACCCAGCGAAAAAGAGATCGGTGACAAAACCAGGAGTGGACTACAAACCTCCCAAGTGCAATTACGGTACCCTCGGTCCACCTAACTGCACTTGGTTCCAAGTTTGTTCATTCCCCGTTCTTTGTTTAAAAAAAGCCAACCATAGGCACCACAAATGCAATGCCACCAATCCAAAGCAATCCAGGCTGCGTTTTTAAGGCTAACTCTGCCCCTCTCATCTTCCTCTCTCAAGCTTCCAGCTTCCCATCCCAGGGCTGTCAGCAGTTGTCAGCACATCATAGGAACATAGAGTATCACTTGAGAGGCAATACATCAGAATACCTAGATGTGACAGCAGCGAGCTCCACCAGATGGTCTCGGGTCATATCCACTGATTAAAAAATAAAATTTAAAAAAGGAGAAAAACACACACAAAAGAAAACAACCCTCCCCCCAGCAGGGAGAAAAAAAAATGTGGTATATGTCCCATTTCCCCTTTTGTCCTACCCATGCTGGCAGAAGAGATGCACAATAGCTCCACCTCTTGTCCTCACCAGCCTCTCCTCTCCTGTCACCAACACCAGTCCGTGCAGTTCATCCCCCTACCCCAGGAGAAGGCACCTAAATAAAGCTGTCGCCCCATGAAAAGGCAGTACGTACCTGTAACAGTGGTGCCTCCCACCTGAGAAAACTCTTAGCGTTTTGGGCACCAGGTCCTGCTCCAGCATCCTCACTGTTTCTACCTACACCAAACCCAAGCTCTTCATCCTGGATGACTTTGAACCCCGCCATCTCTCACCTGCCCAGCTCCTGGTTGCTCCAGCAGGAAGCTCCAACTCTCTCGGTTCAGGCTGCCTACAAACCCCCAAAATCAGTTTCTACCAAGAAACTAGACTGATCATTCATCAAAGGAAAACATTCTAAGCCTAAGTGGGTAGCGCCTTTTTGATGGGATGCCTTTGGACTTCCAGAAGTTCTCGCACAAATCCCAGACTGAAGATTTTTCAAAACACCAAATTTCTACAGACAGAAAAAAAAACGCCACCAACTTGCTCTTCTTTCATTGTGCTCAACAGAACCGCTGTAAAGCTGCAGGCGTAAGGACAATATCTACCTAACAGAACTGGTAAAGCGTCACCTTCCAGTTGGATATTTTAATTATGGCATTAGCAAAACAAAAATACTGCAAATCAAAGTCCAACAATCAGCTGTTTATTTATTTATAGACATTTCTGTAGCGCTCATCACCATGGCAACCAGGAACCCTTTCTTTCCCCTCCTGGCTCAGGAGAAAAGTTGTGATTTTGAAACGTGATCCCCTGACGGCACAGAACTGAGGCCCTATGCTGCCAACACTTCGGCAGGTGCTTGGAGTACACGGCTAGACCTAAGTCAAAGGCAGGGCGAGAGAGAAACAGAGATACAAAAAAGGAAAAAAGGAAAGGGATGAGAAGCCAGTTAAAAAAGACGGAAAGAGTAAAGGCCCCTCCTATGAAAATTCACAGTGTATTTGGCCCTGCAGCAGCCTCCCCGGTGCTTTTTCCTGCAATAACACGTGACTGGTTCACGGAGCACAGTTCAATTAATCAAGAGCCATCAACAGGTTCCCAGTTTATGCCGAAGACACCGGTGAATGCTCTCGAGCAAGGGTTTCTAGGAGGAGAGCAGCTTACAAATGAGGCTGCGGAGGGCTGCCTCTCTTTTGGGAGCAGAGAAGTCAGGAGCCTCACTTTGCTGCTCACTTCTAATTCCTCAGCAATTAGCCATTATCAAATTCCCACAGAATTAATAGAGCTTTTCAAAAACGCCATCTGCTTACGGAATATCAAAGAAATGAGTAAATGAGAATATTGCTATTCCATACACCATTATAAAACGAGCTACTAAATACGTCATGCAACTGCAGTTTGTCCGTGATATTCCTGGTGTGCACAAGCACACAACTGCTCTTCAGACCCTCAGAGATGATCGAAATTGTCTTTATATTATTTGTCTGGCTGCTTCCCAGCAGCCTATGAAAATATTAAGAGATTATGCAGACACACATAGTGTAGTATTTCAGATCCTTTGAAAGCTAATGAATGTCTAATGGGAATTATACAAAAAAAAAGAGATTTTTTAGCCTGTTGTCATTTTGTTATATAAGAGAAATTATCATCAAGATTTCCCCAAGACACGGGTATTAGAACTGCCTTCAGCTCTGCGTTTAGTTTGATCCTGCGCTCTTCATAAACTGACACTGTCCAAAGCAGTTAAATAAGGAGTGTTTGGCTGCGCCTAACCAAACACATACATCTTTACGCAAGGCTGGTGGTTATTTTGCAGTCTTTCAAGCCGTTTCCTATATAGGGCAGAAGCCGCGTGTGTGACAGGAGGGAAAGTGACAAGTCCCTCATCTGGGAAAGCACCAGCAGGCATTGTTACCAGAGCAGACCAGTTCTTTAAAAGTGGCCCGATGAAGCTATTTTTAAGAACACCTAATAACATCACAGAGGAGAATCTGATCTCCGCAAAGGTGAGCTGTGCGGCTCAGTACTCCTGGGAGGCAGCTAATGAAACTGAAGCTCGTCAGACACAGGCTGCATCCAGTAATTGGCTTTGAAAACTCGCAGCTTAAGTTCCGCCACGCTGAGTTCAATGCCCAGCTCGCAGCTCGCTCCAGAGCCGAGGGCTGTGTAGCATGACCAAGTGCGAGCAGCTGCCCTCCTCCTGCTGCACAGCCAGGCCCAGCCCGCGTGCTTGGAGGGCAGAGAAACCAACCTGCTTTCTTCCAGCACCTCGCACCTACCGGGTCTCTGACGGGATGGGAGAGGCAGCTGCAGGGCGCTGTTGGAGCCGGCGGCGCGCTGACACAGGAGGGAGCACGTCCTGCCACCAGCAGCCAAGGTCTGAAAGGAGAAAGAGGAAGAGTCCCACGTCACACGTTCACCTAGCACAGCTGGCCCTCAGTCACCACAACGTGTGTCTTTCCTAGCCCCCCCCTCCCCGAGCTTTATGGATTCCAACCCGTTCTGCCCACCGCCCTGAACCACGGTCCTGGATGACAACCCGAGAAATCAGCGTCCCACGTGGGGGAAGGCAAGGTTTTGTCCGCGCCGCTGAGAACCTGGGGCTGGGTTTGAGCTCAGCGGTTCACTGCTCTCCTCTCCAGCACCTTCTTTTCATGATTCTTCCTGCCTCCCACTGCTTCCTAGAAAAAGCTGCCTCTTCGCAGCCCAGATAGGCTTGGGCTGGAAAAGCCATGTTAAACAGACAGCAGGTCTTCTGCTGAGAGAAGCCATCCATGGCTCCGTTTATATGAATAAAATGAATTGTAGGGGTCGGAAGGGACCTCCAGAGGTCATTGGGTCCAACTCCCCCATAATGATAGTTTTGCTAGTGGAGGATCTCTGACGCATGTTTTAAAACACCTCTTGAAGACCTTGCTCTTTTAGCACAGGCCAGATATAAACCTGCTAAAATCTCCGAGGAACAGCAGCTGAATGTGGAGTTGCTGTCAGAGGGAACTGTTTAAATCCACAGTGCTTGAAAAAGGCTTTAAGCAACAGCTTTGGAGAGAGAACAATGGGAACGAGAATGCCCAATTTTCAGACGATTTCGGGGCGCCTCTCTAAGCTCACAGCGCGATGCGACTCAGGAGCTTGAAGACGTTAACGGGAAGGAAACGTCCACGGTGCCAACCCGTTCTGCACAGCGGGCTCTGGGGAATTAGTGCCAAATTAGTGCCGAAACGCTAACCGGGGACCCGGGGTCTGTGTCACGGCACAAACGCGGGGGGCCGAACTCCAGCTCCGATGATGGTTAACTAACACTGCGACACCTCGAAACGACAAACCACCCAAAGCGTGCTTTCCGCAGGAAGGCAGCCCGCGAGGCGGGCTCCCCAGACCTGGCTCCCCGGTTTGGTTCCCATCACGTTTCTGGAAGGGACACCGCACAGCGAGCCCACCAGACGTGCCTGGGCGCTCTTGTGGTTCCCAGCCACGTCCAGGCTCGGGCTAACGAGCCCATCTACCGGTTCCAGCGCGTCTCTCCACGCTTTTTGGAGGCAGCAGCCACCACCTCCACAACACGCTGGGGCGTGAGGTTAGCCACGGGGGACAGGACGAAGCCCGGGCGCTGAGGAGCCACCGGCTCCCGAGCCCCTCACCCACCAGCCCGAGGTTTCCCCCCCAACAGCGAGGCTCCAAGTCCGACCCAGCCCTGCCCGGGGCTCCCCCCTGGTGCCGTGCCGTGCCCGCTCACCTGCCTTCGGTGGCTGCCACCGTCCCGGCCCCGCCGTGCCGTGCCGCCCCGACCGCCCCCTCCGGCGGCGGCAGCGGGAGGCGGCGGCCCCTCGCCCGCCGCGCTGTGGAGCCCGGCGGTGGCGGCGGCGGCGGCGGCGCATGCCCGCGGCCCGAAGGGCGTTGTGGGGCTTGTAGTGCGCCGCTCCCTCACGGAGCAGGCCCCGCGCCGCTTCCTCGTCTCTCTCTCTCTCTTTTTCTTTCTTTCTTTCTTTCTTTCTTTCTTTCTTTCTTTCTTTCTTTCTTTCTTTTCTGGCCAGCTTTCTGGGGTTTGCGTGGTGCTGCGGGGCTGTCATGGGTGTTCCTTTCCCCATTCCTGACCGGGTGCCCCCTCCTCTGTCTGCATTCCACGTCTCTTCCTCACATCTCCGACTTCCACCTCATTTCTCAGCATCCCTGCCGCTGCCTTCCCACGCTGTGTTCCTCGGGGCCCTTTCCCCTGCCCGCACGCCGGCCTCCCGCTTTCCTCTGCTCTGTGCTAAGCCACAGGGCAGCCCTCTTTATTAGTATTAGGCGTAGCCGGCTTCAAACCTCGGAAAAACGTGACTGGTAACAGGTATCTCTACTACAGGAGGGTTCCCGTCCACCGTGGAAAGTGGCAGTAGGTCCCACGGCGAGTTTTAGTGAGGTCAGGATTTGCCACTGCAATTCAGCACGTACCACAGCTTGACCAGCCGGCTGAGGGCACACAGAGACCAGCACAAAGGCCAGACTGAGCCGAGCACACGGGTGTGTACGCGTTCACCATCTGCACTTGACCCCGCTCCTCTCAAAGCCAGCGGGACTTTTGTCTTCCTCTGCACCGAGGCTTTTTATTTGTCATGGGAGCTTCCCGTCTCCACACCCACACGGGCCTCTAAGTGGAAGAGAAGGGCAATTAATGGCTTGGCAGCAACTTTCACGTTAGCTAGCGTTTGTGTGCATAATTAAATACTCCCAGAGTGACGGGACTGCTAACCATGTTCGGGAAATAATGTAAAACTTCGCCGTGGAAATGTTTGCCCCTGAAAAGCTGGGAGTCATTTGGGGAAAATCAAATTTAATAGCTCGGCACTCCTTCTGCCAGTCTCTTTTCCTGTCTCGCAGATTTTTGTAGCTAACGATCCACATAACTACCTCGTGTTGTAGGAGATATACGTGAGGACGAAGGGTTTTCAGAAAGGCTCGTTGCTGCACTAAATATAACTCCATTAAAGTCTATATGAATTTTAGCGTTGACCTCCCGTGGACTGATAAAGCAAGCATCAGGCTTCTGAGATTCATTTTCCCCAATTTGTTCAGGAACTATTACGCTAATCAAATCTATTGCAAGAGATCCCATCTACTGAGTTTCTCATTAGGCTTGTGAGTTATACTCCAGTCTTAAAGGGACTTCAGAATGCTAGATCTACATCCTCACAACTAAGCAACGGTGCAAAGGAATAATCATCATCATTTTCATTAACGTTTGCTGGAATAAAACCTGTTTATTTCAACAGTGTTTACAGTTCTCTATTAATTTCCCCAAAGCATTGCGAGTAGAAGCCTTGTCTGGAAAGTAAGATTTCACAAATACCTGCTTGCATATTCACAGAAATGTCATCTGCAGTGCTACTTTTCCTCCTTGTTATGAAGCATTTAATGAACCAGTCAAAAAGCCAGACATTACAGTAATTTGAATTAAGTGGCCAGTCACGTACTACAGACAATGAATGGCCAAAGATACAGACATAATCATTCAAAAATAAGAATAAAAAAATCCACCCATGGGCTGAAGCATGTTTCTGTGAAATATTCATAGGACTGTAGTGATTTACTGCCATGTCTGTTTCAGAGTAATTCGCTGTAGGAAAAGAGTATAATCTGATAAACTTCTCATGCAAAATTCCTGGAATATGAAGCCTGCAGACTGATCTGATATGATGTTCAAGCCTGTCACCTCTACGGGGGAGGGAAGTGTTTTCCCAAACAGCAGGTTTCACAGGGGATACCTAGTGAAAGCAGCATGGATGTGCTGGCAGAGGAGACGGTCACCTCCGTGCCCAGGCGTGGGTGCCTGGTGCCACTTTAGGCAGCTCGGGTTGTCTGAGCTGTGTGTGCCAGGCTGGCAGATGTGGCATGGACCTGCAGGACACTGTCACTCATTGTAGTGGCAGCCAGAGGCCTGGCTTGAGCTTGAGGGCCAGCACAGCAGCACTACACGGCCCGTATCGCCCCAAAAAGACTGCTCAAGGAACGAAGCAGCTTTCAGAGGCACGGGCAGAGGATGGATCCACAATTAGGAGCTCGAATCGTTGAGCTGCCATTTACAGCCCAATAGACGGAGCAGTAGCTCCAACCTAAAGCAAACTTTGAGATGTTTCCATTTCATTCTTCACCTTTTGTGCCTGGGTTTTAGCTCCCTTTGAATGTACAACCTCTTCTAATGAGAAAACAATAGAAGGCCTGATCCCAGAAGCTGCCCCCGTCCAGCAGAGCCACTGATGTGATTCTGTTGTTGTTGTTGAAAGCTGTAAGTGCCCTCTGCTTTCTTCCTGAGGTGCAGCCCGTTATCTGGACAGAGCTGACTCGTGCTGGGAACGGGGCCCGGTGGCTGAATGTGAACAGACGTATCAGCGGCTCGAAGATTGAGGTGGGCAGCTGCCAGATGGTAGAGAGGAAGGGAAGGCTGCTTTTAGTTATTTTTACAGAGCTGTTGTGTGTCGAGGTTTCGGAGAGAACCCGGCCAGGCTGCATGCCATCCCTCCAGACCCCTGCTGCGAGGAGGGAGCCCTGCAGTGGTCGGGCTGCCTGCAGTCCCACCTGGCACAAGGACCATGCTGCCAAGCACCCTCAGCTACCTGCAGGAGCACCGAGAGGGATTTAGTGAGTTGTAAATTCCTCTTGGAGGAGGAAAAAAAAATATATGCATTCACAAGTGACCCCTTTCTCTCTGGCAAAGTTCATGCACGTCCAACCCTCTGCTAGTTGTCACCATTTCTGTGTGTGCTGCACAAACGTTCGGTGGGCACTGGTGCTGTTAACCCTTATACATCAGGACAGAGAGAACCGCTCACACACGTTGTTGCCAGGATCGATCTCCCTGGGATTGAGCCACCCAGATTTTTTAAATGTCAGTTTTGTAAATTATTAGCTGGGGAGACTCGCATGAAGCCAAGGGATGCGGCAGCTTGTGCGCATGGTAGCCACAGCTCAGCAGAGCCTGTGGGCCAGCCAGCCCGCAGGTAAAACTTGGACAATTTTGGATCAGCACCAACGATTCAAGTCTTGTAAGAGGTAATAAGCGACATCCATGGACTGTGCTGCTGCCTGATCATCCTGCCAAAGAGCACTGTTTCAGCCAAAAACGTCAACAAAGCCATTTGGGACTAAAGGCTCCGCACATTTGCTCGGCATCCTCAAAATGCAGACAGAAGAGAGGGCAGAACTAAGGATTCTGAAAGTGCTACATGCCTCAAACCTCTCTTGCAAATTCATGTAATTCACTAAAGAAATGATACATATTAATGCCATTCTGCCTCAGGTATATGAATCTGTTTGGATGGGCTAGATGCTTTGTTCCCTCCAAAGAGCAAGACTCATTAAACTGTCTCTCATTTGGCAAATCCAGGCAGCGACTCCACTCTCTGGAGTCCCTGACAGCCAGTAGTAGTTGTAGCGTGATGAGTACCTACCCTCAGTATCAATTTTCACGTGCTGATACCAAGCACATACAAGAGGGAAAAAAAAAAATAAAGAAAAAAAAAAAAAGAAATAAAATCTGCTGTGGCTGCTGAGCGTGAGGCACTGAAGTGGCTGGTGTGCACACTGGGGAGGGCACTGGGTGCCCAAAAACGGAGGGTCAGTAAAGGCTATCCAGTAATTTAGTTAGAGGACAAAAAGAAGAGCTATGAGTCTTGTTTCCTGCCCCTAGCAATCAGGTCTCACTGACCAGAGAAGTGAGCAGCGCGTGCTGGAGGACACAGCTGAAGGCAGATAAGCTCTTCCCGAGCTCATCACCGAGTGGCGACAACTTCTGATTATTTTTGGAGTTATTGTCTTTTTTAGGGGGGATAGAGAACAGTTAAATAAGCAACCGCTTTATTTGTTTAGCTATTCGTTTAGAGAAACTTGAGAAATAAGGACTTTTCCCCGTTAACGGGGTTGTATTTGGACTTTAAGTAGGTGTTCCTCTTGAAGAAAGGAAAAGACTTTTACTGACCGAATGCCATGACTAAGTACACAAAGAAGGAATAGGTGGTTACCAGTGGCAATGAATAAAAAAGACAGGGAAATGGAGAAATTCAGTGACAGTCAGCATCGATAGATGTGCCAAAAGCTTGTGAAAGCTCCCTTTGTATGATAAAGTGACTGTCACATGAAATATTAGCAACTATCCAGAACTGGGAAAGTGTGAAAATCTTGTTGCTGTATAAATTATCTGAGACACTCATGCCAATTATAGACTTGCTGTGAGGAAGAGAGACATTGGTAATCATGACAGCGACTGTGTTTGAGTGCCATGTGAATATTCCCAGGCAATTACTCAAATCAATCATTTCTTGTCTGGGTAGGAAGGCTTCATCACCATTAGCACCTCGCGTCACGCCGTGACTGAACGGGTGGTGCTCCGCTGCTCCTGCTGCTCTGAAATCTGCCCGTTTTCAGTGGCACCGCCGGGACGTGGAGCCCTGAGGTGGGGACCGGCACCCGCGGGGCTGCGCACCCCGCGTGGGTGACCCTGGGGTAGCAGGCCTTGCTATAAACGTGCCATGCACGCGTTTCATTCGCCAGGCTGTCACGAGCCAGGCTGACCGCTTGGACCTTTGGTCCGGGCTGATACAGCCAGTCTGACCTTCTCGTGCACGTATCAGGAGCTATAATTCAGCAACGCACGTGGGCGGTGATGGGGCCCCTCCTCGCCTGCTCCCACTCCCTGCAGGGTGTTCACACGCCAAGCCTGGTTCCAGTTTACACACACAAGGGGGTCACTCAGAGCTGCCAGTGCGTCCCTGCCAAACTTTAGGCACCTGATTTTGCATACTGAATGTAAAACTGCTTGCATGTTACCGCCGAAAGTGCCAGGGTGATGTATCAGCTGGCCTTCAGGACCTCCCGCTGCTGTTAGAGAAACAACACTAACCACACAGACGAGAGGTAACTTGCAATGGCATCTGTTCTTTAATAAATCAATGAAACAAAGCCTTCACCAAGGGGTAGTTTCCTTTATTTCTGCAAGTAAGTGCTTATACCAGAACGAAAAAGTGGTTAACTCTTCAGGCTGGTGATAGCAAACCAAGATACGGCTCACCTCTGCTCTCACACGCGCGGCCTCTTGTTCCTAAGAGCTCCCTATCTTTATTCATGAGCTCTTCAGGGACGGGATTTTTAGCAGTGCCAACTTGTGATTAGCAGAATATTTGCTTTCCAATTTTTAATGCCTGTGTTGCGGCTCCTAGGTGTCCATCTGTACCTTGCTGCTAGAACGTTGTTTTGGGATGCCCAGTTTGAGCAGGTGGCCGTGTCACTGGGTTGGAGACTGGTTCGCAGGCTGGAGCTCAAGCTGCTGACATCTGAAAATCACTGAGCTGAGCAGTCCTTTGGAGACCTTCTCTTTGGCCATCTGACTCCTTCAGGTCACCCACCTGAAGTCCTGAGTCTGTCTGACCTTGGTTGGGCCAAGGCTCAGGAGAGAATTTTGTGATTTCCTTTTAAGAGTGCTTCTGCTGCAGATCTGAATGCAGATTTCTGCATCTCTAATGAGCTGGGATATCCTTCCTTCACATACAGTTCTGAGGGCATATTACCTATTTTTAGGATTTTGTTTTAGGGGTAAGGAAACCAGTTTTGTGTCTCACACCTCCATAGCAAAGGTCTGAGGTGGGGACACAGAAGATCACCATTCCCACTTCACGTGCCGGTTGGGCTGTGACAGCAGCAGCATGGTTTTCGTAGGATGTGAGCATTTTCCCTGCACGCAAGCCATAGCCTGAATTTTGCCACCTTCCTTTAATGACCATGAGGCAAAACGACAAAGGTTTGTGTTTGCCTCTTCGTCTGAGTGCCAGGCCACGAGGGGCAGGTGGAGCCAGCCGTGCTGCCTAGCTGATGCTGGTCCAGGCCAGCCAGATGCGAGCAAGCCCACTGTGCCCTCCGCAGCACCAGCCCTGGCTGCTGTAGGAGTTTGTAAGAGGATGGGGACTCTCCAGGGCAACAGCTCCCTGGGCACCCTTTTTTTGTTGTTTTTTTGGCTTCTTGTAGACTAAACATGTAATGTTTATCTGTGTATTTGGGGCACAGAACTGGGCTCCTTGCGTTCGTCTCACAGGAAGGCAGGGCAGCTTTCAGACAGCATCGTGCTCCTCCTGCCACAACACCCAGCCTTCCCCTCCTGTGCTCTGTGCCGACAGAAAAATCCTCTCCAGACGAAGCAGCTGGAGCCCCGGGGCTGCCTTCCCCCTTCTCCCTCACTTGCAGATGCCACATCCCATCTCGCTTGCATTATTGAAATGATTTCCATGGGGTCACCTTCTGCTGCACGCCTGAATTGATCTAGAAAATTAAGCTCTCCCTTCTGTGGCGTTTGGGCGAGAATTGTGGATTTTTGAACCCCTCCTCTTGGCTCTTTGATTTTCCACAGGTAGGAACTGCATGGGATATTCACAAAAATATCCCAGGCAGGTCGACGTACACGATGTTACGAGTGAGGTGGGTGATAACAAACACGCAGTGCCTCCGGCCCTCGCCGGGTCTCTTTCCATTTCCTTCCCAGGGAACCCAGGGAACCCGCTGCGAGGAGCATGAGGAAGGTCGCATCCCAAGCACTTCGGCACGTGAGGGCGGTGATCAGCCCCTGCAGCACCCCGCTGGTGACATGCCTTTATTCCCTTTTTACACACAAAAATGATGCGTCCTGTGAAGGGATGCTCACGCCGACGTCAGAGCTGGCAGCTGGTGCGGCATCCCGAGCATTTCGTTCCTCACAGGTGAGTTTGGACTGCTTAAGGCGAAGTGCTGGACTTCTTTAGGAAGCGTAATTCCTGTTACTGTGCTTTGCAGGGAAGAACGCTGCCAGGAGTGGGTAATTCTTCGCATGGGCTGCATGCGACGCAGTAAGAGACTTGGGAAATGGGTTCTGTCACCTGACCGTGATTTACATGTGTGAATTGTTTGTGGCTTTCTAGGATTCCCCAGGCTTTACCATCGGTTTTCTTTATTACCATCCCCCAAAAAGCCACTGCCATATGGAGGGCTAGGACAGCCAGCATTACAGCCACCAGCACCGTGCCATTCAGCGTGCGTAGAAGCTGCAAGTCCTCGTGGCCCCAGACAAGAGTTAACCTTTGTAGCAGCAGCACTGGGTCTTCTCGCCTCTCTTTCCAAGTCAGATGTTGCTGGCCCCTCTCTTGGAAGGAGCACCAGCTGGGGTAGCCTGGAGGGTTTATCCTGATGGCGTTGCCTACATGAGGCTGGTGCCTCCGGCTGCAATCCAGTCTGAGGAACAGCACAGTCCCCTGCCCCTCTTCCCTCCGCGTGCCGCAGGTCAGACAGGGTAACAGGGATGGAGGAGAGGAGCAGCCTTTGCTGCTTGCTGGAGAGGATGGCTGAGCTGCTCCTTAGAGAAGGCAATGCAACAGAAATAATCCCAGCCCTTTCGTGGTGGCTCCTGGCTGGATGCACAGCTGTGTGAGGAAGCAGGGGGCCATCTGTCCAGCCTGCCCCGCAGCGTGTCCTTCTACACAGAGCACCCCCAGGTTACGGCCGGGGAATGAGATGTTCTGGACAAAGGCTCCGGGAAGATCGGAAGTATTGGATTCCTGTTTTCGTTCATGTGGCTGTAATAGATAGATATCTTTATTGATTAAGGCCACAGCATGAAAATCACATTTCAGCTTGAAGATGAATTGCAGTTTTGGGTTGAAATTCACCCCTCTTATTGGTCTTAGAGCTGAGTAAGCAGAGAGCCCCTGTCAGACCTATTTTCAGGGTGGTAGGGGCACACGGATCCCTCTGCTAGGTCCTCCGCACGGGATTGAGCTGTATCCAGAGCACAAGCCCATGGCAGAGCACTGCTAGAGGCTGCCTGAAGATTGTTTCAGTAGTTCCAAAGATCTGCAAAAGAAAACCTGCCCAGGGGAGAGACAATGAATGGATCTCTTCTCTTTTAAACATCTGAGTGTTTTCAGAGTAAAATCACAACCACTGCTCTATGTGTAAACTTCGAGACGTGTGCCCACCCTTTAATCCAGCTTGCAGTAGGCTGTATCTCTCTTCTTCTCTTCCTTGTTAGCGTCGAAAAGAAGGTGCACACAGGACTCGTCCGAGCTATAACCACCCCGACTGCTGATGGGAGCATTGTAGACACATTTATGCTACAGGTCATTTATCCAAACAGCAACCAGATTTAACACGTGGATGTGATGGTTACGGTGCCAGTCTCCCCGCTGTGGCTCTCGTACTGGGATCATTAGCTCCTGTTAGGGTTACCCGTGGGAATGGGCTCAGCGCTCTGGTTGCCACTCGATGTGTCCATGGACGTGGTCTTCTTTACAGCAGCATGACAAGTCTCAGGCAGCGCTCAGAGCAGGCAGCCACAGGCAATAATGCCCCCTACTGATACCTGAGCAATTCGAGGGAAAAAAGGAAATAGCTGAGGAAAGCAACGAGGCCGATCCAAGCACCAAAACCCATGTGGCACCCAGCTCGGTGCCCCATGCCGTTAAATGCATGGCTGCTGCTGCTTATCTTCCTCTCCTTCCCAGGAGCAGTGCCTGGTGCAGGGCCCCCCTCCCCTCGCAGGAGCCCCCCTGCAGCCTGCCCCGACACGCAGCGCAGTGCAAGCTGCTGCACCCCATCCACGCACCCTCAGCAGGACTTAAATCACAGCCAGGAGCCGCAGCTGTGCGAGAAGAGCTTTTACCGAGTACCTGATTTTCTCATCCCACGTGTGTATGTGCTTGAGGAGAGGGAAAGAGCCCCCCCATTGCCATAAAAGCAGCGTTGCCTGCTCTCTGGTGCCGGGGGCAAGGATGGCAGGTGGGTGCCTCAGGGCTAGAGACAGGACCCAGCTCTGTTCCTGTCCTTAGGTAAGTTATTTGCTATTACAGACCCAAGCAGCCTCCTCCTGCCCGTGGACCTGTCTGTAGAGTCAAGAGGCTCTACGGGGCAAGTTGGCTTGGCAGCAGTTACACACTCAGGGCAAACCCTTCAGCATCGGTCCTCGGGGGAAGGTGGCATTTGGCAAAATGGCAAGCCACCTTGAGAAACCTGAAGAGTGAGGCTGGGCTTTACTACCAGCACCCCAAAACATGTCTGTGTCTCAGTGTGCCCTTGGGAATCCCTTCAGACAGCGAAATCCAGTTTCCATTCACAGCAAACACCAGGGTGCTAAAACCCTTGGTGGTTTCCTATGCATTCGTCAGGAGAGGAGGTAATATAAGCAAATCTAAGCAGAAGTTTTGGACACGGAATGAGGCCTGCATAATGAGTGCTTCCGTTTCCAGCCCAATAACATAATATATTCCTCCCCACACACTGCACAGCGTGCACACATTAAAACATCTTCTCAAATCTGCCTCCTTCAGTACCCCTGGATGCACGAAGACTTCCTGGGGTTCCTTCTTTTCGAGTTTCCCCATCCAGGGTCAATTAAACAGTCCGGCAGAGCGGGGCCGGACTCATCCTAAGCACCCAGATTTGAGCATCTGTAGCCATGGCAACTTGTGGATGCAGCTTTCCCAGACTTCACGTAACCTGCGGTGGGCAAGGGGAGCGCTGGCACCCGGCAAGCGTCTCCATCTGCCGCCCATGTCACGTACGGGATCTCTCAGGATGCATTTTTAATTACTATGTTCTCTTAATTACTCCTTTTGATTTCCCCGGTGCATCGCCGTGCTGCAGTTTCCGTGACTCACCGCCGAGCCGAGTTAAACCTTTTCCCTGTCAGTGCCGGGGAAAATCCATCCCGGAGCCCTGCGCCTTCCCCGGGGCAGCACCCAGAGGGCTGGGGCGGTGGGGGAAGGATGGTGGCCCTGCTTGGATAAACCCCCCATGGGCTTTTTAGGCAGAGGGAAGGATAAAGGCCAGGTGTGGGATGTGCAGTAGTGGCCATCTCCATCCCTTCTTCGCCCTCTCCATCCCCTCCATGGCCATCGCCGGGTCAGGATGAGGACTCACCTGCCTGCGGGACATGGTGATGGAGAGAAGGTCTCAGGTGTGCCCTACCACGGGGAATAAATAGCAATAAACACAACAAAATGGCACTGCTTCTCTTTTTTCTCTTTTTTTCCCCCTTTTTATGCCCGGGCAGCAATATGTCTTCCTTTCATGACGTCCCCCGTTGGCTGGCAGACACGGTGAGCGGCCGAGGAGCGCTCTTCCTCGCTGCCATTTCGCCACACGAAGTGGTGCCGGGGGAGCTGCCCCGGCTCCGTGTGCACGCTGGGGTGCCGTGAGGGGTGCTCGTGGCCAAAAGCAGTGCCACGAAAGGAGCCCACGGCACCCGGGTGGGAACCGAGGGACCGCGACTTCAGGCCCGTGCTGCCGCGTGTCTGGCAGAGGGCAGCATTGAGTTTTCTATCGTGCCATAGAGTGATGTGCTCGGCTCTCGGGTGGTTACGCAGTTCAGAGTGAAGATGAAGGGAAAACAAATGGTTTTCGGTCATGGCAGAAGCAAGGGCTTCGTTGCTGTGTGCTCCCGGAGATGCACAGTGTGGTGGGTGCAGAGCACCCCGCCGCAGGGCCGCCACCAGAGCCAGAAAACAGGGTCACAGCAGGCATTCCTCGGCTGTCAAAATGAGCTTTCTGCAGCAGCTCGGCAGCCTGTTGCTGTCGTGTGACCGGCCCTGCAGGGCGAGCAGGGCCTGCGGGAGGCTGCTCGGGGAGAAGCGAGAGGCAGCGGTGCCGGGGGAGACCCAGGAACGGGCCTGGCCCTCGCGGGTCAGCCTGAACACAGTGCTGAACACAGGCACTGTGTGTTTGGCACTGCTGGCCCGGGGCTCCAGCACAGCATGGGGTATGAAGGCCTCCGGAGGCAGGTCCTGTTGGGCCCCTGGTTTGGGGGAAGCTGAGGGAGGAAAGCCACACGGAGCGAAAGCAGAAAGTTTGGGAGGGAGAATCTGACAGGACAGGTGCCGTCTCTATTTCTCTCTGCCCTGCGTCAGAAACAGGCCCCTCTTTCTTTTCCCTGCCAGCAAGGAACCAAGTCTTCTAATACCCAAATATTACATCCTGTAATTAGAAACAGCCCTTGATTTTGGAGTGCCCAGCAAAACCTGCATCTGGCTTCCGAGTGCTCCTGCTGTGCCACTGCTCTGGGCTCCAGCTGTGCCTTCGTTTCTGACAGAGAGGAGCCAATTACTATATAAAATTGCTAAAAAATGATGTACACCGTGAACTTGGATATTGTGTGTGTGTGTGCCACCTCCCTGTAGGCATTTTCATTATAACTTTCAGAAAGAAGTGCTCCGTATTCCCGTTCTGCCCGGTCTCATTGTTATTCATTCATCCTCTAGCGGGCTTAATGCTGCTGTCTGCACAGGAAGAAAAAAAATCACAATAACAGACAATAAAATGATGGAAGGAGGAGGCAATTCCCCTTAAACCTGAACTGGGGGCAAACACAAGGCTTCATTCATCCTGAGCCCTTTTTTGGGGAGCCCTCAGCACAGTGTCGGTCAGAGCAGGTAGCAGGGATGAGAGAGCAGGCTGGGAATATCCAAGGGCCCTAAAATACATCCACGGACCTGGCCAACACTTTCCTCTGTGGGGACACACGGGGAGAAGGAGAGAGGAGCAAACAAGCAGCCTTCAGAAGAGACGTCACCCCGCACTGATCTCTGGCGTCTCCGGCAGTCCCTGTGAGCAGTTTTATTTGTCTAAATCATGGCTGGCTCTACCCAAATATTGATGTGCCTCTTGGGTGGCTTTCAAAATATTGAAAGGCCTTTGGCCAAGCCGCGTGAAGGTTTTCAAGGGAGCACGAGGCTTGCAAGACGATACCAGCACCTGTGTCGCTCAGCGGCTCTGGGCAGCGCTCCCCGCCGCGCGGCGCAGGCGCAGGCACACGCGGGGATGTGATCCAGCTGTCCTCGGGCAGGCATTGTGCAGCCCCTCCGGGGCAAAGGGTCTTTGGACGAGGAAAGGGAAATGAGGATATTCCTGCCTCACCCAGTCCCTCCTTGCTTTAGGAAGGATGCAGGCACGTATAAAGTTTTACCTCGGAGCCGAGAGAGGCACGACAAATTGCGGTCTAATTATGGGTGCGGTGCTTGGCTTGTGACTGCTCTGCTTCTTTTGCCCCTCGCTTTTCCCCCGTCTGTCAGTGCAGGTCAGAGGTGGCTGAAGACAGCGTCAGCCACATCACCTCCTTCGGTGCCACCGCTGCCCCGTCTCCATGACCCAGCCACCCTCTGGCTGGCTTCTGGCAGCTGCAGTGTGAAGGGACTCGCATCTCCCCACCCAGGGGAGCAGAGAGGCCGCTTTTGTCCCTCGGGCACCACGCATGGATGGAGAGATCAGGGCCACAAATGGCTCGGCCAAGCATAACACAATGTCAGCGGCACTCACACGTGGCTGCATAGCAGGTCCACGAGGACTGAGCTTTGCCGAGACCAAAGCCAGACACTCTGTTTGTCTTCCTTACAAACCCAGAATACTGCACGGTCGTAAATCTTCTGCTTAGAATGGGAAAAAAAAAAAAACCTAAAGGTGGCAGGCGTTTGCGGTTTTGTTGCCAACACCCCTTAGTGACCTGCAGCATTCCTGCGGGCATTTTTAATACGTCAAACACGAGCAAACGGCAGCGACTGCCTTTCCTGGGGGTAAATCACGAATTTTAAAAGCAGAAAACATTCATCCTTTTGGGATACTGTGATAGATGAAGTATCTTGGAAGGAAAAAAAATATAACCAGGGATGTATTCGTGTTACATATCTTATCTCTCACCTCAGCGTGACCGTGGCATTTATTGAGCGTGGATTACACCCCACGTGGCCGCAGCAGCAACCAAAGCAAACCATTCTGTGTATGATCTGCCTCGCTGCCGAGGTGGGAAACGTCTGGACGGCTCCTCCCCAGGCCAGCCTGGCTGGGTGTTTCATCCCTCCCGGCATCCAGGTGACTGAGCACCTACAAGAAAAGAGGATGAGGGGATTAAGCCACCATACTGAGAGCGTGCTGCTGCTTCACCCCCAGCTGACGGCCCTGGTCACCTCCAGCACAATAACCCGGCTTTGCTGCTGCGGACAGATCCATCACATGTGCTGTGGATGGGCAGGATTTGTAGGATTTGTGGGAAAGGAGGAAAAAGAGCTTCCCAGGGGAAACATCTGCCCTCGCGGTACCTTTTTAATTATTGAGATGCCGAAGCTGGCAGAGGCTGCAGAGCGGATTGACTTGGTAATCATTTAGAAGAGGCTCAGCTGCTGGCGAGGATTCCCATGTAGTCATTTTCCAACTGGGTAGAGGGAGAAATAAACCCCTCACATATTTATTGTTATTACGGCCTGTCAATTACGAAGATTTTTTCATTCTTGCCGAGCTACCTCAAGCCACGGCTTTATCACTTAACTCTTGCTGCCATGACGCTGCTATACAGGTGAGAGCATAGCGGTAAGGCACGCTTTCTGCACCTATAGGCAATTCATCTTCCCAAGTCTCAGCAGCTCCCTCCACGTACCACGCAGCACCCCACAACGTGCTGACCGCGGCAGCACGAAGAGCTTTCCTCAGGTTTGGTTCAGCAACGCGCCTTAGCACACTTGCCATAACGCCCTTATGCCGGGTTAAAGTGCACCGAGACCTTTCTCCGCAGCGTTTGCGGGAGCTTTATAGACTGCCGCATGAAACAATCCCGTCCTTCAGGCTCACGTGCTAATGAGCACGCGTTTAAACCCCCTGAGACTGGATTTTCAGCATGTGCAAATCCCCTGCGTGCTGAGCCAGGTCCTGCTTTGAGGCAGGTTACTGGGCTCTTTAGGAAATGAGGGGAAGCTGCTGCCTCGCTGTTCAGCAAAGCTCACTGAAGCACAGATGCGGTAGAGGCTTAGCACAAGGCTATTGTTTCTTGGTCTGAGGGGAAGTGGCTTGTGACGCCAGTTTCCTCAGGATCTGTGGCTACTCCAGAGAGAGGTTATGGGATCTGCTGCTGGTAGAGACAGGATCTCCTCTCCTCTCCTCTCCTCTCCTCTCCTCTCCTCTCCTCTCCTCGCCTCTCCTCTCCTCCCCTCTCCTCTCCTCTCCTCTCCTCTCCTCGGTGTCACCCTGACACCGTTCCCACAGCACGGGACACATGCTCACTTGTCCTGACAGAGATACTGCCCGGCTTTTCGGAAGGGATCCAGCCTTGATGCAAACAAGAGGAAAAAACACCTTTTATTATTTTATTAAATCCTTTAAACACCATAAATAATCACCATTAGTCGTGCAGATGGAAAACCTGGCTTTCCTCCCCCCCACTGCCCCTGCTTGATAAACGGGGACAAACACTTCCCCAGCTCCCTGGGAAGCTTTGCTTTTCCAAAGCAAACCTCAAACCAGCGCTTTCCAGCTGCTCTGCTGTTTGTAGTCCCAGCGAGTGCTTTCGGGTACAAAAAAACAGCCCCTGATGCCTAAAAATAAGCCTGAACTTCTTCAAGCCAGGAGGTTATATTTCGAGATAGGCAGAAAATTATCCGGGACCGGGGCTAATCTCGCTAAAGCCGTGCATGTGGTCACCTCCCCGGCTCCTTTTCCCTGCCCTCACCCTGCTGCAGGAGGTGACGGCTTCTTTCCACCAGCAGTGCCACGGGCTCGTGCTTGGTGCCCTGCGTGTCCGGCAGGATGACAGGCAGCCACCTTGGTCACCTTCTTGTTCTCCTGCACCGGAAAAATCAGATGCATTTCTGCTCCCAGGCCCAGAAAGGAACAGTTAAACAAAGCAGCAGCCGTTATATTTTACTGAAATAAAGAAAAAAAAAAAAAAAAACCAACAACACCTTTATATTTTTATAAACCTGAGGGTCTTGGCTCAGGCTCTCTGACAGCATTCCTTCCACACGAAGCAAATATAGAAGAAACATGGCAGCTGGGTATATTAGCAGCCCAAACGCGGTCTACAGCCGTGTGTTGTTGCAGGCCTGAAATGTTATTCCTGTTGCATATACAAACCCCCGCTCTCTAAGAGATTGATTCCCTCGCTCCCCTCACACTTCCCTTTCCTTCGCACCGCCTGTCTTTGCGCTTTGTCTCCTGCGGCCCAGGGCTCGCCTGTCCCAGTGAATCACCGGGATTCGTAAAATAATTTATCGGGCACAAAGTGGAAATGGTCTCCTCTCTCCCTGCACGCGGCGTGTCTCGGTTTCGTGCCCAGAAACGTCTGTGCTCCGCGGGTCTGCATCGCTTAATGGGGGGATGCCCACAGCTTCCGCGGTGAAGAAGCATCCTGGGGGCTCTCTGTGGGAGCTTTTAAGGTTGCACGAGCTCACCTGCCTGCACCTCCTCGGAGATGGTTTATAATGGGCTTTGAGAGCTTATCGATGGGTTATGAGCCCTGCACTTGTACAGGAGGCCCTCAGCACTAACAGGGAACCGCAGAAGTCCATCCACAAGCAGCCCTTTGAGGCATCTCAATAAACCATCCCCAATCCCCCTCCCTGGGACCTGCACCCAGGATGCTGCCACAGCCTGGGGAAAAACCCAGACATGCACCTAGAGCTTCGGCGTGAGCCTTCCTCCAGCAGAAATGGAAGCAAAAAATGCTTTTCTTGGGTGAAAAAGGCTTCAAGGAGAGGTGAAAGATCCTGAATCCCCCCTTAGGTGCCTGAGCTGCTGCTCTCCTCTCCACGCTGGCACGGTGCAGGTAGTGGTGGTGACCACCCAGCGGGACCCCAGCCGGCACAGCCTGCCCTCTCCTTCTGCACTCTGGGATGCTCAGGGAGCTTCACCTGCGTGCTTTAGTTCTAGCTCACAGTTTGTTCCTGTCTGGTTTAATTTGCACCTCTAAAATTAAAGCCAACTTCCTTGCTGTTATCAGGCAGCAGGTCTGAGCACACAGCTACGAGGCTGCTATTTTTATGTACGTGTGAGCTCAGCCGAGCGCAGGGATCATTGCGGTGCTTGTGTTTCGCAGCCCAGAGCTGCAGGAATGGGGAGCTGCAGCAGTGCCAGACAGTTTTAATGAAGCATTTTTTAAGTGTCATCGAGCTGAACAATGCAAGGGCATCTAAAGACCCCAAAAGAGAAGCACTGAACTTCGCATGTATTTGTTTATTTTACACCTGCCATTAATTACTGCTGCTCCCAGTATTCACAAAAAGCAAAATATTCCATTGCAAAGCCTCCAGAACTCGCAAGGAAAGGGATGGAGCAGGTTAGGAGTCCTGTGGCCAGCTTGTGCTGTGTATCACAGAGCGCCGAGCAGCCCACGGAGCAGCACCTTGCTGCTCCCTCCATGTGGGGCAGGGGTGCGAATGTCCATGGGCCGCCCTGTGGTGTGGGACCCGTGTGGCCAGTGGGAAAGTCCCCCAGTCCCCCCAGTTCCTCCTCTCACCAGGCACATGCACGAGGAGGAATGCCAAAGCAGAGAGCATTGGGCTGAAAGAGGAGAACACGGTGGCCTGGTGCAGATCCCCAGCAAGGGTGTAGGAGAAGCGCCGGTGTGCAGCGAGTCTTCCCCAGGGAGATCCCGCTGTGATGCCCCTGTGTGCAGCAGCACTTGAAGGGTTCTCCTCTCTTGAATTTGCCAGGTTGCTTTCCGACCCCTTGGACAGCTCCTGGGATTCGCAACATCCTGTGCCAACAACCTCAGAGGGCAACGACGTGCTGAAATACCTTTCCTCCGCCTCCTCCTCTTTCTTCTTCTTCTTCTTCCTCCTCACTTTCTTCTTCTTCTTCTTGAGGTTATCACAGCAAGCACAGGGGGCTGTGGCTCCCCCTGCTCCTGCAGGGCTCCCCTGCTGCCCCCACAGCCCCCCTCCCTCCCGGCGGTCCCGGAGCACATCGCTGCCTTTCACTTTCCTTTAATTACTGCTCCTACCTCCTGCCGCCGAGAAGCTGCCCACCCCTCATCGCCTGTGCGAGGAAGGACGTCTCACCACCATTAAGGCAGGCTGGCCAGCAATACCCCATCTGCTTTGATATCCGACTGGCTTTGAATGAGGACCAGCTGTGCAGTACACTGAGGACCAAGAACACGCAGAAGCTGTCCTGTACTCCTCTGTATCAACATTGGGGGTCAACCTTCATCAATTTGCTCTGCCGCATGTTGTATTCCAGTTTACCCATCCCACCTCCCGCTGTTTCATGCCCTTTCTGGCTGCTTACTCAATAGGGAGCTGACTAAAATGGGTACAAAAGGAGGCTATGGCAAAATTTGCACTGACATTTGCCGGCATTGTCCTTATTTTCTGGTAAGTGCAATGTGGAATGTGCCTGATATTTATCAGGGGAAAAAAAAATGTCACCTCCTACCCCTTCCTCCCGACTGAAAAAAAAAAAAAAAAAAAAAAGAAAGGGAGGGGGGGGGAAAAAAAAAAAAAAAAAAGAAAAGAAAAGAAAAAAAGAAAAGCAGTCTGGGAGCTTCAGCGCCCTGTGTTCCTGCACCAAAGGCACTCAGAGCCGCCCTGAGCGAGCATAAGCACAGATGCGCAGCGTGCACCCCGAGGAGGAGATGATGGTCTCTTCAGTATCTCCTTCCTCCCACTGGGTTACTTTAAAAGCTTGCAATGTGCTTCTCATCTCCGCAGCCTCACACCTGATGTTCTGGGAATTGCCTGGCCACTACACTCGTACCACTGCATGCCCGCAGTCCTCCGTGTGAAAGCGATAGAGTGAAGGGCTCTGTGTCCCCCCTTCCCTGGTCAATCCTGCCTCCTTCCCTAAGGAAAAATGCCGTAACAGGAGCTCCTGCTCAGATGGAAAAACGTGACCTGAGCATCGGTCCCTCTTTCTTTTCATGTATCTTCTCCCCTTTCCACTTCAGTTTGCGCTCAGCTGTGCAATACTCGGGGGGGAAAGTCTATTGACTTGAACGGCACAGACGACAGCCATGGTTTGGATGTCTGGGTGTATTTCATGTGGGCATCAGTGCTTTTGTGCGCAGGCATGCATGTATGCAAACACCTGAGTAGCTCCAAGTATTACACCTGTATATTTATTATAATGTATGGCATCAGAAAAGATAGCACGTAGGCGTAATATGTAATGCAAATGTCATATGCAAACAATTTATTTAGTGTCACAGCAGCAGTAGTGGATGACAACGAACACGACCCTCGGCAAATCCATCGGGTTTGCGTTTTGCATCGCACGCTCGCTCAATTTGCTGGTGATGGTACGAGGAAAATAGCTGTCACCCGTACTTCGTGGGGAAGCGGACGCCGGGCGCAGAACGGAGAGCGGGCTGATGCAGTGCCTTTTATTACCCAGATTAAGGGTGGCAGACAATTTATTTGCTAAAGGCCAACAGCAAATAATCTTTTCTCTGTGAAATGAATTTAGGCAGCTTGAGGTGGGGCCAGAAAGCAATTAAGTGTATTATTAAAGCTAGGCAGGAGATGGTAATCGTACATATGTATATTATGTACATACATATAGAAAGGCAAATACGTCTGCAGCTACCTTTGGAACCAATATTCAAGTCTGAAACGAATGCAATAAGGCTGGAAATTAAGTGCTTATCTTCCTTTGCTAATGTGTAATCTCTGCCTTTAATCATCCCTACTAATTATTCCGCCGCACCGAGTTTTTACCTTTCTACAAAGCAGGGAAGTTCATTTTGCTGCGGTCGGTGGATCTCCAGACCTCTCTGGGGCAGCGGAGGTGGGCTGCCCGCGGGCAGACGCCTGCCCCCAGGCTCCTCGCCTCCTGCCCCGGGGGAGGAGAGGTTCCCGGGGCCGGTGGCGGTGGGATGCGGAGCTGGACGATGTCTGTCGCCAAGGAGACAAGCATCCAGACCATCCCAGCCCCAGCCACAGGACGACAAGCGTTCGCTGGAGTGCCTGCAGCTCTTAAGAAAAAGTCATCGGGAATCTTCTGTAGCACACGGAAGGGGTTTTGCCCCCCTCACTTCGGGGTCTTTTTAATGCAGGAAGAACAGAAAACAGCAGCTTTTGCGTTTGGCTGTCATGGAGACACCGACGGAGACGTTACCTCTGCACAAAATGCTAATAAATGTATGGAGAGAACATCTTCCACTGTCATAAGAACCACGGCGACACAACCTGGTACAACCAGGCAAGGAGAGGAGGGAGCTGGGGCCAGCAGGTCCGCCAGGACCTCCGGTGGCATCGAGCTTCGGCAGGCAGCACCTTGGGAAGCACTGCCCTGTGTCTTCTTGCTCGTCCTGCGCAAAGCTGATAAAAAAAATGTTCTGGCTAAACATTTTATTATCAGACTGCCCTTTTACACAACGTAAAATGCCCTCTGTATTGATTTTGATAAAAATATGCTTTTCTTTGTGTAAGCAATCTGGAAAGAAAGAAGAAAAAGCGTTCTGGTCTTATTTAGACATCACATATCCACTGTTCTACTGACAGTCTTTCAGCTAAACCAAAATGCACTTTCAAAGTGAGTTTTTAAATCCGGGGGGCACTTCAATTATTTTATTTTATTTTATTTTGGATTAGGAGTGGAATAAATAGAGGAAGCTACAAGGATGGAAATCATCCCGGTAATCCCTGCACAAGCTGATACGACTGTCGCGTGCCTGCTCCAGGGCTGCGTTGCAGGACAGGGCTGAGGCTCCAGCCAGCGAAGTGCAATGAGATACAGGCCAAATAATGCAACAGCTGGCACGGAGCTCAGAGCGCTCGAGGAGGTCACTAAAAGCAGGGCCAATCCACACCGCTTAGTGTAAAATGTACTTTCCCAAACTACCTGGGTGCCTTTGATGAGATGATTAATTTTGCTGAAAGAGATAAAAAAAAAAAAAAAAACAACACTTTGCTTGGCATTGCCTGGCAATGGCTTAGAAAGCAGAATGGCACAAAATCGATGTGTCAATGTTGAATTGAATTAAGCAACTACAAGCTGCTCAATGTCTACATCTTAAAATATATTGTGAACAGGAATGACCTTCTCTCTGTGTATTGCTCACAGACCACTTCAGGGATCATTTGCTTTGTCTCCATCATGTCTGGTATTCTCCTTGACTTCTCAGAGGAAAACCTCGTATCCCCGCCGGTGAGGCCTGTGGGTGGCACAGGCGCTGCTGGCTGCACGGGTGACAACGAGGGGGTGTCACGGAGCAGCGATACCTGGCAAGCCACATCTGAGCAAGAAACACTCGGTCTCCTAGAGCCAAGCATGCAGCCGTACGTCTGAGGGCCAGGAGATGCCGACGAGGCAGGAGCCTTATCAGCAATTAATACCCTCAGGTGTCCTGGCAGAGCCTCTGCACCACCTGGTGCTCAGATACCCCTCGCCCCCTGCCCAGCTCCTTCTCCCAGTGCTTGCCGACCTGCCTGCTGCTGTATTAAAGGCTCACCAGAGGTGCTGATTAAAGATAATCACCGTTTCGAGGCCCTGCACGCCCTATGGGGGTGGGCCTGCAGGCGCTTCATGCTCCCGGCCTGCTGGCGGGCTTCCTGCACCCAGATCACCTCCTGGGGACCAGGGGATGTGGGCGCTCGCCTGGCTGGGCCCCGGTGGCCCAGGGTCTCTGGGGGAATTACTTACAGTCACAAACCCTCCATCCTTCAGATGCTGCTAATAAATCGTTGGCTTAATGGCCTCATGCTTGTGTGCCACTCTTTATGTCCTCTCAGGATGTTATATGCCACATAAAATGTGATAGGTCATTAAAGAGAGAAAGTAATTAGCCCATATTTATACTGAGGGCTGCTATTAAATTATGTTCCTCTAATATAAGGCATCCCTTTTTGCATATTGATGCTTGGCTGGTATCTTAGCAAGATGCTCAGGTTCTAGAGATTTTGGAGGACCCTTTATCTGACACCGGCTCACCCAAATATCTGACTACCCTTCAGGTAGCACCATCACCAGCCGGGAGAAGATCACTTACACACCATCTGAAAAGTTATACCGAGGGCATCTCTGCCTCTTCTGGTGGCTACGTCCCCCTCACAGGCAGACCAAAGAGCCGTGGACCCTTTCCATGGACCCCAAGACTGCGAGGTGCTGATGTATGGCAGGGATACGTCCCTAGGGATGCAGTTACAGAGGGGAGGCGCTGCCGAAGTTTATAGGAACCTAATATCTTTGTGCCGTCCGCTCCCCTGTGCAGCGTGTCTGCGGCTGGCCAACAATGCAAACGCAGCCGTGGGGAATGCAGAGGGAGCGCGAGGCAGCGCGCGGCGGAGCTGTATTTCCTTACGGAGCAAGGCTAAAAATACCAGTGACCTTTGCGAGCTCTGTTTTTCCGTGGTTTGGAGCAGAGTTGTGAAATTTGGCAGGTGCAAGAGGCCTTTGGGGTGTGCCTTCTGCTGTTCCTGTGAAAATCTTCCCAAATTTGGGCTAGGTAGAAGCCTTTGGAAAACAAGACCATATGTTAAGACACATGTAGGAACTTCAGCGACTCGGTGGTGCTCCCCGATAATTTTGTCCTCGGGGAGCCCCCTTCCCTTTCCTGTGTCAGTGCCTGGACCTGGGGTCTCCACCCCGACACCCCCAGCCCCGGGGTCCCCATAGGGACACCACACTGGGAGCAGGGGCACTGCTTCCTCGGCACCTGGCTCCCACCCCGCTCACCACCGCAATGAGAGGATGCCTGGGGTGGCGGATGGAGGCACAGGTGGTGGACCAGGGTGGCCCCGGGTCACATCACCCCACAAAAAGCAGCATCGGGGCAGAGCCTCCAGACCCACCTCTGCTCACGGGGATTGCTCTCGGGAAAAAGCTGTGTACGAGCCGCGTGCGTTCGCCTCGGGTATGCGAGCGTGAAGTGGAATAACCCAAGTTACATGTTCTTGCCACACACACAGCTGTGGGGAGGGAAGGTCTCCTCCTGAGATCTGCCTGCATAACCACGATGAGGAAGAGGATGTTTTGCTTCACAGTCACTTACTCATTTGCCTACAGTTTAATTAAGCCCCTGAGAAGTCATTGGCTGACACTGCTTTCTGGCCGGACAGGTACGAGTCGCCCTCAGCCGTGCCCAAGGGATATTTGCCTGACTCAACTGGCGTGGTGAGTGGTGGCAGGCCGTGGGCTGGTGACACAGGGACGTCCTTCCTGGATGAGCCAGGGACTGCTCCACATCTAGAAAAGAAGGGATTTTTGCTTGCTTTGAGCCCAAGCTGCCTTGTTTTGGGGGTTGGTGGGTCAGTGAAGAGCTCTGAAGCACCCTGTCCCCCCAGGAGGGACAAAGCCATGAGCACTGGGAAGGACTGGGCAGGTTGTGGGTGGCAGGCAGGTGGTAATGCAGGAAAAGCTGATGGTGAATTGAATGAGAATGGGGATTGCTTGGGAGAAAAAGATGAAATTGGACTTAAAGGTAAGGAAGAGACAGGGCCAGGGAGCAGGAAAACAATGCATTCAGCACTGGTCTCTCCGTGCCCAAATGCAGATTGCTTCCAAATAGGCTGTTTGGTGAAGGACTCTCCATCCTATTTGCGATAATGCAAAGCCCTTCTCCTCCTATTCACGGCTGGGTAACAGCCCTTGTGGCAAACACATCAGCTGCTCACACAGGACAGAAATCCTGGAAAGGCTGAGTGCAAGTTTAGCCAAGCCAAATGGCACACGAGGTTTCCAGAGAGCGCTGGCAGAGTCCGCCGATTTTCAGAAATATCTACTCTTTTAATAGCCAGCGGACACGTTCGTGAGATAGCTATTTTTAAAGAGATGAAATGGACTGGGAAATAACGTCAGTGGCGATCGTGTCCGTCCTTGTCCGTCCGTGCCATCCGCCGTGACGACACCACGGTTGATGTTCAGCAGTGATTACCTAAGCAGGTGCCAGCTCTGGGGCCAGTTCAGGACAACTGAATTTGGTTAAGGGTCTGAAGGAGTTTTTAATCAGGTGGCAAACTGCACGGTCAGCCACTGTCCCCCTGACCACGTGTGGTGCCTGTCAATGCTTTTTCTACTGCCTGATGCTTTGCAGCCTAAAGAGCAGGCTAACATTTTAACAGATGCAGCCTGCCTCCCTTCCCAATCCCCTTATAGGAAGGGTTCATTGGGAGGTTAATAGGATGCTGAGGAGAGGGACTGATTAAAATGAAATTAATCTAGATTAAATTAGGGGAAAGTCGCGTAACCCACTCAGTTCATAAGATTTTAAAGCCGGGGCACTACAAGAAAGATGGCTGAGAAATGAGGGATCCAGCCCTGCGAGTGGTCCCGTCTGGGTATCCCCCAGCTGAACTCAGCACCGGGGTTTGCCCCAGTAAGACCAGTCTGGGAAGAGGCCAGCAGCCAGCAGCATGAAGCACTGGCTCTGCCTCCCCAGGGACAGCATCCCCAGGAGTGTCTGCTGCCACAAGATCTCATGGCCATGCAGGGAACTGGAGCTGTGTCCCAACACAGCCACATCCTGGCCGTGGGGAAGGACAGCACCTGAGAGGTGTTAGGAAGCAGGGGGCTGGGGGCAGTGGGCTCGCTGTGAGAGCTGGCTCACAGCCTGCAAGGTCTCCCAGACATCCCAGAGTCTTTGAGAAAGCATTTTGCACCTGTAAGGGTGTTTTAAAGTAATAACAATAACCATCAGCAGAGCTATACTCATCTCTAATGCCATTAAAGCTGTTCCATAAAACAACAAAGCTCTCCGCAGATGCCGCCAGGTTGCCCATTCCCCCAGCCTCGGGATTCAGGTGGTTATGCACTGCCATATTTAGCGAGGCAAGCTCTTTTCTCAGCACGTGAAGTTAGCAAAAAATGCTTCAGAAACAAATGGGGGCAAAATACCCAACATCCCAGACTGTGTAATACAGTATCCAACAACCTCAATATACGTGTGCCCACGTGCGTTTCATTTCAAGGTATCTGTATTTGCCTATTTGTCTGGATTTATGCTTTTCTGTTCTTACTTTACCAAGAGAGGCTCTTTAAACTCCATAGTGTGCAATGTCTCCTTCTATGGAGGTATTCATCTCTTCACAAGATGAAACAATATATATGCAAATGTGCATTAATACATAAAACCTGAAATAAGACATTCACATCTACACTTTGATGCACTAATCTGGGCCTAGTTACATTGACACAGATGGAGTGAATTGTTGGAGGAGAAAAAGCACATCTGTTAAACGTTATTGTTTAATTAAGCCATTAGCAACTGAAAGACACGAGCCTTTAAATTATAGCATTTTGTGTTTATCTCAGCCTGTGGAACTTGTATGGCTCTCCCAGCACCTGGAGTGTGTGCCATCACCAAAAAGGAGCCATTGCCTCTACCCTGCTGATGGGGAGCTGAGCTTCTTGGCTATCAGCCTTGTCAGGAATTTGGGAAACAGAGTCATGGTCTGAGGTGAACATCCTGCTGCTGGCTGGGTTCACCAGTTGGTGCTGGGAAGCCTTGCAGGAGCTCCAGCTAAACCTTCACCTGCCGCTGAGCATCTCTGCACCCAGTCAGCCTGGGCATGGGGTTTGGAGCACACAAACTCTTCTCCTACCTGCCTGCCAAGCTCTGTGCACGTGGCCTAGGAAATTGGCAATAATCCTTTATTACAGCTGCAGGCTCTCCCTGGAAATCTTATTCTCCCGTTCAATTTTACAGTGAATAAATTTCCTAGCTGGAGGGAAACTTCTTCCTGTGATGGGGGAAAGGATGTCTCTGCAAGACACTTTACCCATGGATTTACTGCAAGGGAGGGGAAAGAAGCATAACCTTGTCTCCCTGAAAATTCCCAAGCGGAGGAGCCTGCCGTCACCCTGAGGAACAAGGGTGAGCTGCAGGCCTGCTCCGTGCTGCATATTTGTCCTTGCCCTGTCCTCACCTTCGGAAGTGGAAACCATGTCTTGGCTGCGCAGGGGCATTGCTGCTGGTGCAAGGAAGAGGAGACGGTGCTTAGGTGAATGAGAACAAATAACACGGGACTCTTCTTGCAGTGCTAAGGTGACGTTCAGAGAAGCCAGGTCACCGTATGAGGCTGAGAAAAGCCTCCCTTAGAGGAGGAAAACAGCAATATCTGGCCCAGGGGATGCACCCCAAGCCTATGCCACCTGGTACCTCCCTCACCGCCACCACGTGCAGGGAATTTTGGATCCCATTATGAGCTGTGTTTGCTGCCTAGATGGAGACTTGGATGTTTGGTTTTTTTTTGGTTGTTCTTATCTTGTTGCTCCTATAATAACTTTGGGATCCTTTGCCTGGGGTTGACCACATTTCACAGCGGTCTAGAGAGCTTAGAGATATTAAACATCCAGGAGGAGTGCAAAAACGGGCATCCGTAAAGAACGAGACCCGTTTAGTGGCTTTAGTGAGGAAGAGGTGAATAGGATTAGCTCTTATCTTCGCAGAGGAATCCAGCCTTCGTTTGTTCTGCTGCCCAAGCAATGCCCGGCCGCTGTTGTGACGGCGGATATTAGGGTCATGAGCAGTGCCATAAATAGCTAATTTAGCTTTAATGTGCCATTTACACCACTTCTGCCAACAAATTGACACATGATAAATACTAGCAAGAAAGGCTTTCAGCTTTAAAAATAGATTTGTTTGTTTATTTATTTATTTATTTTCACTCTGTGTGCTGCAGGAGGAAGGCCTGACTCTGCTCTCTCTTAGGCAGGCATAAAACAGAATTAGCTACAGAGAAATGAACGGAGATGCACCTATCAAAAATGTGCAAGTGGCAGCAGAAACGGCCTCTGCTCTCCTGAACTTCTTCCTATTCAATACTGCACAAATGTCTTTTTTTTTTATTTATTTACTTGATGCAATAATCTTTTAGGACTGATGGAAATGATACTCGTGCCCCTCGAATCACAGCTGATGTCGTTCAGGAACGAGCACGGATGCATCTCAATGGAAAATCAGCCTGAATGAAAAGTGTAAAAAATATAAAGTGTCTCCATGGAGGTGGAGACATTTTATTTTATATATATATATATATAAAGTGTCTCCTACTTAGCTTTGCTAGAAAGGGATGAAGTGGCTCTGCTCAGCACAGGCAGGCTCCACTCAACCATCCTTATCCAGAGCCTTTGGCCTCAGCCAGGCAGGGTGAAGCCCCCATGGGACCTAGGCAGGTGGGCAGAAGATGTGGGAATGTCCCAGGGGCTATGGCAGGGAAAGGAGGAGGAAGAGCTCCCCGCAGGAAAGCAGTGAATCCCTTCTCCCAGGGAGCTGGATCTCAGGGCTCTGCTGTCTGAGGCGGCAGTAATCTGAAAGCTAACCAAAAGCGTTGCTGCTATCCCAGAGTACCGCCTTAAATAATTGAAAAATGAATAATTAAATTAAAAGAGGATTATTTCCCGCAGACAAGCAGAAAATTGCTGCCTGCGGGACAAAGGGCGATGGCAAGGCTTCATTTCCTGCAGCCGGCATCGAGGTGATGGGAACAACACCTGCGGTGGGCAGGAAGAGCCCCCCTGGGTTACCTTGGGCTTTTTGGCTCCCAGTTTCTCTCTCCGTTGTGTTTTCCCAAACGTAGGGATGCTGATTGCTGAAGGAGGAAGCAAATCAGGAAACACGAGACGTGCCCTTGCTCGTGAACGTCAGCCCTGGGGTGTGGGGGAATCTGTTTACACACCGACACACGAGGGATTTGCACAGCCCAGTCCTGCTGACTGATGGTTAGCTGCTAGACATATCTGTGGGATACATTTCTATGTTTAGTCCCTGCGTTTATTTTACCGCTGAGTGTGAGGAGATGTGCACATGAGCTTCGTTCTGGCACCTTGTAAGAACAATATTTCATGGCACTATTATTTTTGCCTAAGATGTATATATCTGTTTGAGCAGATGACACATCGCAAGAGTCTGTATTTCTCATGAACTATAATTAAAAATGAGCAGCTCTCTGCATAGGATAACAATACCATAATATACTTGCTCTCCTCACAGAAATTTAAACAAGTTGACATGCTGAGTGAACAATGATCTTACATTTATACCACACTTATTTTCCCTGAGCAGCTGAGCGCCCGTGGTACACGAATATCGAAACGATGTGAAGTACTAGAGCAGGGGCTGAGCTGTGCTCCTCCACCCTTCCACCTCCCCCGTGCCTCAAGCTCTCCTTGCCCTCCCAAACCTTCTACCCAGCCACCCCATTCCCGTGGTGTCCCTCTCTCTTTTTTGTGCCTTTCAGATCTGGACGGCCTCTTTTTAGTCCGTGTCTTTGGCTTCTTCTGACGGCCCTCCAAACCCCTCCCTAAGACTCCCATTTCTCCAGCAAAGCACTCTCTTCACTCCCCACATCAGCACTGCTTATGAAAGGCCAGGGCATTTTGCCAAGAGCTGTGGCATTTTCCTTAAGCCCACCTTTTCGTCTCTCTGGCCAGAAACTTCGCGGTCCCCAACAGGGCGGTCATGGCTGTGACCGGACTGTCACAAACCAGATGTCCATCACGGGACTCAGACACGTGCAGCACTGGGAGGGACAAAGCTGCAGCCCTGTTAGTCCTCCTTCCTTTCTCCACTCCATACTCATCATCACTTCATTTATATCTGGAAAAACACGAGCCTGGCCTTTCGGTAACAGATTTCTCATCCTGCACCCCCCTGTGCCAAAGCAGATGGGCAGAGGAAGCTCAGAGAGTAAACAACGTGCTTGACACCGCACAGCAAGGCTGCGGCAGAACAATTTCTGGGTGCCAGCCCCCAGCCCCAGTCTCAGACCCAGCCCCAGGAACACAGCAGTGATTTTCCCTCCTGCCCTGATGCCTGCCCGGCCAGATGAGCACACGGCATCTTCAAGCCCAAGGACCTGAGGGATGCTCTGACCTATGCCACCTGTCCCCAAGGGGTGCTCCTCCAGCCCGAGTGCTGCCACCCACATGGGAGAGAGGTGCTGCTCTGGGGCTGGGGGAGGAGGGAATTCATCTTGGACTCTTTGGAGAGGCGTTCGCTTTCCCTGGCTCGTCTGGAACTACTAAAGTACAGGTTTTGCAAAGGTGTGTCAGCCCCATAGTTTAATCAGTGAGCGCTGTCCCTTTTCATCTTCAAAGCCCTGCGGGACCAGCCGGCTGGAGCCTCCTCTCGTCAGCCACCGGGCAGGGGAGGAAGCGGTGGCAGAGAGCAAAGGCTCCAGTGCTCCTCACTGTGAGACACCGACACGAGCACCACGGCATCCGTACGGGGCCAAGCCGATGTCCTGCCTCCCCTGCGTCCTGTCTGGGCATGGGTGGGTGCTGATAAAAAGGTGTAAAGCCAACGGGGCCGGCACGCAGCATCCTCCCTCCTGGCACGCATTGAAAAATGAGCGATTCCTTTTTACGCCCCAGCACCTCTCCTGGTGATTAAAGCATTGAATCGTGCTTTTTGGCTTGTGGTGCTTGCATTGTGCAGGACCGTTTGAGTCAAAAAAAGGAAACGCTTTGATGATCTTAATCAGGACTTCCCTCCAAACACGCATTTCCGTGCCTGCCGCGGCAGGATCCAGCAGAACACTCTGCTACCCGAGAGCCTGCATCCAAAATGCTCTTCCACTGCCAAATGTCACCAGAAATGGGGAAAAATACAGCCCTGCTCTCAAACTGTTAGCCAGAGAAAACAAAAAAGTCCTCCCACATCCCAAGAGCAAGAAGGTTTCTGGTAGGCGGCCCGGTGTCAGTGGGAGATCAATGCCTTTACGCCTGGTTTCAAAGCCTTGGAAGCAGAGAGGAGCTTCTCCATCGATTTCAGGGGGGGTTGGATGAGGTCCTCCGGGAGCACCCATCATCAGAAGCAAGACTGACCATACGGATCCAAGCTCAAAACTGTGTCAGAAGAGCACGCTGCAATGCTTCGAGCAGGCGCCGAACGGCTCTCCATACGCTATCGATCCTCCCTTCTAGCTTGTGAAGATGTTTTATATACGTTGCATCGGAGGCAAAATTTACCCAAGGAATTTAATAAACCGCAAAGGCGGCACACAAACTTTACACTACTTGCAGATTAAAAAGTCATCCGCTCCCCAGCGACTTCCTCTTGCACGTACCAAAGAAGTCCAAGTGTGGATAAATTTAACGCAGCTGATTCTCATTTTTGCTTCTGGAAAATGTTGCCCTGGAAGATCTCAGAGTCAAGCTATACATCTGTCACTCCCTCCAGTCAAGTCCTTGGGAATCTATATTTATAGTCCTAGGTTTGGTACAGTTAGAGCCTGTGCCAGAGCATACTGCAGTCAATGGAAATCTTGGGAAAAAAAAAAACGCCTTGGAAATGTTTTAGAAAAGCACAGCTTTGACTAGAATATGTTAAAATGTTAGAATATGTACCCCCCCAAAATAATCAAAACTATTTTTCAAACATTTCAAGGAACATCCTAGCTGGTGATGGGCTTGCTGGAGCAGACTGTGCGATCAGCTGTGGACGTGCTCTCCAGAAAATGCTCGGGGCAGGGAGATCGCTTGGGCAAGATGTGTTACCTGCTGTGCACAGCGCCTGGCGCTCCTTGAGCTCCGCGGCCCCTGAGCTGGGTCAGAGGGAGCTGTGAATATCTGATTACCGTGAACTCCAATCCCACTTTAGCTTACCTTTGTGTTAAACAAACACTGTCCTGCAGCTTTGTTATCTGCCCTTGCCAACCGTCTGGCAGGCACGTTAATAAAAGCAGTGGGATTTTTCTCCCTGTTTAAGCTTGCAGGGAACAATAGCGTTTCCTGACAGAATTTTTGGATGAGAAGCAACCTTCCTCTGGGACTGCGCTGCAAAATACTGGCTTTTCTCTGGGGTGACGGCAAAACTGTCAGTGTATCTTCAGTCCTGGGCTTCTTCTGCTTGTGTCAGATTTCCTCTCAGCCTTGAAATGTGGCATGGAAGTGTCCAGAATGTCCGATCTGTAGGTCAGAGGTGCAGGTGCCATCAAGGGGGGGAAACAGACAAACAAGCAAAAAACACACACACACAAAAATCCTCAGGGCAATAAATAGAGGAGGGAAAAATATACGCCACAACTTTATAATGCTGGAGCAACTGAAGTAAGTTATAAGAAGCCTAATAAGCAACTTATACCCATGAGAAAAAAAATGTATCGAAATCCATTTGAAAGGCTAAACAGGAGGATTTTTAGTGAGTACAGACTCCCCGAGATGTCTGCAGTAAAACTGGCTTCTCAAGGTTGAAGAAGGTCTAAGTCAATCCCGCTGAGGCTTGCACAGCTGGTGTGGGTCTCTAAGCTAAGGGGATCTGGCAAGCCTGGAGCCGGCTTTAGCATCCCTTAGGAACAGAGCATGACAAAGCCAAATGTCTTCCAGTGGCCTCACGTGCACCTAGTGTCATCTGCAGCAAGCCCATGGCTGAAGATATATCAAAGACACTGATACAGTGGCTCATGGGCCGACCATGTGGCATCTGTGCCACCAAATGCCCCAGTCCCAGTATTTAGGTGCTTCTGTGATGGAAGAGCAAGGTCAGAGGTGATCCACTGCCTGTGTCCTGTCAGGATGCTGCCCATGTTGCTGGGTGTAGCTTGTCTGCTGCCAGAGATAGGTAAAATGATTTACTCTCACTCTGCTTCCCCAGCCCTCGCATCCAATAGCTGTACGGCAAGAAGCTCCTCCGCAACGCAGGAATCCCAGGCTACAATTTCCTCTCCTAAGAGAGTACAAATATGTACAGCCTAGATACATGCCGTGGCTAGCAGATAACAGGTTCTGTCCTGGGGAGGTGCTTTATGCCCCAAACAAAGCAGGGACACTTGGCAAGAGAGATTTGGTGGGGAATCAGGAGCTGTCGGGGAGTTCTGCTGCAGCAGTGACGAGGAGGAGACTGCAGGGTGGCAGAGGCTGTGGAGCACAGCCACTGCTAGCTTTGTCAGGCTGGTTCAGCCTCCAGATTCCTAGCTCCCTGTCTCACCAAGTGCAGGATTTTTAGAAATTTCCCTACAAGTTTTATGTAGCTTCTCTTCCTCCTCGTGATGCTGGTGCCGTGTACTTGCTCCTTTCACAGGCCATGGTATGAAACATCTATCTGACATCTGTATCTCGTGGAGTTTGATACTAGCAAGTGGCTTTTACGTGCCTCACGTGGTTGGCCTGCTACATGCTTGGGCAGATGCCTGCCCTGAACTCCAGGAACGTCTCTGTTTCCAGGACTATACACAAAGTGCCTGTTGGTTTTATAGCACGCAAATATTTGCTTTCTGTTCTTCCCAGCCTTACGCAGTTATGGGCCAGTAAAATCGAGAGTAGCCGTACACTGCACAAACCCCGGGCACAGCTCCCGTGCGTGTGGATCCGTGTGGCTCCGCTGACTCAGATGGAGGCAGGCCCTCTTACCCCAGCTCCTGTGACCCCAGAGCAGCCTACGGTGAGACCCCGTCCCGCTTTTTTTTTCTCTCTGCAGATGTACAAGCACCACAAGCTCTGTTTCACGTTCCTCAGGTGCGTATTTCCATCCACGCAAGAGCTACAGAGCTTCCCCTAACCATTTTCAGCACGGAAAAGTCAGAAAGGGGAATCCCTCACATCGTTCTTTGGCGAGCCGCTGGCTCTTTCCAGGGGATCGCGTGTTACGCCGCGTGCTGGCCCGGCACACGCAGCAAGTGGCGCTGATGCCTGTGGGAAGCCTTCTGTGAGGCTAGTGGGAGGAAAACACAGCAACAATAACAAGAGCTCGGCAGCGCTTTGGTCCCGTCAGAGCCCTGCGTTGATACCGGGGGTATTGCAGAGGCTCTGCCCGCCTGCTCTGCGCAGGCACGGCTGGCAGCCTTTGATTCCCGGGTGGCAGCGGCCCCTGCCCTTTGCTGCGGCTTCGAGACACGAGTGCCTTGTAAGTGGCTGGCTGCACTTCTTAGGAATACCAGCACTCAGGGCTCCTGGAGCAGCTGCGTCCTTATCCCCAGCATCTGAAAACCACTTGTACTATTGAAGTGGCAGATTTCAGAGCTGGCGCTTCCCCATAACCACAGGTATTTAAAATATTTAGCAAAATAAGATGGCACGCTGGAGCGGTTCTTACGGGTCACAGGTAGCGCTTAGGCAGGAGACAAAAAACACCAGAGCAAGCTCCATGGTACATCAGCACTGGAAGGCTTGCCTCTCTGCTCTCGGGCAGGACACACATGTTATGCTCCCTAAACCACAAAGAGTCCTCAACAAGCGTCACTCTTCTTAAAACTTTTCATCTACACAAAAACACCGCCATATTCATAACTTACTTTGAGTTCATAATGCAAATTGGGAAGTAATTGTCCTGGGAAGTGGCTGCCTGATGAAAGCTCCGCTGGTGTGAATAACCGGCACGATTACAGGGGAAGGCGGCCACCTGGAACGAACTGGTAGTGGGACACTGAGCCTTTAACTATTAGATCAAAGTGCGAGTGTGTCCCACAGCCATCCTGATTCACGTTATTAGATGTCCTATGGGAAACATGCTAGTGAAGGTTCATTCCAGCTCCTTAACTCATCAGAGACTTTGTAAACAAGAGCGCTGGAACCCCTCACAGACTGGGATGCTTCTGTTGGTCCTACCGGAGCCCTGTCTGGACCTTCGGAGACCTGACCCTACATGGCCACCACTGCAGCTGACACAGGCTGTCTCAATTTTTGGCCAAGGACAGAGACAGCATGAAGACGAGAATCCCATTTTAGCACTCTTGTCAATTATTTATTCATGAATGCTGATTTATTCATCAAGATGTCTGCCTTCAGCTGTGATTTAACAGCTTTGCTAAACATGGTGTTTCATTTAAGTAACAAGGAACTTCAGTCTGGTCCTTCATCTATCTAATAAGGACCAGCAGGGGTCCTTATTCAATAAGGACTGCAAATGGACCTCTCTGGGTTCTAGCTGTAGTACACAATATTAATAGCAAAGATTAATCTCCTCCACTGCAGGAATGAGCATTAGGATGAGCATTATGAGGAAGTCTGGCTAAATGATTGTCATCTCTAAGCCTTAATATCTATTTAGGTAGTCATTCTACAGTAACAAACAACTTAATCTATACAAAAGACAGATAATGTGTGGGGAAAATGAATGCTCTGTGGACCTTTGTGGACCATAAACGTCTATCACCTGGTTGCCCGAGACTGTGTGGAACCGCAGCTGAAAGGCCCACTTGTCCCTCCCAGTTCTGCATTCATATCAAATATAAAGTAATTAGTTTATCGGTCAGCGAAGATGTATCACAGATATCTCCAGCTTCGATAAAAATAAATAAATAAGTAGAAGCCCTTCTACATTCATCCAGTGATGAATCACCAGGACTTTACACGGAGAGATAGCAACGTGCTGCAGTGAAGGCTCTGTAACACTGGGTATGGTGCAGCAAGCCTGAATCGTGATCAGGAAGTCTTAGTCCAAGCAAATTCACTCCGTAAACTGAAAAGTTCCTACTAGATGCTGCTCCTGCACATTAGGACGGGTAACACTGGACTCCTGGCAGCTCAGTAAGGATATTTAATGCACATGGAATAGACAGGGAGGGGTTAATGTGCCTAGACAGTAGTCCAAGACCCAATAGGAAATTAAAAGCAGTAAGCAAAATCATCTGATCATAAATAAGTCACCACGGGCTAGGCTGTAATGGTTTTAGTCCCTGACAGTCGTGTCCCTCTACTGACATTCTGCCTCACAACTGCTGTTGTCCAGGAGATCTTCCTACAGTGGCTGAGGTGAAAGAAAAACTTACCAGCCCCAGCTCTGCCCCAGCCCTGCCCCAGCCTCCCTGATGGACTCCGTGGTGCTGGGGTAAATGCTTGACAAGCTGTCCTGCCAAAGGGACTCGTCTCAGCCCCCCAGGGGGTTAGGAAATGCTCAGGCAACCAATTCCTCATCAGCCATCAGACCAGGCTGGGTAGAGGAGATGTGGGGAGCTAACAAGGAGCTCCCGGTGGTGGCCTCCTAAGCTGGCCAGAAGTAGACATGCACCCACAATCTGGTTTGTCCAAGAGCAGTGTCTCAGTCACATGAAAGCCTGCGAATATACCCAAGGCCACATACTGGCCTGCTTTTTCCACTTTGGAGGTTGTTTATTAATGAATCCTCGTACCAGTCTGGGGGAAGGACCGGGGAATGGAACAAAGCATGTACCGACAGTGAGCATGCACAGAGATTTGCTATGTGCTTTGCATGTCCTTTTAAGTGCCAGTGTTTTTCTTCTGAATATTATTTTTTTTTTTCAAAGCCTGGCATATTACCATGACAGCTTTACAGTGAGACACCAGCCCAATGTGCTGACATCGACTAAAAAGGCATAGCAACAACCCCGCCCTTTCACATACTTTACGAGTACAATGTGTTACTGTTAAGCAATATTTGAAGAAATACTAGGCAAAACAGTTCCCAGGAAGACCTGGATTCTGTCCTCGTGCAGCCACAGAAACACACGACAGAAAAGATAAATCCTAATAACATTGCTGGCGGCCCACCTAGCTTGGGAACAGCTGAGAGCAAAGCGTAGGAAATGTCACGTAGAAGACCATCCTCTGTTCCTTGCTGTGAATTCGCTCTACTTTTCGGGACTTGTTTGGTAACACTAAGCAGCACAACAGGGTAAGAGATTTGCTCGTTTGGCACCAAAAGCAACGTCCTGTCGGCACGTTTCGTGGGGAAAACAGTGCTTAATCTCTGGAAACGGACAGATAAAGGGTTCGGCTCCATCTCCGCTGACACACAGCCCTCTTTGCAGCGTCTGTGTCTTATGCAATTTGCTCAGCTTCCCCCGTGCTCCCCCCCTCGCCTCGTTCGGCGGTGGAAATATTCTGCTGGCTTGTGTGCTGCAGCAGCTGCTCCTCTTGACATTTCTGCTGCAGGCTGGGATACAGACCCTGGGAGTGAGCGCTAATGAAAGAGCTAATATAACCCTTCCTCTCCTTTCCCAATGTTTCATGTGAAATAGATATTCTAATTTAGGCAATTGTTCCTCTGAGAAGTCTTCCAAGGTTAGCGGAGATTCAAAAATAGTTCGAAACAGCAACAACCAAACCAAGAGTGCTCCAGGCTTTAATTTTCTTCCAACAACTTTTGCTGCTTATTAGAAAGGAGGCAAATGTTATTTCCACCAGGTATCCTGCAGGGAACATCAGACTATTAGTTATTTGTTCCCACTCTTTAGACGGGTGCTCAGGTAAATAGAATTAGGGAGAGAAAGCTAAATTCTGGCCCTGTGAGTATATAGGACATGGCACAATAAGAGAGAGCAATTTTGGCCCATGGAGTACATTTGCAGCTCAAAAAGTTTCAGGGAGAAAGTGTCCTTACAGAAATGAATAATAATGCATTTCTGTGACAGAACATACAATCTGAGGCCTCATCTGCTGAAGGGAGAAATAGAGCCCTGCTTTCTGGGCAGGAAAATGAGCACAGTGATTGCAACATGAAAAAGTGGCTTACTCTTGGCGGGCCATTTCTTTAATGGGCCTGCAAGAGCTCCTCATTAGGAGTGTTTTAATCACAGCCAGTGACCGCTGAAGTCTCCGCAAAGGCAGCCTCCATTAGTTCCCATCACACTGAAACATCCAGGTTTCTTCAAGCTCCACCGAGGTGCCTGGCTGAGAAAACCATCAGCATCACACCGAGCAAATCTGACAAAGTAAGAACAAAGCAGAGTGCCAGTCGATGAGGTCTGGGGACAGAGACATCTATCTCGAGTTACCCTTTTCGTGCTTCTGTCCATTACCTGAAGAAACATGGGACACCAGCTAAGGAGGGATTGCAAATGTTATGCTCTCAGCAGTGACAGATCCAGTTTGAGTTCTGGTCGTATTGCACAATAATTTCTTCAGGGAAAGGTACGTCGCAGCTACAATTAAGTGAAAAATGGTAATTAATTGACATACACACTCCATCTCGGCAAGCAGAAAGTGTTCATTCCTGGCACTGGGAAGAGATGGCAGCCTGCTCATCCCAGGCCACTTTACAGCTCTATTAATCACCTGCGTTTGCTCCAATGGAAAGCATGCTTACTGCAACTGCTTTGTCTCATGCCTGCGTACATTTTCTCACCCTGATTCTAGCACAGCCTGCAGGAAGCTGAGCGCAGGCAAGTTGCATCCTGCAGTTCGCAGAGGCACACCACGCCACTTGGCCAGCTCCTTAAGCATCATCCCGCAGCGTATTGGTACTGCTTTTTGTGCATGCAAGTATTGCAGATCCCAGGAACAGCCTCACTCACCACCATTAGCTAACTAAATAAGCAGAATATTGATGGGATGCAAGATTTAACCCACAGCGAGCATTTCTCAAGGCGTGCAACTTGCTGCTGGGTTGCCATGGGCCTGTCCCCCAGGCTGGATTGACACGGAGCTGTTTCCCACTGCTGGCATTTCTCTATACACCGATACATCCATACTGTTAAAAAAAAGGACTGGGGTAGCAAATAGGAGTGTACCTGTCTCAGACATGTGCTGGATTCCTATAAACCAGGGGTCGCAGCGGTGAATGCCCAGGTGTCACGACCCCCTGAACGTTAGCGAGGGGTGGTCCGTTGATCACACAGCCTCTCCCCAAATCCTCTCTCTCTCAGCTTCCTCCCAGAAACCTGCATTTCCATCAAGATCCAGTATTGATTCCTCAGGCTCAGCCCATAGATTATAAATATCCCCCATCTCCCACGTTCCAGTTAACATTTTGTGAGAAGTCTGAGGAAATACAGAGACAGGGCTAGATTTTATGTGGTCCTAAAACAGCTCGTTAAAACCAACCAAACAAAAGCACTCCCCAAGCCCCAAGTCCTTGTTAAATGCAGCTTCCCTGGGTCTAACGCTGCTCTTCTCTAGAAGTCCCTGGGCATCCACTGGTGGCAAGGAAGGCAGACAGGCAGTTCAAGGGACATCTGCATCCCTTGATACAGAGCCCAGTCCAGCCCCCTCGTGCTCAGTCCTTCCCGTGCATCTCCTTCAGGCTTCCCCCAGGAGACCTTTTAAGCCCTCTTTTACCACCTCCTCAGCTCTGCCCAGCTGCTGGCAACTTTCCAGCGCTGCAGCTCCTGGAAACACGGGGCACTGGTTTGCATTAGGAGATAATGTGGTCAGCGGAACGAAACACAGCGTGCCGTACAACAGGAGTGACCCAGAAAGCCTTGACACTTTTGATACCAGGAGACGCCGCAGCTGTAAGCCTCTGCGGCGCATTTACAAGGGCTTGCATGACGCATGGGATTTTAGGGACCAGTCTCCAAGCAGAGAAGCAACCATTTCCTGTCCCTAGTCCTGATAAAAAATAAAATAAATAATAATAATAATAATAATAAAAAACAAAATCCAGCATTGGTGGGAACAGAGATAAATGGGTCTGCTTTTTCCTTAATCCACATGTGCTCTGTTATCCCACTGGGGAGGATGCAGATACTGGTGTGACTACCAGCTGAAGTTTAGAGATCGATTCTGGCAGCCGCAGAGCGCACCGTGAGCATACGAATGCTTTCACCATGGAGCCACTAACTCACCTGGACAATTTTGTTGTTGTCTCTAAGTGTCAGCTTTCACTCTGTTGTACACTAGTCATTACGTGATCCCGAAAAGCAGAGCTTGGGCTAGCAAACATATCAGATAACCAACAAATACAGCCTCCCCAGCACTTCCAGAGGTGGGAGAAACTTCAGAAATGGGAAGAGGGTAAATGATGACATGAAACATAATGTTCATTTCCATAGCTTTGGTATTTGTAAGACTTTCCCCAAAAGTGAAGGCATGAAGAAAGAACGGGAAAGCCGCATATTCTTAAAACGGAGAAAGCTGGAGTTTTATTGTAAAAGGGAAAAAACGTTCTGTGCTTCAGACATCCTGCAAGATGACACCATTCCCTAAGCCAACTACAGACTATGAATACAATTTGTTATCACATTGGTTTGGTACATGTGTTTGTCCATACTCTTCCAAGTCAGCTGTACAGATATTTTTTTTTTCAAACGCAATCAAAACATTTTTCATTATGCTTATATGCCAGCAGAATGCCCCTCAATTTTACAATGAAGTTTCAATAGTTTGAACAAAACTCTGAATTTGCAACTGCTGGTAGTGAATGACTGAAACATTTATTTATTTTTTTTGTCAGTTGCAGCAAATCTGTCATTATGAAATCGGAAATTCATTGCAGAACATAGCATTGTACACTGCGGGAAATGTTCCACGGCCAACAAAGGATAATTGGTTTAATCTGATTTTATTTTCTAAGTTAAGTGGCTTTTCATTTCTTCTTTTGGATTCGGGAATGAACATTGTATTCGAGAGCATATCTCATATCTGTGCTGCTTGAAACTGTCAAGACACAACAGCTTTTCTGTGGAGAACGAAGCCAAAGGTCAGCTCGCCTAACTTCAGGATGCGGGCCAGGTCTTGTCTATGTTTTTCTCTCCCGATATCACTCTCATTCGGTGCCAGGAGCAAGGATATTCATCTTCTCTAGGTAAACATCAGTTTATGAAAAGCAGAATATAATTGCAGAGAAGGAGCTATGACATGCCTTGGGATTAGTGAATGCCTCCTAATTGAGCTTCAGTGAAAGCGGCAGTTCTGGCATTATTTTTATTCACCTTGTGGAAAATTATTGGAGCATATTTCATATAATTAGGATCCAGAATGGATTTGGCATCACTTCTAGCAAATGCCCCTGAACACTAATCTGGTTTATTTGGCACCACTGCTGAGGCTTCTCTTGTGGCGAATACAATGACAACAATTAACCTGGCAGTGCAGAACAGGAACGGGAAGTGGGAAGCTGTGTTGTCTTTTATCCACATGCATAGTGAAGTGTGACCTCATATGACAACACAGCAGCAGTGCCTTGAATTTATTTTATTTATTTTTTTTTTTTCCCCTTCTTGAGGTACCCTAAGGAATCGTCTCCCTTTTTTCCCCCGCATAGCCCCCAAATCTGCATTTTTCCTGCTATCCACGAAGGCCTGAACAAATGGGCATGCGGGCCCCACTTACTGTGGCAGTATATTTTAAGATTTCTGGGTCAGGTTTGATGACGGTTCACCCGCCCGTGGATTTGATTCCTTTGATGTAGCCACCACACCGGACGACGGCGCCGCGAGACGTGGGGAAAATATCCCTGCCCAGCTGGTTTGCAGGGAGGATGCTCGGAAGAGGAGACTTTCACTAGAAGCAGGGCAAAGAGATTAGGTATTAACCTGGGATCCTAAACACTGCAAAGCCGGAGAGACTTAGAGAGATTTAGAGAGGTGCAGGGGAACTTCACAGGAAAGAGGAAGAGCAGAGAGATTTGGTTTAGCTGCTGGGCCAGCGGAGGGAAGGACACAGAAGAGGGTGTCAGCCAGCTGTGGGCCTTGGACATAGGATTTCTACACAAAGTCCCACTTCTAGGGCAGAGCCTGTGGCTGAGGAACGTGTGAGGGAGGCTGAGAAAAAGGCAGGTGCTGCAGTGTACTCAGAGGCTGTGGACCCAGTGCTGTGGGGCCCAGGCATAGAAGTCCTTTCAAACACGCCAGGGAATGCTCTCAGGTTGTCACCCTCATCCTTTCTGAAACCCCGGGAAAAATAAAAGAGACGTGCAGCCTGTCCTGAACATCAGCACCCCCTCCCTGCCGCCCCAAAACAGCCTTGAGCGAGTGCCGAGGCTGAGAGCTCCTCAGTGAGTGTCCTTCCATTGCTTTGAGCCCCAACCTGTGTGCTGCCCTTTACTCTGACTGCAGAAAAGGGATGTGGTAAGCAAATCCTGTGCAAGCTGTTCAAGACGGAACCGAGAGCTGATCTCCTAAGATCGCTGCTTGCAGTAAAATGCTGCTTAGCAAGAGGGTAAGACATGGGAGCGGCCTGCAGCTCCTGGATCGACCGGAGGTGTAGCCCCAGGACCAGCTTGTTGCGGCAACTCAGCTGCAAGGGAAAGTCAAATAAAAAAGTTGTATTTCTGTGTACAGATGCCATTGCATGCTATTTCTGAGCTCAGAGGCTCTTCAGTTCATCCTCGGATAAAAAATCCTGGATGCTCACCTTCTGGCACCTACGTTTCCAAAATCTGGCCTGAATCCTTGACGTCCTCCCTTATGTCAGACATTGCACAGCCCTCTAAGCAGTGATGGCTAATACACCAATACCAACTTTATTGAGCCTCTTTTTCTTGGAGTGTCACCCTTAACCATGAATTTCCTGCTCTCTTTTTCTAAAAATCTGCACAATAACAATTAGCATCCCTTAAACGCACACCTTAACATTTTCAGTCACAAATACGTTGGCCTCCCACTAAATCTGAAGTTGAAAAATAGGGATGTTTCTCTGTCAGCACAAATAGAAGTGAAAGATAATAAATCACTGACTTGTAAACTGAGCCTGGGAATCAATGTAAATGGCCACGAAATAGAAGGTAGAAATACATTAAATATGAATAATAAGGAAGAAGAATAGGACTGGAAAATGATAAGGCTGTGTATTTCATTACAGGAGACAGAAGTGCCAGAGAGCGGTCCTGGGTTGGTAAAAGAAGTTCTTTACAAACAAAATCGTATCTGACCACGGATCCCTGTCCACTCTCCCACTAATGGAGATAGAATATATCATAAGAGTGTCGACAACTTTTAGAAACTTTACACATCGCTGATTGCAAATGAAACTGTAATGCATTCTACACATGTTCTGGCTCTTATCTCGCCTCCGGGGGAAAGCATTAAAGCCTCAGCCTGCCATGGAAAATGTAGTATTCAGACATCTGTGACCAGCGTGTGTAGAGAAGACAAGATAAGGTGCATATCAAGGCTCCATCTGTGACAGGGGGCTCGGAGTCTCTAGAGACAAATGAGTGAACACATATGAAGACTGACTGAAGATTTTCTAATTAAACCTTTGCTTTCCTAAAAGTATTTGCTCTCTACCAAATATTTTGTTTTGAAAGAAAAGCTTACCAAGAAGATTTAAGCCAAAAACTAATGATCTCTCTCTCTCTCTCTTTTTTTTTTTTTTTTCCTTTCTTTTTCTTCTAAGAAATAAAAGCCTATTCTTGAGCAAAGCTGCTGTGTATACATTAAAGACTCCCTGGAGAAAGTTCAGCCTGCTGGCCTACCACAGACAGTAAGAGGTAAGCGGTTACAGCTGCAGGATGACAAGAAATACGGGCTGTGAGAGACCTGGATCTTTGAGGAGTAATTAGTTTTGAACAGCAGCAGATAAATAAATTGGATCACGGGTAGCTTCTCGGGTGAACGGTGGCCTGCCAGTCAACATAATAAGATGGAAATCAGCCGTACCAGTCAGCAGCCCTTCCTGGCCGTGTAGGTGCAAGGAATAAGGTACAATTTCGAGGCTTCTGAGCAAGGCTCTTGAGTTTTACAGCTAGAAGAAGAATCGGCTTTGTACGGCCAGCAATTCATTTTACTGCTTTAGAAACTTAAGAATAAAAAAGTGCAAATGCCCCTTTGATGTGCTGATTACTCAGGGGTGCACCAAGCCATGAACAGTGGCGGCAATGAAATGTCTCCTGGGTGCCTTGGAACATCGCAAGAGGACCCGGGAGAGGTTCCCTAGGAAACCAGAGATGCACTCCGAGGCATGTGCGAGCTTGGCCAGCTGACAGACACTCAGCTGTGCCCCGAGCATCGCTGCTGGGCCCTATGCGATTTGGGTCCAGAGGGTAGCTGGTAGGACTGACTGTGGGAAGCCTAAAGGGGGTTGGGATATCTTTGTTCCCGGTTACATAAATGTTCGGAGCTCTAGAAGGAAGAAAAGACGGATTGCTGTTTTATCTGAAATGGGGGAGAGAGAGGGGTGAGTAACACCTTCAATTAATCTAAATATTGATCTTAGTCCCAGATTCTGCTGGCCTCAATTCCACCTAAATCCCTGTGCCTACTGTTTCCCATTGGCTGACACCCCAAAGCTGCTGAGCAATTATTCCAGGGGTCTGAGCAGGGCACTGAGCACAGAGGCACTTGTGTCTGCCAGTGGTTGGCACCGAGCAGCCAGATTTATGTGGAGTTTAGCCTTGAGGTAACCGGGCATGAGGGCAAGACTGTGTCCAAGGTGCTTACAAAAGAAGATGCCTACAGACCCAACACTCCTCCTGCTTCTCTGACATTTAGGCAAGGTAACCAGTCTAGCATCTCTTGGGAGATATAATTTACCAGCACCCCTAAAACTTGCTCTTTTTCTGTATCCCAGCACCTCCAAGCCCCATGCTCAGGTGTCTTGCTCAGTAAAGTGCCAGGACTGTGCCTCTGACCTAGGTGCAGAATAGAAAATGATAGAATCACAGAATGTTTTGGGTTGAAAGGGACCTTTAAGGATCACTTTGTTCCAACCCCCTGCCATGGGCAGGGACACCTCCCACCAGACCAGGTTGCCCAAAGCCCCATCCAGCCTGGCCTTGAGCACCTCCAGGGATGGGGCATCCACAGCTTCTCTGGGCAGCCTGTGCCAGTGCCTCACCAACCTCTGAGTGAAGAATTTCTTCCTTATATTTAATCTAAACCTACCCTCTCTTACCTTAAAGCCATCGCCCCTTGTCTTATCACTACATGCCTTTGTAAAAAGTCCTTCCCCAGCTTTCCCTTTAGATACTGGAAGGTCTCCCCGGAGCCTTCTTTTCTCCACGCTGGATAAGCCCAACTCTCTCAGCCTTTCTTCACACAAAATATAAAGATAAGAAAACCATTACTTTTGCTCTCCTTGGCAGCGTGATTCCCCACCCTTTTCAGATCCTTTATCTCTTACCACAAGAAACGAAGACCCTTTCAGAAAGGGCAGAACAGCGGATTTTCCCATGAAAGTATAGGAGGCGTGACATGACTGAACTTTCCAGTTGCATTTCCCTGAAATTCCCTTCTTAGAACAAGCTCTTGGATCACCCAAAGACAGCAAAGTAGTCAAAGCAATATTCAAAATACTGGCTGTGACTCAGCAGTGAGTCCTTCCCAGGGATTTCTGGATCAGACATCCCAAAGATCAAATATTTGGGGAGTGGGGCGTTTGGAGCGGAAAGGGTCTGCCAGGTATGAACTTTCCTATGAAGTTTTGCACGGATTTAAGCAGCGCTGTTGTTCTTAAACTTTGTTTTCTTGTCATGAGACAGGTGTGGCTGTAACTCCAGCACGTCATAACTACGTTCAGCAGCTAGATTAGCATAATTGCCTGCCTCGTCAGCTAGCATGCAAAGTGCACAAACAAGTAACATAACAGTTTTATTACATGTACATGCTTGTGTTTCCTTGAGACATGATAAAACAAACAGACCAGTAATTTTAAAACAAGCAGTCAAAAAACAAAACACGCAATGAGTGATTTAAAACAAATGTTGAGAAAATGGTGTCTTAAAGAAACCTGTTCCAAGCCGAGCCCCCATTGCAGTTCCTGGATGGGTGAAAGAAAAGATATCATGACAGAATGTATCACTGGTCAAAATGGTGTACGTGTAGGTCTGCTTTTGTTTTGCTCCATTATGAAAGAGATTTCACTGCAGTAATTTATACTTTGCCATGTAAAACCATCAGGTGTGATTCCATCTGGAAACATTTTAAATGGGTGATTGGCTGAGAAATGTCCCCACCCTTTCTTAGTTCAAACAGCAGATAAGGAATGCGCCTCTTAAGTAGAGTATTTAGTTCTTGCAGATAAGATTGTACAGCTCCTTTTGAAGAGCTTACATATTAGTGAATTATAAATGTTTTAAATACATTTCTAATGATCCACTATAATTTCACAGATATTGCACATGATAGTAAGTTCATTAGTGAAAACAAAAAAGGTAAAACGTCTTTGATGTTGCACTGGGATGCGCTCAGCTGTTAGATGAAGTAAAATAATCTGTTGGGATTTGTTCATTTTACAGACGGCACATTGTAGATGTTCCAGCGAACAATGGGAGCAGTGAGCAAGATGTGACTGAAGCAGTCTGTCAAATCCCCGGTTTGATTTATAATAATGGGGTTGCACTGACATGAGAATTAAACACAGCAAAGCATATACTCACTGTGAGTAATACAGACTCGCTTATACATTATAGCACTACTAAATAAATAGTCTCAATCATTTTCTGAAATATTTCTAAAATGAATGTGGACATAACGCCTTGGCACAAATACTGCTTTGCAGGCAGTTACCAGAGAGAAACAAAATCCAAAACTAAAAAATAAGGGATTTTTTCTTCCTGTGAGTTTCCAGTCTCCCAACTGGTAGAGTGAAGGGAGTTGAAATTTCTCCTGGTTTGAGTCTAAAGAAAGACTAATTGTAGTCCTCTGGAACAGAGAACAAGCAGAACAGCAGCTTCTTGATATAACTTGCTTAGTTTCAGTCCTCAAGTAATCCGGCTCCTTTGATCCTCAGCTGGACTGTTTGCAAGAAAGGGCTCAGTATGACTTCAAGTAAATGTCGACGTGGTTTCAGAGATGTCAGTGACACATCCGTCTCAGCTATAAAAGTTACTGTAGGAAAACAGAGAAATCCATGCATTTATCTTGAAGACTGGCAACGCTTTCAAATGAATGTTCTAATTAGGAACCATGACATCCTATTTCTTTTTTTAATACCCTAGTTGTAAATGGACAACAAATGTTACTTAGCAGTGGTTGAGCAAGAGAATGTCATTGTTTAAACATGGAAAAGGAATTTAAAGTTCTGCATTCAATTATGTTGGGGTTTGCCTTTCATTTTGAGTTAAACCTGGAGATTTTGAAAAAATATGGCTCTAATATTGTTTCTCTTTGTTAAATGGGAAGAATGTTAAAGAGCATATCCCAGCTGCCAGTAACAGTATGAAGATCATCTAAAACACAGTAAACTTTTGGGTTGCTCAAATAATCATGCATTGTATGAGCATAGTTATTTTACATTGTTTGAGTTTCCAACTGTTTTATTAAATGACAGATCTTATAAAGCAGAGGTTTCTGAAACCTCATTTCTATTTGTTACTTTCCTTCTACTAAGATACATTTGCTGAGAAAATGGTTCTTTCCTTTCTTTATCTCTCACAGAGACCTCAGTTTCTTGCGCACCTATTTAGTGTCAAAAGCAAAGTCATTATAAGAAAAGTGTTTATTTATTTTTTTTCCTTTCCAGCCTGAATTGAGAAATTCTATACATCTGCTAGCAACTTTGAAAATCAGAAATCTGATAAATGAAATGGCAGTCTACCTAAAATAAAGGAAGACTGAGTACAGAAAGGAAGCCTGAGCAAAAGGAAAACAAACAAACGAATAAATAAATAAAAATAGGACTGTCTCCTGGGTTTTAAGACACAGGCCAGATTGAAGATGAGATGTAGGTGGATACAATTTCCATAGTGCTCGTAGGGAAGCGCAGGCCAGAGCTGGAGCTGTGAGTTCTTTTGAATGTGTAGCTTAAAATCTGCTAACACTGGAAAGCGGCTGTGCCCTTCCCATCTCAGTCCATGGGGTGAATTTAACCACACTGCTTTAACCAGTTGTTTTTACTGCACTGGTAGAGGTCATTTTGACTGCATTTCCTTCAGGACTACAAGCGATGTGTATGTATTGAGTACAGCATTCATCAGAATACCACCACCACCCCCTCAAAAAAAACAAGCCAACAACCCACAAAAATAACCAAAGGAACCAACATGTCGCCAAAACATTTGTTGACGTGAATTTTTGAAATGAAACATTTCAAAATTAAGATGTTGTACTCGTGAAAATCGCAACACTGGCCTTTTAGGTGAACATCAGTTATTCCATGGAAACACATTTTGCTGTGTAAAACATGATCACTGCTGTTCCATGATTACAATTGCCCTCAAAGGTGCAATTCTCAAGCTTTCCCTCCAAGAAATTGCTTATTTTTAAATCTGTGGCATTACACTGTTGAGATGTGGCTTTACAGGTCTTCAGCTACAGGTCTCCATGTTACATCATGTTATTTTCTACAGGGCACTGCATGTAATTAATTATTCCTATAAGTGTGTGGAAGGAACTAGTGCTGTTAAATCAGGAATACTTTAGTAGGCAATGTATATTTGACCAGACTTAAAAATAAGTAACAATGATAATACTGTAAAAAAGCTTTTAGACATTTGTTTTTTTGGTCTTAGGTCATCTGTTCGAGTGGCACTGTGGAATATAGGTCATATCCTAGCCATTATCACTTATGCTTCAGTAGTAAACGTTGGGGTTGAGTAATTTGTCACGTGATCAGAATTCTAATTTTGATTTTAACACAAATTAGTTGTGTACCTTTTTCTTGTAGCAGCAAACATATGGCTGCCTTTCTGCATGTCCTACCATTCAAAACCCATATTTGAAGAAATTGAAAGAATCCTTTCTGCCATTTATTTTCAGAAAGTTGCCGTGGATTTGTTCTCCAGAAGTCTAAGGACAACTTTTGTAAGCTTTGCCTTCCCTAGCTCTTCCAAGGTCAACGCCGCATTCTTTATTTTTCTACTCTGGCAAGGTGGATGGGAAATTTTGGGAATCCCGTTCGTGTAAAGACTTCACCAGCCAGTGTGACATCTGCATGAAGAACCTGGCACTTTGTCCTCCTGACCTTTTTTCCAGAACAGAAGAAAACCCACTTCTGACTACTATAAAGGTACATGTTAGCACTAAGGACATTTTTTTTTTTCTGGGACTGACTCACTTTTTCCCACTCCGGCTCTCCTTGAGTTGTTACTGGGAATCCCTAAATAACTTGGGCCAAGCCCAAAACCATAAGTGAAATGGAATGCAAATCACCAACCTTAGAACCACTCCTAACTTTACTATGTTTAATTAGTTTATCACCTAAAACACTAATGGCATGTCTACAGACCTTGTGTTTCTACCTTCCCTTCCAGACTCATACATTTTTATCCTTTCCAGCTGAGGCATTATGAGGCCACACCAGAGCTGACTTCATTCACCATTCCCAGAACCGATTTTCTTTGGATGTTCTGTTCCTTCCTGAGTGGAGCGGGGGCTTGTGATCTGTGTCGTCAGCTCACAAGGGCTAAATGTGGGACAAAGGTATCAGAGGAAAGTTTCTGCACTACTTCTGTGCTCACCAGGACTCAGAGAAGCTTCACAGTGGGTCTCAGTCCAACGTTTTTGTCCCCCTTGCCCAGAGTAAGTCAGGTAGTGCCACATCCAACTTTCCTCTCACTACAAGGGCCTCCAACCTCTTTCTCCTCCATCCTTGCCTGTGCTATTTGTGCCGCCAGCTGGCTTGCTTGCTCTGCTAAAAAGCAAGCAAGGCATGAGGGGACACAATACATCCTTCCTTCACAATGGGCAGCAACTCTCTAATCGACCTTGGCACCAGCAAGAACTGGTGTTCTCCACCCACAGCAGGAAGCACGCACCTCCTTCCTCCACAGCCCTGAAGCACCCCTGGCCTTGCTCTGTGCCTCTCCTCACCCGGTGCAGGCTGTGTTTGAGCCCCTCTCTCCTTCCTGGAGGGAGGAGAGACCTTTTGGAAAGACCTATAGCATGATGGAGCAACCGCGTGATGGTGGAAGAACGCAGTATTCCAGGTGTGGTCTGAGCACCAAGCAGGAGATGGCAATCGCTTCCCTCCTTCTTGTTACAGGCCTCCAGACTGGGTACAGCCCCTGAACCACTGCCCTTGGAGCCCTGTCATCAGCCAGGGTTTTTATCCATGTGGTTGGCCAGTCCGTAACATCCGAATTTGGATACAAAATTGAGGGAGGCGATGTCCAAAGCCTTGCTAAAGCCAGGGCAAATGCTATCTACTGCTCTCCCCTCATCCACAAATCCAGCCATTTCATTATAGAAGGCAGTCAGGTTGGTGAGGCGTGATTCACCCTTGGTAAAGGAACGCTGGCTGTTCCCCAACACCTTCTCCTCCCTGTGCCAACAGCCGTGCCCCAGGAGGACATGGCTTTCCACGTGGACCGCAGTGAGGCTGCCAGCCAACAGCTTCCCTTTGGGCTGTTTTTCAAGATGGGTACATCTTGCCTTTCTGCAGTCAGTGGGGACCTCCCTCAATCTCCATGATCCTTCAAAGGTAAGTGCAGCCCCGCAGGGACATCAGGCAGCTCCCTCAGCACCGCTGGATGCAGCTCAGTTGATCCTATGGATGTTTATGAGTTGAGTTCTCCCAGGTAATCACAGACCTGATCCTCATCGATTCCTGGCAGTTCTCCTTGAATCCTAAGCCTGTAGACCTAGGAGACCCAGCCAGTGTGTCTGAGGCAAAGATGGCTTTGAGCAGCACAGCCATATCTATTTCCATTGTTCCCATATCATTTGCCCCGTTCAGGAATTGGCCCACATTTTCCTTTCTCAGTCTCTAACTGCTGAAGCTGTGGCAGAAGTTCTTCTTCTTGCCCTTGAGATCCCTTGCAAATCTCAACTCTAGCTGAGCTTTGATCTTAGAAAAGGGTCTGCATGTGACTCCTCTGGACGTTTGTAGCAGTTTTCTGCTTCACCTCAGAAACCTGAGTTAGCTACTCTGATGAAAGGAACTTTCTAATGTAAGCACTGAGACTATTAAGAAATGTAATATCTGAATGTCCTCCATAACTTTCAGTATAAATCGTACTCTTCTGTATCTGTCCAAAGCCAGCTGCTTTGTTCTGCTTTGTCAGGGAAACTGTTAATAATTTAATAATGAAAAGGAGCTAATGAGGCCTATGGATTTGAGCCTCATGCTCAGATTATCCAGTGTCTAATGAAGTGTGAATTTTGACTGAAGCTTTTTTCCACCCTGAGGGGAAAAAGCCACTCTTATCCATGCGGATTCTCCTGTGACTAATAAAGGGTGAGCTCACACTGCGGCTTTTGCTTTACAGGGAGTACAGGTAGGGTTACTCCCCAGTACCTAGCCTTGGTTTCATGACACTTAAGAAAACAGGTAATTCTGGAGGTATCTACCCCTTTAATTCAGATTCAACCAGTGGGTTCAGGAGTTATTAGGGAGAACAGACAGATTGACAAAGATGGGTCCAAAGTCATTACGTAAGCCTCACTCACACTGAGACATCCTCAAAATTTCCACTGCTTTGCATTTCAAACATCTCATTGGAGAGGTGCAAATAATTTACATCAAATATTAGCCTAGTTTTTGAAACGGGGGAACTGTCATGATTCATCTTTTGAAAAACACATCCCTCTTCACGTCTTGTAAAGTAGCCTAACAACTTCATATGTGTTTATATACTCCATGCTTTTCCCAGGTGACTTACACCTTTAGTACCCTACATAAAATAAGGTTCCTCCTAGCGTGAGCCAGGAAGACTTCTATAAAAACAACTATCAGCCACCACTTTCTTTCTACAGCAGACTAAGCTTGGATTTAGCAAAGAGGAATGTTGTCTGGTCTGATCTGGATGCGTACACACCATGAGCAACCTCTCAGATACTCGAGGCTGTTGCTGTCACCTTGCCTAGATAAATACATGCAGGCTATGACTGATGGATGAGGTGTGTTTCTACTGTGGCACAAGTAATGCATATTAGCTATGTCATTGTGGAGACAAGACACTGCACTTTTATTGTGAGGTAAACCAGGTGAGGCCAAACAAAAGCAGAAGCATGGTCCTGACCTCCCCTGGCAGTCTAACTGCAGCTTGTCTGGCTTCACAGCCACGCAGCTATCACATTAATGAAGTTTTTACTGCGAAAAACTCTCACAAAAGCAAAACAAGGTTGTGCCACTGAAAACAAAGCCCAGTATAAGTGGCTATATAAGTGACAGGAGATTTATGTTAGCCTGTTGGAGGAATTATATTGGTCTCACCCCAGCAGCAAACAACCTGCCTGGAAAAAGGCAAACTAGCCCGTGCTGAATTTCAGCCTATTGCAACCGCTAGACTCCTTCCAGTCCCTGTTGTCTCCCCTTAAGTGTTATCCTTGGCCTCCTCATTCTTTTTAGACTCACACATGCACAGCTACAAAGACTCATTCACAGAATCACAGAATGGCCAAGGCTGGGAGGGATCTCTGGAGATGATCTCGTCCAACCCCCCTGCCGAGCAGGGTCACCTAGAGCACGTTGCACAGGATGGCATCCAGGTGGGTTTGGAACATCTCTAGAGAAGGAGAGTCCATTGCACCATACAGTAGTGACCCAAATTACAGTAACTCACATCAGCAGTATCACAGGTGAGAACATTCACATTTTCTGCAAACGTAACCTTTTCTACCCGTTCTCCTTCATAAGCAAACACACAAAGGCACCGAGTGATTTAGAAGCTGAGTACATCTGAGCGTGATACCCCAAGTGGCAGCTCAACAGATAACGTGATTTCTAACAAATACAAGCCCTCTAGGCCAAAATATTTTGGAAAGGGAGAGTTAGTAGCACTCTACTAAAGAATCATTATGACTTTCATATGTATATAGTCTTTGCAAGAACATGCCTTCTCCAAAATGCTAGTGAAACATACAGAAGAACAAGTGGAAATTATAGCTTTTTAAACTAGAAAGTGTGAGAAGGAATCTAGATGTAACTTTCACAGAACAGTAAACATCAGGCTTCACCTGGCTGTGGCAGGCTCAGAAATCCAAGTGGTGCATGCTGCACACCCGTACAGACTTGAGAAACCAGTGGTGATCAGGGAGCCAGAGATGATGGGCAGGCTATTGCAATTTCTTTCATCAGATCTGTGTTGTAAATTCAGCAATAAACTGTGTGTTATTGGTGTAAAATTGGTGTAAGAAAGAAGAATCAGGCCTACTGAATGGTGTAAGTGATGACAAAGTGAAAAAGTTCTTGTTAGGAAGCATTGATGGAATCAACATAACACAGTATATTGATATCTAACTTTTCTATTTCTATTTTTAAAGCTTAAAATATGAAATCATGAGGCCCTTTGCATTACATATGACCACACTATTTCAGTTTAGCTTTCTAAACCGTATTTGCAGGTTTAGTTTATTCACAGATGATTGGTTTCAACCCAAGAAATTCCAGGTTAATTCAATGGCCCCTGCTATGCAGCGTAACATTGGCCATTCATGAAGGAATGACACCTGAATTTTGTCAAAGCATGCGGAAAAACAGAATGGCAATTGCCAAAGATTTGCTTAACATTGTGCTTCAGTGTAATGATGTCTTGTATTCTGTCTCTCTCCATATACCTTGATTAGCCATTTCTATTTGAAGAAAGGGACACCCCGCTATGTACCACTTTAAAGTCTCTCCTTTCCCTGGCTATTAAAAGTTTTTTTTTTTTTTTTTCTCTTGATCTTTGGAGGAAAGTCTTGCATTATTCCCGATACCAAGTGATTGCTTTGCTCATATCCTTTAGCACTGAGGAGCCTGAGCACTTCTGTAGCACAGTCGCTGAAGGTTTTCCCCTGCCCTTCATTACATTAAATGCACAGCCATTTCCCTCTGACACACATGCCAGGCTTCCTCCCTGGCCTATAGTAGGATCCATATGGGATCCTACTGGACAAAATGTCCAGCATACAGCTAAACAAAAACATCATACAATGGGTGAGAACTGGCTGACGAGCAGGGCTCAAAGGGTTTTGGTAAATGGGGCCACATCAGGCTGGCGGCCAGTCACCAGTGGGGTTCCCCAGGGCTCCATTTTAGGGCCAGTCCTCTTCAATGTTTTTATAAATGATCTGGAGGTAGGACTAGAAGGTGTTTTGAGCAAATTTGCTGACGACACCAAACTTGGAGGAGTTGTAGACTCGGCTGGGGGTGGAAAGGCCCTGCAGAGAGATCTGGACAGGTTGGAGAGCTGGGCGATCACCAACTGCATGAAGTTTAACAAGAGCAAGCCCTGCACCTGGGAGGGGGCAACCCTGGCTGCACGTACAGACTGGGGGATGAGGCGTTGGAGAGCAGCCCCGCAGAGAGGGACCTGGGGGTTGTGGTTGACAGCAAGTTGAATATGAGCCAGCAGTGTGCCCTGGCAGCCAGGAGGGCCAACTGTACCCTGGGGTGCATGAAGCACGGCATCGCTAGTAGGTCGAGGGAAGGGATCGTCCTGCTCTGCTCTGCGCTGGTGCGGCCTCACCTCGAGTACTGTGTGCAGTTCTGGGCACCACAGTACAAAAAGGATGTGAAACTGTTGGAGGGTGTCCAGAGGAGGGTAACGAAGATGGTGAAGGGTCTGGAGGGGAAGACACATGAGGAGCGGCTGAGGTCACTTGGACTGTTCAGCCTGGAGGAGGCTGAGGGGGGACCTCATCATGGTCTACATCTTCCTCGTGAGGAGAAGTGGAGGGGCTTGCACCGATCTGTTCTCTTTAGTGACCAGTGATAGGACTGTGGGAACGCGGTTAAGCTGAGACAGGGGAGGTTTAGGCTGGACATCAGGAGGAGGTTCTTCACTGAGAGGGTGTTTACGCACTGGAGCAGGCTCCCCAGGGAAGCAGTCACTGCACCAAGCCTGTCTGAATTTAAGGAGAGACTGGACTGTGCACTTAGTTACATGGTCTAAACTTTTGGGTAGACCTGTGCGGTGCCAGGAGTTGGGCTTGATGACCCTTGTGGGTCCCTTCCAACTTGGGATATTCTTTGATTCTAAGTGGGAGCCCAGGAGCAGGCAGGAAGGGGAACGAGCCTTCCCCTTCCCTTCCCTTCCCTTCCCTTCCCTTCCCTTCCCTTCCCTCCCGTCCCTTCCCTTCCCTTCCCTTCCCCTCCCCTCCCCTTCCCTCCCCTCCCCTCCCCTCCCGTAGCACCTCCTCCCCCCGCGCATGCGCACCGCCCCCGTCCTCGCGGGCTCGCGCGGCCGCCCGTCGCCCCTCCCCTCCCCCCCCCCTCCCCCCCCCCCCCCCCCAACGGCTCCCCGCGGCCGTTGTTGTCAGTTGCGCTTCGGAGCCGCCGCAGCGCCGGGCCCCGTCCGTCGGTCCGTCCTGCTGTCCCTCCGTCCGTCCTCCCGTCCTCCCGTCCTCCCCGAGCCGCCGAGGCCATCCCCCGCGGCGTGCCGGAGCCGTTCCCCAGCCTCCCGGCCGCTCCCGCGGGCGGGCCCGAGGGGCGCTGCCCATGAGGGGGGCGGCGCGGGGCGCGGCGGCCCGAGGAGACGCCGCCGCCGGCGGAGGCAGTAAGTTGGGGGGTGGGGGGGGCAGGACCCTTCATCCCCTTCCCTTCAGCTCCCCGGGCCCGTAGCGGCTGGGCCCCGGCCCGAGGGGGGCGGCGGGGGCCGCTCCTCGAAGGTCGCTGCGGCGGAGGACGGAGGGATGGGAGGGGGGAGGTAGGGAGGAGGCCCCCATCGTGGGGACGGCGACACCCCCTGTGGTGGGGTCACCCCCCCTGTGGTGGCACCCCCCTGTGGTGGGGTCACCCCGGGAAAGCAGTTTGGGCTGGGGTGTGTGTGTCCTCCCACCCCACCTCCCTTCAGCTCTGCCTCGTATTTTTTGTCGTTTTAAGGGGAAATTAAAATTAAAGCCCCCCCCCGGTTAAAGGGTCGCACCGGGGATGGGGGTGTTGTGGGGGATGACGGTGCATCTCGCCCCTCTGGAGCCAGGTGCTAAGCCAACAGGTTTGTGGAGGATGCTGGCTGGTGGCTTTTCTGCTTGGAAGGTGCCTCTGACACAAGCGTCCCCTTGTTCTTTGTCAATACTCGTCCTGTCAATGCGTTTATTGCATTGAGCCGCCTTTAGGTTGCTGTAGGCAGGGGCTGGATAAGTAGGTAAGTCCCGGAGAGGTCTTTGTGCTTTCTGCCAGGTGGGTTTTAGCATCCAGATGGTGCTCCGCTGGTTAAATTCACGGAAGATGACTTTTGAAGATGTTTGCGGTTGATTTAGAGGCTCAGGAATGGCTAAAGGACAGATGTGTGTGGTATGGTGTTGGTTTTTTTTTTTGTAAGTAGGCTGAACAAAGTATTGGAGAGCATCCACTAGGGAAAAAGCCAGCGTTGGCCTGGGGATGGTTGGGGACATATGTGACCTATTTTCACGTTGGATATTTTTATTGGTAAGTGGTGCTGGAACACCTGTGAAGGAGAAAAGCTTCGCATGGGATATGGAAATGCAAAAAGCTTTGGGCTTTTGCTTATGCACAGGTAGTTTCCTACTGACCATCTTCCTTTCAAGTGCTAGTTAAGAGGAGATATGCAAAGAAGTGGTTTCCTCAATGGTACCCTTGCAGTTCCTGGAACAGCTGAATTGTATTGTATGACTTAGAGCCATCTAGCATGAATGAATTGCATGCAAATCTGCTTACTCCTGCCCTCTGTAGTGCAGTCACTACTTAGTCATATAGGCAGCTTTTTGGAGTTGTTTATGATGAGTATATTTAGATCTCCGGGCTCTGGGGAAGGACCAGTTTAATGAATCTCAGCAAAATAAAATCTATATGAAAGTGTTTACAAGCACATGATTACTATGGTAGAATTAGGCAGATTTTGCAAGGCATGCACCATTAAGAATTGGGTTAATGAGTGTTTCTTTTTTTAAATACCTTTAAGTACATCTCAGAAAGTGGGAATTCAGATGATGATTACTTTTGTACAGTTGCTTACCCTTAGAAAGAAGGAATGTGAAACAAGCTTACAAGCGTTAACGGTCATTGCTAACTAATGCAATCAAATTTTACCTTGCCTAATGGTGAAATGTTAGTTTAGATAGATTAATACTTGCCTTTTTTACTTCTGGTGGATGAAAAATCCAGAGCTGAGGACTTAACAGTTGCGGTTAAGGGGAAGGAAGTCCAGTCTCGTCTCACTTTTTTCCTGAATATTCTAAATGGGCAGAAAAGTGGTAGAACGGTGGTGCAGTGTTTCAGGTAACTGGGAAGAGAAGCGAACCTGAATGCTGGGGAAGTGTTTGGTAAACAAGGTGTCTGACTGCCTTGAGTGAATTTGGTGGTTCGTGCCTGAGGCTTCTGACAAAGATAGGGAAAGGGAGAAATCATATCTTAAATGAACTTAGCGATTAACTTTTTTTTAATACGCTTGGGAAGCAGGAAGGTACAGATTGAGCCTTGCTCTGTGTGTATTTTTGGATACTGAAATTTCTGCACAGGTAACTGACGTTCCCTGAATTGTCTTGCTACAAGAACTAATATTCCCATGCAGTGTGGGTGGTGTGGCACAGTCACTGTTCCCTGTTGCACTGTAGATGCATAGTCTGCTTTCAGATTATTTTAAATAGCACCTTAAGACTGCATGTTAATATGCTCTTGTAGATACCCGTCTACTTGCAGTAGTCAGCTTCCTTGTGCAGTGTTCTGGACAACCTGGTCTCCTCTCAGGCTCAACCTCTCTGCCTTTAATATAGTATTTGAGTGATTTTGCAGTCTATACCTTCAGTATATCCCTGTTCTTTTTATCCTACTAGGAACGGTAGTGCCAAACTAGTGCCTTTGTCTTGCTTTGTTGCCTGCCCTGCTTTCAAGGGCACAGTATCCTGGTGTAGCTAGCTTGTTTTTCCCCTCAGAATCTCTCACAAAACAAAGCAGTTATTTTCTTGGATTTCGTCTGCTTTTAAAAATCCACTGAAATGTTTGTCTGTAAAACTTCTTAATGAACTTCTGTCCATTTTTACTTGGTAGAGTTTTTTAATTATGTCTTAAAATATACGTATATATAAACATAACAGCGAAACATGGTTCAGATCAGGGACACTGCCTCCTGGATACAGCAATGAACTGCAGCTTATGATGAATATACTAATATTAAATTGCATAAGCTGTTAACTGTAGTAACACGTGAAGTCCTGCACATCTTCCTTACCACAGTACTTTCCAACAGTTAACTGGCACGCTGCAGCTTCTGTAATAATGTAAGGTAGCTGGGTTTTAATACACATAACAACATTATGTAAGAGCTGTAAGAGGATTTGAAAAACTGTATTCACATACAATTCCAGGATAACTTACCCTCGCAGAATTCTAGTTCCCAAGTTGATTAAGTCACCAATGTTAAGAACTTAATGAGGAAAAAGGGCTGTGCAGTTCTCATGCCTGCAAAATATGAAATAGTGTGGGATCACTTTCTGAGACAACCAATCTCTCTGGCGTACAGTGATCCTCTGCAACTGTGTTGGGGAATGTGTGTTGCCCTGAATTTGGCAGGCTGTTTTTTCTCTTTGCTTCATGTATCGCTCTGTGCTTTCTGTAGCGGTCTCTTATCTAGTTGCTAACTGTACTCAAACTAACTTTACTTGAGAGATAAGACGGTAGCTTAACTTCCGTAGCTTTAGTTCACATTGAAGCGTGGTGAATTTCAGGTGTCTGCCAGTGCCTAGTAAATACAGGATGCTACAAATGAGGATAAAGCATTGAAACTGGGTGACTATAGGTTGGAATAGGTGCTGTTTTTTACTGTTTGAGTAGTTTTTGTCCTGGTTGGAAAAGGCCAACATTAAGTCAATTGAAGTACTTAATATTTATGTTATCAGATATAATGCTCAGCAAAAGCACCTATCTGGAATTTGAGTTCAGAGATGGTTCTTAAGAAATTTAATGGAAATTATTGCTTATACTCGATGCTAACAATACACACATATTTGCATCTGAATACTTAACATTTGAGCTAGTGTTTGATGCTTTCTCCTCTCTTTAATACAGAATAAAAATCACATTTGTGATTCCGAATTCAAACAACAAAGTTGATACTGGTTGTTTAATCAGTGGTAACTTCTTCAAAAACAATGTAATGTTTTAATTACTCATTGATGAATGGTGGAATATTTAGAGCTCTTGTTCATGTTTTTTGTTATATTGTCTAGCATGAGAAAATGGTTTGGTAACATTAATACAGAGATACTTGAAAAGAGTGAAACAGTTCTGTGAGTTCCTGAGAACAGAGTAGTGGAGGTGATCCTTCCCAAGAGTCCAGATGGCTGAGACAGAAATTTGACTTGTCTGTTGGGTTTTGTTTGTTGGTTTTTTAAAGAAGCTTCCAGCAGTAGGTTTTCTGGAAATGATGATGATTAAAAAAAAAAAAAAGTCCTGTCTAAAGGTAGTGATACCATCATGAATCACAATAATGACTTCTGTCTGATAGGCAAAGAATTTCTTAATCAGTTTCATGTTCCTAGTTAATTTTGGAAAAAAAAAAATGACAGAAAAAGAGAAGGGAAACATGATGAGCCTTTGAGAAGCTAAATGGGTCCTGCTTATCAAAGTTGGTGAGCTGGCTTCTTGGGCTCGGGAGTCCAGCTACCTGTCACGACTTCCTTCTGTTGCTTGGAAGATAGTTGAAAAGATTGTTGGTTTCTGTGATCTGCAGACTTCTTTGATACCACGTCTTGATTGGAAAGGTTTATGAATATCCGTACCTAAGATGTTCATGTTAATTTCCTATAGCTGAGAATTTTCTCTTTCAACAGTTACTGCAAAAAGGGATAACTTAGATGGAAACTAATTTATTATATAACCTGATGTCACGCTTTTTGGAACAAAGTTTCATAACTGATTTTAAAGATTAAAAAAAAAGCACTAGCTGATAGGAAATTTGGAGCAAGTCCTTTTAAAGATGTTTTTGCATACTACTTTGCAGAAGGTAGTTCAGCAAAGATGATCATTTGGGAAGGCCTGGTATTCTCTTCTGCAATAATACTTCAAGAGTAGCTTTAGCTCTTAAGTGGCCTGTCTTGCTGAAGGACCTGATTTGTGAACGAGGTGGTGGTGGGCATTTCTTGGACTGCTTTTCTATTTTTTTAGCCAAGTACTGGACATTGAAAGTAGGCACAGGAGGAGAACAGGCACTGTGAAATTAGTTGCTTTTGCAGCTTTGGCTGGTGTGAAGACTTTAAATGCTGTAAGTCTATTGCTGAGTTCTCAAATCCACAGGGCAGATTGCATCTGTCTTGTGTATTACCTCCTTTTAGAAACGGAAAGTGCCTTGTGAACTGTAGCTGTTATCAGCATGGTTATGAAAGTATCTTGGGCTTTTAAAACATTTCACAACTAGAGGCAGTTGGGACCACTGCCAGTGGTTACTAATGATGGTTTGTCTGTGGGTCCTAGTTTGATCACTCTTAGCACAGCTGTCCCCTTAATAGCTTTGGCATCTATCCTTTGGTCACAGTCATGCTCTCACTGTTGTTATCTTGCCGTTGCTTTGCAATATGTACCTGCTTCACTGTTGTCTGCATTTCTTTTCTTGCCTGCCTCCTTTTTGTGAAAGAAAAAGAAACAGACAGTCATGATTTTTAAATTGGGTGCCTTGAAAGACTAACTTAGATCCAGTAGCTTTTTTCACTTGACTGTATGGAAAATGATTCTTACAAAGATATCAACTGTATTGTGGAGTTTCTACAGCACAGTTGTCAGGTCTTTGTTTCTTGGTGTTCTGCAAGCCATTTACTATTCATTTGTAAGTCCATGTGAAAGAAGAAAGCTAAAACTTACCATGTTTGATGTGACTGTACTTATCTTCAGGAAAATAGGAGGGTTGATGGCAATCTGTAGATCTAAAACTTTGGGAATATCTCACCTAAGAATGAGATCATCCATCGAAGAGCAAATTTTTATCTTGCATCATATTCTTTTAAGCTTTTTATTTATTTTTGTGTAGTGGAGCTGCCTCAAATCATAGAATCAGAGAATGTTTTGTGTTGGAAAGGACCTTTAAGGATCACCTCATTCCAACCCCCTGCCATGGGCAGGGACACTTCCCACCAGACCAGGTTGCCCAAAGCCCCATCCAGCCTGGCCTTGAGCACCTCCAGGGATGGGGCATCCACAGCTTCTCTAAGCAGCCTGTGCCTCACTGCCCTTTGAGTGAAGAATTTCTAACTTACATTTAATGTAAACCTACCCTCTTCTAGTTTAAATCCATTACCCTTTGTCCTGTCACTCCACCTCCTGACAAAGACTCCTTCCCCAGCTTTCCTGTAGCATCCTTTAGGCACTGGAAGGCTGCACTAAGATCTCCCTGGAGCCTTTTCTTCTCCAGGCTGAACAACCCCAACTCCCTCAGCCTGTCTTCACAGGAGAGGTGCTCCAGCCCACTGAGCATCCTCGTGGCCTCCTCTGGACTCTCTACAATAGGTCCATGTCCTTCTTGTGCTGGGGGTCATAGAGCTGAATGCAGCACTCCAGGTGGGGTATCACAAGAGTGGAAGAGAGGGGGAGAATCACAGCCTCTTGCTCTCAATTCTTAGGTCCTGCAGGTTCTTGTAATTCTGTTACAAAATAATAAGCTAGTAGGCTTCATGTATCTCCCAAATCTGTAACACTAACACACCGCCCATGCATCATATCCACCCAAAAACCTTCTATTTATAGGTCCAGCAGCAATTTTTTTTATTAAGCTTGTTGGCCTGCCAAACACATCTGGCTGTTCACTGAATAATGGACCTTAGATTTGAAGCATATTGGTTAGCCTTCTGTTTTTTTATTTCTAGTGTAAGGTCTAAGAAGACTTAGGCTTCAGTAGCTTTGGTTCCTGCAATGCATTCTAAAATAATAAAGCATTAACTCTTTAGTAAAGGCTTCATAAGCGCTTAATGGCAAAACTTAATTAACAGCTGGCAATTCTCATCCTATTTCAGAGCAAAATTCTGAAAACTACTTAAAACTAGTGTATACCATTAAATTAATGCAGGTTAAAACTTCTTTTTATATTTGGATCACAGAGCTACTTGATAACTCTTACCTTTGTTCGTCATCTTAGGTGTAACCATGCTGAATGGTAGAGGGATTTGCTGATCTGTCTTGACATTTTAGTAATAGCTCTGTGAGATGAATGCTGCTGCTGTGGGAGCTGATGATGAGGCCTAATATGAAAACAAAATAAAGGCATGTACACCTTCGAGCAATTTGCCGTAGGGTTGTATTGAGGAACTTGTCAGGAGTGGGAGAGTTTATGGGGTTTGTCATCAGTGAAGGGGAGGATATGCTTGTATGCTGTGGTGCTGTCATGCCACATGGAAAATCAAGTGTTAGGTATTAGGGCTCAGTTGTAAAACCTAGCCGTATCTGCAGTGTTTGGCTGTAGGGCGGGCATAGATTGCTGCCATCTCTTTGAGTACCTTTGGTATTTGGGAAGGCTCAGGTGGCAGGAAAGCTGGGGAGGAAGGGCTTTGCTGGGCCGTGACACCCCTGTGTGGAGACAAAGGCAGATTACAGGTGCTCCTGATCACAAGTCCCATAGTGTGCCTTTCATAGTCAAGAGACATCTGGTAGAGTGAGGTTTAAAAAGTCTCAAATACTGTGGAGGAAATGAATTATGACCAGTTTTCAGAGCACGTGACATGCTCGAAGCATGTGTGTTCCTCACAGTCCACTCACATGGCACTTCCCTCCTGTTTGGAGCGTGTTGGCTTTCCCTTGTACAAAAGGAAAGGCGAGCAGAAGCCCTGTGAGGAAAGGCGATTGGCACACTGCACTGTCCTCACACATAAGCAATGGATCACGCTGTCACAAAGATGGACTGCTTTCAGAGGCTCATAGATTAGGCTCTGAAGGCTTCTTACCATAGGATGGCAGATTAATGTTGGTAGGAAATAGTGAAATAACATGAAAAATCAAACTTGCCCAGTTTGTACACCGAGTAGATGTTTCCTGTGATACACTCACAGGTTCTAACAGAATAAGTTGATTTCCGAGTCAAAAATTGTTTCTAGATCTGTGAGCAACTTGTGCCAAATATTGATTTATAGTTTCTAGTTAGAATAGCAATCTAAGACTTATTCTCAACATATAGTTATTTAGTGAATAACAGCATTATATCAGTTATTTAGTTATCTGAGACAAAAAGAGACCAAAAGGGGGAACAGACGGTGAAATTTATTTAATCTGTCTGGTGGATGTCTATAATGTATACATCCACGGAACTACTCATCCTAAACTCCTGTTACAGAAATGAAAATGTGTGCTCTTAAGAAATGATTCATTTGTTTTATTTAGCTATCTGCTTTAGGGTGCAATTTGTTTTATCACAGACTCCTATCTGTGTTGGCTGAATCTCCATTTGCCGTGAAGGGGGACAGGTCTCTCGCTGGAGAGACGAGAGCCAGTCAAGATTACTTTGGATTTCATGTCATTTAGCCCGATAATGGAAGGAAATTTTTGCTTTGATAATATTATAATATTTTGTTGAAATGGAGCCTTGAATCTTTGTTTTCTGAAGTCAGAAGCTAATACAGACATTAAGGTAAGATGAACTAGGCAGGTCCTGCCTGTAATGTATAATCTAATGGAAACTTTACAGACAGGGTGAATTGCTTAAAGAAGAGCTAATGTCTCTGAAACATACTGGTGTTTTTTTTTGTTTTTTTTTTTTTTCTAAACAGATCTATTAGATCTATTCATACACTTTTAGCGATGGTTGAATCACAGTACTGTTGTTAAATCTCTTAATAAGATGCACGTGACATTACAAAACTGCTTCTGCAAATCTCTTTTACAGAGACTGCAGTACTTTGTGAGGTGGGATATACAGAATCGCTTAGGCTGGGAAAGGTCCATCAAGTCCAGCTCTCACCTAACGCTGCCAAGTCCACCACTAAGCCATGTCCCTAAGTGCCATATCCACGCTGCTCTCTTAAATACCCCTGGGGTGGGGACTCCACCACCTCCCTGGGCTGCCTGTACCAGTGCCTGACTGCCTTTGCTGTGGAGAAATTCTTTCTGATACCCAATCTCGACCTCCTGTGCTGCAACTTGAGGCCATTGCCTCGTGCCCTGTCGCTTGTGACTTGAGAAAAGGGGCACCCTTCTCACTGCAGCCTCCTTTCAGGCAGTTGTAGAGAGCAACGAGGTCTCCACTCAGCCTCCTCTTCTCCGGGCTGAACAACCCCAGTTCCCTTGGTCACACCTCATGTCACATGCTTTCTAGTCCCTTCATCAGCCTCATTGCTCTTCTCTGCACATGCTCGAGCAAGGCACTGTCCTTGTCACAAGGGGCCTAAAGCTGCACACAGTGCTCAAGGTATGGTCTCACCAGCACTGAGTACAACGGGACATGCGCTTCCCTGGACCTGCTGGCCACGCGATTTCTGATTCAGGCCAGGATGGCATTGGCCTTCTTGGCCACCCAGGCACACTGCTGGCTGTCAGACAGCACCCTCAGGTCTGTTTCTGCTAGCAACTTGCAAACATCTGTGGAAGGACAGATCAGTTCTGAATCTGTTAACTAGTACATGTCTGTATGGCGTGAAATGAGCATCAGGGGTGTAGCTGAATGCTGGCGGAGTTAGGGAAAGCTGCATTTTGAAAACATCATTAGCCACCTGCGTTAAATGCTACTAATGGTTAGTAAGTTCACTGACTAGAAAACCCAAATGCTAATGCTGACAGAAGAACTTATCTCCTTTTTTTTATATATAATGTGAATTAAAAGAAACCTGGGCAAATATTTTCTGTGATATAATTGGCTCTTAAATGTTTTTCCTCAGGCTGTGCATTGGCTTGCTGCAAAGCATGTCAGGCCAAAGTTTTCCTTCTATCGGCTGCTGCAGTTTGCAGCTTACTCAGTTGTTCTGGTAAAAGTGTGCAAGAGGTCACGTTGTAAACTGGATCACTGAAATGATCTGTAATTAAACTAACCCTCTTTTGGAGTGTGATGGTAGCAGATGTGTTAAATCTGGAAGCTGTGGGTGATTGAATTTATACATAGCCTCCAGAATTGTACTGGTGTAACTAAGGAGACAACTGCAAGAAAAAAAAAAGGGGGGTAAGAGAAGCTGGTTTCAGTTCTAAATCTGGTATCTTGGGTAACTGGACCATTAGTTGATCCGTAAGTACCATCAAAATTCTGCTTTCTTACTATAGTGAGAAATGGAAAGAAATAAGTCACTTCTCTGACAGATAATGGTACTGCTAAAAGGAAAATTGAAGTTTCAACAGTCAGTGCTCCGAAAAGTATTGATACAAGAACTGCAATCTTTTAATTAGCATATTTAAGTTGTAATCAAGGTTTGTGTGTATATGCACTATATCCATTAGTTTGTACCTACTGCCTACTGAAAAATTTTTACTTTTGGTATGTTTACTTCAAATAGCCTCCTGTTTACTTCAAATGGCATCCTTGTGGTCATCTGTGGGAGTTTTATCTCTGAAGATTTATTTTAAAACCACAGAACTAAGAGTTAGTTGGTCTGTTACTGAGTCTTTTTGTTAAACTACTAATGAATCTGCATTAATTTCAACTAATGGGACTGCAACATTAATAAGTGTATTTTAGCTTCCATTTCTGTAAGCTTTTATTCTATTGATTACTGTCTGAATATTTCTCTGTGGCTTAAACTTAACTGATTTTTGCTGGGATTTTGTTGTCAGGTTAATGTTTATGTGTATTCTGTCATTTAGAGATAAATTGCATCTTGAGTTTGTACAAACATGGTTGAAAATGTACCAAGTGAACAAAGTAATTATGTAGGGATTTTTCCCGTACATCTGAGTGTTGTAGATGCTTACATTCAGACAAGTTAACTTCTGTGACATCTGGCTGGATTTGCTCTATCCCCTTCCATCTGCCAAGTATGCAATCTTCTTGAATTTGGTGAAAAGATCATTTAAAATGGAGACCTTTTAACCTCAGTCATCCATACCTCTTCCAGTACCGAAATTTGGGTTTTGCCGTGCACTAAGAAATCCTTAAATCCATAAATATGCACGTGGTGTTTGCAAGTTTGAGGCTTAAGAGTTCTCTCTTAAAGCCATGTCTCCACTTCCGACCTGAGTCAGATTTGTAGGATGTGATGAGTTCTTGTGAATGGAGATTCAAATCCTGAGGCTTGACTTAATATTTGGAAAGAAATAGTCTGTAATAAATCGAGCACTGGTGTTTGTGCTGTTGGTAGCTTCTATTACATAGCAAGTGGCTGTTTATTGTACCATAAAACAGCTTTTACTTTTTTAATTTAAGGGTTCTAAAACAGTTAAGTGCATAAGGTATTGAGTATACGATTCATTATGGGCAAAAACAGCTTTGTGTGGGATGGGTGATGTCCTAGTGGTAGTTAAAAGAATCTCTGTAATTTTCTTTTTTTATTTCTTAATTTTCTTTAATCTAGAAACAGTGATTGGAGATGGTTCTTACATTTATTTTAGTTTTACTTTTTTGAAAATACTTGCAGTCTGTTTAGGATTGAGACTCTGGAGTCATCCAGTGGGATGAGGCACAGTTTTCTTGTAGCTCCATACAGATTAAAGTTAGGATGTTAACATGTGTTCATGGACTGTTTTTTTTTAGCCTGTGTTTTGGGGGTCAGGTCAGTATGATGGAATATTACAGAATTATAATAAAACATCATGTATGAAAACATTGTGAGTACTCAGCAGTAGTCCAAACCAAAACCCCCAACAACCCAAGAAATTTTAAGAAAAGCATGTAGAACAAAAGAGAAAATGCTTAGGTGAGAAGAACACTAAAGCCTATGGAATGACCTCTGTAGAAGGAATGACAAGCTAGGACTTGACAAGGTTGAACTGAAGCTAGGAAGGAAGCTAAACCTGTGAGTTGCTTCAGGCAAGGTAAATAAGGGTATGATAGTTCTGGTTTGGGGACAGACAGTTAATGAGAAGATGCACAAATTATCAGGAGACTGAAAACAAACAAGAGGAAGTGGTTCTTCTCAAAGCCCATAGTTAAGTTATTAACCAACTTGTTGCAGGATGTTCTTGATGCTAAGAAATTGCATGCTTTAATAAAGCACCTGCTTGGTTGCACTGTATGCGTGGGGGTGGAATCCATCAGGCATTATTAACATCTGTAAAGAAGTTTTTTGAATCTGATAAAGATAAGTAGGGTTTCATTATTCATTGTTACGTTTGCTGTTGTCCTCTGTGCGTTCTCTAATGGTTACTTCGCAGGTAGGAAACTGTTCAATGTTTGCTCTAATGTAGCACATTTTCATCTAGCTTTGTACTTTCTGGAATAAAGATGGGATGGTACAACATGGTTCAGTTGGTAGGGGTAGGGGAAATTCTGTAAGACAAGTGACGTGGGATGTATTGGGAAGCAGATATCCCAACAATACTGGAAGTTCAGTCCTTTAAAGCTCTTGAGTATAGAACAACCCCTTGGTGTGTGATTTTAATACCATGAAGGGCAGTTACTAAAATACAAAGGTTGTTGTTTTTCTCTGAAGGAGTACAAAATCAAGCTTCCTGACTCAATAATCTCAGTCTGGTACACAACTGCCCAACCAGTGGGGGCTATTCTGTGCAATTATTCTTTCACTGTGTTGGGACAGCATCTGTGTGGAGGTTCCCTTGGTATTGAGCAGGAGTTGTTTGGAGCATTAGCTTTAAAACAAAACAACTCCCCTGTCCGTCCCCCCCTCCCCATCCTGTCCATCCACCTTTGTTTCTTCTCTTCATTCTCTGTGGTATTTCTGGAGTGTTTTTCTTCCTCTGGGTTCCATTTGCTTCCTTTCTACCCTCCTATTGATCTAACAGTGGTCATACGGTAGACTGAGAAGAAGCCTGTGTTTGTTGGCAGTTGTGGGAAGGCTAATACTTTGAGGAGAGTTCTTTAGGCATGCTTATCAAGTGTAGTATGGGGTTTAGTTCTAATTACTCATCTATGCAGTATGTGCTGCAATGTGTGGTGCGTGTCAAAGCAGTGCTTCACCTTTCTGCATGAATAAGGATAGGTTTACTTTGGGTTGGAGAGTATAGTATACACTTGGTGTGTCTTAGAGACAATGTTTTGTGTATAACTTGAAAAATAGACTTTTGTTTTCATTTTCCAGTGGGAGGCTCTAGATCTGAATGACTGGTCCCAAGTGTACTAGGAAGCTCTTCATTTTTTTTTTTGTTCTATTTTTTTTTTTGTACTATTGTTCTTAAGTTTTGGATACTTTCATTCTACTTTTATGGATGCATGTTGCCTATATGTACCTTGCGAAGCCAAATCCAAAACAACTTTTCAGTAGAAAAAAAAAGCGTAGAAAACTTAATTTGTAACTTCAGTGCCAGATTTTCATGCTATGGAATCTATAAGTGAAATGGAATTGTTTTTGGAAGAGAGTTGGAAGCGTGCTTAATAGCTGGATAGAAAGGTACAGTAACACAAAAGCTAGTGAAGTTTTTTTCTTTTTAAAGCTTGATTAGTATTCTCCCCTTCGCCTGCTTCCCCCCCCCCCCCCCCCCCAAAAAAAAAGAAACAAAAACAAACCACCAGCAATGTTTATGTAACAGCTGCACTTGCTCTGTTCTTTGCTTCAGTTGTAAGGTTTCAGAAGTTGATTGATTTCATTCAAATTTCACAGGGGTGGAGGTGCTGAACTGAATTCCCACGGACTTTGTGGAAATAGACAGCCGGATAGAGAAGAGGTTATACCATGACTCCAGCTGAGAGAAGCAGTAAGGTGAGCTTGTTAAACATCAGAGAATCCTCACAGGACCCTCTTATAATTGAATCCATATGAAACCAGGTTCATTAGTTTACTGCCTGTGAAATAACTTGTTTAGCAAGGAGTGTTTTTAATCTAGTGCTTACATTTTTGACTTGAGAATAGCTAATGTCAGGGGCTGTTTGCTTGCCAGCTTCCTTTTCAGAGCTTTTCTTTTTGAAGTTCCATTTTGAAACTCAGAAAATATATTCTAAAGAAAAAAAATATAAAGAGCTGTGTTTTCTGTGTTTTATTGAGTTGGCAATAAGCCATCTCATTTTCATATTTCTAGCTGCTTTGTACTCAATGTGGGATGAATGGTTAGCTTTTTGATAACTACAGATTGTTAAACTTTAAGTTAAAGATGCAAGAAAAGTTTTTGGGAAGTTTTGTCTGAAATAAAATGACAGTGAGGCATAAGACCTTCTAAAACAGGTCTGAATGTGAATGTTTTGAAAATTGGACCTTGCTTGTTTAAATGCCAGATTAAGTAGTAAGCAGGAGTTCAGCACAAACTCAGTTTGAGTTTTTTCTCCTTCCTGTTTTTCCTCTTGTCCTGATCCGTTCCCAGGACTGATGAACATAGGCAGCCTACACTTTATCACCATTTTTTATAACTCTAGTCAAAATACTAAATACGTATATTTTGCAGTAAAAGTACATCTAACCCAAATGTTTCATTACAGCTTTGTTCATTTGCAGTAATTGTGGTATCAGTTGTTAATGCTTAAACTTACATACAAGATTTCATTCCATTACTCTTGTATGTCAGTGTGAGCTTTGTTAATCAGAAAGTTGTTTAAAAGGGAAAAGGTGAAAGTCCAAAGCCATGCCCTCAGAACATTATACTGAAGAGAATTGTTTCATGCTGCAACACAAAAGAGTATGCCAAAATCTAAGATAAATCAGGCATGTTCTGGTCAATATTCTGTGCTGCCCAGCTGATTTCTAAAGTAGCCAGAAATGTTATAGTTTTGGCTCTGTCAATTTTAGCAGTCTTTGTAGTGCTGATCTTAAGTGTTGCTTGCAAGGTTTCTAGCTCAAGAACATGAATGCCATCCAGCTTTGGTGAAATTTTCATTGTTGCACTGTTGAAACTCACTTTCTTCAAACATACAGATAATATGGCTTCAGAAATCTATTGGTCACCACAGTGTGGCTTATCAAATCCTTCGCAGAAACTCCTGAAGAATTTTGTAAGTAATCTACAATAATTATAATAATGTGCCAGTATAACTTTCAGAGAATTACAGAATAACAATTTTGCTTATTTTCATACCAGTACATAATCTTGTCTCTCTTTTTTCAGGTGTGCTTGGCAGTGACAATGGACTATTTATTTGCATCTGATACTCTTATATGAAAAGATCACAGTTCCAAAGAGCTTAAAGTTTATTTCATCTTCAAGAAACAGAATGGCGGGCTTCAAACGAGGATATGATGGAAAAATTGCAGGGCTGTATGACTTGGATAAAACTTTGGGCAGAGGCCATTTTGCGGTGGTCAAACTTGCTCGGCATGTCTTTACAGGTGAAAAAGTAGCAGTAAAAGTAATTGACAAGACCAAGCTGGATACTCTAGCTACCGGACATCTTTTCCAAGAAGTTAGATGCATGAAACTAGTGCAGCATCCCAATATTGTACGGCTGTATGAAGTGATCGACACCCAGACGAAGCTTTATCTTATCTTAGAGCTAGGCGATGGAGGAGATATGTTTGATTACATCATGAAACACGAAGAAGGTCTGAATGAGGATCTGGCAAAAAAGTACTTTGCTCAAATAGTTCATGCTATATCGTACTGCCACAAACTGCATGTAGTTCATAGAGACTTAAAACCGGAGAATGTGGTCTTCTTTGAAAAACAAGGACTTGTGAAATTAACTGATTTTGGCTTCAGCAACAAATTTCAGCCTGGAAAGAAGCTCACCACAAGCTGTGGATCTCTTGCATATTCTGCTCCTGAAATTTTACTTGGGGATGAGTATGACGCACCAGCAGTGGGTATGTCCTGTCTGAATTCAGCTGTTCATCTAAATTTAAGTACCATGATGTTGTACCACTCTGTTTCCTGTTCCAAGAGAATGCCATATGTGGAAGCCAGCTAATTGCCAAGAATTAATATTTTATCGCTCCAATTACAGATGACTTAGTGTTGGAGTATCTTTATTTAGAGGAGATACTCAAAAATTCTCAAAAAATGCTTGAAGTTCTTTTTATAGGGACTAATGCAATAGCATTTGTTGGAAATGACTTCTATAGCAAGCTGAATGCAATGCGTATGTTTGTACTTCCTTTGTTGGAGGACAAATCTCCTTTTCTGAAAAGTGTTTATTTTTTAAAAAATCCTCCCAAACCAGGTTTGTTGTTCAGGTGAACCATGTAAGAATGACGTTCTTACTGTTAACATATTCTGCTTTAAGGTGCTAGGAATCCATTTGTAGTAAGTGTGGACTTAGCTTTCAAATAAGGAGACAAGAAACTGGCAAGAGCTTTAACACCTGATTCCCTCTCTGCCCTTTTCTTTGAGAACTGAAAATCCTGAGTGAGTTCCAGTTGCTTTCCCAGTTCTTTAAAAGGAAAGAGTAGTAGGCACGTCTAAGTTAGGCGTCATATTTACCTGGAAAGTGGAGTGTGCTATACAGACTAACACAGTTCATTCTCTAACTTTTTAGCTCTACTGCATATGCTATTAGAAGTAACTCAGCTATTTATTTAAATACTTGTAAACATTGGTAGTGATCGCTGAATACTGTCCTGTAGTCATACAGCTTGCTCAGATCTGTTAGTGAAGGCAGCATTCACTTACACTTGCATAACAACGCATTCAGGTACATGTAATTTCAAGTGATGATTCAGAAATAGCTTATTGCTGTCAGAATGTCTCCTGTGCTTGCGTGCCTTTTATCTGATACCTTTATACTCTCTTAATACCACCCATTGGGACTCTGTACAGAACTGTGCCTATATTTTGCTATGGTTATAGTAGTGACCGTAGAAATCAATGGTTTAAATATTGGAGACTGACTTTCAGCATGTAGGGTTTTTTTGCTAAGTTACCTGACAAAGGGTGAGATAATTTTATATGCTGACAAGGTGTTCCTGCACGCTATTGAACTAACATTCTTGCCTTACACTTAATATTTTTTAGTTATTAGATCTTACCATTGTTGCTTGAATGTTTGAATGCCATTTCATGGCTTCTAATTTTGAATAGATATTTTACTGTGGGATTTCTGGACTTGAAAGTACTTTCTCAAATGTGCTACAATTAGGAATGTGACATGTCTTTGTTCATGGTTTTGCAAATCCGTGTTGATGCTACAGTTGAAGATTATTCCTACTTAAAGTTGAATGTTTTAGAAGAGTTTTATCAGTGGCAAAATAGAAATCCTAATTCCTGAGTCTTTCTGTGTTCTTAGGTCTTTTTAAGAATTTTCTGAAGTGTGATTTTAACTGATTACAGTGGCCTCTGAAACTAGGTGGGGAAAACACATTTCTTAGATCCTCTATTCTATATATTCTATAATTCTATGGATTATTTCTTGAAAAATGTATCAGTCAAATTTCAGAAGATGAGCCAAAACCTGAAAATCTGCTATTACTGCCCAACTGAAAATGCTTGGAAGAAAAAGGGTGTATGGGGAGTTGGGGGGATGGGGTTATTTGGAAGAATTGGGTATACATAGGTTACTTTATCCTTTCTCCTTGAAACCATGTAGCCAGTAGGTGAGAACAGTTAATCCATGGAGGATGGGGACTTGGGAGGAATAGGAGTTTAGAATAGGTTTGTGTTTTTTTGAAGGTCTGAACAAGGCATGGGAACTTGGGATGCCATCTTTAAGTGGTCGTCTTCTGATTTTATTTCAGGTTTTATAGCTTTTGATGCTGCATTTGATATTCCATGATGATAAATTATCTGTTGTCCCACCGCAGTTCTATGAAACTTGGAAAAGTTGTTAGTAGTGAATAAATGGTAACTTCAACGCAAATGTGACATTTGTGAGGGTTACTGTTAGTAATAAATGTTGAAGTAGTGTAATCTCTCTATTCAGTCCTGTATTTGAGGGCATTACTTGAAATACAGAAACATTAGGGTTTGTCTGAAAGAACTATCTTTTTGATACTTTGCTTTGAGAGATTCTCTGCTTATCTTGGAAAGCGAAATTGAAGAGTTTAAATCTGCCTTGAGCCTAAAAGCTTTGACCAGATGGTCCAAATTGAATTCTGTAGTTAATAAAGCACGCTTTGGACCTCTTAATACTAAATGCAAGAATGGTGACATCACACAAAATGTTTCTTAGAGGAATCTGTAAGCAATTGGATAGGTGAACTTCTAAGTGATAGTAGTAGAAGACAATGATTTCAGTCAGTTGATAGAGGTGGATCCATCTACCAGTCTGTTTTTATAGATGGTGGATTGATGGGAAGAGTAGAAGTTAACTGAAAACAAATTTATTCTAGCTTATGTTTAGTAATGCTAGTTAAGCTCTAATTCCCAGAATACTTAAATGCATAGCATTGGGCAGTTTTTGTTTGTTCCTCAGTGTACAGTCCCAGTTACTAGATACTGAAATATCCTTGTCAGCAGATTGCAGTACTTCTAAGTTTTTAGTGGCAGTTTTCACCACTTTGTGATGCACTACAAAAGGGTTGTCGTGTAGTATTTACAGTAAACTTTGATAGTTCATATTTTTACTCTGATTTGCCAGTAAGATAATGACCTTGAACAGTCTGAATATGCTTCTCTAACACGGGTGACAAGGTAAGATACACCATATAAAGTTTCTAAATATGACTTATTTGCATATTTTTAATGCAAACATTGTGGAAAAAATGAAAACAAATTTTAAACCCCTCCTCTTCTCCCTCAAATAGAGTTGTAGTTGGAGAATCTTACAAGAATGCACATTTGGGGAATTTATTACTAGCCATGCAACTGAGAAATAAATTTGTGCAGACTTTTATTTTAACCTTTAAAGATAAACTTTAAAGCTAAGATGAGGTCATTGCTAGAGGACTACAAGTATGTATAAATTCAGAACTAGACGTTTTTAAAAGAAGTTACATCAGTTACAAGTTACTGAGCTAGTAGCTTGCAAGGTGTGTTTATATAGCTTGAAATAGTGTCAAAGTGCCGTGAACTCATTCAGCTGTTGGGCTATTAATATTTCAAGAATAATGACTGACAATAGCAAAGATATTTTGCCAGTTAGAATGAAATTACATTATAGCTGGACCAATCTAAAACTAGCTGATGATAAGAAAGGAGGTCGTGCTTTCTCACTGTGACCAAATGATCCTGCCTCTTTGTAAGCATCTGGACACTTGATAACCAACTCAATTTACTAAAATGCTGAAGTAATAATAATAAAAAATGCTCTGCTTATACTCTGTTCATCTTACGGTATGTTTCCATTCATGATAATCATTTTAAAAAAAAAACCTTGCGTTTATGTGAAATTGTCATTAAAAAACATATCAAGAAAAAATAGTCAAGACGTAGTCTTTTTGCGAGAGACTTCTGTGATTAAAAATGGCTTTCTCATGTCTCATGGATAATATTAGAATGACTATAAAAAAACTGTTTACACTTTGTTGCTACACAGAGCTGAAATATTCAGGGCAAGCCTTTTATTAAGCTATGCGCTTAATATTATGGAGAAGCTTGCTTTATGAAAAGTAACTGTTTCAGCTAGTTTAGCGATTAATCTCCCCTTTGTGATGCTACTTAAAAGCTTTCACACTTGAAAAAGAGCCTAGGTAATTTAGGTCTCGTTTCCTTTTGTGTTTAAGGCTGCAGTTAAAGTGATGCAAGAACAGAATTAGGTAATGATCATATGTTCGCAGGGCTTTCCAAAAAGCTTAGTTAGATAATGAGAAGTTCTGTTGCTTGTAGTTTCTCATGTTGTTTTCACACTTAGTTAAAATTTGTTCTAGTCAGAGAGAAAAGTGAGAAGACTCGTGTTACACCTAAAGTTAATCTGATAAATCATATAGACGTATTACTTAGATCAGACTGCCATTCTGTCTAGGGCAGTGGTGTTATCTGGCAAACCATAGCAGCATTAAAAAGTAGCTATGGATGAGGAAGAATAGGGCATGCTTCTGGTAATACTCCTACTTCATTTCTCTACCAGCATCAGCAAAGATTGGATCATTAAATAAGTAGAAATCAGCTCTTTTCCATGTGGTAGTTTAATTAGCTTTTCAGTTTAGTTGGTTCTTTCAGAGGAGAGCGAGATCTGCTTTAACTGCCTGGACTCTCTACGAATGGTAAGTGCTGTGTAGGCTACAGTAATTCTGGAAGGCACTGAGGCTTCTGGCAGTATTTTGTTGTAGTCAGGTATTCATTTTGTAGATGCATGGAAACATTTGCAGAGTAAATTCAGCCTTCTGGGGATGAGAAATGTGCAAAATCAGATGGTAGGATTGGGACTGTTTATTTAGCATAGTTGAGCACAGGCCTCTAAAATGGTGCTGCAGTACACAAATAACATTGAACAATTGATGACGGTGCCTACAGTGCTGCAGGCTGTCCTGTCCTCACAGCAACGCAAAGAGGATGGGGGGAGAAGTTCTTCGTTAAAAAATGTGACTCTCAATACCATAGCTACTCTAACTCAGTGCTATTTGACTTTCTAGTCCAAAACTGCTTTGCTGCCTTCTTTCAAGTTGCAGGGGCCAACCACTGGGATGAGAGATTAATTGCTTTAGTGTTCGATGCTCACTCTCTTGCACAGCTCAGGCCTGATGAGTATATTCTCACAACGTGCTAAGACAATGAATGTATGTATTCATTATCTAGTCATACATTTTCTATTAAGGGAAATAGAGGGCTTGTCACACACACCTTTCCTGAGGTGGATGATGCTGCATTTAGACCCATTTTGTTACTGTTGGAAGGATCTCAGACTTCCCTTTCTTTCTCTCATCAGGGATTTTCAGGGGCTTTTTATTTGCATGCAGTGCTGCTGGACTGTGTCTGGTCTTTCAGAGCTCCAGCCAGGTTTACCTGGTGCTTGAGCATTCCTAATTAGTCCTGATGACCTTATCTGGCCTGCATGGAGCTAGTTTTAGTGTTTCTGCATGTATATAGCACTTTATTCACTAACCGAATGGCTGATGTAGGCATAATGCCCAGTGGCTATGTACAGTGACCTCTTACCCTATAAAAATGCTGAATATAAGATTTGACAGACTTGACTCAAGGGGGAAAAAAAGTAGTAAGAGGTTTGTAAACTGTATGTGGTATTGAATCACTTCACATACTTGACAGCTTTTTGGAATTTTAGTATATTCAAAACTGGATCATAGCCAGACTTGACAGAAATAAGCAGCAAAAATTCCTTTCACTGATTTTGTTTTGAACCCCCTTCCCCACCTTTTTAATGTTACAATGCAAAGTGAGCTTGAAGGTTTGAGGGTGCAGAAGGCTAAAATACTGTAGTATGTAGCTGCTTCCAGCACAGGAGGGATTCCCCTTTGGTTTTGCATCGGTGCAGAGCTGCCCCCCGTGTGCTGTGCTCTGTTGCCTTGCTGACCATTTGAGCTGATTTGGTTAGCTAATTTGGCAGAAGACTGCACATTTTTATGCAGGCTTAACTTCTGCCAGGTTAGCAATAGGAGCAGTTTGTTCACTTGGTGTTCTGAGTGGAAGTGCTGGTGCAAAGGAAGCGATGGGAGCGTGCAGCTCACACCAGAGTTCTGGGGGAAGGTGATAGGACCTGCCCCTTTTTAGTGTGAAGCGAGTTTAGGTTAGATCAGCTCAGCCTAGCTCATTTATCTTCCCATTCCAGGCAAGAGAAACTCATTTGACTGAAAATGAGGGTCATTCATCAAGCAGTATTGCCATTGCGCCTTTTTTTTTCTTTAGGAAAATAACATGCTCTAACTATTCAGGCTGAAATGCTTTTTGGAGCAAAACAGGACTTGATGCGAGTACCTTGTTTGTTTCAGTGCTGCAGTTTGTGCTGTTCTTGTGCGAGTGGGCCAGGGCTTCTCTACCTTCTCCCTGCTATGCTGTGCTGCACTGCTGTGCTGCACTGCTGAAGAAATGAGTCAAATCTGAAAAATGAGCAGAAATGAGCTTTTTGTACTTCTCAGAAGGGGAAAATTTAGAGAATTGGTTGTAGCGTGCGTTTAGAAAGCTTAAATCTTTAGGAAACTCATGTCGTGTTAACAAAGAAAATATTTTTGTTCCATGCCAGCATGCAGCTAGTAACCTTTATTTTTAATGAAAGGGGAGTCCAATTTTTAGGTGATACGCTAACTTTGATTCTGCTTTTTTCCTCAATCTAATTGCTTTATTGACAAGAAAATGACTTTAGCGCCTCAAATTATTCAGAGCGTTATGCTACAGGCAGAGGAGCTTTGTATCGAGAAGTGAAGTTACGATGTGACAGAGCTATTATAAAGGGTGCAAGTCCGTGGTTATGATAACCTCTCAGTAAATGTATGCGATTTAAGGTAAATTTATGCTGCCTAATATTTATGAAATAAAATTTGTATTCCATTCTGGATAACTTAATGTACGTTTCAATGCATTCACAAATACCTTGCTGGGTGAAGCAAAGAATAACTTACCCAAGTGAAAGTACAGAGAAGCTGTCAAGATAGACTTTGGATACTCACCTCAGCTAAACGGCAATTTGAGTAAAGAGATGCTTCTTAGTCATCTCCCTGTGTTCACAGGAGGACTGTTTTCACAATATTTCAAACTGCTGTTGTGGAGAAGGAATTCATTATGATAAATACTATTTCCACAGGATTGGAAGCTTCATTTCATATATCTTGCAAACAAACATTCAGATTACTTACGTTGAGCCCATGACTGACTAATTTGGCAGCACCGATCTGGTGGGACCTAAATCAGTGCTGTACCACTTAGTTACAAACCAGATGCTCAAGTTTTGCTTGTTTAATCATTCATGTGCAGAGCTGTACTAAGATGTTTGTTTTTGTAAATAAAGCATAAATTATGCGATGTACAGCTAAAACCTTGAGGAAAAGACTATACAGTTGACCAGAAAATACAAAGGATATCTTAGATATCATAGGTGAATTGTCTGTGTATTTTTTTAATGTGTAAGTACTAAAGCATCGCAGTGAAATGTGAGTGTAAGTTGTATGTGCTATATAGACTTCAGTATAGACTTAACTATTTATACTTGTGGTTTTTTTATCCTGGCTAGCTTTCTCCTGGAGTGGTAGTGTTAGAAAGTTTGTGCAGATTTTGTTTTTAATTCTTTTATTGTAGATTCAGTAACTTCTGAAATGTGGCTAAGTAACAGAAACCAGAAGAGAAGACGCATTTCTAAACGCAGAACTGATGAATCGGTAAAACAGGCTATTTTGGAGTAAAGGCAGTGACGTGTGTTCAGTAAAACCTTTTACTGGTAGTGTGGGTTTCTTTGGTTTGTTAATGAAGAACTCAGCAGTTTGTCTTTGGTAGTTTCATGCAACCGGCAAAACGCAGGCGATTATTTTGAGGGGAAAAAATAAGCAATAGTTGCCAAACTGGATGAAAATAGAAATCATTTCCAAAGATAAGACCAGTTACTGATGGTTATGTCTTAGTCAAATAAAATAACATATAGAACAGACTGTTTCATCAGACAGATGAGCTAATTATGAAAATAATTTGCTAAATGCAATTTGGTATTTATGCTTTTTTTTGAGGGATAGGGGAAGGAAAAGATTTCTCTTGATTCTCTTGTCTGTTCTGTTCTCTAATAGTTGTAATTGGATTTGTAGTGCTTCAAGACAGGGAGAGTACACGGTTCTGCCTGTAAATTTTGGAAACGTTGGCATTGATTGCAGATGATCTCTGCCTCAATCTTTTGCAAGGGAGAAATAAATCCCATTTTACAGAGACTAAAAAAAAAAAAGCTGAATGTTGTGATGATGCCACAGCCAGTTGCATCTGCGGAAGCTGGAGAGGTCAGTATGCAAGCTTATTCAGAGCCTTTTTCATGAAAAGTTAAAGAATGGGAGAATACTTAAAGCACTAAAAATTGAATATCCTCAAAAAAATATAATCTTTGCTCCTTACCCATACTCTTCAAATTTACTTTTTGTCCAGTCTGATCATCTTCCAGATTTGCCTGTGCATATAGTAATGTAAAAGTAGTTGTGGTGCACAGAAATGTTGATATTGCTAACGGTATTATTCCGTACTGTTTTCCTGCTGACTTTTTATGCATATGTTGCGAATCTTCTAAGCTTTTTATCATAGGCTGGAAATACTTTTCTTATCCTTTTGGAGCACAAAAATATCACCAATGTAACAGGCACCGTTCAACCACTTACCCTTATGATACCAAGCTTTATCCTTTTTTATTATAGTATGTAGTTTTTTATCACTAAGCATATAAAAATCTATCTGCAGTGTTCGTTGTGAATTTTTGCTCTTAAGCTATGTTTTGGCTTTTCAGACAATTATGTGAAGTTGTAACAAATTTGAGTTTCAGTTCTGTTTTCCGTAACCTATGCCATGAAAATCTTAAATTTCAGTTTGTAGCAAGCATGCTTACCACTGTTATCCTTGTGAATTATTAGTCTAGACCTATTCCTGAGCACACTGGAAGTTCCATTTCTAAATTCCAATCCAAATAAAGTAGTTCAGGATGAGGGTTTGTGTCTACATTGAAAACAACAGGCTTCAGAAATTGCCCAGTTGCTGTCTAACCCTGAAGATGTCTAGAGTGCAATGATGTGTGTGGTTTTCACATTAGATTTTCACATTTAGCTCTGCACAGAAAAAAAAAAAAAAAAAAAGATGATACTGAAAGAGCCTCCATTTATCTGCATTCAAGGCTTATCTTCCACAGGTCTCCATGGGCTGGGCTTTCTCCCACAAATCTCCTCTGAAGAGGTTGTAGCAGCAGAGGTGAGGACGTTAATGTCATCAGGAGTTGTCCCTGATGCTGGCACTTGGGCCCACTTCCAGCCTTCATTTATCCCCAGACTGTAGATACCTTTGCAGTGGTAAAATAAACATGTAGGCATTCGTATCATCTCCATAAAAGCTGATTTTTGAGTTTCTTTATTTACTGAATGAAGTGGTTTCTCGTGGAAGATAACTATGATGTTCAGCTGTCACTGGAGTGTTTGCTGTAAAAGCCAGCTAAATTGCTCCGTGTTCCATATTTCTGAAGAAGCAGGCTTTCTGTAGAAAGGTCTGTTTTAGCAACTGAACAATATGTGCTGTGTAAACTGGAAAAAATACTTGTTCCACTGCAGGTCTGAAATAAACAACTTTATTAAGTGGACTCAATTTATGTAGCTAAATGCAAATATGTCTGTTCCAAAAGGAGCAGGGATTTTTACCTTCTGACGATCACGAATCCACAAAGCATATATAAAATGTGACAAGCACCTGACTGAAGCTGTAAGGATCCTCTGTAAACTGTAACTTTCTGAAATCTGTGGTGCTGTTTTTAGGATTAAATCATGAACTTTGGAAAGCAATACATGTCTGAGATGTCCAAGCCCAGCTCAGTGGCTAAGCAGATGAGCGTGGCTATCCTCCGTGCCATGTACAAGCTCGGACATAGCAGATGTCTGTCTGCCTGGTGTTGAGGACAGCCGTAGCACAGGCAGCCGGTGACGTGGTTTGGTTTCCATGGCAGTGACTTCATGTTATGTAAGGAAGTTGCGTATACACAGCCCTGGTTGTCATGGTTCTGGGAATCCTGCTTCAACAGCCCCTTCCTGATCAACATTATTTAACGGCTTTCAAAACAATCAAATATCCTCCAGTGCAGTTAGCTAGCTAATGCTTTTAAAGTCTGATCTCTCCTTTCGTTCAGGACATAGCAGTGGTGATTTCTAGTTACTAGTGCCTGATTTTTAAAGGCTAATTCACATCTGAAGATCTTCACTGTGCCTTTGAAAGAGACCCTGATTTTGGCAACTGCAGTACACAACAAGAGTCATGTTTCTTCCTTCAGCACCCTCACTTGAAGTTTTACATATAAATATGCTAAAGGCATGCAACACCTCAGGCATAAATTCTATTTTTGCATCCATTTTCTGGAGAGAGTAAATTAACTGAGTTTTGGGAGGATAAAGGAATGTAAGTTACAAATGTTGTTGACTTAGCCAAAACCAAGGAGTTGTCCTTACAAAAAAAAAAAAAAAAAAAAAAACAAAACCAAACCTGCTTCATTATCTAGTTAAGTTACCCATTAGTAAACTTATTGCAATAGCTAAAAGTTTTGTCCAAAATCTGATTTTTGGAGTACTAAGATAGTACCACAGCTAACATATCTTAAAATGATTCACCAGAGGTGCAAAGGTGGAGGAGAGACAAATCTCTGCGGAGTTCTTTACTGTGCATACTATATATAAAACTATATTTACATTGAACTGAAGGTGGATTTTATTTTACTGGTATAACTCATGTAATAGGTCTCAAAAATAGTGTTGGTCTCAAAAATAGCATTGCTCTACATGCAGATCCTTCTCATGTAGTTCTGTCCTCTCCTTTGTTTTTTTTTGCCTCTGCTTGTGCAACCCCTTGGTGAGCTAGTGCCATTCTACCTAGAGAGGTGTTTTCTTCTCTGCTTTTAAATGTATTTCTGCAGCTTCTAATAATGTGCAAACATTAACCTGTCTTAGCTGGGATTTTTCCTCTGAGTTGAGCCAAGTTATATAAAACTAAGAACATTTTTCTTCTTTAAGTGAAGGCCACCCTTAAAGTATGTTTTTGAAAGTATGTGGAGGTCTAAAGAAAAGCTTCTATACCTAAAAGCTTTGAGTTATTTTTCTTTCCCCAGTTATTAGCTGGTCTAATAACAGATGTTCTTTCTGGAAACCTTGCTTTGATGAGATGTCGGGCTCTTAATTTGCTGCTGCCCCAACATCTTTCTGATCTGTATGCACAACTGTCTTGGCAAAGTTGATGCTTTTGACAAAATCAGAGCAGTAGGTCTTGACTGATGCTTTCACTTTTTTTGATACTGTTTTTTTCCCTCTGTAGCAGTGCAAGAGCACTTTTTGGGATTTAGAAATAAAAGATCAAGGTTGCCTGTTCTGCTGGTGAAAGTGGTCTCCCCAGCAGAAGGACCTATTCTTCTTTTGCTCTACCTACTATGTGAACAGGAATTCACAGGATACCAGGACAGGAACGGACAGCATGCAGTAACTAACTGTTGATCATAGCACTTGATCAGTTGCATTCAAACAGCTTCCATCTCCTCTGGGTTCCTTGGGATTCAGAGAACATACTTATCTCATAATAGAAATGAATAATAGAGCAGCTCCAATTACAGGAGCACAAAACAATATGGTAAAGAGCATTCCTGTGTGACTTAGTATTTCCCCAAACAACGTACAAAAATTTTGTAATTAAGCATCATTAAAAAAAATCTTAGATTCAACTCTTTCTAATGTCTTAAAGACAGCTATTCTTCAAGACCTTGAATTTTGCCTCTGTCTTTGCCAAATGGTGCTATTCTGGAAACCAGGAGTCTTTCAAAACATAATGTTATCATATTAAAGGGAGAACAGAACCCCAAGTCTTTATTGGAAGAATGTGCTTTCTTTTTTCTCCAAACTTTTTTGCTGTATATTTTCTGAAGTTGTTTGAAAAATGGATCTCTGGTGGAGGAAAGTGGAAAGCGTGGAGACAGAATTGATTTTTTTTTTTTTTTTAACTTGTATAGAATGACTTAAGACTAATAAATCAGGTATAAACATTAACATCTCGTATATGTACTGTATAGTCATTTAATTGTTGGTTTGTTAAGTCTTTCAAAATGATATGCGAGTATTACCTCCTGTTTTGGAATATATGCTCTGAAGGTTTCAGCATCTAAACCTTGGCTTTTGATGCTGGAAATTTGCCAGCCAGTATCTTTGTTTAAGATTGCATGTAGCTGTCTGCATAATTGTGATAGAAATACCAGTGAACAATGCAGTTTTTACAAACCAGTTCTGTTTTTCCATTGTTCTTGCAGGTTTTGTCTGTTTTAAGTCAACTTACTTTGGAAACTTGCTTAATGTTTCCTTTCAGTTTTTTTTTAACCACTTCCTTTGCACTTAGAGCCATCCTTTTTACGCTGTTTGGTATGAGGAGTGAAAAATAATTGATTTTTATAGCTGAGTAAAATTACCCCGTGCTGTTTTAAATGGTTCATTCAAGTCGTGCATTCGTATTACTGACGCTATTTTGGTGCTTCCTGTGCTGCCTCACCCTTCCGTTTTCTGAAACGCCTCCAAATGTGCTGGTTCTGATGGGCAGAAAGAAGCTAGCTCCGTTTTCCTGTTGATGCTGAATACTGCAATGAGGTACTTTGGGCCTGAACCTATACATTACAGAAGGCAGCAGTCTGGACTTCTGGAAATCACAGAATCTCAGGATAGTTCAACTTCGACGGGACCTCTGGAGGCCACTTGGTCCAACCCACGTGCTCAGGCAGGGATACCTACAGCTTTTTGACCATGTCCATGTCCCGGTAGCTTCTGAGAACATCTCCAAGGAGGCAGATCCCCCAGCCTCCCTGAGCAACCTGTGCCAGTGCTAGGCCGTCCTTCCCCATTAAAAATAAATAAAGTAAAAAAAAATGTGCTTCTTGGTCTTCAGACAGAACCTCCTGTTTCAGTTTGTATCAATTGCCTTTTGTTCTGTCACTGGGCACCACTGAAAAGAGCCTGGCTCTGTCTTCTTTGTACCTTCCTTCAGGTACTTAAAGACACTGATAAGATTCCACTGAGCCTCCTCTTCTCTAGCCTGAGCAGTCCCGGCTTTCCCAGCCTCTCCTCATAGGAGAGGTGCTCCAGTCCTTCCATCATACCAGGGAGCCCACAGCTGGGCACAGCACTATTCCTACCACCACTCAGAAAAGAGTATCAAATAAATTTCTTCAGCCCTCTGTTACTCAAGATCTGTAGGCTAATCTCTGCTCATTTCTATGTGGGATGAAAGTTGCTGTGTACTTCCCATTGCATCTCTAACAAGGTGACAACTTGCAGCCCACCAGAAAGAGAACCTCATTAAAGATGCTGCCTTATTCTTCAGAGGGGTTTTATGGTTTGGTTTGGCTTAGTTGCATGTGGAATTTCAAAGAAGTGATTGGGTCTAGTTACAGTGGTACAGAGAAGAGGTCAGGATGTCCCTTGATTTGAGGGACTACATATGAGGGGACAGGACAGCTGTCTTGAATGTGTCCTCTTAATATACCTGCAGCCATCCAAGCACTTAGCTCGGCTTCCATATATGAGGAGAGACTTGCCATAACGTGATTCTGGGGGGCTTGTGAAGATGACTCCAAGATGACATCTGTTGTGACTTCATACAGTCTGCACTAAGATAGGGAGGGAACATGTTAAGTCTTCCAGTGACGTTTTTCTTCAGTGTTCGCATGTAGACTAGACTGACTGAGGCACGTTGTTTCACTGCAGTCTCGCTTCCTAACTATTAGTATACCTCAGGTCTGCTTAGACTTCTAAACTCTCCGTGACACCCTCAGCAGAGTCATTTTAGTAGCCGTGAGCATAGACGCCATGAGGCTGAAGTCCTTTAGCCACAGCTGTAAAAATAGGGTGTAAATAAAACCCATGGAATTGGTTCTGCACAGTACTACTTCTTGGCCACATCAGAAAAATGCCTGCTGTGCTCTCAGGCTAACAAAATACACTTTTTTTAGGAAAAAGTGTAATAGCGAGTTTTGCCTGGAGTTTTAGTTTCTAACAAAATGTTTCTCTGCATGCACATGATGTCTTTTTAGTAACCCAAAATGCATGGTGCAATGAAACACAGCAGTTTTTTGCAGGACTGATATTTCACGATGATGAATCTGTATTTTTCGTGCAGTGGTGTTAAAAATAGTAGGATGTTTCACCATTAGCAGGTGGTCATCTCTGGAAAGACCTATAGATATGAAGTGCAAAATATAGCAGCTAATGAAAGAAAACTATGCAGAATTCTTCGTTGTGTGCCACACAATCAGTAACTACTCCTTTTATTTGTCAAAGGCAATAGTAGTTTGGTAGCTAACTGTATGTCGCGTTAGGGCAAACTACGGTTACTTCTTTTCGTATAGAGGATGAGTTGGATTCTGCTTCTGCAAAATTTTGTTTCTTTACGAATTAACTGTACATACATGTTTTAGTTCTCCCAAAGTTATTTAAGCACTATCTGTCATCACAGATCCTTCCGAAGTGAAATCTCCAAGTGTGTGTATATCCAAGAAAAGCCAACCACACAGCTGGTGTGTAGTACGCTGTGTCACTGTTCTGTGTGCAAACCAGAACATTGAATGGATGCTGCCAGCTAAAGGAACATGCACAGGGATGTGCAGTACCTCCTCAGCGAGGCTGAAATGCTTCAGGGCCTGCTAGAGTTTCCTATATATGGCAATTTTATGGAAATGTAGTTGTTTTACTGCAATTCTTGTCCTTTTCTTGGGACTCTCATGATATTTTAAGCTGATTTATTTGACTGTTCTGTTCTTCCTTCTGTTTGAACTTTTTATATGCTGACTTTTAATTTATGCTTTAATTATTTTGCTTCCCTCCCCAGTATTTTTCTCTCGACTTAAATTTAGCCAACGTACTTTTATTATAGCAAACATAATTTGTCTGTAATTACAAATGCTCTGTGGACTCTCCTAAAATGCTTCCTGCAGAAAGGCAACATGAAGCGTTTTAGTGTGGGGGGAGTATCAAACAGAATGCTGGAACATGGGGTAGGCTGTGCCACAGCACAGGTTTCTTAGAGAAAGATAAAAATCTAGGAAGGGCGTTGATGTACAAAAGATGACTTTACAGAAATGCACGAATTAGCATGCTCTATCTAGGTTTTGTTATCTGTTACATGGTGAGAGATAATGCACCAAAACTTTTTGGCTGCTTTCAAACTACACAGCAGGAGAAAGATGTAAGCACCTCTACAAAAGCAAAGGGGTACCTTGAGGTAAAATTGCCTCTCTGTCTTGTGAGGCTTTTTCTTTTTAATGCTAGCATTCCAGAGCATTCTGCTCGCTGGCATCAGGCTATTGAAGTATGAAAGCACTTTGTGATTTTTAACTGTGAATAGTCATGTTGAATTTGCAAGCCTACATGGTTTGGTAGCCTCCTGGCCTCAAAATGCTCGGTACATAAAGGATTGAGGTCCTAAAGTAGCATAACAGAAATGCAATAATTGTTTGAGTTAATAGTGTACACTTAGTACAAATTAAAGCTCTAAAGGAAAGCTCTAAATTACCTGGTGGTGTTCCTGTTTCTCTCTCAGCTAAACCATAGTCAGCATGGGTTGTAACTAACAAAATGAGTAAGTGTGCGGATGCATGTGTGTGATTTACATTGTTAAATAAAGCTGTAGCCAGCCTTCAGCTTTAAATGCACATCGAGTATTTTGAGCAGGCCCCAGAAAGCAAGATGCAGTTGGGTGGCCAGCGGTGCGGTTCGCCCTTGAGCTACTTGCAGGACAGAGCTGGTGTGCTCTGCGTCCTGTGACCACTGCCAGCCGCCACCGCCCTTCCCTCAGGAGGTTTCTGCCTTTTTATTTATCTTACTTCAGCTCTTTGGTTTCACATGTACAGATCTACGAAGTGCTAGGTTTTAAGACTCAAAGTTGCTGCGGAAATTTCCGTGGCATGAAGTTGTATCTGAAATTTAAGAGCATGGTAAATATAGTATAGATTTGATTCGTTTTTTTTAATTAAATTTTAGACAACAACATCTAACCTTCCTGTATTGAATGCAGAGAGGCTTCTGAAATATTTTCTTCCAGGCAAACTTTTAATAAAGATTTGAATTAAATGTTAGCTTTTACAGCAACTAGAAACCAACTTGCTTCATGCCCAGCAGTGCTTCTTTTTCATCCTTTGGTATGTCATTTCAGCGGGGACCAAGGAAGCTGTTAAATGTTTTTTTATTTTACAAAAGCAGGAATTAGAAGGAAAAAAGAAGACTCCCAGAGTCTCGTAGAGATCACTGTTAATTTTATTAAAGACTTGATGGATTTCTAAAAGCAAACAGACATCGACAACAACAAAAACAGTGACCAAAACACACACTTCTAATGACTCGCCCTTAATGTGTAAGAAAATAGCTTTATATAAATGATTTAATTCGTTACTTAGCCATTAGCATTAACAAATGTTTTTAAGGCCACATTTCTGAAGGAAAAACAAATATCACATTAAAGTGACTTTTTAAAAGAATTTCTTGTAACATAGGGTAACAAATAAATAATACCTAGTACAGTTTATATTAGTCTTTCAGAAAGGAAAAAGCTTTGAATATAAATCTATCTTAATAATCTGTCTACCTGTGAAGGAAAAGGTAAAATCTCATCTTCTGAGTGACCAGAGTGGTAACCTTCAGCTTTCACTAACACTTTGCTATCAAAGATGTGATGTATCTCAAACTGTTATGGATCTTTGAAGTCTTGAATTCTGTTGTGTTTTTTTTTCTTCTTTTTTTTTTTCCCCTTCAGACTATAAAAACTGCCAAGCTACAGGAACTACTGTGTTTTGTACTTTAGTGGAATTGTAAGTTCCATAACTAATGCTGATAATCAAGAGTATAGTAGTAACTCCAATATACATCTTAATAATACTTCACAGTTTTGATGGTAATTATGTCTGCTTTCTCAACAATTATTTCAAATTATATATTTACAGATATATGGAGTTTGGGGGTCATCCTCTTTATGTTGGTGTGTGGACAACCACCATTTCAAGAAGCAAACGACAGTGAAACTTTGACTATGATAATGGACTGCAAATACACAGTGCCACCTCACGTGTCCAAAGAATGTAAAGAGTAAGTAGAGCACTGACAGGCTTTGGCCACCATTCTTGCTGGACAAATTACAAGGTGTTGCTTGGAGAATTTTGTGGCAGAGCTGACAAAGTTAATGATTCCTGTAGATTTCTGTTCAAAATACAAGTTGTCAAAACCCGAGAATATCACAGCAAGTTTTGCACATCTCCTACTGAAATTGCAACTCCAAATCAACATTCTAGGCAGTCACCGGAGAAAAATAATCTGTCTGCAAATACCATATGCCACTTGGGAATCATGACTCACGTTGATACGATGTTTTTCTGCAGTGTTCACTGCAGCTTTTTTTTGATATGTTCCCGTATTGATATGTTCTATATGATGAAGATGGGTTAATGAGATTGTTAGTCCTTTTAATACATATCCCAGCTGCATCTCTGTCCAGTCAAACGACTAGAGCAGCACCTAGGATTCTGTTAGTTGACGTGGAAGGTAATGTATGTTAGAATTGTCATAATGACCATTCCTCTCCACCTGTCATCTGTGTGGTCCAGGAATCTAATGCATAGCATGATGCCATAGCTGGCTTTCATGTCTTGTAGTGTCTAGCATCTCTGGTATTAGGGAAGAACTGCTATTAGTGCTCTCAACAGCTTGAGGAGGTTTACATAAAGGGGTAGGTTTAAAGTACAATACAGGAAGAGGTTTTAAAAGCTCTTAGTGAATTCTGTCAAATCTGTTGAGATGCTGCGTGTGGTGCTGGCGTCAAGGAATTACTGGGGTTTTGTATCCTTTTGCTTAATATATTGGCTATCACTAATTTCCTTAAAGGCCCAAGTAGATCTGCTCCCCATACGTGGCACATCAGCAATTACTGCCAGTGACCAAAGTGCTTGAAGCAGGAGGCACATCTGGTGCATTTGTGGTGCACTTAACTACAGGTGTTTTAGTACAGGTGTAGTTTAAAAAAGAAGTGCATGATTTGTTTTCTGTCTCTTGCAATATTAAGAAAACTGAAGGAAACAGGCTCCCCTGTCTCACCTGGGCTTTCCTTCTGGTAAAGGCCGAGACCACAGATACTAAGCGTATATGTGACGTTCCTCTTTTACAGTAAAGTTTTAAGAAGTTTATATTAACCTCCATTTTTCATTTCCTACATCTCACACCAAAATAAATAAAATTGCAATTAGCTCTGCAATTCGTGTGGCCTTGCAGTTTTGAAGTTGCATGGTATAATATAGTCAGTGGAGTAACTAAAGCCATATGCAAGAACTGCTGAACTTTCATTCTGTGTTTTGAAGCAATGAAGTTCCAGCAAAACCTTGGCATCAAAACTGATACATCCATGTTCTGTTTATTGTTCAAAGCCAGAAATACCTCCCCAAAACTTTTTTTTTTCATGGTATACACTGAAACTTTACATACAGTGACCTCGTAGTGCTGATCATGTCTTCTTTCTCTGTTTATTTCTGGGATGTATGCGTTTCCCTACTCGCACTTGTAAACACTTAGTATCAACCCATTAGTTTGTCGCTCCATCATCCCAGATAAGTGTTTCTTTCTCTAAGTGTAGAACAAATCCCTGTCCTTTCACAGATACCGAAGAATCAAATGTCTAATAGCTATTCCAAAACAAAATATTCCTACTTATCTTGCCATTCTATATTCTTGTTGACAGCAGCAATAATAGAAAATTATATTTCTATTATTGTACAGACCAGCCTGTAGGCCATCTGTCAGAGTTGCCATATAAACCTATTAAAAATAATCGGAAGAATCTAAGCATAGTAAATGAAAACTATAGTGTTTATGATATTTATAGTTTTCAATAAATAAACAGTTTCAGCTCAGCAATACTTGGGATGTCTTTGAGAATAAATAAGTTCTTTTCCCATTGTTTACTGTAGAGATTTCTAAGGATCTTTCTGGACTGACAGTAGAAAATTTAGAAAATAATATTGCTCTTACAGTGGCTGCTTCTTAAACACATGAGTGCATTTTGTTTAGATTTATTTTTTATTCACAGTCTGATTACACGGATGTTGCAGAGAGATCCGAAGCGAAGGGCATCATTGGAAGAGATTGAAAACCATGCGTGGCTCCAAGGAGTTGATCCTTCTCCAGCAACAAAGTACAATATTCCTCTAGTGTCATACAAAAATCTGTCTGAGGAGGAACACAACAGTATAATACAGCGCATGGTTCTTGGTGATATAGCAGACAGAGATACAATAGTGGAGTAAGTTCTCAGTCTTCTATGGTTTATTTTGTGCATCTGTCATTGCATTTGATTAAAGAATTTCATTAGAACCTGGGTGTTTCAGAAAATATCAAGCCATTCAGTTAACAAAGTATTACAATCTTGCTCCTCTGAAGAGGATTCTGGGATGAGAAATACTTAAGTAGACCCAGTTTGCCCTTAGGCAAAATTTCAAGAAAATATTTTGGAACAGTGCTTGATTCCTGCAGTAGTGTGCGATCTCAAGCAAACCTGACTGCATTGAAATCTATGCTTTGACTTCTGCTTCTTTTCTGTACTAGTTAGTTATGTCTGTTCTCATGCATACTTAGAGGTGATAAATTCTAGCATTTTTCCCTTAGTACTCTTCTGGTATGCCTGAATCTTTGTAATTTAAAATACCATTTCTTTTACCTGGATATTGCAAAATTGTCATTGTCACTTGAGTCAGCTTGCTGGAAAGCTGTATAGTTTCCTCTAATACATTAAAACCCTCAAAACCCTAAAATATTCCATAAGTTGAAAGAGAATGTAATTGTTTTTTTCTTTTTCTATTTGTTCATGTTTAACTTGACTTACAAACTTAATTTTATTGTAAAGTTAATGTGACAACCCTAAACCAACCTGGGTTTTTCATCCAGTTACATAAATATTACTACTTTGATTGCATGTGCCAGTGGGAAAGCCTACTACTGGTGCATAACATTAATGAAATACAATTTTATCATAAAAAGTGTTCAATAGAGGAAGGTTTTTTTTTGAATGATAACCTAAAAATACTGCCATTCAGCTACAGTGAAATTAATAGACTTGTTGGCTCTTTATTTTTAGTAAGACCAAGCCACTCTTGTCAAAACATCAAAAATACACAGTTCTGTTTTCAGGTGCTGTTCCTGCTCTGAGAAGTACAGTGATATGTGAGCTTGCACGTCCAGTTTTCAGCAAGACATTGATGTATGGTTTATTTCATGTTTTGTACTTTCCCTAGGGCACTGGAAACTAACAAATACAATCACATCACTGCTACTTACTTCTTACTAGCTGAAAGGATCCTGCGAGAAAAACAAGAGAAAGAAATTCAGACCAGATCTGCAAGCCCTAGCAACATCAAAGCTCAGTTCAGGTAAGAATTTAGGAATCTAAATGTGTTTTTCTATGTTGGTGATGATGTATTTTGGTGGTGGTGGTGGGTTTGTTTTGTTTTTTAAAGCTGGTTTGTTATTGAATTGCACAAGCACTACTACTTAAAAAACTGCAACATGCTTATGTATTGCCAATTTTAAGTGTGTTCAGAGTGCACTGTATGCTTCAGAATTTGTTTGGAAATCAGCTACCAATATTTTCAATTTCTACCATTTTCAGGATATGACTAAAGAATTTGAAGTATGTATCTGAGGTAGTCAGTTTTCATGCCGGCTAGGAAGAGGCATGTTCATTGACCTTCAGTTCCTCATAGAAATTGTGTATGTAATTTTCCTGGAAAAAATCAGTTGTGTAATTCCTAAATGTGTTAATGAGGAATTAGGAATAGATGAGAAATCATGCTGAACTTGATGTTAGGTTTAGTTGGTAGCTTTGCTCTTAATGGACTTGAACGCCTCCTAAATCGAGCTTAGAGCAAACATCTTCAGGTTATTTTATTTTATTTTTAATCTAGTTTGGTACACTTCTAATCTAAGGAAAATCATTGAAATAATTGCTTTAATCATCCATTTAAAGATATTGCCATAAAATCTTTAGTTTGACAAAAGGATTGTTAAAAACACTTAAAGTTCCCTGAAATTTTCAAAGCGCCAGCTTGTGACAAACAGTAGAGCAAAAATGGGGAGAGGGATTCCGCCGTGTAGTTGGTGATTGGCATGTTCAACCAGTCCATTTGCTGTTCAACTCATTAAGGCATCACATATTTTCAGTTACAGAAGCGTATGCTTGAAAACAAAACAAAAAAACCCTCAAAGGTGAATAGTTACTTTGCACACGGATATTGGGGGTGACAGGTTTTGAACAGTTATTTTTCTTAAATACTTTGCTTTTCATTTGCTGAGTAAGTATTAGACTATACCCAGGAATCTGCTGGTGCTGAGAAGGATCTTCGCTGGCCTGCCTTTATAATCTTTCCAGTGAAGATGGAGGTGGTACTGAGACATTTCCATTAATTTTTAACCTCCAGTCTCTTCAAAAAGCTGCTTTTTAGGCTTTGTTGAAATATTATCGGTAACTATTATTAGCAATAATAATGGTCATTGTCAGCTAATCTCTTAATGAGAGGATATTAAGTGCTTGTGCTGATGTTTAGAGTTGCTGCCTGCCTTCAGTGTTGTTACCGTAGCAGAGAAAAAGACAGGATGGCTCATCCATCCCAAAATTTCCTTGTGCAGCATTCATGCAATGTCACAGTGAAGTCATATAATAGGAATGATGGAAGGGACATAAATGCTGTGGTTCCCTTCTGGTGCACATCCATGTTTTACTTGGCCCAATTGATAAAAGGTACAACTACCTTTAATCTATAAAAAATGAACTCTTGTTACAAAAGGGTTCTAGATCTGCAAAGTCTGCTTCTAAATTGTTTTTGTTTTTCCTGCATCAGTTTCATTATTTCGGTAAAACAGCCGCTCCGGTTCATCAGGAACTAGGACAAATAAGTCTGTTGAATCTGAATGTTGGGATGAATTTGTAACGTTGAATGGAGTGGTTAAAGCCTGCCTCCCAAGCATGAATTTTCTTTTCGTGACACGTACACACACAAAAATGAGGGAACTCTTGCTGTTAGTAGTCCCAGGTAGCATTCAGGCTACTCCTTGTCTTCTGGATGGTTCTAAATTCAAAGTATTTATCTAGAACGACAACAAGGTAATGTATTTCTTTTATTTTGAGAGTTTCAAAGAAAAAACAAAACCAACACAAACAATTGACTTGCAACCTGGAGCTTTCTTTCCTTTGGCCTGCTCTCCCCTTAGACCTACTGGGAACAACAGTGGGGGAAAGCAGGGAGGCAAACACGGACTGCTGTGTGATACGCATATTGTAGTGAGGAGGTTTATTGCCTGGAAACTGCAGTACTCTTAGATACTATATTTACTCTTTATTGTGACAGCCACAGAACTCTGCCTTTTTGCTGACAAACCAGTCTGTTCTTAAAGCAGTGTACGTGCTTGAAACATCTAGCTCTTCATTTTTTGTCACTTTTGTAGTTACGCTTCTCATTTACTTCAGTCCTGTTTGTTAATCACTGACAGTTGTTTGTGTTTAAAATGCCCACCATAGCACAAGTCTTCAGAAACCCAGGCCAGTGGTTTCTAGTGTTTCTAGAGCCAGCTGGGGCCCGAGGAAGGGTGCCAACCTCTCAAACCTAGGAGGACCCCAAGCTGAGGCTCCGCTTTGTGCCGCACAGCTCGGCTCAGAGGTGCCAGGGGGTGACCTCCCTCAGGGCCAAGCCTCCCTGGGGTAAATTGGTGGGAGGGCACCGGCAGCTCCTGGCCTGTTGTTACAGGTGCCCTGGTGGATTTTTATACCCCAAAGTGTTGGCACCTATGTGGATGGGCATCTCATACTTCAGGATCTTTTTCTATCTAGCAGTTAAAGACGGAGCCTTGGGAATGTCTTGTAGCATGCTACCCATGTGTAAAGAGAAGTCTCCTGCTGCAGCTTTTCATGCATTGTGCTGGATTGTTCTAGTGACGTAAAGTCACGTGATTGGCAAACCTTTTTTAAAAAAAACCTTAAAGATAATTCTTAAGTGGTTACTAAAAAATTCTTGTTCTCAACAAGAAATGTGGAGCTCACACGGAATGAAGCAATTGAATTATTCAGTGTAAAGGTGCTGGTCTGTAGGTGTTGGTCTTTTGGACTTGGCTTTCAATATACAGCTAGAGAGGAAAGACCGTCAGTCTCTGTTCTTTATTCTGTATGATGTGAAAATTCCAATGTATTTCAGGTTTTAAAGTAAAACATAAATCATTAGATACTGGCTTAGATACTGAAGATAAAAGACAGCTGCTGCTAACTGTAAAACTGATTTACTCTCCAGTGTCACCTCTTTCATTACATTCATTACTAACACCTGAGGGAACAGCATGAAGCTGCAAAAGGGGAGGTTCAGGCTGGATGTCAGGGAAAGGCTTTTCACATGGAGGGTGGTCAGGCACTGGAACAGGCTGCCCAGGAAGTGGTCAGGGCACTGAGCCTGCTGGAGTTCGAGGAGTGTTTGGACAGCGCTCTTAGACACATGGTCTGATTTTTTGGGTGGTCCTGTGTGGAGCCAGGAGTTGGATCCGTGATGCTTGTGGGTCCCTTCCAGCTCAGGATGTTCTATGATTTTCATTTGAGGCTAACGCTCAGTACACAGTCGTACATTTTGAACTGTGTTTATTCAAATGTCATGGTCTTAAGCACTTTAAGATCTGAATTCATGCAAATGTACGACTCCAGTTGCTGAGTTAGGGTCAAATCAATGTTTGATCTCAATTCATGTGTTTGAAATTAAAGGTGGTTTTGCAGAACAGAGCTTTGTCTGAATGAAATTTACTGAAAAGAGAGGAATGTTTCTGCCGACTTACATATTTCTTATGTCTTCACTTGTGTTAATTCTAACCTGATCTTTGTATTAAAAATACTGGGGGGATAAATAACAAAAACTTCAGACTGTAGTAGTGTTGCAAACTACTCTTATTCAACCTGTGCATTCTTACAGAATAGAGATACAACCTTGTATCTTCCTCTAGGACACAGGTGTTTCTATACCTGCTTCAGATTATTTTCTTGAAAATGAAATTATATAAAGCTCTCCATTGCTTAATTCATTTTCTGAACAGTGATTTTTTTAAAGATTTCATTTGACAGTAACCAACAGAATTCCTAAACTTTGCTTACGACGTTCTTTTCAAATAGCAGCATTTCTAGAGGAATGCACATGCTTTGAGCACGTTTCCTTCTCAGTTACTCAGTATTGCTCCTTACAAATACGCAGCTCAGCAGGCCAGTCAGTGTGGCAGTACTTGTGCTTTTCTTGTGTAGAACTTGAATCTTCTTACATGTTCTTAAATGCTCACCGTGATCTGACTTTTCTTTTATCCTTTGTACTTGTTTATGTAGGCAGTCATGGCCAACGAAAATCGATGTACCCCAAGATCTGGAGGATGACCTTACAGCTTCACCCCTCTCCCATGCGACCGTGCCTCAGTCTCCAGCTCGCACGGCGGAAAATGTCCTCAATGGTCACAGAAGCAAGGCCCTCGGTGACTCAGCAAAAAAAGAAGACATCCCTGAGTTAGCCGGACCGGCAATTTCAGTGGTGCCACCAGTGAGCCTAAAACCCACTACAAGTGGCCGGAAGTGCTTGTTCAGAGTAGAAGAAGATGAAGAGGAGGATGAAGAAGATAAGAAACCTATTTCTCTTTCTACTCAAGTCGTTCTGCGCCGTAAGCCTTCAGTTACAAACCGTCTTACTTCAAGGAAGAGTGCGCCAGTCCTCAACCAGATCTTTGAGGAGGGCGAGTCAGATGATGAGTTTGACATGGATGAGAACTTACCGCCAAAGCTCAGCAGGTTAAAAATGAATATTGCTTCGCCTAGCACAGTGCATAAGCGCTACCACAGGAGGAAAAGCCAGGGACGGGGCTCTAGTTGCAGCAGCTCAGAAACAAGCGATGATGACTCAGAAAGTAGGAGACGCCTAGACAAAGATAGTGGGTTTACTTACTCCTGGCACAGACGGGATAGTAGCGAAGGGCCGCCAGGCAGCCAAGGAGATGGCGGTGGACAAAGCAAACCAAGCAATGGAAACGGAGGAGTAGACAAAACGAGCCCAGGGGATAACAACAAAGGTGGGGGAAGTCCCTCCAGCAGCTCCAGCGGCAACACCAACAACACTTCGGGTTCCACCCGCAGATGTGCTGGATCTGGAAACTCGATGCAGTTATCGTCTAGAAGTGCAGGGGATCTGGTTGAAAGCCTGAAGCTCATGAGCCTTTGCCTAGGCTCACAGATTCACAGCACCACTAAATACATTATTGATCCTCAAAACACTCTGTCCTTTTCCAGTGTAAAAGTGCAGGAGAAATCAACGTGGAAAATGTGCATAAGTTCCAGCGGAAGCGCAAACCCGGCTTCGTCGTTGGGCAGCCTAAAGTTTTTTTCTGACCAAATGTCAGACACGGCAAACGAATTGGAACGGATAAAGAACAGGAACTTGAAAAATAACGTGCTACAACTACCTCTCTGTGAAAAGACGATATCTGTGAATATTCAGCGGAACCCAAAGGAGGGACTGCTGTGTACCTCCAGTCAAACCAGCTGTTGTCATGTCATTTGACAGCGGCCTGGCTCTGATAGCTCGATCTACTTGACAGCATCATTCTTCCTGTTCAGAGCTGTGAACACCTTGTCACCAAACCCCCTTTTGTTGTCTTAAGATTTTTAAGTGGGCTTTGAGCAGTTATTTATTACACTTTAATTTTGTGTTTGCTTGATGGTATGACAATGCATGGTCTTTGCATGCTGCTAGCCAATACGTTTTTTCTTTTTCAACAAAACAGAATATTTTATTGTGTAATTTTTACATTTATAATTTTACTATGGAAGATCTGGATTAAATTAAAATGACTATCTGGATCCTAATGTAAATGGAGCACTTAGAAGTTTCATGTTCTGCACTTAACCTAGAGAGAGAAGCTTTTGTTTGCTTGTGAAATGTTAATTCTTGTTCTGACCTTCTGTGATATCTAAAATACGTGATATGTGGCATACTTCTATGTGTCTGAAACAGAACCAAAGCAATAATGTTTTGATGCTGAAAACTCTTCTGGGAGCTTTCAGATGTTCCAAGGCTTGTACAAAGCAAAGATGCACTGAAAATTAGTGATCTTGAAAGATGATTTTAAACCCACACCTATTTGTCTTAACCTATAATAAGGATAAAGTTGTGGCTCAAAAATCAAACTGAAAAGGTCTTGTTTTGCTAGAGGCAGTTGTGTTTGGTTGTTTGGGTTTGGGTTTTTGTTTTTTGCTTTTCAGAAAAAAAAAAAGCAAGTAGATTTGTAAGGCAGCTTTTTCCCATAGAAATATGTTAATATTACAAGCAGACAATCTTCTTTTTTAATATAACAAAGGTAAATTATTAAGTCTACTTCTGAGTTTTTACATGCTAACTGAAAATAAAGTATTTGTATGAATTACTTTCGTTATTAGTATATCACGACACTTAGTATTTTAGTTTTTTACCTTGTAAGCCTTCCTCCCTCTCTCTCCCTGCCTCCCTGAGATTTCAAAAGGCAATAAGGGATGGAAAACCTTTAATTGGATTCAAGTTTATTGCCATTTACATTTTTCATATTATTAAGTCTAACTCTTAAAATACTGCTGTTTCCCCGTACGTGCACCAGTTATTTTCCCTCAGTAATCATGCTTTTTCATAACGTCAGTAAAAATAGCATAGAGCAAAGTATTTATTTGACCGCTATTTGCCTTTCTGTTGGATTTCCCATTGCCATGACAAGGTCTTGATTTAGAGTATTTGTGTACAAATGGACACTTTTGACCAGATAAATTAACTTGTGGAATTTTATTATCTAGAATAAAATATATTGCAGATTCCTAGTTTTGGGAAGGGCAAGAATGTCTTATTTTTTCATGCTGTGCACTGGGTCTTCTGAGCAATGCTAGTAAAACTGGTGGTATTATGTAGCAGCGCCCTGGCCAGACATCGGATGTCTGAGAGAAGTTTACACTGTTGAGCATCTTGTCACGTTGCAGAATGGTCACAGACGATGCATTTCACGTCCACTGTAGAGTGAGTAGAGCACCAAAGAACTGCGTTACGCTTGGTCTTAATTTCTACAGTTCATGACAGCTCTCCTTGATTAGTAAAAAATAATTTTAAAAAAAGAGAGTCTAAATCGCATGGGCTATTCTTACTGGCTAGCCTAGCCAGGGATTTCACATTCTGCATCCTAAACAAGGCAAACGGTAAGCATTTTACTTTTAGTTTTAGGAGATAGTTGCAGTTTAGTCAGTGTGATATTTATAAATCAAAAACTGCAAGAATAGACGTGTGGGTGAAGCCATAGAACATATTTGCTTGAAATTTTTTGAGCAGGGATCTTATAAAGGGCCAGAAATAAGATGTGTGGTTCACGGACAGTGAGCGTAACATCGAAGTAGGAGAAAAGTTTATAAAGGGCATTGGCAATAAACTTATTTGTTGCAGCTTTTTTTCCAAGTATTGTAAATACTCTTTCCTGATAATATGTACAGCCTTGGAATGGCACCTTTTAACTAACCCCGGGTGTATTTTGTTTCCAATGTTTTTATATACAAATGTATATATGGTGCTCACTTTAGAACAGCAGTGTTGACCATTTATGCTGCATAGTTGTATCATAGCCTTATTAGTTGTGTATGGTTGGTTGAACCTTGGGTGTACAGATGTTAGTCTGAGTGGCGTCCTTTATCCATTTGTTGATAGGTGAATGATTGTGCATGTGGTGTACGTTGTATTATGTTGTCCTGTAAAAGGAAGGGCGAGAATAACCACTACAGTAAGATAATATTGGACCAAACTATTATTTAGAGCAAGTAAACGAGTTTCTTGTACCCCTTAACGTGTCTTCAAAAGTTGCATATAGTTACAGTAGTGTATAAATTAAATATTGTGGGAAAACAATTAGTCTTGTATTTTTCTGTATGTGTGTATATATATATATATATATAAAAATGTACCTCTAGCAACTTCATCTGTATTTAAGATGTGACAATCTTGACACAGAATTTTAAGAGTAGCAGTATAAATAAGCAGAATTAATGAACAGAAATATAAACATTTCTCACCAAGAAAGAATCCGTGTGTGCGTGTGTGTGTGTTAAGAGGGTACAGAAATAGCAGCTGATCTTATTGCTTCCAGCAGTGTTTGGCTTTTCATTGTATAAAAACTCATGATGTGTGACAGAAATGGAAAATCCAGTTAATAAAAGAATACCTTGATTGACGCATCACCTACGGTTCGCATGTCCATGCGGTTTGTTACTCCTGGTGGGCACGGTGGAGTGCACCAGGGGGACGGACCTCCGCAGACGCGTCTGCTGGGAATGAGTTCTTGACGCCGCGGACCCTGAATGTCACTTGGACATAACTGAGCCGTTCCTCACGCAGCAACACATTGAAACAGAGAACAGTAGAAAGGGAAGCTCGGTTGCTTTGCAAAGAATACAACTTTGTGTGTGGTTGCATGTGTATTTGTAAACTTTCAGTTAACCTGGTACTATTCTCTAAAAATTGTTGATTTGGGCTTAAAAGATGAGTTAAAAATTGTTAATTTGTGCTTAAAGGGTGTCTTGGTTCGCATCTGCTAAACTAGCTTTTTGTTTCAAGGTTAAGGTAGCTATTTCTTAGGCAGAACTTCAAAAGGATTTAAATGGTTGAATGTTTTGTAAACTCCACTGAGCTGCTGTGCACCTAGAGAACATTTACGATAAACTCGTCCAACTTCCCATCTTAGCAAGCCGAGGTCAGCTAGCTGCTGCTTCTCTGTCTCGTGTCTGGAGTTTACAATACAACGGGTTTCACCATCTCAGTTAAAATACCTTGCTGCGTGTTTGTCTAAGTGAGCGGGAGCAGCCTTAGCCATGTGCACGTCCGTAACATGGGAGGGACACCTCACCCACCCTGCTGCTGTAACCTGGGACAAACCAGGTGCTGTACTTGTCTCAGCTTTTTCTTGTTAGCCAAAATGGTTGTATACCAGTTTGCCACATGTGCGAACGGGGTGTGTAAACTGATTTTCTTGTAACGAAGTATGGGATTTGATGTTTCACCAGTGCAGAGAATGTGTTTTTAATCCAAACCTCGACCAGTACTGTTGTTCTCTGTAACATAAAATGGTAATAGTAAAAAAGCAGGTGTTAACATCAGCACTGGATCATGCCAGAGGTAACTAGCAGGACATGCTGGCACTGCACAAAAGGTGGGCACCTTAAAGACAAAGCTGTTGGCACCCAACCCACGTAAGATAGAAAACCACGGTGTAAGACGTAGCACTCTCTGAACATAAACTCTGCTTTGTTTCTGCTGTCAAATGTAGCAGGCTGCCAGGAGTTAATTCCCCTTATTTACTGCAACTGCTTCACAGTGTACATTGTGCAGCCAAGGCCCACATTGCAGTGTTTAGGCTGCCATGTGCTGGAAAACATCTGTTCCTGAACACTTGGGCTAAAATTAAGTGTGTCAGTACAGAGCTGGGAAAACAACTGAAATACCTAAGCTCAAATACAGGCAGGGGCTGTCACTGTCATCACTTGAAAACGTCTGTGCCTTAACAACCAGCTAGTAGATTAACTGTTTGTTTGTTTGCTTTCAAGGTACAGCGAAAAGCATTTCAAGGTGAGGAGGGGTAGCTGAGCCAGTAAGCAGCAGAGCTAGCCAGTGCTTCCAAAATGCTCTGCCAATTTTGCCCCACACAACGCGCCTCATAGTAAGACACACTGGCCTGCCTGAGAGCACCTGATCTCTGACGTTTTCATGCATGTAACCCCTCTGCCCTTAAACAGCTGCAGTCGGGTGATGCAGGGAAGAGCTGTGCAAGTGCTACCTCCTGTGAGGCCAGCTGCCCCAATGTGACAGGCTCTGCCGGTACTGGACAAGGACTTCTGCTGCCCCGGTTCCAGAACCGTGCCTGGCCTGCAGGACGACCCAGTAAGTGCTAGCTCCCAGCCCAGGCTCGGCGAGGGCCCTAGAGCTGGAGCAGGTCAGAGCCTGGGCCTTACCTGCTCCTGTGACGTGCATCATCGCCAGAGACAGTATGGCCACATGGTGTTGAACACATTAGTAGGGGTTAACGGCATTCAATGGGCTGTGTAATTATATGCAATTAATGTTTTATTGCTTTATGATCAGCTACTTGTGTGACGATGTACCCACGGGCTTTTGTAGCTGAGACCTTACCTTGCTGGGGAACAACTGGTGGTGGTGGGCACGGAGCAGCCAGGGACCCATGCCTCAGCAAGGAGATGTGCAACAGGGATCTCTCACTACCCTCCTGTTTTTAAGACAAGGCTAAATAATATCTTATTAATTGGCACATGCAGGCCAGATTTGCATATAAGCAAACAACCAAACATGCTAGCCCGTTATGGTGAATATCTGACTTGGCTGGCTGGCAATAAGAAGAGGAGAGGCAAACTGGAATGTCTCAGGCTGGAAAAGGTAAGGCAGCTGAGCCACCGTGACAGCCCTCCCCATGGTTAAGTCAGTTCACATGGATGAATCAGAGCAGAGCTGTCTGTCACTAATTGTAGATTATGACTTGCTTTCAGTAAAAAGTGTTTGAGTAACAACATCTTGACGTGACCATACTTGGGGAAGCACAACTGTGTGTGACTCACTTGTTCAGCTGCCTGCTGATCTAGCCAGCGGGATCCCTCGTCAGTCATCACAGTACGCCGTCCTGAGGGAGGGCCGGGTGCCCTCCTTGGGAAGAGGTTTTTGGAGATGTTTTACCCTTCCCGTTCTTAATGCACGGACTATGATTCTCTCTTAAGTCTGAAATTGTTACAGCTTATTAGAAGTTAACTCACTTTGGCCTATTTGCATGTATTGGAAATAACAGTTTATAGGAGTCAAGAGCCCTGAATTAGTGACAGAGTGAAGTCTGTTATACTAGAGGAGAAAAACCAAACAAAAACACAACACTCCTATTTACTTTCCCAGATGGTAGAAGAATTCTCCTGTGGAAAAATGCATGTATATTTGGCACTTTAGAGGACTTGAAAAGCAGGGGGCTTTTGTAAGGACTTTGCTAGGCTCTTAGGCATGTCAGGTCAGCCCTCCATCAGTTAATTTCAGCAAGCCCTTGTGTAACATCTTCCCCTTTCTTCCCTCTCAGTAGTCTCTCTTGGGAAACGTGGGGCTGGAGGAGGTGAGGAGAGACAGATCTGTTTTCCTCTCCACACACACTCAGCTTGAGTGCCCAAGGCCTGGGAGAGGTTCAGCTGGAGACCTGGGAGCTAAGAGGAAGGGCTGACAAGCTCTTGCACCATGCCTGGGATCACCCTCATCACACCTCTGATGACAGACATGTTTTGTATCAAGCAGCGGGGTGCAGAGAGAGCCATCGGTCTTCAAGGCCGACAAATGAGCTATGGGGCTCTGCTGTCAGCTCCAGGCCTCCAGCTCTCAGACAGGGAGGCAGGGAGAGCCTGTCCTGGGTGTGTGGTGGTGGCAGGAGTGGTTCCACTGGCTTCGCTTACTTGAGTAAGAAGCGAGTTCTCAGCTGGTGCAGGGGCTCCTGAATGAGCTTTACGACTTCATTCCTTCAGATCAAGGTAGGTTAAAACACCCAGAGCTGCTCGCCTGCTTGAACAGGAACCTTTCCTCACATACCGATCTCAGTGTTTCCTCTTCTACTGCCCTCAAGTGTGCAGCCTGGGGCTGGTGGTCGGCACCCATTGCACACCCCCTGCACGAACCCACTGCTGTTCGTTTCTGAGGGGCCCGAGACGCAGCTACAGCCATGAACAACCTGCTCGATGACCTTAAGGAAGAAGGCAGAAGACGCTGGGCACCAGCCACCTCTGGTCTACGTGGTTTCGTTTCCTCTTGCCTCAGTGCACATTCCCCTTTTCCCCGCTGTCCCCTGTGCCCTTCCCCAGTGTCTGTGGAGAAAAGGCGGCCGTGTGGCACCACGCTCAGCCCCGTGGACTCGCCCACCAGCTGCACCAGGGGACCTGAGCACGACAGCGAACTGAAGTCTCCACTCCCCTGTGCCTTGGCCATGCAATTACCCAGACTAGGAACAGACAAACAGATTACACAGCTTGCAAGCGGCAGTCACTGGTAAATATCTTATTTATTCTTTCTGGTATTTTCACTTGACAGCAGATTTTTGTCAGCAATTTTCATCCCTACCATTTTTTCCACAATTTTTACAACTGCATCTCCAGCGCCGAGAAAGAAAATAACACAGCCGCATTCAGAAGTGTAGACAGAAACATTTTTCCTTTCACATGAGAAATGAAAACTTGGCATCATGAATGGAAAAAAAAAAAAGAAAAAAAAACCCACACCCCTGTATCGAACACTCTGAAACACAGCAAATCCCCAGTAAATGGACAAAACGCACCAGGCAGAAGAAGAGGAGCTAAATTTCAGTTTGGTAACAAAAGATTACCTCGCATTACACAGGTAATATTACTCAAACTTAAATGTTTGCTCTTTAAGACAGAAATGCTCTGCCATGTTTGTATAGTAGCTGTGGTGCTGAAACAGGGGAACTATGATCAAACTATGGAAGGTCGTAATTCCTCCAGACTTCTTAGCTGTAGGTGGAAGATCTGCCAGAGGAAGATCGGTATCTCCAGTCATAGATATAGAGCTGAAGTGAATGGATTTGCCCAAGGAAGGACAACAGCTCGTGTCACTTACATCACCAGGTACTAAACCTTACTACGGATTTTCCTACGAGTCTGCAGGAAACAGGAAGAATGAAACGACCACACAGACAGGCACCCAGAAAGTCAGTTTGTACAAGTCATTACTTTTCTTTTTCACATGATTACAGTTAAGACACGAATTCATTCCTTTTCCAACCCATCTTGAAAAGTGATTCCAGATACCTGATACAGTCGCTACCACCAAAACGTGCCCACTTTACACTTCTAATCCAGCACAAATTAACAGCCCAGCAGAATCCCATCAAAACAGCTGCCACAAGCCCACCAGAGCGTATTCCAACAGGAACCCATCCCACAGATTCTTCTCCTGAACACTCTCAAACACACTGACTAGGCAGCATGAGTGAAACTTTAACAAACTTGAGCTACTTGAGATTAAAGTGGGCAACAAACCGCAAAGCCAGGGAGCTTCCCTGGAGAATATGCTTGTGCTCTCCTCAAAAAAAGCTTTTTTGGTGGATCTCTACAGTGCTGTGGGGAGCTGTGCACCCCTCAGAGATCCCTGCTGGCTGCCCAGGGCAGAGCTTCCCTGGGTGCTGCTGCAGCCCTGCTACAGCTTCAGGCATAGGCTGTGAGGGAGCAGCAGCCCCAGAGCTTGCCCTGGAATAGCAGCAGCGTGGGGGCTGCACGGTAGGAGAACCAAGTCCAGGGATAGCAGCTGTAGCACGTTTCTGCTCCTCTCCCCAAGGGAACCGAGTCGTTTCTCGCTGGGTCACACTCGCAGAGTTTGATAAATGCTAATTTCAAACTCCAGACAAAATACATTATTTTGGCTTAGTTGTATTATTCTTCTGTGGGGGCCCTGTGGCAGAAATCTGAAGTGTGCCAAGCAGGCAAATACCTTAATTGTAATGACAGATTTTTCCACACACCATTCCAGCAAGTATCATATAAACTTAAGTTACATCTACCACAGATGAAGGTCACAGCTGGAGAACATAAACTGTCCGAGGCTGAGGGGATTTTGGTCCTATTACTGCCAGAAAACAATGAAATATTAGGAAAATTACCTTTTTTTTTGTGGAACGCATGGGAAAAAAAAAAAACTCAGCTATTCACTGCATACGTGAGTACTAGTGTATCAAGTTTAATTGCTCTGTTAGTTCATTTAACCAGAAGACCCATTAATACAATGCTATAGTTCAAGGCCCAAGGTAGTGACATCAAAAGCTAATGTAAATTAATTAATAAATACACAGTAATCTGCCTCTTCATAAATCACTGATCAGCAATCTGTATCCTACTGAATGCTTTTTACCCAGCTTTTGAGATTTTGTCAGGTTTACTTAGGTAAATAGCATGCAGGACTGTATAAAGCATACTTCATAACATTTATGCTCTAATATTTCTTAGGTCCTATAAGGAATAATCATGTATTTCATTATGTAGTGTATAAAATATTTAAATTAATTTGCTGTGTGCAAAAAATAGCTCATAAGCAGCCTTTGAAAAAAGAGAGGATTAGCTATCGTAATAAAGGAACGAAAGGGGCAATTAGCTAGCCTTCCTTTTTATCTCTGTTTTCTTTTACAAAGTTACAGTTGAAAACTCGAGTTAGCTTTTGGATGCTTATTCACAGGATCTGTTTTCAATCACTTCAAGTATGGCGAGTCTGGCAGATTCCAGCCAGACCTTGCATAAGCTGGAGTGCTTTATTTAGTGTTAGCTTCGCGATCCCTTGGATGTGAGGAACAAAGAGAATAGGATAAATTACCTTTTTTACAGTATCAAGCAGTGACTATTTACCACGTATCATACAAGCAGGTGCCACCTACTGAATACATGGCAGAGCGCACACTGTGCTCATCATAAACAAATGCTCACGACGTGCCCACATTTCCATGTGACTGCTTTAGTCATCTTCGTTTCTTCGTGTTTACTCCTTCAGTGACTCAGCCGCAAGTTTCATTTGCTGTGAGAGAAGTGAGAAAAAAAAAAAAACTACATTAAGCGGAGTGGTAGCAGGATGAATTAAACAAAACAGCGGAATCTGAAAGCAGGACAGTTCTGAAAACAACCAGATAATAAAGCCATGCAAAAAATGAATTTGAGCTTTGCTAACTGAAAATAAAAACGTGAGTCTGTCAGGCGTGGCTTCTACAAACCATGGTCGTAACGGAGGTGTTGCTTCTCCCATCAAAAAAATCAGCAAATGACGATGCAATTTGCATGTTAATTAATTCTTTTCATGACGAAGAACTCCTCACGCTGAAATTAATGGGCCCAACAGATACAGAAAAAAAAAACTTCTCCCTCAGACTCATGACCGGGAGGAATTGCTTTGAGAACAGCAAAATGAAAAGCCAGGGGACACTGCTGATGTATTGAAACCCTTCTCTGCCACTCTTTAGGCAATAACCACGCTCATAAAGCTGTGCAAGCTGGCACTGCCACCACTGTCCTGCAGGCGCCCGAGTCCCGTCCCGGTTATGCCTGAGCACAGGGAAGCTGGCAGTCGCATCCCCTCGCCGCACGCAGCGCTGGCACCAAGCACGGGCGGACAGACTAGCAGACCGCTGAAATCCTCCTACTTTTAGGAAGGAATCTACCAAGTTGGAATTACGAAAACTTAAACCTGGAATCACAGATTTTATTTTATTTTTGTCGGTTGTTTTTTTGTTCTGATTGTTTTAATACAGGATAGTTCCTTAAGATAGCTTCAGATGAGCAAAATGCTCAGCACAATGAAGGGCTGCGATGACAATCTCAGACACAAAAGGAATTAAGAATATATTAATTATTCCCTGTTAGAGCAGATATTCATTGTGAGGACATGAATACAATTCCCTTCCTCAGTGGGATAATCTGTCTACGGGCCACGTGGTGTGCACATTTGTAAGGTACATTCCTTACAGATGTAAAATGTTAGTTCACTGTGAAATCTTGAATATTTATATATACATATATATATATTCTTACAAAAATCATGTTAAGAATGTTAAGCTCTAACTGCTCTTCACTTTTTCTGTATTGCCCAGCTTTTTGCTGCTGAATTGAATGAAAACATCCTGTGATCCCAGAAAGGGGTAGAGGGCTGCTGTGCTGACATGCGGTGTTTGCAGTCCTGTTGGTAACTGCTTTTGTTTTCGTTATCTTAGGACGTCACTGGAGAGATCTCAACGAGAAGCCAGAATAACAGTTCCAGGTATCAAAAATATCTGCCGAGCAGAGAAACCAAAGCCGCTCCTCGAGGCTTCTTGTCAAAGAGGATGTTTCACAACACAGAATCTGCAGCGGCAAGAAGAGCTGAGCTGAAACGTTTCCAAAGAAGGCACTCACACGTCCCTGGTTATCAGCTAAAGGTCTTTCGATGCCTGGAAGGCTGCAAACCACCTGGTGCACTAAGAAATAGTTGCAGAGACTTAATTCCCCAAAGGAAGAGACTGAGGCAATAGTCAAATCAAGTCAAAGGAAGGAGACCAGACAAGAGACCGACCCAAAGGACAAGGTGAGGAGCAAAGACAAGGAGAAGCACAGCACTGCTCCCATTCAGAGTCCCTAGGCTGGTGTCCGAGACCACTGCCTTCTTCTAGAAGCTTGGGCAGGCGTGGTATGAAAAGAGCTGAACACGCAAAAACGTGCTGAGATGGTGTGGATAAATGACTGCGTGCAGCTTCTCTCTCCTGAGCAGCGGTGTCGTGCGTGTCAGTCACCCACCGGGGGTTAGGGACACACGCTTCAGAGGGAGTTCTTTCTTCTGTTCTTGTATTTGATTTTATATGAATGGCCTAGAAAACACAGGCTAGCAGAAATACAAACACCTAATAACACTATCAAAAAAAATGGAAAAGGGGGAAAATGCAAATACAATGGATGCTTTCACTCAATTTCTATCCCAAAGCATAAAGATGTCAGATTTCTTCAACACATCACCTTCTAACTTTCGTTTGCTGTGGGTCTGTGCCTGAACCCATTCCAAAACACTACTCTGCATGATAAAACCACCTACAATTACTGTTCTTTGCCATTTTTATCTGCATTTCCATGCCACCTATAGGAGAAGCAAAATTAGTTTGTGATACAAATATTTATATGCTTCTCCATGGCAACAGTGCAGAAAAAAAAAACGTGGCTAAATGCAGGAATACAGATTCCTCCTCTGCGACCAGGCTCACTTCTTTGAATACATCTCTGTGTAAAACTACAGCATCTTTATTAAAGTGCCCTCTATCCCTGATGTTTTTACATTAGGGAGATGCAGAACACAACCACCTCACTCAGGTCACGAGTCATCAGATTCAAAGCTAATTCACTTCCTCTGGAAACGTTTTCTTAAATTCTGAGTGCTGTTCGAATTTTATGGGGCTTGATGAGTAACGCAGAAAACTGCAACTTTTCCTCTCTGCACAGTTCATCAAATTCTGCAAAACAACAACAAGCAGATGAGTGTTAATGAGGACGGGATGATAATCCGTCCAAAGATCCTGTGCAAGTGGGACTGCTGCCACTTATTTTTGAAGGCTCCCCTCATTTTAACTGAGCTAATCTTGTGCTAGTATTCTTTTATCCTGGTAATCTTAAACTTGCGCGTTTTAAATCCACGTGATGAACAAACAAATTTCCCAGATTCTTCAGCGGGCAGAAAAGCTCTTAAAATAGCTTCACACGCTGCCATGGCACAAACAGCCCGGACAAAAGCAGGCCAAGCGCAATCACTCCCATATTTCAGGAAATGAATCACAGGCAAAGCGAGAACCCCAAAAGCTGCCTATTTCATCTCTTCTTCAATCATTTCCACGACACCAGAACCCATTTCGCAATACCTGGCAGCACCAGGCTCCCTCCGAGCTACCACTTTGGCAAGCGACGCGGGGTGGCACGGCAAGACAATGGCATTCCTTGCCAAGTTCAGGCTGAAGAATTTAATTTTCTTCTCTTTCAGTGTGAAAAGAAACGCTCCTTTTTCTTTTACTGGGAAAATATTTTTCTAGGACAACATCCAGGAAAGGGAGCGTGTTTTTTTCTGATACTGGACAGGGAATTCACGAGGCGCTTTTTCTGTGAAGGTCACCTTGCTCCCAGTGGCCCCAACAGGCTCTTTGGCAAGCCGGTGGGACTGAGTTGCAACTTCTCCGTCCAAAAGGCATTTCTCTGTAAGCTCTAAGTATTATTTTAAGGATATTGCAAGAGGAATTTAAAGCTGCTAAATCTATTTTATTTTATCCAGTAGGTTTAAAAAGAAGTCAACAAAACCAACTGTCAGGTGAGCAGTATCCAAAGCCTACTCCCACCTGAGCTGCGTAGCTCAGCAAGGAGTGAGCTCGGCGAACAACTCCTCGTTTATCACCAGCTGAGAGCCACCCGCGGAAGGGTCGTGCTTTTGCCTTGCAGGACAGGCAGCTGATGCCCGACGGCTGGCCACGCGGCACCACGGCCACGCAGCGCCTACCAGCACAACTCCCTCGGGCGCGGCCGCGCTGACTTCGTGCCCTGCTTTAAGCATTGTGCAGCTTTATGCAGGCGCAGATGCAGTAACTCAGGAGCACGTTTAAGCTAATATTAGTTTATTTGTCTGTGTGGGGGGGGCGGGTACAGCGTAGCTTATTCTAAAATTCTGCTGTTAGGAATTGCTCGAAATATTTATCTGCCGTAATTCAATAGCTTTGCTATTTCCATTTCATTAAGTTTAAATTAAGTTTAATTTTTTTTTCATACAGGATGCATAATATAATTAAGCAGTACTTTTAGTAGAAAAACAGCAAAAGCTCTTTCAATGTAGGTTCACAAATAGGCTTTACCAATTAATTAGATTTCACTACATTTCAGCATTCAATTTTCTGAAAATTTGTTAATAAAACATAATGTGTATTTTCCCACAGTTGCACACCAAGCCTGTAAATCAGGCTACTTTCTTTGCGTGTTTACAACCAGAAACACACAATAAATTTTAATACACAGAATACTGGTTGTAGATCAACAGCAACGATGGCAACTCCCCGAGTAGAGGGTCTACAGAAGCCGAACTGCGCGGCTCAGTGCCACGATCACTACTGCCGTACGCAAGAACCAGCTGCAGACAAACTAACAGAAATGCACATAGGCACTTTAGACATCTACTAAAACCAAAGCCCTCGAGATGCCAAGGGCTTTAGCAGCGGCAGTGCTGGCGTTTTGTTCCAGGAAATGAGGACCGCTTCTGCCCAACGTTACGACACCCCCCTTCATTTCCAGCACCTACGTGCAGACCCTGCGGGCAGCACACCCCGGTACGCGGGGCTGCTTTGGGCACGACGGCACGACTGATGCCACGACGTGTAGTTTCACTCTGCGTTTCACAAGCCCTATCTCGCAAATACATCTGTGACCTTCTTTCCGCTTTCCACACCAGAGGATGGTACAGATAAGCCTGCATTTCCATTATCGGTGCTCATTTCACACACATTTATACAAAGTGAACGACAGACAAAAAGGTCTGTCAGAAGGCTGACATCCTTCGCATTCCTCATTTCTGTTTAATGTTGATTTCTTGCATTTGAGCAATGCTTGGTCATGGCAAGCCATCCCCTAACTGCTCTTAATTTTTCTGCAGGGTATGGAAACAAAAACCAGAAAATTCAACCACAACTCAAGGAAAACAACTTTAAAAAAATTAATAATGATTAATGACTGACCATTTTGGTGCTTTTTCATACGAATACTCAACATACACATTTGTATGTATGAACAGACACAAGTAGCCACATGGTTAAATGTGAGAAGACCTAAAGACCTATCAAATCAGCAACTGCATCTTCTGCTTTGCTTGTATTCACTATGTAGAATGGCTCAACAGTAGTTTACTGCTTAAAGAAAGCGTGGTGCTACAAATCTTTCTCATTTTATCAAATTATATTTTATATCCATCATGCTTTCTAAATATTCTTTCCTAACAGTGTAAAGTCATAACAAAGACAGTTTCTTGGGCCTTGAGCTGTTTCATGACAACTGCAAGAACATTACCAGCATTAATCTTTAAGTACCAGCCAAATATAGGAAAGGCAAATTAACACCTACTTTAAAACTCAGTCCGACTCTTCCATGTGGAATGTTTTAGTCTGTGTGGAAGTGTAAAAACTTATCTAACGGAAATTTGTTATTGCTGAGTATAATGGTGGAAGGTTGTGGTAACTACTTACCTAGAACCATGGGCCTTCCCTCAAGGTTTATGCATGTGGCATTTGACACTCTGCAGGGAACAGAGCTAAGAACATCAGGTCTGGGTAACTTTTGTGCCTCATTTCTGAATCTGACAAGTTTTTCAGTGACTTCTTAAGGTACAGTTGCCATAACTGGAGATGACAACTGATGCTTGTTTACTGTAGCAGAAAACACCTCTGTACTAGCATAGCATAGAAATTCCCGTGTATAAATCCCAGGACTTCTGTGTTACACCATATAGCTGCAATATAACCCTGAATGCTTATTCTGAGCAACTCACACAGTACAACCCTGATATCTTCTTGAAAGATTTCCAGAATACAATTCCCCCTGGTTAGGTAATATTGAGAAAGATATGTTCTTTGAGACTTCTAGGAACAATCCTACAACTTTCTTACTTAGCAGAGCCAAGACCAATGGCCCTGCGATGCTCCAAATCAGTAAAAATAACTCTCTACAAAGACAAACTACACATGAGCATTAACCAGCCCAAATACAGATTCTTGATAAGGAGGCGGAAGAATTTTAAATGGAAGATTAACAGACAAACAAATGCTTAGCTGTGTGGCTCTCATGAGAAGGACCCTGTAAGTCCTCTCTGGGGACTGAAAAGTTGCCATCCACTGCAAGTATCATTCTCCTCTTCTCTAAATAGCATCTGGAATACTGTGCCAAGCTTTGCCCCCAAGGAAGGAAGGATACTGATCGACTGGATGAGGTCTGTTACATGGTCTGAACTCAGCACCGACCCTGCCCTGAGGCCTGCAAGGTCCCTTCCAAGCTGAGAGATTTTCATGCTGTTCCCACAGGATTTGTGACAGAGGAGTATGCCTGCACTCCAGAGATCTCGAGTGGCAATCTGCTATGACAAATAGCAGGTAGTAGCAAAGAGCAAAAAATAATTCTCTTCTTCCCTTTTATGGATGCCTATTTCACAACAGAATACCAAGTACAAAAATCTAGCGTTAGGGAAACAAAATTAGTTTGCAAAATTAGTAAGTGCAGAGTCAGGGAAAATGTGCAGATTCATATGCTTTGGAGTACTGTGTATGATTAATAGCACTGTGAGCCACAGCAGACAAAGCAACCCCATTTGTAGTAGGTTTTTTTTTGCATTTTTTTTTTCTGATCTCCTTCATATTTGTCTCTGATTTAAATTGCAAAGTATTAATTAATCCTCATTACAATATTCTTATTGCATTAGTCAGCCTTTGCTGAATCTTATTTCCGTTCAGTAGGTAGTACAAAAATGTAGACATAGTAGTAGAAGAAAATACTATGATACTATTTAATGTGTCTTCAAAAGTGTATCTTAAGAATTCTTCCAACCCTCAGAAGACTTAAATTATTTTTATCTTAATTCATACTTTTTAAAAATTCACTTCTTTTACCATTTCTGACTACGCAGTTGCAAAGTGGAAGGAGTATACAGTGCTAACCATTGTGCCTAAACGCCTAAGACGAGCACGTGCTCTGAACGCACCCGCAGCACGACAACACCCCAGCAAGTGCTCTCCTCCTCTTCAGGCTGTGCAGTTACCTCTCTCGCCCCATAAGCAGCCGGTCAATAGAGTTTGGAGTCAGAAACGATTGACCAGCTGAGAAAGCAATGATGCAAAAACATCCAAAGCGACGTGACCTTGATCGCGTCTCAGTGCAGAGGGATGGCCTGCACGGTCACTGGAGAGCTGTGCCCGTCAGCCATACGTTTCATTAGTTTTGTGTCCTGACCAAACTGATTTCACCACAGCTTAAGGGCGAGGTTTGTCACGGGGCTAGCAGCATGTCAACTGTGTTTAGAGTATTGCAGTGAGCTACGATAAAATTGGTTTTCTCAGGACTTTTGGATAGCGTTAATTACTGGTTTGCAGTTGCTAGTTACAGTCGAGAAAATAGGTAAAGTGAACCATGCCCCATGTGTGACCATCTTACCTGCTGGGCTGGATGGATGCCCCGAGCACCTACTCACCCGCTGGCAGCAGAGTTCACCGAGACCCCCGCACACAAGGCCCTGACCTGCGGGCACTCAGAGACCGAAATGCTATTGCAGACAGCTCAGTTAGCCTTCCGCTAGCTGCAGCAGCGGCAGCCTGCTCAGGATAGCCTCATTTACCTTGCACATGACGTGCTTTGTGCTGGCCCTGCCTCACGGCAAACCCAGTGTCTGCAAGAAGGCCGGTGGCGGCGGTGAAGGCGGCCTGCGCCCTGCAGGTCCTGCTTCTGCTCCAGCACGCAAGTTGGCAGATGGTGCTGGCACTACACGGCTTGCCGAGAGAATATACATTTCAGACTAAAGCTACGTGAGCTCTGTGCTTCCATTTTGGGAACTGAAGACTGGAAGGGACCCGCTGGGTTATAGACACAAGCCTCCCTCTAGTGCATAAAACCTTGTAGTAAGCGCTTGGCCCAGAGGACTCCACATAACATCTCTTCCAGTGGTACGCAGCCAAAACCCACACAAGTTTTGCCAGCAGCCTTTAACAAATTATGTTGTACCAGAGGCAAAAGACACAGAGTTAAACTATTTAATGTCACAAAAAAGAACACAGGAGAAATTAAGAGCACGAACACCTCCATAATCCTTGCTACAGCAGGGAATAGGTTGCGTGAAAAGCCTTGAAGGTCTCTCACAATGAATTATGCCCCACACTAAGGAAAAAGGCAAAGAATACTCTGTAACCCCATTGCTTTCTGACCACAGATATGGCAATCATTTCAACGAAGGCACACTAAGCCCAGCAAGGAGGCACCAAAGCACTGGGGTCCTGAGCACCCTCTGGAGCAGCAGCAGACCCAGAGAGCACAGAGGCTTGCCTGTCCCTGTCCCAAGCACAGCCTGCCTGGGTGGTCACCTGGGCCCACGTTTATTTCCAAATGTGTAAATTCCTGTATCAGTACAGAGCTCTACTCAGTTTCCAACAAAGAGCAATAACAACAACAACAAAGGTTGCTTCTCTACACAGGGAATTAATTAGGTAATCTAGATTGGACTCCAACCCAATTTACAGCACCGGTTTTGGAAATTTCTATGACAAATTTGATATAAAAAGCAGATAATATGAAGGACACGTGGCTGTGCTCTATCACACTGCCATACACAAATCAAAATGCCAGAAGTACAAAATTTCCATCTCTCTTGCAACAGGCAGCAAACTTCAGCCTGAAACCCATGTCAGATGATATTAGAGAAATTGAACAACTCAGCAGTATAAACAGAAAACATTAAAATATACTCGAAGTATAAACCATGTATTTAGAAATACAGTTTTCACACCAAGTGCTGGGCAGATATGTAGCAAAAGCAATCACTCTTTTTAAGGTGTTCTTTTTAAAGAAGGAATTTGCCTCTCAGTTTATCTGCCGTATCAGCATGAAAAGTGAGTTAAGAGAAACTGTTCAGTATTTAAATTATTTGGTGAAGAAGGACTACTCTCAGTTCTGCCTGAGAGCTGGATAGGAGCTCTTCCAATACCAGGAAGGGAAAGGATCTGCCAGGTCACCCAATTTGTTTTGCTCCCTTGCCCTAGCTACTTGTCCTGCCCATAGAATTTCCAGCAGCATTTTCATTCTTGCATTTCTCTTCAAAGACAAGCTCTCTTCTTGCGGGATCTCTGCTATTACCTATTCACAGCCCAATAAAAAATTGTCAGTGTTAAGCTGGAAACCAATTGCTAATTACAATAGCTTTATTATCACTATGAGGAAATCAGTTCTACAAATTTAGAGTGTATCAAAGGTCCCTCTGCCAGTGCTTTCAGAATAGCACAACTGACAAAATTATTTTTTGCATCAAAGATACCTGCAATGAGGCAAGTGCCTTGTCTGCCAATCAACCCATCCCTTGGAAACAAGGAAAAAGAGACAACTTGTTTTCCATTAATTAAACACTGAGCTAAGCTTAGGTACTGATCAGATGACTCATGTTTAAAAATGTATTTATGTCAATACCTATCTGTTCAGATAAGGCCATATATGTACCCGGGTAAGGTCAATTACTTGAATTTGTTATGGTAGGTTTATGGCTTGATCTGGCTCAGGATGTTCTTGAGCTGAGCACAGGCAGAGGACTGGAAAATATTATAGGGAAATAAAAACATTTGCCCTGCTCTTCACTCTACCCTAGGCACCTGCTTATTGCCACTTTGGGGCCTGGCCTAGAGAAACCCTTCATCTCACAGCCCATTTGCAGACACACACACGTACATGAAGGACACACATGGCTTGCCAACCTTTCCATTTTCATTTAAGATGCACAATTGGTTATGAACCATTACTCTCAGAGAATTGCATTAGATTGCCTGACAAGCATGTGTGAGAGCCTGAATAAGCTCTGAAATAGCTTGCAGACAGTTTGAACATGAAGTAAAAGATGTTGGTTTGGTAATTTATAACTCTGTATTTCTTTCAAATAACCTAAGTCACAACAGCTGACATGGTCCTAAATTACAGGTATCACAATATTTATAAAACGACTTTGCTAACCTCTAGTAATTTTAAACAACCTAGCAAAAGGTAAAGTTCTCATTTACGTCAGAACTTCACTTTCCACGCTTCCTAAGTTACGAGTGGACAAACCCCTTTTCCTTTTTTTCCACCAAAGCAGTGGGAAGGAAGCCTGTTTGCTACAGGTTGGTCACCTCTCTGTTGAGAAGCGATGTAGCGCTCTGCTGGAAAAGCCTGCAGTTTTCACTACGACGACGCTCCCCTGTGACGTCCCTCAGTGTGCCTATGTGCAGTGCTGCAATGCCCTCGATACTCTCTCTCCATAGGCCCTTTTTCAGAGCTATTGGTATTGATATTAGAGACCCATAACAAAATTTTTGCCTTCCTATTAGTAATCACTTTGCAAGGATTTATGAAATTATTCTGCAATAAAGGGATACAGGAAATTAAAGATAGCTACTACTTCCAGGTTGGAGAGTTTGGGAATTTAAGCAGCTTTGTAACATGAAGATAAACAACGATCTGTATGAATTATAGGGATTTAAGGGATATAGCACTATATCCCTCGCTGATTCCCCGTCCTGTTTTCTACTGTCCTAATTGCACCCTCCTCCTTTGATTTTTACTTCTTTAAACTGAGAATTGCTCACGTCTGCATCTAAATCCAGTGGCAGGTAAGGGCCAGGCTCACAGGCAGAACTGCCTCCTCCTCTCGCTCCCACCCTGCTTGTGAGGAGCGGTGGGAAGGAGAGGAGGAACAAAGGAGCACAGCCCCACTTTGCTGCTTTGAGGGGCTGGGTAGAGCCACGAGACAAACCGAAGCCAAGAAATAGATGTGCTGGGCAGACAGGTCCTGCTGGAGTCCAGCCTCTGTTCTAGAGCGACCTGCTTTTGCTTCAGCGGAAATCAGAGCAAATGGTGCCAGCTTCAGCATGCACGGAGGGATTAACTATTGTGATTCATGTTCAATTGCCTCACTAATTTAATTCTATCTGACCTCGAGGCTTTGCTTGGAAATGTTCCTTATACACTGTAAAGTGCTTTAATGGGTATCCTGGGCTACGAGTACCATCACATGCTGATTTCTCAGTTTCGACCTGTCGCAACAACAAATATATTCTCTAGCATGCAACCACAAATATCTAAAATAATGTCTCTTCAATGCACTAGTTGTAATACATTACAAGTGTGTCCTATTGCTATAGAAACACTGTGCAACGTTACCACTTGTCAGAGTATGTACTCTGTCTTATGAATTTTATAAGACGACCTATATAAAATAGGTTGCTACATCTGTCAAACAAATCAGATTTTGAAAACACTCCAGTAAGTGCTGTCAAAGGACTCTAAATAAATGTTTAAGGCATCATATGATTTTTGCATCACTGAAGTGAGTTAATATTATCCCCTGAGTCACTTAGTTAATTCACTGTGAATTTATGTGATAGTGTAAGATGGGCGGTGAGCACACATTTCCACAGATCCTTCAGGGCAAATCAAAAAAGCAAGCTGGGACAGGACAAATAATTACAAAATGTTAACAAGCTGGAGAAATCCATTTTCTGCACCTTGAGCTTGATGATATGTCAGCGCTCATGTGCTTGTGTTTCCTTTTCAGTACAAACAGAGTGAAAATTCCGTATTCCATATAGGATCAACAGAACTGCAAAACGCGTGGCAGTCAGTTGCATCCGTTCCTAAATAGATAACAATGCACAGCTGTAGTGGAAGCTTTCTTCAAGAATCCATAGCATAGTCCTCTCATATACCACAGAGCACAAAATTTTCCTTATTAATAGGAAATAGCGGTAAATATTACTGGTTTAAGGGACTATATCAAAAGAAAAGAGGATATTCACTGAAAGAAATGGAACTAGAGGCTGGGGCTTACAACATACCACAACGAGAATGCATCCACAAAAAGGAACTCAACAGCATCTGCACACACAGATCTCATGCTGTTTTCCTGTACACTGTCTACATGTACACATCAACACATACTAAAAGGAAATGAGGAGAAAGCATACACGCAAAGATAGAAGCAAATAAAGAAGACTTTAACAACGCTAGGTCCACAACTGTGAGCAGTTTCAGTAAAATGGTTATATTTAAAAGGGCGTTCTCAACACTATTGATGGGAAATTAAGTACAATGTTCTCAACAATATTAATTTAGACAAAAACAAAATGAAAAAAAATACTACTAACAGTTTCAAAAAATACATACAAATAGGCTGAACAAGGAGAAAAACTGCCAGAAAAAGGGAATTTATCAGATATGGAATGGACCATTCTGCTCCTCTCCTTACTCACCAGTACTAAACAAACAAAAAAAAACAAGCACTCAACACAAAACAGAGAAATGGGAATTTATAAAATTAAGCTTATCCCAGAGGAATACATGGCCTTTTATTTTTAGTGCTCTGACACTCAAGGAAATTTGGAAACAAACCTGCTAACAATTTTTTTTCCAGACTAAAGGAAAATTAATTTGCAAATCTTCCTAGAATAGTCTATCTTTTCTACCCATAATATCACATGTAACTGTACAACCTGATTTTTTTTTTGCAACTATTTGCACATCATTTGAACACATGCCATTGTTTTATTGATATTTACTGTTTGAATTGTTATTTACTGTTTGAATTGTTTTATTGATACTTACAATGTGAATAAAAAGGACTTGGTCTGAACTCTTGCACAACTTTCTACAGCATCCCTTCCACAGGCAGTCCACTCAGGCTTGTGTTAGAGGAATAAGTGGTTAAGAGTCTCAGTACTCATCTAATTCCTCACTCAGGCAGGCATAACTGCACAAAATGAAATTTATAAAACAAAATGCATGGGAGAAAATGAACTGTCGAATATTTTCAATATTAGAAACTGAGTGTAGGGGTTTGAGCCGAAGGGAGACATATTCATTGATAAAATAAAAGGGGAGCATCCAGTAAAAAATGACAAATAAAACTGAAGACTTAACACAAAAAGAAATCAGGCACAGGCCTGACAAATACAAAAGGACCCAAAGTCTCTTTAAACAGATGTAACTTTGGTCAGGACAGCCAACCTGTGGGGCAATGCAAACATTTCTTAAGGACAGGCACACTCACAAATGACACCTTCCTTCTGATCTCGCCGCAGGACTTTCTGTTCTTATTGAAATGCAACACTAAAAATCAATGCCACATTCATATGATTGCATTGCAACTACAGGCTAATTACCTTTCAGTAGGATAAACCTCTCTGTAATTCCTGTGTATGCCTATCAGATTTCTTTTTACTTCCATTTCCTACACCTGTGGTAGCCCTCCCTTTTTAAGGAATAGCCTGAGATTAATGAGTAAGCAATTCCAGTCTCTGTACTGTCCTTGTCACAAGATATGAGAATATTATGTGTCACAGCCTGTCAGAAAAGAGAGATTCGATTTGGGAGAATAAGAGAAATAGAAAAAACATGAGAGAAGTTTTGGAGGAAAACGGTGATTTAAAATCCAGTTTGGGTCGGGTTTTAATTTTTTTAGGGAGCATAATTTGTGTTTTCAATCTTATTTACAGGGAGACAACAACAGCTCAATAACAGGCTGTTGGTTTTCTATTATTGTCTTCCCAACTCAGTAACAACTTTTACCCTGGTAATTTTATTGCAAATTTTGCCTTTTTAAATGTACTAGTATACCCACTGGGTCACTAACCTAATACCTCAAATGCAGTATTTCTCTTTTCTTGCTAAGAACAAAAATAAGCTCTTCTTTATTACTGAAAAAACATTCAGGTATTCTGTACGAGCTTCCTAACAGCAAACTAAGAGAGCAACAGAAAAATTGCCGGATTTACGTATGATGATTGTTTCTTGTCCTTCTCTAGCTGCCAGACTGCAGGTAGAAGGCAAAAAACAAAAGAAACAAAACCTGCATTTTCCAGTTTTTCTGTTCTTTTCTACCAGTATGTGCTTGTACTCTCAGGAATGCAGAAGCCACCTTTGGCCCAGCAAAGCAGCAGTAGCTGAGGCCTTCTCCTGTCCCAGGTACGGACGATTAACGCTATCTATACAGATGACAAGACTCTTCCTTTGGAAGCCTCCGAGTTAACAGAAAAGGGAAACGGGGATGCTGCTTCCCTTCACGCACCCCACGCTAACTGCTCCATACTCCTCATTCTTCTTGTGCATCTTGAACTCCAGGTTAAAGGATGTTTTTTAACAGTGTTCCACTAAAAAGAAGTCTTTGCCCTGCGTTACGGAATGAGTGAATCTCAATTTCTGCTCAGCAGTGAAAAAATGGAAAAGACAAGAAAATCCGACTCAGAATTGGAACATCCCTATGAACGCTACGGTGTGAGATTTCCATATGACAAACTGGAGCCGTCACAGTGGGTTTAGAAATAATCTTGTTGGGGAACCAGATGTGCAAATTCTCCTGATTGATGAGATAAGCCTACTAGTGACTGATACAGAAAGTAGGCAACTGCTCCTGTTAACAGTTATTCCAAAGTGTTAACTGTGATTGCTACAGTTTCTTACACATCTCTTGGAAACAACAGGAATGATTGCTCCCAGAGAAGAAAGTCTGTGACTAATTAAAGGTTTAGTCTGATAATTTCAACATCACCAAGATAAAAACAAGTAAGGGAAACTCTGGGTGTGCCCCACTGGCAGAAGAAAGGTGTCTTCTTACCACATGTGAGCATAAGTTACCCACAATTTCTCAACTTGGCGGATCAGCTAAATTCTAGCTTTGCTCAACAGTACTTCTTCCATCAACCCGAACCCATCTAGCCTTTATTTCATTAAGATTTCACCTCACTGCTATCGTCAAATGTCAGCTAAGGGGACCAAGCCTTTTTCAAGAGACAGAATGATTAATTTGATGGCATCTACCAGAAAAAGCAGGAAGGACAAGGAGTTGCAAGAAGCTCATCTGTTTAGCAAATTTACCTCTCATTTCATTTATATATAACCAGGAGTGCTCTATCTTAAACAAAAAAACACATCAGCTTAAGACAATGCTAAAAACAATTTATTTAAAAGAAAATTTCACAGACTCGGTATCCAGTTACCCAGTTCTAACAGAGAAATTTTACATTCTCTGAATGCTTGCTAGGAAAGCAAATCTTTCTTTCCCAATCCATTTCGTAGGAAATACAGCCACGAGCAGTGCACATTACACCTATTACTGGTTGAATGACCATAAACCACAGAGGAGCACATACTTTGAAACAGTATCTCAAGTTTGCTTGCTGTCAATAGAAACAAACAGAAGAATATCACGTATTACCTGAACTTATAAAGCATTCTATTCATTTCCAGTCCTCCTTTTCCATTTCATTTTAATGTATTTTACCGAAACTTTAAAATACAATAAAGCTTTAAAAAGAGTCTGTGTTTCTTTTGTCAGGTATTTTCCTCTTGGCTTCTCTAAGCCATTTTATATGAGCTGGCCTCTCAGAAAGCATGCTTTGGTATGCAGAGACTAACAGCAGCACTGAAACTTCCCGACAGCCTGCCTCCCAGGAACAAGCAGACGGTATCTCACCAAAAGCCCTGCTCTGAGCCCAGCTCCCTTCTGCGTATCGGCTACCTACCACGACATGCCCTGCTACCTGTAATTCATACAACTGCACAGCAGAGAAAAACAACGCTGAGAGGTACGCGCAGAAAGACATACTCCTTTGTGTAAGCATACTGTTATTTATATAACGGTATGACGCTTTCTGTTTACATAAATGAATTTGTTTTTCACAGAATTCTTCTCTAAGTGCTGAAGACTTCAGTCTCTATTTAACAAAGGAAACACAGAACAGCAACATAATACTGCTTCCTTAACAGAACAATACCAAGTCTGATACTACATGCGATGATGGAGATGTATGCCTGTCTGTAGAGAACTATAATACACCTCATGATTTAAAAAATGTCCCAGCAGAACATTATACTCATTTGACAAAAATAAAGCATCAACCACTTCAGTTTGACACAGGTTTCAGGAAGAGAAAGTTAAGGGAACTCCACTGCCGTCTACTTTCTAAAGCACCTCAGAATATGTTTTAGAGCTTTATAATCCGTCCCGAACATCCTTTCCTCTGTATGAATAATCAAAAACAGCCACTTTCACATTGGAAAAATACATTTACTGCTGTTTGTACAGTATAGCATACACTGAATTAACTACACACTAGGCAATAAGAATCTAAAATATGCTCTGTGATAACTGAGAAGGATGCTGTGTACTAATAACACTGACATGCTCTTTGACCCCAGCCATCTTTCTTTGAACACAAAGCCTCCTGTACTACCAAATGCCAAGTCTTGCTGCTTTTCCACAGAAGCCTGAGAGACGTGAAATACAGCAGAAATGCTGCATTCATACTACAGGACAATGAGAAAAAGGACATGCGGTTATTTGTATGCTGACATTTACAGACATCCATGTTAAAAAATATCCTTCATGAACACGCACCATTCACTCCAGTTAACGTGCTTCCTCTTTTGCTTCACACTGAAATAAACTCATGTTAGTGCCACTCTAACCTTCTTTTATTCATTTGTCTTTGTTTAATCACTTCACACTTCCATTGCTTAGTAGTTCAGCTGTTGTTTCAACGAGATGGCCTACAACAGATTTGCTGGCAGTCTGAGCTACGTGTAGGTTCTGTTCAGAATGGCATTTTCCCCAGTCCTGTTCCAGGAACAAATCTGATTTAAAGACGAAATGCAACCATAATGGATGTATTTTATAGATCCGTTTCGAGTGCATTATGATGCATCATCCTACTCTTGAGTTTCTCAATTTTCTAAATATTTGCTTTTCCCTCAGGTTTGTTCTTAATATTTTCTTAACCTTGTGCACACAACAAATCTCACCTTCCAGGAGGGTTAATACCAGCTATCATTATGAGGTTTTTCACTGAGGATGCGTATTCATAACAAGAAGTACAGCACAAACGCTTTTCAGCTCCTCCAGCACCCTTAGAGCTTATAGACGCCCTGTCCCCTCATGCTAGATTAAAACAGACTTTGAAGAAGGTAGATGGTAAATCTGTGTTCTGACAAAGCATTTCTGACACTCCAATTATTAATGGTTAGCTTCGTTTTCTCCCTTTGATGCCCATCCATATGATCATTCACATTGCCGCTGACTCAAAGCTGTCTTCTCCCACATATTTACAGCTGATTAGGAGTTAGATTTCAGAGTCTTTCAGCAGGACTGCCACAAACAGCTTTGCTTCTTGATGTTTCTCAAGTGGAAGAGTGTGGTAACAGCAACAAACACTAGGTTTACTTTTTAATGTCAGGACTACAGACTTTTCTGAGGGTGACACTGTAATTGGACACTGATGTGTGTACCTGGGTACGTCCCGACACGTAGCTCTTTGCAAATTGTGATCACTTGCTTTCCAGTTAGTCTCCTTCGTGATAGGCTCATATTGAGTATAATTATCTTGAGTAACCAAAACATCAAAAAGAAAAAAAAAATCTTGAGCCCAAGCACTCCAAGCACATGTGCGTCCATCTGGACAAGCCAACAACACCACACGTAACGACGCTTGAATTGACAGGATGCATTACTACAGAGTAAACATTAAGTAATTCTTTAAAGCTCAAGATAGAGTCTGAATTTCAGTTGTGGCCAACTGTCTCCTAAAATATGCCGCTTTCACAGTGACGGGATGTCTCCCCAAAGTTACCTGGATCAGATGTTTAAAGGGCAGGGGCCATGGCGAGACCATGAAGTAACTTTCCAGCTAGCAGCCAATTCCAACAAAAGTTATCGATTTGCAGAAGTCTGAAGGATATTAAATACCTTCTCATTTTTGAAAAGCAGTTACTTGGTAGGAAGGGAAATCCAAATCAGCACCCTGTCATTGAGAACACAATTGTAACACAACTCTTTCTGCTAGGCAGTAAGCGGCTGCCAGGTGTTTAATCAAGCTGTATGCACAGCTGTATGTAGGCTCAGGAAAGACAGAGCATAAATCCTGAGGAAATTGGGCTTCATCAGCTCTGCTAAAGCAGACTGTGGTAACACGAGTACATGAAACTGAAGTTTATTGTATAAGAAATCGGGCCAATCTCCTTCACAGTATCTGCCCCCATGCACACTTGAGAAAAATACTTTCATTCCCTTCCCTGGTTATAACCTGCGTTTATCAGAGAGCTCTGTTATTTCCACTAGTCTCTTAGCACACAGGTATTGAATTTTCCAACTTCTTTTTAGATTTCTTATTTATTTGACTGTAAGGCTATATGCAAAATAAGTTTTCTCCCTTTTTGTCTCTAAACCAAAGTTATTGCTTTGTCAGAGAGCAAGCAAGTTAAAAAAAAAAGTTTAGAACATTAAAAAAATTAAAGCAAGCGTATGACAGAAGGAAACTGTCAACAGCAACAACAGAAATCAGAGTAACTACAGCTCACTGCTTTGATAAACTTGAGAACACTCACAGTTTATAGAAATTTAGCTCTCCAAGGAGCCAGGAGAATAATATCTGCCATGGCAACCAAACAGAGCAGTCTTCTGGCACCTTCTGAATGAGCATTTAGGAGGAGATTAATTCAATACTCCGAATGATGAAAGGGCTCTTGAGATCCATAACTGTCTCCCACAAATTACCCTTATTGTACAACTGGATGTTTAGAACAGATTGCACATTATCTATATTGAACTAGAGCTTTCACAGCAAATTTATACGAAATAGATTAAGCCCACATGATGTGTCACACTATTTTCACCCACTCTTTTCGGTGCATTTACAAAAATGAGTATTTTATTAAATGGATCACTGCAGTTTTGCAGGATTTATTTTTAAGCTTATTTATATTTAGAAGCTATTGTAAACCTTTTTACTATACAACTTTGAAATTTCTGAAAACATGTAAAAGCATAAAAAGCTACAAAAATAATTTACAGTATAGTATATACATAGACAGCAGAACGACTGCCACATAAGCAAGCATTGTCTTTTTTTTATGCATTTCATGTTTCACGCATATAGTAAATTCAAGTGATGGCAAACCTCAATAAATAATTTTGCATCTTCCTATTCAAACCATTTGTTTTTTTTTCAGCAAATGCAGCACCTGATGAGCACCAGACAGCTCACTGAGGACAAGTAGCTTTTAGAGAACATTTCAGAAAGAGTATATTAAACATCTAGCTGCTTCATCACGATCTAAATTACTGTGGAATTCAGCCTCCCAGGACTAAAGTGATTTAGTATTTTGTTTACTGATTTCCTTATACTACAAACAATAACACTGTATGACTTACAAAATGGAAGAAATTTGTAATAAAAGAAGATTTGTAGTGAGAATGCATTTACAAACTATTTCAGCATAAAAGATCTCGTCAGCTAGTTTTAGGAATGCAAAAGCATGCATCATCTCTTCTGAGACCATTATAATAAGTTCTTCTCCAGTCTAGCAACATTCAAGACGTGGTACTTTGCTTACTGTATTGAGTATCTTGCCACTTCTTTGCAGATATGAGTAATACCTGGATTGCACAGACTGCCGCAGAAGAGATACACCTGACAATTAGTTTTAACCAGTCTGATCTAAGTTACGCAAGATTAAACATAATAAATATAATTGATTTTGTTTTGTGTTTGGCCACTAGATCACTCGATGCAGCAGTAATAGGCTCCTGGCTGAATACAGGAGGCCTCTTCTCTTAGTCTCTAGTAGATTCTTATAAAGAGATGGTATATTATTTAGTGAGTATTGCTAACTACTATTCAGAAACGTTTAAGATTTCATACAATGAATAAAATACTAAATTTTCAAAGTGAAAAATCTAAAAAAAGGGGAAAATAAAATAAAGTTAGTATATGCGATTTTTAAAGCAGCCTTGAAATGAAAGGTGAACTCCTCAAGAATTTCCAAAGGCAACGCAGAATTTGTAGTGATACACAGTGAAAGTCAGACACTTAACCCAATAGACCATTCCTGAAAATCTTAGTTGGGTTTTTGATTCCATTATTGTATATTATTTCTGCAAAATCCCTACCTTCAGAATTCACAATACGTTAGGGCGTCACCACAGAAACAAGAATTAGTGAGTACAATTACAGTTCTGAAGATCCAAGTTATGTAGAACTATCATTTAGTTGCAAATGAGGTGATTCTTAAGTTACGCTGCTTAAGTATCAACTGTACTCTAGAAGGAACTGTGTATCCTGAATAGCAAACGGCATGTAAATCAAGGAGCAACAGCCAGGCTCTAAGCAGGAAGGGGATTTGCTTAGCCATGGAACAGCAAAAATAAAAACAAATTTAGGTAAAGCAGCCTCACTCACTATCATCTGACTTATCACAGATGGAGGTAGGAATAAAAATAAAATCACACTGCAACCCTAAATAAGGAACCAGAGCACAAGGGGCCCAACTGCGGTTTGGCAAGTTCCCTTCGGTTTACTATTTCTCACTTGTGTCTGACTTTAAAATGACTATATCCCATTACAAGCCTTCAGTCCCCATTTTGGTTTTGATAATTAAGACTGTTTAAGTGTTAGAAGGTCTTTCAAAACATCACAGAAAAAAAGGAAAACGAACCATGGGTGAGATCTCCTGGGAGGACAAGGCTCTTGAATCTAATGGAGTTAGGCTCATTGCAGCTGAGGACTTTTGTGCTTCTTGTAAAACGTAATGAAGTGAAACAGATTTGTGCATTTCTTTAGGCTCAATGGGAACACTACACAGGTTTTAATACCTGTATTTTAGAAAACAATTGAGGCTTTCAAAATTATTACAATGATAGGTCTCAGAGATGTATATCTGCTGATTAATAAACCTCCCAAACAAACCAATCTTTTCTGTAGGAAGAGAATTAAAGAGGTTACAATTTCAAGTTAATATTTCCGTGGAATTAAAAACAGTAATTTGAAAAATCTGTCTCAAAGGATTTGCAGAAGTACTTACATTATCTAGTAAACCATTTCTTCCCAATTCAACTGCCTCAAGATCATTATTTTCCAAATCTACCATTCATTTTACAAACAAGTTAAACAACCTCCAAAATGTGTTAAGAATTTTAATGTGCACATTCATGAAATAAAATGTCTAAATAAAGAGCAAAGAATCGATCACAAACTTGCAGCTTGTCCCAATGACAAATTGCTTTGTCCCCCCATCAGCTGAATCTTTTCTCCCTGAGCCTTTATTCATCCCTCCATCTCTTACAAAGCGAAGGGAAAGGGTGGGAAGGGACAGGAAAAACACAAATGTCATTGTTGAAATAATCTTTCCAGTTTGCCTCTTCAATTTTACAATCTTTCTCTCTGGCTTACTATTCCTTTGCATGAAATTAACTTCTTCTGACTTTCAGGATTTTTGTCATCAAGTCCTCCTCATCCACCTGCTCCATTATGGCATGGAGAAGCTAACTCTTCTCACCCCTTTACCAAAGAAATGCTATCTTTGCTTCTTTGCTAGCATGCTTTTCTCTCAGAAATCATTGTTCTTTCACGTTGTCACACAGGCATGAATAGCTCTCCATGAACATCTGTAAAGTACACAGGAAAAAAAAATCACTTCTGATGTATAAAGGACATTGCATAAAACCAATACCAGGCATTAGCGAGTTATCATGATCGTATCTTCCAGGGGGGACTGAGAGCCGTTCATTAAACTAATGGTGATTAGATGTGTTGAAATACCTGTTATTTTTCCTCCACACCCTCCAGAGCCTAATTTTTGCTCTAATATTGTACTTTAATGCGATAATCATTAGATAATGCTAGCTATAGATATCACTACTTGTCTTCTATAGTAGTCACAGGGAGAAATTAGACACACAGCACGAACTGCAACATATTTAGAATATGGTGTTGGGTAGGGTACGTACTTTGTAGGAGTGAGCTCTTCTCGTGACCGAGCAAAGATGTATTGAGAGTTATACAGCACATCAGGAAAGTTCTATAGCTCCAAGTACTGTGAATGATTGCAAAATCTACATTTAGTAAGATGTTCTCCGAAGCCAACCTTGTCACTTAAGCACCTTTCTTGTCCTTAGGATGGCAGCTGATTGTTGCCTTGGAAACAAAGCCTGCTCTCTACCCTGTTCATTTAAGGGGATTCAGTCAATTTGAAGACAAAATTCCAATTGCTAATTTTATACCTGACACGGGTACAAAAGTTCTTCAGATCAGAGCTGAAGGAGTTTGCTTGTAATAGCTGTTCTCTATTTTGCCAGTTTCTTTCTTCCGACAAGAGTGTGCCTATATTTTTTCCCCCACTGCTCTTTGTCAAACTCCATCATTCTCGTGTGCTCCTCTGCAGGAAATCCAATTGCTTACTTCCCTTCTGTGTAAGAAGGTGTTTATGATAACAGAAGAAGCAAACCCAAAAGTGAAAATGGAAAGATCTCAGGCATAAACAAATATGCAGATACAAATAATTCTGGTCCTATGGTTCTGTAAACTGAACCAAGATGTTTCTAAATAAAACAAACAAGAAAATTAAAAAAAAAAAAAACACAACACTGTGCTCTATTTTAATGCATACAGTTTGTGTGTCTGTTTGTTTAGATAAAGCACATGCCAAAAAATGAGGAGTACTGCCTGAAGAGACATTCCATTCAGCTATTTCAGTCAGGCCACATTGTTTAAACACAGCTTAATGAAAGACACAAGCAGACACTGTAAAGCAGGATCTTAGACAGGGATGATACTCACATTTTCTGAAGCTTAAATTCAGCCTTGTGTTAATACGCCCCATTATTCACCCTTAATTAAATTATGACAGATCTCATTTTGTCCTTTATTTGCTCAAAATATAAAGGCTTTCATTTTCAAGCAGGATTTGTATTATGGGCCAAGCTCTTAGCCAATGTCTCTCTGGGAAGATACTCATACTTCACCCTGAGGGAGACTCGTCTCCAGATTTCTCCGTGTACAGTTGACAGAGAGGGGGTAGGCTCCAGCATAGATGGCTTGTAACTCGAAGTTAGGTTCCTGTTCTGAATTATCTTTCAGAGGACACTTTTTCTACTCACCTTCTCCAAGTAGCAGGAGAGACTAGCATAGCTACAGCAAATTGTCCCGGTATGCCTGTATGATATTCTGAGCAGATACAGCACTGAGGAGCACTGCTTTCACTAGAGACTGTGCTTCTATTTACTTTTAATTATGTTAGCTACGGTATCAAAATGCTAGTGCTATGCAAATATTTCCAAGTAGTTATAACAGTTTTACAGTCTTAAAATAAATTTTCTTCTTCACAAGCAAGAGGCTCCTGAATTGTATACCTATCCGCTGACCTCAACAATTTAGGGTGTATGGTAAATATCCGTACACGTGGATACAGCAGGCATCAGGATTGTCCTGAGATGGTACAGAAACGCTGTTCTTTGTCCAACAGCCAAAGCAGCTAACAACTTTTGCATACAAAAGTGCAAGAATTTTATCCAGTAGCACGCATCTTCTCAAAGCGATACAAGTATCAAGCTCATTGCATTTGTGCAACGATGCTTTTATTATTTTTGAGCCATGTTTGGAAAGTAAGATTGGACTGCCTCACACAGTTTAGAGATTCACAATTTTCCTGTAAAGTTATTTTTCTTTTCCCTTTTAATAATGACAAAGCACAACCACATAGCATTCATCAGCCATCTAGGCTTCAGAAACTGTGGTTTCCATTCAGCTGTAAAAAAAAATAAAAAAAAAAATAGAAAGAAAACACAAAGCAGTGGCTTGGCCCTCTTACAACTGCATTCTCTGCTCTCAGCCACTGAAATTAAACCAGACTCTACAACAGTATTCCAGGGCTTAATCTATCCAAAGGTAACAACAAAAAACTTCTCACGACCAGCCTAGCCTTTCTAATCAAACTGCAGAACTTCTATCTCAGATCCACATAAAAGTGAAGGTTATTTTACAAGCAGTGGAACAGCTAACGTGCTTCCACATAAGCCTTTGCAGTACCAAGAGCATAGGCTGTATACATACCCGAGGGGGGGAGCAAAACAAAAATCAGTCCACAAATATTAAAGAAAGCCTGAAATTATAAATAATAGTTGAATAAAACAGCTGCAGAACGACTCAGCATCACAATTACTATCAAAATTGTTACTGACAGGTTGAGTCAGAACTACAAAAAACCACAGTAATACAGGGCATAAGGTTACGTACACAGCTATATGCACACGCGGGTGTGCAAGGACATGCATACACACAGGGGAGTCAGCACGTGGGAAAAATAAAGATGGACTTCAAACAGAAACGGGAGAATGCAGAGTTAACACTTCAGCAGATGACGGCAGGAATCGCTCATTAATTTTTCTACTGTGAAGACATTGAAATTGCTTGATTTTGGTATCAATGCAAAATTAAAAATCAAATGAAGGCCTGTCTTAGAAGCATGCCATATGCAGCTACCTTTCCTGTCACTCCTCCACCTCCCTCCACTTTGAATTTCAGGTTTGAACATTCAATTTAGTTTTCACGAGGCTTTCTTTCCACATCAGAACATTCTGTTCTCACTGACATGAAGGCCTTGAGAGCTACAACCAAAATGTGTGTATAATGAGTGTAACGTAAATACAATTTAATCTAGTTGAGAGGCCCGAACATTTTATTGAAATACTGAATATCACGATGAGTGAACAGTACAATTCAGAATAGATTCTTTTATTCCACAGTTCTTTGTCTGTGTCCTAATAAAATCAATATAAACAAACTGCCTAGTGGATGGAGCAAGGCTAGCATGGGTACTTAAATGACTTTTTTCAGACTGTTTCTTTCCCTGGATTAATTCCATTGTCACTGTGTGTGGAGCTGTGGACCACTCATAGTGGCAAATAAATGGATGTTTTCAAAACACTCGCCCTATAGGGACTTTAAAAATTCCTAACAACTGATTAGAGCTCAGGGTGAACTGCAACAAGGCAAAGAGTACATTTATTATATCAGGGTCATGAAACTCACTGTGTTACAGCCTAACAATGGCTTTTCCCATGGAGGTCATAAACATTAAGTAAAACAAAGAAATGCAAAACCAAAAACATCAGAAGAGTCTTCACACAAAATGAATAAAAACAAACACCCTTTCAGATTAAAGCACACAGGACAGAATAAGAAGAAAAATTGGTATAAAAATTGACAGATTAGGGCAGGAATGGGAGAAGACCATTTTTAAACCAAACAGTCTCCATAAACTACATTTATTTTGTAGTCAGGGACTCCCTTTGTCAGATAAAGGTAAGTCTGGCTGCAGATTGGACAGAACTAGAACATGGACTTGTTTGGCCCTTGTTGACCTACAAACTGAATACCAAGAACACAATATTTTCCTTTAACTGGCTCTTTAACTTATATTGCATGGATTTTGCTGCCCATACACTTGGCACCCAAAATGTGATATGGCTGTCCTTAAGTCCCAGCTGGAGAAGGAACAACCAGCTCCCCATTTCTGTTTCAGTACGGAACCAGCAAGACCAACAGCTCTGAAGATGCAAAGAATTAGGGTGCATTGTAAGATGAACGTAGACTACATGCCTTGAAAAACAACCCATTACTTACTCCAACAGGTAAATAATTACTCTTCCTTAAATAACTGTCCACAGAGACCTCCCTCCCAGCGACTAGCCATCAGTTATCACGTGGACTGGAGGTGTGCATGAAATGTTTTATTTAGGCAGAACAGGGGCTGCCGGCTGGTTTCATGGGGCAATCTTCCTAGACATGGCAAGTCAGACCAGATTTGTGTATTTTTCTCGAGGAAAACACTCAGTTTGCACCACACTAACAAAGCAAAAGGAGTCACAAACTAGGAAATGAGATCCTAACAACAGTAAGGCGACAACCTGTACGTTTCATAGCACTGATTCAGGAAAACGGGCTGCTTTCCTAAGGCCAAATGTTCCTTCACAGAGTTAATGGAAAGCTGTGCTTGCTGCAGGACCAGCCAATGGGCTGACCCAGCAGAAAGCGCTTTTCACAGGAAGTTAGTGGTTAACACGAGACTGCCCACGGGCAGAATTTCCTGCATTTCACCTAGCAAGTCAGGCTCCATAAAATTTTGTTCTTTGTTTCGTGGACAAGAAGGTAGTGAACTGAATCTCCCCCATCTTTGAAAGACGTTTTGAGAAGAGGCCAAGAGATTTAAGAGAGCACTCCTTGCACATCTGAATCGAACCTTTCCAGTAACTTAAGGAGAAGAGAACACCTTGTAGAGCTATCATCTGTTACTTGTAAGTTACCGCGTGCAGTGATTTCAACCATTTAACTTGTAATATAAATTAAATCTGGCATATCGTGAAGAAGGTGCTACTGCTACCTGACCAAAGAATGAGAGTCATGCTCTTATTGTTACCATTAAAATGTGCTTCTCCAAGTGGAAAAGGTTCAGTATTAAACAACTTTTGATCTTGCTCTTAAACCATGATGAATTAAAAAGGCAGATTTTCCCCACCTTAGTTTTTTCCCCCCCCCCAGAGAAATATCTATACTTCTTTTTGCAAGAGAAGTCCAGTTGAATCTTCAGAAGATTTTACTAGCAATATCCAAAAAGCTAACAGAAGTTGAGCTGCAGTTCTCTTTTCCAAATTAAATGCAAAGAAACGCTTAACTGGTCTGTATGCGAATAACAGGTCCCTCCAGCTGGGCCTAAAATCTCCCCACCATTTCAAATAGTATTGAAACTATACACTGAAAAATATACTTAAAAGTGTATACCTCTGCAATACAAGGTATCTCAGCTGCTCTTTTAAACTGATATTCACTTAGTCAAAATAAAATTCAACTGATTTCTTCTCTGACTTTGTTGTTCTTCCATGTCATTCTGTTTCTGCTGAATAGAGTCGTGTGTACATCTCCTGCAAAACTGCTGCTACTAGTGTAGAAATAATTTCGATGCACATTTCTGAAGCGTGCTCTCTGTTCCTCTGCTGGCTTCAGGCGAGCGGGGGCTCGTTCTGGAGGAGCAGCCCGTGACCCCGGGCGCCAGGGAGCCCTTATGTAATGTGCTTATGCACCTTATGCAACTTCCATATACTGTGACAGCCAAGTGATCTCCGGGACGTTTGACGAGCCGACAGCTCTTCCTTTCCAGCTCTCACTACCTGGCTTTTAAGGAGATATTCTGAAGAAAAAAAAAACTACCAACAACCCCTGACCTCCGTTGATTACACACACTAATGGCATTGCACCGACCAACAGCTGAAACAGATGAGTCCTCTGCTTTTCTGACATTTTCATGTATATCCCCTCCAAATAAAGCCAACATTAGAAAACCACAAGTTATGTTTCTTGACTGGTATCAATGCAAAAAACGAGACACTTTGCTCTTAAGAAGGTTCTATTTGTCTTTTCTAGAGTAATTGTACAGTACACAATGCTTACTTTTTTTCAATGTGTTTGTATGTAATTATTTACAGCTTGCAGAAAACAGAATTTGTAAAAAATATTTATTTGAGAAAACTAAAAATGTAAATTACTTGAAATCACACATTCTGGTTAGCAAAAGCACACTCCTAGCGCACTGATGTAACAAAACATCCTCCTTTTGCGGCAGTATTATTATATTTACACTGACTTATTACAAAAAGTATTAAGTAATATTGTAAGTATAACACAGCTAGCATGTTCTTTAAGTGTCAGCTGTAAGCAAGCAGAAGCACTATCTTCATCTTGCCATTTAAGTTGGGACCTTAATTGTGAGATTACCTCTCTTTAAACTCGTCAAACAAAACCACAACACAGAATTTGAATTTAGAAAGTAGCATTTAACTGTAGCATGCCTAGAGACACTGGACAGAGGATACAAGATAATTTGACCTAAAAAAAACTAAGAGGCTTTGGGCATTAAAACAGACTCAAATGTTTATCTTAGTGCAACAGTTCTGCCCTCAGAGCTACCCACTCTGATTAACGTTTGCTGGAAAACATGATGCACTCAATACACGAGTAAACAGATGGTAACTTTTAAATGCATCTACTCCAGGGAAAAGTGGCTGCTTATAATTAGCTGAACTTTCCAAAAATTGCCCATTGTGACTATAAAGATGCCTTTAAGAAAATGAAGGCATGCAGTAGTTACAAAGGAAAGATGTAATGATTCCTATGCAGAAAGCATGGGCTGCAGAAATCTGGCTACAGATTACAGAGGTGCTGCCACAACTCCATAACCAAGATGTCCCCTTGAAACCCAAGAAATCCCAAACAGAAGAAAGATTCAACCACTTAGGATTTGAGTCCATCAGCCATAAAACAAAGGTCTGACTCTTCTACACATAACTGCCTAAAAAGCCAATATAGTTAATAACGGATACCCATTATTTTAAATTTATATCTATAAATCCATTTATATTTTAGATGTAATTTTTTATACGAGTAACAGGTGAAGATACCCAAATATATTAAGTGACATAAACCTATTCCTCTTTAATACAATTACTCCTTCTACTACAAAGTCACCAGAGCTTGGAAGGGGGTCTTAGAAGTGCTTCAGTCCCCTGTGATAAACCTGACTTTAGGTTGGTTGGTTGGTTTGGTTTTAAAAAGAAACCCAATGTTATTTGTTATGCTGTCCTACAATGGAACTGTACACTTCAAAGACAAAACAGGCCATGCGATCAGTCACCACCAGCTTCTGCATATGTCATCTACCGATAACTACCAAATTGGAAGTTCTCAGACTTCTCAGTTCTTTGGCAGATTAAACAACTCTCCACCACAAAAGAAAAGGAGAGACCAAAGTACGCTCAGGGCAACAGCCCTGCGGCAGAAAGAAACAGAGTAGGAAAAGTGATTCATGCAACATGCCATAGTGGAAGATCAAAAGCTAAAAGAGCCTTGCCAATTTTAATTTTCCCAAATCTAGTCATCTGTCTGGCTCCCACACTGTTATTAGAAAGGTAACCTTGCTTCCAAGAAAGATTTGAGCCACTTCACATTATTTGGCCATTTATGCATAGGAAAAAAGGGAATTATCTAAAACCCTGAAGCACGAGTTTTGAGTATACTCATTGTCTTAAAGGAAATTTGCAAGTATCATTAACAAGTTAAAAGTAAATCAGGCAGTCATATTTTCCACAAAGCCCATAAAATAAAACTATGGAAACTCAAATTCACAGATTCCAGAAGCCGAAAGGATCTCAATGATAATTCAGTCAAACACCTCCTCTCATATATAAAAGCTAAAGATTTTTTCTACCAAGCCTGATTAAAATATGTTGACTGCAAAAAAATAAACCCATGTCCTTCATACCAAGAATGATGAATTGTAGCACTTCTTGCCAAATGGACATTGTGGATCCTAAAGCTAAAAATGGTTCAAACAGAGGAAGAACATCAAGGAACAGTAAACTACTAAAGAATACCAAGAAATCGCACCTGGCTTAGAAATCAGAGCTAAAAAAAATCACTGGAAAGCAGAAGAATTTTAGGAGGATGCACAACACCTACTTGCCATGTTTTCCTGCTCTTTCCTAGACATTTTTTGTGGCTGCTGGTAGATATCACATGCCATCTTTGACAAATGTTTCTTTTCCCCCTAATACAGCTGTTCCTGATACACTCAGTATCAGGATATCAGTATCAGGCCGGCAATTTCTAATGACAGCCATTGGGCCACATTATATTTTATCAAAAATGTGAAACCCCAAGCCAAAACCCAAATGTGGTATGTTATTGAGCTATGGGACCTGAGTGGCTCCCAGGAGACAGTAATTTGACTAAGAGTCAGTCACCTGCACTGCCTGCCAGGTGGGTGTCCCCAGTAAGACACTTCAAGAGCCTGAAAGCTCCTGCAATGCAGTCTTCTTCTGTTTGGCACTGCAGAAGGAAGAGCAACAATTCCACCCATCCTCAACTGGATGAAAGGATGAGGCAGAGGACAATTCATTGCTAACACTGAAAGGGTTCACAGAAGGAAAAAAAAAAGTCATCTTGATGGACATCACCAGTGCAGAGCAGTAGGTGCAGAGCCAACTGCACAAACTGTCACTGCGTATGTGCCAGGGATTCAGGCCACACAGGACCGGGTCCAGCCCAGGGTGGTCAGCAGCCTGTTCTTCACAAAAACACACTCCTCATCAGGTTGAATCTCAAGTCATAGTTGCAGCAGAAACTATCAGGAAAGAGTGCTGGGACTAAATTCCGGAGGGGACAGGTTTATTTGTGTGTGTGTATATGCATATATATGCATGTGATTAAAAAAAAGCTGTAGCCTACCATTTAAATACATATAATTAATATAATTAAATACATATAATATACATATATAGCTAAGAGTTATACATATAATAATACGTAATAATACATATATAGCTAAGAGTTGCCTATTTGGTGTGCCTACAAGCCACACCAGTGATGTGGTTGATACAGATCAAAGTGCTGTTCTTCATGCAACAAGAATCATGAGTATTCAAGACACCACTGGAAGGCATTGAGACTTCCCATGGTCAAAATGAATAAAAGAATAAAAACCCAGTGGCTGGACAGACAACATGTATCATGTTTGAAATGTGATCTTAGAATTGCCATGATCAGTCTGTACAGCATGTGCAAAGACAGTCAGGGAGCATGTGTCATCACTAAGAACACATGGACATCAACCCCCTTCTTATTTTTTTTGGTCTCTCTTTCAGGAATTCTGTATACTGCTTTTGAGCTCCAGCTCGTCTCAGAAGGAGTTGCCCCTGTAGACAGGATGACAGAGAAGCCACCTTAAACAAAAATGAAGAGTTGATTTTCTTTCTACTGGAGGTGTGAAGCATTTTTTGCAACCGATACTCCTTTGTTTAAAAATCACCTCAAATTCTTTTAAGAATTATAAAAAGAATTTCATTGTCAAATCATGGTAAGTATAATCTTTTGGGATCCTTTTCTTTTGAAGTAATTTTGACAAGATGAGATTTCATTTTGTCTCTTGCTCTACTCCTTTACCTTCCTAGCAATAGGAGCAGCTGTTACTCAAAACTCTGTAACTGCAGACACACGAATGTCCTTTTGAACGCTGGTTAACAGAGTTCCTGAAATCAACTCTCACCATGCGTTTCACTCTCATTTGTATGGGAAGTGAAACAGTCTCTCCCCTTGTATTCAAACCAGTTCATACATAACTGGGATCCCCCATAGGTTCTGAAGCTCTGAAAGCCTGATGTAACTGCAGCATTGTACCAGTAGGAACAACTTTAACCTAGTTTTATCCTATCCCCTTACTCCACATTTCTCTGTTGAGATCACTCCTTGTCAATGATCTGGGATGTCAGGCAAAAAGTGAAGAATAAACTCACTGACGTTCATTCCAGCACCAAGTTCCAGCTCAGGACTTGAGAAACTAAAACCAGTGACCTTTCCAGGGTGACTTAGCTGTTACAGAATCAAAACTGAATGGACAATTTCACCCGGATACAGTCACAGAGAACAAATGGATTGCTGGAGAAGGAATCCAGCAATCCACCAGCATCCCAGGAGGGGTATGTGCTGTTTGCTTCTTTTGCCTTTGAGAGCACGCAAAGGTATCAGTCACCATCAGATTATACCCATATTTATTTAAAAGTCTGTACTTTTACAAATTGGCTTATAAAGTTGACTCTCAGCGATCACATATTCAGAAGTTTAATTCATCTATAAACTAGGCAGACATGGTGTCATCTCACTGACAGCTGGAAAGTCACAAATGGGGACACAAAACTTTCTCTATCAAATTAATTATGGGCATTTCTTTCTTTTTTATTTTTTTTTAATTTAATTTTTTAAGGATCATCATTTATATTGGTTTTGCTAACACTTTTATGTTAAATGGAATTTCCAAAGAAAGGACCAGCATTAAGGAATCCATTTTTAAAATACACTGGCAAAACTGTGTGTGAAGACAGCTTGTTCTCCTATAGGGTGCAAGTCTCCCTACGTTTAAAAAAAATGTGCTATGAAAATATAATGAATCTTGCATTACATTTGTATTATATCCCTGCAGCTATCAACCGCATGCAAATGGCATAGTAAGACACGTTTGGAGGCATTCTGACTATTCACAGGGAAGAAACTGCATTTGCAAAGCTAAATTAGTAAATTTGGGCTCTTAAAAAAAATGGATCAGTAAACAACAATTATTAGCAATGGTTCTGTTTTAACATCATCTGTGAGTTATGTCTGATTATACAAACCAGTAAACCAGTATAGCCTTAAAAAAATTGCAGCCACACATTCTTGCTGGAAAAAGTGAGACTTTGTTAAAAACAGTAATGCTTCTCCCCAAAAAATATATTTTTTGGGGGGGAGGGTTAAAACACAAAGTGGGTGTTTTATTTCATCTCATTCTATTTTAACTTAAATTCATCGTCTGAGCTCAAGTTTCACCAGGCTTTCTGACTGGCTTGCACATCTTTGACTAGTTGAATGAACTCTTTTCATCTCTGCTATTTTGTCTCTCCTCCTGACTGCCTGCAGGCTTGCATTTGCTCAGCATTGCCAGCAAGCACCAAATAAGCTTCTGCTTTTAGTATCAGCAGTGTTTTGAGGGTAGTCCTGGAGCTACGTATCGTCCTTTTTGAGACCTCTAATTCTAGTAATTATAACACTGAGTGAGTTCCCATTTTGCAAGATAAATAAGCAGGATGTTAAGCACTAACAACTCGTGCTCTCTCAGTGGTAAGTACTAAAAAAAAAAACCTCTTTTCCCTCCTTCAAAAAAAAAAAACAAAAAACACAGACATTTCTGAGGCTCACTGCAGGTGCAAGCAGCTATGTTGGTCCATCACAGTCACATTCGGAGACATATGACATGGAAATGGAAAAGCTCTGCAAGAACAGCAGATTGCAGTGGTACAAGCAGCAGCAAAGATGCTGCCTAATGCCGAAGAGCCTTGAGTTAGAAGCATTTCTGTTTTGTTCTGAGCTACAGAAGGTTGTTCTCAGAGAAGCTAGGAACTCCAACAGGACAGTGGCCAGATGGGCCTGCAGACTCAAGCTTGGTGTACACTCAGTGTGATTAGTGCTAGCAGGATGGACACAGGTGAACAGATGGACACAATTCTTCAGAGGGGGTGCTGAGAGACTTCACTTAGCAGAAGGAAAAGGTATTTCTGTTAAAAGACGCTGGCCACTGACTGCTAGAACACCTTGAGGAAGGAAGCTAGAGCACAGGGATGACAGGACTTTCATAAACTGGCTCCCCTTGGAGGTAAAGAGGGAACTGGGAAGGGATGCATGGAACAACAACAGCAACAAAAACCTCCACACCTGCATTTCTGGTAAAGCTTAATCACTGTTTGTTTTTCCCCTACAGTTATTCTGATAAAGTGAACTCTTTTACTAATATTTATTTCTACCTTTATTGTTGCTATCAGTACTATGTTTATTCTGATGAGACAGTGAAAAAGATGCTGTAAGAAAAAGCATCTTTATCTAATTCAGAAAATTCAGACTTCCAATGCAAAAGAACCATTAAAAGAAACTCTCAGTATTTCATGCTCAGAATATAACTGCATGAATAATTATTTTCCCTCCATTTGTTTCTCATTTGGTTTGCCTGGGTCTTGTTTCAGTGAAGGTATTCCTTCTAATGTTTGGCTTTGTAAGCAGACAGTAATATTGGGAAGATCTCATAGTACCTGAAAGCATTACTGTAATCTAGCCCACCAAATAAAAGGTATGCTGTCTAAAGTGTGGTTTACTTGTGTTTCTGGAACTGGATCTTTTGTAAGGATAGATTGCTGACCCATCTCCAACCCTCACGGTTGGACCCTTTTGTCTATTCATTAAACTGTGTCCAGAAACTGAAATGCTTATCCACGGAGCTTTTAATGTCACTAGAACACTGCCCTGAAAAGCTGCAGTATCATACACTAGTTTTACAGCACTGGGATTCACCTACACACGTGGTCATTCCTGAACCACATGAGAATTAGCTGAGCGTTCCCTTGCTGCTTGCACGCACACCTGTATGTGGTGTCTCTTCCTTAAAATAGGATTTAGACCAAACAGCACGGCATGCTTCTGCACTTGCAAGAAATAATTGTGACAGAGACGAGTACTGCAATGAAGCAAGGGGAAAAGTCCTAAGCACCTCACCCCAGTTTAGATTTAGCTACTTCCGTTTGATGGATTATGATGCTCACCAAAGGGCCCATGATCCCAGTAGCAGACAGTACCCATTGCTAGTTGCCCAGCATTCAGGCTTCCTTCCAGGTGACAAAAAAAATAAGACAGAACTTTAGGTATTGTGAACAGCATTGCTTCTGCTCTTTTTCCAACAATCTTTCACCATATGCTCCTTAATCCTCTGTTAATATGCTCATATGCTCCCAATAAGTTTATTTACTGCACCACCCTGCCAACCCCCCCCCCAAAAAAAAAGACAACAAAAAAGTCTAACAAGTCTTGCCCTGAAGGACAAAAGGGAAATCTGAAACAAAGTCCACAGATGTAAAACATTCCCCAGTTTGGATTCAGAAAAGTTAAAGTATTTTGTCTTAAGTCAAAAATATGATACATTGAGTGTATCCTATTTTCAAAAGAGGTCAAATTATTACAACCTATTCAACAGTCTACTCCCTTTCAACAGTCTCAACATAAACTACATGAAGAAATATTTAAAAGAAGCATTTCAGAACTTCCTATAAAACCCCTTCTTACCTGAAGTTTGAGAACTTAAAAATGGTAGACACTCATTCCAATATAAAATGTTGTGGTTTTTTTGTTTGTTTGTTTTTTTAATTATGGCATTTTTCACCAGTGCTTGCACTGCCTAAACTTAAGGATCCCAAACGTAATCAATACAACTGTTCAAAGCTGCTGTGTTAAGAGATTTTCTTTCTACACACTATATATGGAGCTTAATCTATTTCAGCATCTTAGAGATTTACAGTCTGATACTGTTAATACCTTTCTACTAACTACATCCCAAGACAGTGGTATTCTAACACTTTCAAAAAAATACACATCACATTTAACGCAATGGAATGCATGTCTGGATAGCATTAAAAGAGGGATGTAATTCACACTTCCATAAAAGATTGTGAGCTAATTTCTCCGTACCATGATGCCACAAAACATTTGCCCCAGACATTTGCCCCATGCCTGTTCTTTTAAACAGCTTTTTCATTTTTTTTATTTGTTGTTGGTTTTTGCTTGAAAGAAAAACTTACGCTTTAGATTACCTTAATAACTCTGAGTAACAAGAGGAAGAACCTGAACATGTGCTTTCAAAATAAATAGTTCAGTACCTTTTTGCACTGCCCACGAACTACTTTAAAATGCAGGATTTTTGTACTGAAATTCAGGCAACAGAAGAAAAGCCCAAATCTTCACATTTCTATGAAATAAATAACAGTTTTCAATTACAGGAAATATAAAAAGGTGATGGTAGATACTCGTGTTTGAAGTACCTACCAAGGCACTTAAAAATGACTCAATGCTCTTCCTGAATCCCGCAAGAGGACTGAAAGTATTAGAAAAGAATTGGCAGGCTTCTGGTTCTTACTGAAATTCAAACCAACTTTTCACTACTGGATTAACAAAACCCTGAAGAACTGGGGATCAGGCAAACATTAGTTCAAAGAATGCACAGATACAAGGGTAGGAGACCAAGTCCTAACTGCTGACACACATTTTCTTATTAAGAGAGACTCTGTATATATTCCAGTTGGTATGCTATAACCAAAGGTGACTGTATCCACTTGAGCTTAAGGTTCTTGTGGATGACCTAGTTTTGCCTATTTACAAAATGCAAACAGAGAGGGAACAACTAAAATTGAATTGTAGCCCTGCTCCTTTTAATATCATCTAAAGAGTACATGTGATCCATGACTAGCTCCTGGTAACTTCACACCAAAATACTAGAGAAAGGCAAAACAAAACTATCAGGCATTAGATCAATTGCAATTTGGGTTTTATTTGTTATGGCTGATTACGGAAGACATTGCTGACCTCAATAGTGACGTTCTGCTACCACATGAGGCTTCGGGTGTATCTAACTAGAAAAGGCAGTGTGTTCTTTGCAGACTTGGTTTGTTCAGAATTAAGAGATCACTTTGTCACAAGAAGCTATGGTAGATATTTAAAAAAATAAACTGCCTATTATACACAAATACCACAGAATAGAGGAGGTTACACAGCTGCACCTGGAGCACACAAAGGATATGTTTTATACAATGTTAAAGGAATTTCAACATCTTGGGATTTATGTATTTATTCTTTAAAAACTAAAGCAGAATATCCCTAATTTATTTTTTCCTTTAGGCCACCAAAACCTTTCACTGCTATACAAGTCAGTTACCCTTACCTGTTGTTTGAGAGCCTCCAGAGATTCAAATTCCAACTTGGCCAGTTTAATCTGGATATCTCTCGGTTTATCAGGAATTACAAATGCCATGACAAACTTTATTGCTAGCAGCAAGTGCTGGAAAAAAAAGTAAAAAGAAAATATTATTCAATAGAGTTTGAAGCGTGGAGAGAACAGTATAATACTTTTCCCAAGTGTTAGCAGTAGATGTAAAAACAATGATTTCTTGTGACAAGTACACAGATAACATAGTATAACCATATTTAGGCTCAGCTACTGTATATTTTTCTATTTACTGTCATTCATAATTTGAATATACACATATATTGTTTAGTTCATTTTCATAAAAATCCCATTTTCACTACATACTCTTATTTTGCAGCCTAAATTTGTGTTTATGATTCCAGATAAACAGCTTTTTAAACATTTTATTTATGCATAGATACTGAATTATGGCACCTAGCACATAGTCATTTATAAACATTTAAACACACCAAAACCATATATAATTACACAAAATTATATACATTTATAACAACACGTATATGCATGTGCATGCGTATGTCATACTAGAAATGATAGAAACATTTTGTAGAAAATGTTGAACAAACCCAGAATTTTTGCATTTAAAGAGTTATTAAAATATAAAAGCACTCCTGAGTAAGGATCAGATAAGCATAAAACACAATAAATTAATACCATCTTCAAATTGGTATTTGAAGTATTCGGCAAAGTATTTGGTATTTGGCAAAGTCATGAACAGAAACTTTCCAGTAAATGGAGAAACGTTCTGAAATTAAGACGCCATATTAGTCATCATATGTCACAAAATATTATAAGATTATTTATGCGAAAATACATATGAATACATAAAAATACATATGAATTTCTGTTGAACCCAGTGCTTCCCAACCAGCCTTTAAATTTCACTTCAACATGCACCATTCCCCTCACCTCACTGAAAACAAGTGCCAAACTGATAAGTCAATGGTTTTGTTTCATCTACGTTAAATATAACTATTACCTAAGCAAGAATGATTAAATCTTGTTTTTATCAATGGCTGAGCAAACAGCATAATGCATTTCTGCAATCAGGAGCTTGCCCCTAGTTGAGAAAATCCTGAGCAATATAAGACAACGAGTAACTATATATGCTTAATTTTAAGAGTGGCTTAGGTTCCGCTGACATGATGATGATACTCAGACACACCTAGATGTAGATTGCATGTCTGAGCTAATTATCAAATTACCCCCAATTTTCATAAAATAGAAGACTATTGCTTTTTTCTGAAAAATATTTTACTGAATTATATGATCTTGATGCACCAAAAATTCCCGAGATTCTGGAATTAGGTGAGCAAGAAGGCAGCAAAAATACTACAGATCCAGTAGCAGTGGTAGCGAAGCTCTAAATATCTTAATTCCAATAACAAATCGGATAGCAGGAGCAAGTAATAGAACAAAAAGAGATTAATGAAGAGCCAGACATGAAATTATTTTTGAAAATCTATTACAGAAAAAAGTTAGTAGGTCCAGAAAACAGACGGATAGTGCAAGGAATACTAATTTGTTTAAAGAGCTGAGAGGGATGCTGAAACTTAATGTGACAGTAAAACATCATCAGTGAGAACCTGAATACAGATGAAGAGGTTAATGAAGCGATTAACACATCTGCTGTGTGAAGCGATGTGCAATACCACATTATTAAGAAAGTCCTGACAACAGTAAAATGTTCTCCTACTCATAAAAAAGTTTTCTTTTCCCACTCAACTTAATGGTGTCCCAATAAAAATGGTGCAGCTAACCCTCAAAAATATATATATAGTTTTTTAAAAAATAGAAGATTTAGGAGACTAATGTGTTTTAATTGCTTTACCAAATGAAGAGTTTTATCATCCTACCACCTGAACAAAGCCCAGTAAGCAGTACTCCAAAGGTTTTTCATTTGTTTTGTCAACAGATACCCACACAAAACTGGTACCCACACAAAATGAAAACTGCTTGTGACACTGTTTGCCAGAAGTCTCTTTCCATGCTAGCACAACTGGTAGCCTTAAAACGCAAATAACACGAGGGCAGAACATCCCACTCAAAAGCCTTCATGCCAGAGAGTGCTAGATGGACAGAATACAGATGGGGAAAAGTCATTATTTTTGCTCGCCCTATGCCCTACTGGCATCCTCTCTCCTAGGCACCAACTACAGGCTGATGTTTAAAAAAAAAAAAAAAAAAGACTAGATGACTGTATGAGAGAGCTTTGGTTTATGCATTGGAATGGCTTTTCTGTGTTCTGTTGAATGCCATCAAAACAAAGTTCTACCAGTTATAATGTTCTCAGAACTGAATGGGATGTCTTAGTGCGTAACAGACAGAAAATTCTGTTCAATTCTACCTCTTAAGTCCTAGTGAGCCTGAAAAAAAGGCATGACAGCAACAGCTATCCTTTGCTAACATCTTTCGAAAGAAAAATATATATATATCCCACGGCTTCTCCTGCTTTTCTTAATTACAAATTAGAAATAATATTAATAAAATTGGGAAGGCAACTGGCATTAATGTTGGTCATATGACTCATACAACCTCTTTAAAAGAGAATATATCTAACTTATTAACAGTTCATATTTTATTTTGGAATTGCCATTTGACTAAGGAAATGTAAGCAGTTATTCCAGAGAATTTGAGGAAAAAAGTAAGGAGATGAGTAGTTGCGTTCATTTTATCATTCATATTCTGTACGGATTTCTTAATGTTGTTTTAGTATCATTTCTGTATATGAGATCCAAAAAAAGGAACCATCTGCTTTCAGAAAAGAAATGTCTTCAAAGTACAGTATAAATTGCCAGAATACACAAAAATTTCTCCTTCATAGCATAAAGTTACATTAACACTAGACTGAATATATTACAAGAAGAAACGACTTAAGCTTATCCAAATTTGTTATGCAACTAGTGCAAACGTATGTCCAATACTAAAATTTCTTCAGAGCCAGTTTGGGCATTTGTTTAAAGCAGGTTACAAAAACAACCACTAGTTCTAACTGCAGCCATCAAAACCCAGCGTTGTTTCCAAGAACATGCCCCTCAAAATGATTTCAAGAAGACTGTTTCACTGTGAGCAAAACCCGGGATAACATTAACACAAGCTGCAAGCTCCCTGATGCCAGCAGCAAAGTCCCCTCCCGTTTTGCAATCTGCCAAGCGGGCACAGAGAGAAAAAGCAACGAGTCCCCCCCCTTGGTAAACTCGGTGCCATCAAACTCTCCGTGGTCTCGTGCCAGGTGCTCGGAGAGCTGGAGGAACTGTTCTGTTCTGCGCAGCTACTGACAGGAGGAGAGGCAGCAGCTGTGTTTTGGAGCAGTGTCCCCAACCCTGCCTCTTGTAAAATGGAAAATGCAAATTCGGGTTAAATTCCTGGAATATTGAACAGCTGATTTGATTTCTACAGCGGTCTGACTGCAGCAACTCCTGTCAAAATCTACTCAACTGAGAAAAAAAAAGGGGGGGAAAAAAGAACAAAAGCAGTAGCTTCGTTGCTGGTTAGTCGATAAAGTGCATGCCAAATGTCAGCTGGGAAGGATTTCAAAACCATCTTCTAAGAAAAGCCTATTTTATAATCTAATATTTACCAAAAAAAAAAAATAATCAATTAAAAACAGATATCTGGACAGAGTCCAGTCTAGAACTAGCATGTAATATGAAACGATGGTCTGTGGTTACTCAACTCTACATAGATAAGCAACGCTACATGAGAGTCAACGTATGAGAACGGAACATCACTTCAAGCTCCTGACCTCTGCTGGTATATGCTACTACTCTACCAGTATGTAACGACTTCACATCCAAAGAAGAGCAAGGAAGATGGTGAAGGATCTAGAAAACAAGTCTTATCAAGAGCTGCTGAGGGAGCTGGGGTTGTTTAGCTTGGAGCAGAGAAGGCTCAGGGGAAACCTCATTGTACTTTACAATTATCTTAAAGGAGGTTGTAGCGAGGTGGGGATTGGGCCCTTCTCCCAGGAGCCAAATGATAAGACAAGGGGAAATGGCCTCAAGCTGCACCAGGGAAGGTTTAGGTTGGATATTAGGAGAAATTTCTTTACTGCAAGTGTTGCGTGGCATTGGAACAGGGAGGTGGTGGAGTCACCAGCCCTGGAGGTCTTCAAGAAACGAAGTAGAACTTCGTAGCGTGATTTAGTGGTAGACTTCAGTAGTGGGTTAAAGGTTGGACTAGATGATCTTCGAAGCCTTTTCCAACCTGAATGACTCTATACAAAAAGCCTTTGCAAACGTGAAGGAAAGTATAACTACAGGACCATGCTATTGTCAGAGCAGAATGCAGGGAAATCATTAGATTTTTTTGCTAGGACTCTGGTTCACTGTATGCTGACACTAAACTAAGCCAAGATCAAAGACTAAGAAGAGACCAAAGAATAAATTTACCTCTTTCTATGGCAACAGTGTTTAGCTTTGAGAGTCTTGTATCCTTTTGAGAGCAGGAAAAATGAGGAAGGGAAGTGAAAAATAATTCTGTCAAGGGAGCAATACAGGCAAAGAAAAATTTCCACAGAGCTCAGGAAGTCCTATTAAATTAAATTGTCTTTAATAGACAGCAATAAAACAAATTTATGAGAAAATATTTCTGCAATATGCATAAAAAGAAAGCACGAGCAAACTTTCCTTCCCACTTTAAGTCTGAGCTAGCTTTATTAGAGTCCCACTGGTGGAATAGAATTATCACAGCTGAGGGACTTTAAGAAAGGCCTTTCTTCTGCTACTCTGATAAAACCTGCTTTAAAACCTCACATCCCATATTACTGTGGAACTTTTACAAAGTGTACACAGAATCTTATAATCTTAGAACAATGATTTTCAGCTTAGATCTTCGCCATGTTTGGGCAGTTTTCTCCTAGGAGCATCATAAAGCACATTCTTGAGATCAGAGTAAGCCTTTTGTCAGCCTGCTCGCTGCCACTTCAAAGCACAGAAGCAATGCAGCTTTTCAGCACAACAGTAATCTATCTTGTATGTATTTTTTAAAAATATGCATTTTCTCATTTCTTAAACGACGAGGCATTTGCGTAAAAACACAGACTCCAAACTGAAACAAGCATCCCGCAGGGAGAGTTTCAGCCTGCCCCACCGCAACGCGGCTAGGGTGGATGCAGCTGGACAGAAGCTTATTGCACAACACGTCAGAAGGCCTCAGCAGAGATGGCATCATCTGGTCTGTTTATAACTTGTAACAGAACGTCACCTCCTTCCTCTTAATGAACACATGCACTGAACAAAACAAAACACCACAAAGGCTGCCTGAGGAAAACTGGTAGCAACATTTATGACAGAACATTGGAAAGGTAAGACCAGATCAGACATCTGCTATCATCTGTACCGGCACATTTCTGAAACCAAGTCCTGCTCAACACAGTATTTAAGCTTATGTTTAGTGTTAAGCATATCTGTAAATACATTTATGTTCAGAAAAAAAAAAAAAAACATTTAAGCACATGCTTAAAATTGGAAGATTAATAAATAATACAGTCATTTGCTGAATCTGGGTCTTAATATTCAACAGCTGAATCACAACACGCGTTTCATTTTTCTGGGGCTGGTACCATGCGACATGTACTAAATTCACCTGTCTTAAGAGATGAATGCTGGCTTACATTGTGTCCACAAATTTATATTTCTCCAACTGCTTTGATTAGGGCAGAAATCCTCCTCTGTACTTTTATTACCAATCCACTATAAAACATCAGAAGTAGAAATCTACACTGAAAAAGGCACCAGGCATAATATTCACATTACAATCACGTAAAAAGTATTAAGCTACCCATCATGGGAGCCAGACTTTGTTTTGTTCCTGTTATACACACACCAGCAGCACTGGCCCCTAGCAGCACTGATACACAACCCTTTTCCAGTCAAGTCTTGGCCTTATGCCTCCAGACTATTGATTTGGTTTCTTTCAGAAGAAGCAAATTTATTCTAAACACCACAGTCACTTTGCATAGCTATCATTACTGAAAATAAGCCAATTCCAGACCAGCGCTCCTCAGCAAGGGACTTGAGCAGATAAGACTACATAAAAGACTTTTAAAAATAATCTGTAAGGAACCTTCTCTGTTCGTGTTTCCAGGAAGTAACAGCAAAAGCAAAAAGTGAAACAAAGCAGGAAAAAAAAAAGGAAGATTTTTTTTTTTTTTAATGTCAAATTTCAAGCGTCATCTCTTGGTGAGGGAGCGGGTGAGCAAGGGACGGTCCCTTCTGCCCTTGGGTATTTTTGGACTTCCTGTTTTCTAAAAAGAGAGCCCAGTTGGAAAGCAAACAAAGCAATCCAGTATGCCTGCTGAAACTTGGTCCTGCTCTCTGAAAGCCTTAGGAAGAATTTAAGCCAGACACAACTTCCAACGTAAATCAGTGGCCACCTGGTTAAGTAAGTACATTACACCAAGGCACATGCTAAGTGAAGCTGGAAAGCACAAGCAATCTGATCAGTTGCATACTAATGATATGTTTGTGGTTTTTTTTCCCTCTTATGGCACCATTCTGTTTTCTACTAATTCCATCTTTTTTAAAACAAATTTCCTGTTCATAGACAATTTGTTACTAACTTCAACCACAGCTGCTATCGATCGTATTTCATCTAATGGACTGAAATGGTAACCGGTTGTATTAGTCTGTTTGAGAAGATTTGGATGCACAACAATCCTCCACAGTTTTCTCCAGCAGTAATGTTTATGGGGTGAGGCAGCCCTGGCCCTTTCCACTGCCACTGAAATCTATAGGAATTTTCTCACTTACTTACTTGATGCTGCAATAAAGCCACTAGTTCCTTACTTCTCGGTATTTACATAGCTGATCAGCCTTTTTATAGGTATTTTACATTGAAAATGTTAAACCTACTTTCAGAAGACTTATCCAGCACTTTATCTGATTTTTTTTTTTTTCCAAGATCCTGAAACATGAACAAAGCAGAGTAAGGGCTGGTAAGATAGGGAATTATATTTATATATGTAAGCATTGCTCTCCCCTCTCTTCAGGCACATTGCCATTTTTGGATGTATCACTGGAAGTTAAACATTAAGCAAGTTCTAGAAACACCTGCTGAGAAGATCTGATACCATGCTCATACAAAGTCTTCCGACTGACTGCAACTTGGGAAAATCACTAACAGGTACATAAGCTCAAGCACTAATAATCTTGTTTCATAAACACAGCATATTCTGTGATGCAAAATACGATACAGCACATTTACAAGACCATTTCCTAAAAGCTCTCTATAAAAATACAAAGTATACAAATGAGCCTTTCAGAAATGTTCTAAGACATGATTTTTCTCACATTTGTTTCATCCTGAATCAATTCCAAAGACATGAAAAAATGCTGTAGGTGTAAATTTGTCTCGGAGCTTTTAAATATTTGCTAATGGTTAATTTTACAGTAACCCAACAGTCTTTAAAGCAGCATGATAATGCACCCATCTCAGTGCTACCATTTGATAATCCTGAAATGTTTTGGCACAACCCTTATCTCAATTTATGGATAGTGTTTAATAGGAACTGGGATAAGAGTTGCCAAAAGCCAAATTAGCTAATGCTGAATGTAATGAACAGCAGAGCTTTGATCGTGCTCTGAAATGAATTCTAAGCGAAAAGTGGAAAGAAGGATGCCCATGGAATTGAAATTGACAGTATGATTAATACCAAGCCTTATGAAGTGCCTCTTAGCTGATTGCTAGCATTACATATAGGCTCCTACTCTGACAGGTATAGTTTATTGTCAAAATGCCCTAATGTTCCACATCAAGGAAGAAGAAAAAAAAAAAAGTTCGCTGTTTTCTATTCATCTACAAAACTTACACTTCTTTCTACCTCTAAGCCATACATTTTTCTCCACACACACACACACAAAAAAAAGAGGCAAGTTATAGTCAGAATTCCAAGGATTTCTGCTTGCTGTGACTCAAATTCATCATCCATTGCACAAGTGGATGACCTGGGATCGATAAGGAGGTAAGAAGCATTTTCTTTCGCCAACGGTTTAAAACTACTGTAAATCAATTCAGTGCTAAACAGAAATTATCACCTGTTGTAGGCACCACGGTCCTTGAAAACTCTTTTCCCCTGCCTCAAGCCTCCTTTGCCTTAGTATAAGCCAAAGTGGACAGATCTCCCAACCGAGTTTTAGACAAGCTCAAAGTGATCAAACTGCACACATACGAAAGTAAACCCAGTATTTAATGAACCTTACAGATGGTTTTCCCAAAAAAGCAGGGGACTGGATATCATGAGACAATTAACAGACTTTTCAATCAGACATTTTCCTTCAATTTATGCTAGGAAAACTTGATGTTGCATCTACATTGGAATTTAAATTATTTTAAACATTGAAGTTATTGTTAATTGCCTTGAGAGTATATAGCACAAAAAAAAAAAAGAGCGCTATCTCAGCCAACTGTTTTCCACAGATGTTGTGCATTCAAGTTTTTACCTTTAACTGTGCATAATAAGTTATCTGATTAAATGAATCTCTTCTTATTTACAGATATTTCCTTCTTTCTCCCACAAGTACCTGGCTTTACATAGAACTGTATGTTTTACAACTGTCTTATGATGCTTTCAAAGCTGATTCACAAGAAAATTCTTCCTGCTGATAAAAATCTGTTCACCTTACAACACCAAGATAAAAATTTCATCCGAATAAACACATTTAAAGCAAAGCAGAGTATTTAATCACACTGCAAACACATTTTCTCTGAGTGACTAATAACTTTAATGTAATTCACAGCTTTCTGCTATGTTTCCATCCTATTTTCAGTGGCATATTTTACTCTACTTCTGTTTGAGGCTCTAGGTAAATTTAGCAGGACGCAGCACATTTTTTCATCTGGACCAAAAGGTGAATCATGCAATGCTAAATAATGTACAAAATGTCATAGCCATGAGTCATGACATAAAAATAATGGATTGTGATATATCACAAAGTAAGCTGCAGATTAATTACAGCCTCTATTCCTGTGCAACTTTAATGAAATCAAATTAATTGAAATGTATACAATAAAACTAGCTAATCTGAAACAATGGCATCCTGTAGGGAAAAATTAACAATTTTCATATTGGGAACTCATCACTTGCATTTTTCCCATAAAAAATAGAGGTTTGGGGGTTTTATGTTTCTGGTGTATTTTTTTTTTCCTCCTTTTTAGAACAATGCAGTTAAATAATCCTTTTGCTTTTCAATAAAGGTCAAAAGAGAAGCTTTCCATTCAGCTGAAGTGTTTTAATTAAACATTGCAGCAGGTGTTTGGATATGCTGCCAACTCCTGAAAAGCTTGCATATTTTTTTTTTTTTAAAAAAAAAAAAAAAACTTATGTCCTCAAGCCCCCTTTATCTGTCTGTTCTGTGAATGAGTGTTCACAAAGCTACAAAAGATTTTCTTTCTTTTGGACACCAGTACCTGCCCTAGCTATAAAAGAGTCCCTTGTCAAAGCTGCTGGAAGGCAGCCATGCAGCTCTCAAGTCAACTTTTATGGCCATAGCAGATCTGTGCAGCAGAGCACAGCCCTGAGTTTAACCTTAGCTGCTTGACCAGCTTGAACTTTTGGAAACGTACCTGGTTTGTTCAAGCTCACAAAGAGAGAACCTTTAGCTGTGAGCCAAATCTGCTTTGAGATGAAGCATTGCTGCTAAAGCAGATCCCTTTTGTAGGTCACCTATCTCACAGCTGTAGGCCTTCATACACTCCCATAAAAGCAGGCTGTGAAATGCTTCCAGAACAGCTTAAGTTCTTAAGGAACCTGTAGGTTTTTTTGTTTGTTTTGTTTTGGAGATTTGACAGTTTGGCATTTGAAACTTCAGCTAGAACAGAAATCCAACAAAGTTTAATCTCATCGTTGTAACAGCTCTGACAACATGCAGTGAGCACAACTTACCTCCCTAGAGCTAGGGAGGCTGAAAGAAAAAGAAAACAGCAGTACTTACAGCTTCAATTAGAATTGTAAGACCATTTGGGAATCAACTTCCAGCAAGGGCTCAGCATCACTTTGTTGCTATGAAACATCACAGCTGATGATTCCTGTCTGCTAAGAACTTGAAGCTGACTCAGCCTCTGGCTGAAATGGTCTCAGCTGAGGAGGCCATGTCCAATTTGAAATGAATTAAGTAGGAATTCTGAATGTGGCTCCAAAAGAAGCCTCAAGCACGTCAAATAGGCAATACTGAGATGCCAGACAAGATCTTGGACCAATGCTAAAACTTGAACAGGTCCTTGAGTTACTACAATGCAATGTGCAAGCAGAGATAGGTGGGAAGCTGAGACTTTTCAGAGGTAAATCTCAACACAGCTGATCAGTGCTGTTGCACAATCTTAGGGGCCCAGGGACTGAAGGAAGAAACCATCCGTACCTGTGAGCAGTCTTTTAGTCACAACTAAAAGGGGTAACCTGGTACTGAAAACAGCTGTTTGTCTCACTAAGTGCCTAAAAGTCATTTAGGCACTTAGAGAAACCTGTGAAGAAGTGTAGATGTAGAGCTTAGAGACACGGTTTAATGGTGGACTTGGCCGTGCTAGGTTAAACATTGGACCTGATGATCTTAGAGGTCTTTTCCAACCTAAATGATTCTAGGATTTTATGACAGGAGTAACTTCTAGTCGCAGCGATTTGGCCCTGCTGTAAGCCAGGAAGATGGCACAATGGAAGCACACATCCTGCAGACCTGGAGTCCTGAACCAGGCCTGGGTCTGGGCAGATGGAATGATGAAAAGCAAATATTTATTTCCTGAATATGGGGCCCGCTCGTATTTACTCATTTTTCTTATGACCAGACTGAAAAGGGATTCTCTTTCTTCTTTGAGTTAAGGAAATGCCAGAAGCATTTTACAGTGGCTTTCTGTCAGCTTCTAGATGAAGCAAAAATGCCGTTCATTTTCTGTGCTGAATTTGGTTGAGGAGAGTTCTTCTGGAAAAATGAGAGAAGCATATGGAGAAAGATGAAAGCGAGCAAATGTACAGGACTGAGAGAGCCTGATGCACAGGGGTGAGGCTGTTGTTGGGAACAGAGAGTGCCGTGGCACTGGCTGTGATGCTCCCCGCTGCTCCAGCAGCTCTGCTGGCCCCGAACTGCAACACGGGCCAAATAGCAGCCCCGAGGCCTTGCTGCCTCCTGAGGTGACAAGGTGACTCCTGGGGCGGGCTGCTGGTCAGCAACTCTAAAAATAGATGCTCCTGATAAAGTCGTGCAATTCCTGTCTTAAAAAAGTCTAAATGTTTAGAGAAGTGAAATTACTGAGGATCACAGCCATTCAATTCAGATCTTTTATCGAAGCAGACTCTCTCAGTCACAGGAATCTTTGCTAGAAACAAACTAATAGCACAGCAAACAGCCAAAACATGAACAAAATTGTCTTTCTTTTCAGAGCTGTTATTTGGGAAAGAAATCCCTAAAACCTCTCATCCTGAACTTTTACGTATACGCGTATCTCATGAAGTTCAATAAGAGCAAGTGCCGGGTCCTGCACCTGGGACGAGGAAACCCTGGCTGCACGTACAGGGCGATGAGATGCTGGAGAGCAGCCTAGAAGAGAGGGATCTGGGGGTTGTGGTTGACAGCAAGTTGAATATGAGCCAGCAGTGTGCCCTGGCAGCCAGGAGGGCCAACCGTGTCCTGGGGTGCATCAAGCACGGCATCGCTAGTAGGTCAAGGGAGGTGATTGTCCCGCTCTACTCTGCGCTGGTGCGGCCTCACCTCGAGTACTGTGTGCAGTTCTGGGCACCACAGTATAAAAAGGACATGAAACTGTTGGAGAGTGTCCAGAGGAGGGCTACGAAGATGGTGAAAGGCCTGGAGGGGAAGACGTACGAGGAACGGCTGAGGGCACTGGGCCTGTTCAGCCTGGAGAAGAGGAGGCTGAGAGGAGACCTCATCACAGTCTACAACTTCCTCGTAAGGGGGTGTCGAGAGGCAGGAGACCTTTTCTCCATTAACACCAGCGACAGAACCCGCGGGAACGGGGTTAAGCTGAGGCAGGGGAAGTTTAGGCTTGACATCAGGAGGGGGTTCTTCACAGAGAGAGTGGTTGCACACTGGAACAGACTCCCCAGGGAAGTGGTCACTGCACCGAGCCTGACTGAGTTTAAGAAGCGATTGGACTGTGCACTTAGTCACATGGTCTGAACTTCTGGGTAGACCTGTGCGGTGTCAAGAGTTGGACTTGATGATCCTTAAGGGTCCCTTCCAACTCAGGATATTCTATGATTCTATGATTCTATGATCTCCTTGATCAAGTGTTCTTTACACATTCTTTTGTATAAAAGAAATATTCCCCATATATTCCGGAAGGTTTTAAAAAAATACAATAAAAGAACTTGTCCTGGAATGTCTGAGGGATCTGGCAGTACTTGAGGTTGTATGGCTTTTCTGTGACATAGTGATTAAAGAATTATCTTCTAACATAGTAAATTGCCATGCAAAATCCTAAAAGGTTAAACGCCTGTCAGATAACAGGCTCATAAATCAGTTTTACTACTTGGCACTTCTTTCCTTACATCTCATCTAATAGTTTTACTAGGAGAAGTATCAACATGCATCAAACATAAGCAGGAAAAAAAAATCTCTGTTCAACAATATTCAAAGGTATGACCTTCCAGCACAACATACAAGTATTATAGAAAAAAAAAAAAAGTAAATTTTTCCTTCAACCCAGAAGGACATTACCATTCTTTGATAGTATTGAATGGTTCTGGTTAGACAAGATGTCTTCACCATAAATAGCAATTTAAAATCAATTTCTATGATGAATCATTTTAGCATCACAGATACCTAGCTCTCTCAAGCCAGAAACAATGTTTCTATTAGTCAGCAGACATACAGGGTGAAGTTATATTTTTTGCTCACTTTCAGTGGGAACAAGCATATTATCTTGTCACCTCACACCCGAAAAGCATCTGGAGCCTCTTCAGAATTTGCAGGATGCCAAACGTAAACTACAGAAGTGTCAAACTCTGTACTGCTTCTGTTTTTAAGTGTTAATGCAATTTATTTATTTTATTATTATTATTATTACCGTTTTTTTCACATATTTCACATACTGTATCACTAAGCGCATTACACATCTATATCACCATATTTTATCTTGGGTCAGGTTTTTAGGAGTTTGCAGGTTGTCCCCTGTTGTCTTGGAGGGAGAGGATGGTTTTGATTGTTTTAAGTAACTTTGCATTTTTCCATCGTATGCTGACTGATGTTTGTCTGACTTCTCACACACACAAGAAGGCATTAAGTAACTTGGATTAAAACAAAAACACTTGGGCACCAGAAGCACTCCAGATTCTTCTGAAGATATATGCCAGTCTTTAGCATCATTATTCTTCAAAGATGACCACTAAGACTTTGAAAGCTGGTAAACTGAGACTTTTTTTTTTTTTTGTAAGTTAGATCACCTGAAATGAATACAAACATGCTTGGAAAATCTAAAATAGGCTTTCTAAAAGGAAATAATGTAATTACAGTAAGGTGTCTTTTATTTTTTTTTCACTGTGACATACAACGGAGGTTAGTTTTACAATACAAACACAATACAGTGACCTTGACCAGAGGTACTTTGTTACCTGGTTCTGAGGTTTGACTCCTTGATCTCATTAAGGGCTCGCTTGGTTGTTAGGACTGGTAACCTTTATGAAAATGTTTTGCTTTTAGAGGGACACAAATTTCATTTGTCCATGGTTGGGTTAAAAGTTCAAGGCTCTCTCTTTCCCTTCTTTTTATTCCCCAGCATGGCAGCAGTCTTAGCTTCATATAGCCTATTCAATTTTTTGTCCTTTTATTTTTTTAAGCTTAAATATATATATATAACTGACTTTTATTTTTAATATAAATTCTTCCTCATACTTTTAGAATATTGTCAAACTTGTTATCTCTAGGTGGACCTGCTGCTGCAAGCCTTTTGTGTGCTTTTAGCAACAGGATCAATAACTGGGCTTCTCTCATCAATCTGGAACTTGCACAGCCAGTTCTCAACATGTTGCCTTTAAAAATGCACTGTAATGCTTTTTGTATGGGCCAACAGTCCTATGATGTTATACCTCTGGTGCCCTCAACTCTATTCTCCATACCTGATGTTAGAGTAAGAGTATAGCCATTCACGCTGGTAATTCCCAAATTTTGGGTTAATAATGCGCCACTCAGTGTAATCCAAAAGTTTGATGTACAAGACCACTCATTTGCATCCCACACAGCAATGTCCCAGCCCATTCCATCCAGCAGGTGCTAACAGTTTAGCATCTAGGATTACTACAGGTATAATGGTTGAAACTTTCTAATTCTTATCTTCCCACAGGAATTTCTACAAACAGAAAGCATTACTTTGGCTAGGCTAGGGTGGTAGCTCACATTTTGTTCTCAAGTGTGGTGTCTCTCTTCTCTTTTTTTTTTTTTTCTAAAAAAAAAAAAAAAGATTCATTTAAAACCATTTCATTGAAAACCATACACTTTTCTGAAGATGTGATGCTGTTTGCAACATTACATATGTGAATCTGTTTTTCCAGAATTCATGCTCTTCTCCCAAATGAAGACAAATGAATAAAGGGAAAGACAACTATTATTTCTTTCAAATCTAATACATTTTCTTTACATACAACATTTATCTGAGGCCTTCTGAAAGTAAGCCTCATTATACTCTGTCACTGAAAGTGAAGTGATATTATTAACCTGCAAAGACAAGTAATCCCTCCTTTATGAAAGTATTTACAACAATGCAATACTCTACCATAAAAGCAATGTTTTAAAATAGAGCAACAGCATTTTCAAGATTAGCTTTGTTTCCTTCCTTGAATGATTACCAATACAGTTACCAGTCATGATGGGGTAGGCTTAGGTTCCCTTGTTCACTAGCTCTACTTACACAATGCAAATGACCCTTGCTGATTACAGATGGTCAGCAGGACATTCACCCTGTGCAGGAAAAAAATCCATCTGAGAGCAGCAGCCTTCCCACCAAGCATATGTAATTCTGCAGGGCTGGGTGTTGTGCTGCATGAAGACAAGAAGCTTTGTGAACTACTTTCGTTCAGATAAAGAATGTTGAGACTATAGGACTGGAGAATGTCTTAGGAAAGGTTTTCATACATGTTCTAATGTGCTCAGTCATTCTAAAATTATTCTATTCTGATTAGTGACCACTGGATTATCAGGGGATAAAATTACAGACTCCTTCATATTTTCTATCTTCAGCAAGGAAAAAAATAAAATCACACAAAACTCTCTATCTTTACTAGCTCAGACATCCTTCTCACTACAACTAAATTTGCTAAGAAAAAAGTCAACTTCAAATCTGAAGACAAAAAGTCACTAAAATAAACATTTTTTTTTTCCTTCATAAAAATGCTAATTGCATCCGTTACAATTGGAGAAGTCTCCAGATGACAGAGGAAAAGAAGGTAAGATATCACACACTGAATAGTGGCAGTACCACAGAATGCACTAGTAACTCCAGAGATTCTGAATACAGTGTGAGGTCATAAGATATAGGATGGTATCCCATGGCAGGTAGTAAACCACTCTCTCTTAGGAATGAAAGGATAGTTAACAGCAACAAAAGGCCATACAGATTATTCAGAAACACTGTGACCTCAGTAACCTTGTGGTTCCATCTGGCTAAGTGTCCTACAGTTTTGCCTTTCCACTCCTGACACTTTCTGAGTGATGCTAATTGGACACTACTGGTTAACTCTGAAATTTAGGTCTTTCAATGAGTATGTCTAAATGAATATATATGAATATGTTTAAATGAACATTAGATCTTTAAATTAATATTAGTTATTTTTGAAAATGTTGGTTGTGGCTTTGTAAACCAAGATCCTAGCTCACCTTCTGGTACAGCCCAAACATTTGCACATGCACCTCAAATGAAACTTAGGAATGAAACACCGTTTCCAACCATCAAAGATGAAGTTATGAAACATTCCTTGTTCACATACAGGAAAATTACTGACTTCGTTCACTTCCCCAAAATATATAGACCACTTGGCTTGCTGGATCTCCGTCACCATTACCCAGCTATGTAGGCTACTTATTGCTGAGGAAATAATTGGTGAGGAAATTTCTTACTGAAAAAGGAAGTTGCATCATACCAGTGTGAGCCCCACACCAGCAAAGTCTTCCAGCCTGGTTTTCCTGATTGAGTAGTTCCCTCAGTTACATGGCCAAGAAAACTCACTCCTTAAATCACATGAGAGCAAACATACAGAAGCTCACCTTTGCAGGACAAATGCTCATAAAATGATAAATTAATTCTACTTTTAAACAATGGAGAAAGAAATTTGGGGTTAAAGCAGTATTCTGAAACTACTGAGTATGTGTTCAGATGTTTTATTTTATCATTTTCCATGAACAAGTCAAACATGAACATTTTAAACTTCATTAGGCTTCAGTAATCTCAAATCCCAGTTTCTTCATTATCTACTACGTTGTGCACCATCTCAAACTGGAAGAGCAATTAGTGTTGTATCATCACTTAGCATCATAAAATAAACTATTCATATCATCCATTATAGAAGAGCTACATTTTTCTCCCTACTCTATTGCTAGAAGAATTGAGGCTAATTGATTTCCCCAATGCTGTGCAGCAAACCAGAAGAGGAGCCTAGATTAAAACATTGAACTCTAAAATTTCCCATTTCGTGATAACTCTTACCTTTTCAAGAACCCAGATGTTCAATTAGGCCAGTGTTAGACACATTCCTTAGTTCTAGGACTCTCCTATTTCTTGAGACAGAGGTCTTTTTCCTTTTTTTTTTTTTTTTAACATTTGTATATTATTAGCTATAACATTATTATTTCAGTGCCCAGATAGTTCAGCTAGAGAATCCAGCCTCTGCATGAGATGTTTAAGACAGTTATTTCAAGTGCTTCAGGTCAATAAGCCAATACCACTGCACTCTTGTAAATGAGGCCAGGAGTTCTCCTGAGGTTTTACCAATAACTTCAGAAATACTAAATTATTCCTGTCATACTTATTGTCTTACCTAATACTGCAGATCCCACCAAAAAAAAAAAAAATAGTGATCCAAGACACTCTATGCAAATAAAAATCCAAACACACATCCAGCTGTAAAATTAAATTATTTCTACATTGCCATCTTATTGTTTGCCGAATGTAACAATTTGAATTAATTTAGAAGTACATTAATTTCCATATCAAAAATTAAAGACAGCATTCACTACGCAGGAAAATAGTTTTAAATGGGTATCTTTCATTTACATGCTTCATTATTTTTTTCATGCAAATAGTTTCGGAAGCAAGTGTTTCAGCCAGACACGCTCTCTCCCTCACAGCTCAGTTTCTGATATGAGCACCAAGGTCATGAACACTGGAAAGTGACAGAAGGACCCCTGTTAGGAGAAAGCTGGATTTGAGCTCAAACAGAAATACCTAAAAATACGAAAATAAATATAGAAGAACAGAATTAATAATGACAGCTATAAGAATTGTCTGTAATAAAGATCGATACCGAGTGGAAATCCCTTTTTGAGTAGTTCCAGTCAGGTGCTTAGATGGACAAATACTTTAATGAAGAAAGAAAAGAAGAAGGGTCTTACAGTCAAAGCTAAGGCTTATTCTAGGCTCTGCCTGCTCAACTGTTTCCATAACTTTTGGAAATATTACAAATTATTTGCTTCTGTAAATAGAGCTCCTAGCTAGTTCATGTGATGTTGTAAAGTTATTTATACAATGTAAAATTTGTTGCTGGAGAGAATTTTTTAAAAAAAGGAAAAGATAGAGATTTCATGGCCCAGGAAAGCTCAAAGGAAAGAAAAAAATCTACAATTCTGCACGGAATTATAAGATGAAATAAATAGAATTTTTATTTCAATAAATATTTGAAGACTTGAATTCTAGTTAAGTTACTTTAAGACTTCAGTATGCCTTTTTCAGCATGATGAAAATACTGAAACTAATAAAAATATGTACATTTTCAACTACAGGCACTGAAAAAAAAATAAAAGATAAAGCTTATAAGTACACATCTCATTTTCTCTGCCATGCACCTTCTCAGACATGCACAGTCCCCAACACAGATTTTTAAAATCTACCTTCTCTACCATAAGAAAATCAAATGTAACCACAGCATTGCATGGACCACAAACGTATACAAGTAACTCCACCTGACTTCAGTGCCAGCTTCCAGGATATAGTATCCAGCATGAACTCCCCCTTAAAAGGCGCAAAGCCACTTTAAACATTGCTATGACTGCATATTCAGTTCGTCTACACACGAGTAGGTCTCAGAGGAGTATGAGCACATCATCAGGCAATGATAAAATCTGGAACTATAACGCTATTTACCACGCCTCACATGAATCAAACCACAGCTTTACCCAAGTGCGATAGGATTCCTATGAGACAGGAGCTCAGTGAACCATCTCGCTCTTCTAATGAGTAAATTCCTTTCTGTCTATCCTAATCTCTACAATAAATACCAGTCCATAAATCTAGGCTCTCCCCACACTGAGATGTAATTCCAAAAAGATAACTGTGATTCTTTCGAAAGAATAAAAGATGGTGCAAAACAAATGGCTAATAACAACTTTCCTGGGGGATCCAGTTAGAAGGCTCCCATATTGCGAATGAAAGCTTTTTTTCCAGTCTTAAGTCACAATAGGATACACATGAAGCCTCTAAAATGTAAACTCTATTATCAAAAATATTTTATCCAACTTAACTACGTGATATTGAACAAAGAGCACCCAAGGACACTAAAATAAAAAAGCCATTCAGGTTTACGTAAGTTCAGTTTGCAACTATCCAGATTTAACACACATGGATCTTCTGATTTACCAGAACTATAGCAATGTACAGCATTATGCTGTATTTGTTGTGTTGCTTATGAAGTTTTTTAAAAGTTTTTTAATGAAGCTGTTGTTTTATTTATTTTTTTTACTTTAAAATTTACAATGATCCCAAGATTTTCAAGATTGCTTGCTTTACGTCTTCCTTACTTGTTAAACCTAAGAAAATGTTGAGTATATGATGTGTGATTATTAAATAAGACGTATAATAATAATGCACCAATGATATTTTTACTGTCAACAAGAAACAACCTGATGATAGCCAGTTTTTCCAGGCAGAAGTTGCATGCAAAATTTGATGGAAGTCTACTCTCTCTAATGGGCACAAGCTAGTAAGAACTTTCAAAACTCATACATGCACTATATGCAGAAATACATTGCTCTAGGCTTTTACTTCTTCACTAAAGGTAGTTTAAACTCTCACTTGCAAAATTTTTCAAGTATTAATTTATTATTTAAGCTATTGGAATTAATTCCAAGGTAGTTGTTCAGCCCCAGCAAGTGTTTAAGGATAACAAAACCTTTGAGCTGCTTGTTTATCCAGTACATTTCCTTTAACGATAAAGCTAAACACGTACGTACCATCAGCAGCGACAAATCTTAACCAAAGAAAGCATATTAGGATGGTGAAGCAACTTCTGAACTCAGCTAAAAATAATGTATTGTAACCTGGATACCACAGCATTAACACTTGTGCTGTCTAACCCTTCCCTCCACCCCTTTCAAACAAATGGGGGGTGGAGGGAGGAGTGCGTGTTGCTCCAGTTATTTAACTGTGTGTTACAGAACCAAGCATTTTGTATGCTTCCCATTTTAATGTTGAGTCATTCCTCCTGTTTAAGAGTTCTTTCTGGTTAAAGGACTTCTTTCTATCTAAATTCTGCCAGTTTAGGGGAAATGCAGCAAAGATATTTTCATCCTCTTCCAGAAAAACTGAGATTATTTTTATTTTTAATTTTTATTTTTTACTTATTTAAACAATTACATATATTTATGGTCTGATTTATCTCACACACAAAAGGAAACACTTTTAAAAAAGCCTTACGTAAGTCAGAACCAGGTAATATGCTGAGAAACCACTTCAAACTCCGTGACTTTATCTTTGCTGAATGGGAAAAAAAAGCAGCTAAGCAAAATCTGAGCAGCTCAAGCAAAATCCAAGGTGACATCCTACTGAAAACAAAGTAGGCTTTGGTCATTTAGGATAAAATGAATGAGCTCACCTGAATTTTGCAGGGACCAGACCCTTGTCTTAAAACCTTCTCAAGAGTGGATGAGAAAGCATACTGAAGTTCACAACGTACATACGTGCTAGATCACATCCACATGCACATGCTATTGCTTTGTACGTTTAACAGCCATTAACTCTACCTTTCAGTTCAAGAAGCTCAGGCAGTGAGCCAGTTCATTCATGGGACAGACACTTTCCAAGAAGAATACAACAAACAAGAAAGATGACAGTCCTGGACTCCTAACGTTGCCTACTATGGTAAATTAACATGGCTAAATGTTAATTTGCTATACTACTACCAACTTTTTCTCCTGTCCCTCTTGTGGAGTCTTCCTCCCATTTCTGGAAGCATATAAATAAATTGCTGCTTCTCTCAGGCTAGTTAAACTGTCAACACTCCACCCAGCATGTGCTGGAAGACTAACCTCCATTTGACAGATACTGCATCATCATTTAGATCAATTTTACAAAACTACAGGTTAGCAAAGCCACACAAAAGTTAATACCCCAGCTATGTTTTAAGAGTACATCAAGAGCCATCTCTCCAAAATCCAGAAATTACAAAGAAGGAAAACAATAATCAGAAAAATGAAAAGCTCTAATTCTCATAAAGCTCTGGTTCTTTTCATTAGTCTGAAACTGATCTCATGGTTCAGCTGCAATTCCCTGAAAATAATGCTGTAACTAGCATAAGAGATAGAGATATTCATGAGTCAAATAGTTTCTACTGAATATGAAAGGTGAAAAACAGAGTTCATCATCTGAAGGTCATCTGGTCAAAATTTACCAGCTACAGATGAGGCTCTGAGCATCCAAAGAAAAGATTCCCAACAACTCTGTAACCGAACAACTGATGGGAAAACCAAAAGCTGTCGAGTGCTGTAACACAGGGATCTTAGTTGCTCTCAGAAACTTCTGAAATCAATGAATCTGTACTGCATTAGCTGCTTTGCTTTTACTTTTATTCTTTTACAAAATTTTTGTGATGTTCTGTGTATCAGTGGATCAAAACAATATGTTATTTCTTTATTTTGTTAGCAACACTTCCATTTCATGTTTTCATTTTTATCTTCATTTTAAAAAGAAGAAAAGCACTGACCAATTTGAATACAAGTCACCTGGCCAGGCACTCCTGGCCAGCACTCAGGAGATTAGGTGGCACTTAGATGATGGGAAATGCTTAACTCTCACTTCAAACTATACCTTTCGCTCCTCAGCCCTCACACATCAAAATAACTGCCTTGCAGGACATATCCACTTTACAGTGCAATCGCTATGAAATTTTGTATTTCAAGGATTAAAAAAAAAAATAAAAATAAAAGAAAACCAACTTATTTCCTGACTATAAAAACACCCTAAATTGATACACATATACTCATCCATATAATATATAATTGATGCATTTGATATTCTACTTACAATTCCAAACCTTACAATGCATTTGATATTCTACTGCAATCCCAAACTACTACTGAAAGTTTAATCTTACACCTGACCCTTGAAATTAAAAACATCTATATGCAGCAGTGATATTTTTGGTAGCAGAATCAAAATCTTCACACATAATGAAATGAAGCTAGAATTGATAGCTTTTCACAAAAGGGAAATCATACATCAGAATTATTGGGGCCACACAAGTATGACCCTCTCTTCATAAAGTAGAGGTTTCCTTTTTTTTTTTTTTTTTAGCCAATTCAAATTTAATATCATGATCTGCTGGAACCGTCACACTTAAAGAGAGGAGGCTGGGCTTTGCTCAGGGAAGATTCAGGAAAAGGAGCCTTTATTCCAGTGGACGATTGCATTACAATCATTACCATGTGTTTACCAGCAAAGTAAAATGTTCCTGATAAGAACTAGAATCTACCATTTCGTTTTACTCTATTGTTTTGTAATAGAGGAGTAAATATACAAACTAGGCCTTTCTGAAAAGAAATCCTAGATGCACTACTAACAGAGAATAATGTCTATGTATTATTCAGGTGTTACAGATACTTCATGACACAAATTTTGTAATACTGAAGAGGGGGGAACAAAAACCCCACAAAATGCACTCATGGGATATAACCCACTGAGATCTTTCGGAATTCATTTGTGCATACAGGTATCAATCATCCGAAATTATTTTAGCAGTGCACATTTCAAAACCATTTGTCTTACTTCCCATCACCATGAAATGTATTAATGCTTTTGGGAAGAAGGTGCTTTCAATGTATTTGCAAGACTGCCTCCTGCGAATCAACATCTATAATGTCTAGGAGGAAACACTGCCAATCAAGGCTGACTAGCAGCCATATAGGTCATGAAAGGAGTTCCATAACCAAACAGCATGGACAAAGTTACTGTATTTAGAAAATATTAGAATGCAGCAGGTTTTAAACCAGTAAAGCAAGTGAAGTGTCCAAAATCATAAGTGAAAATATACCAGATTGAAGAGCAGAAACATCTACAGGCTTTAATCTTAGGAAATACATTTAAGGGGCTGAAGGTCCCAGTCTTCATTCAGAAAGGCAAAAGAAGCCCAGTATGATAGGGAATGACTGCTTGTTTTGCTTTGCTGCTCTGGTAGTTATAAATGCCACGTCTAAGGAGCTGCTGCTGCTTTGTTACCATGAAGTGACAACTGAGAAAAATGATGCTGCTGAAATATGTGTTACGAATATACAAACAGGTGAGAGCCAGCTAATTCCAGCAGACTGGCTAGACATTTCATTTAGCAAGTGCTACCCCCCTCCTCTTCCCTTAAGTTCAGCAACCCACCAAACCTAGGAAGTCTTACCAAATAACACCTCACACAATGTGCTTCTGGAATTATTTTGGTAAATAATGGAGCAGCCATTATTGGAGTAGCCATTATTAGAGTTTAAACACACTCAGCAGCTGTAACAACAGCATTGATGTCACTATCATAAAATAATAATAATAAAAAAAAGACTGCTCCAAGGTTTCTGAGCCTACTGGGGCATTGAGTAGTCACCTCCAAATAACGCAGCTCTGTGTGCACAGAATAAATTGAGCAATTGAGCTATTGACAGCATCATATTTGTTATCATTCTAATGACAAATTGTAGTGAAGAATGCAAATGTAGCTATAATACAAAATATAAAGAATAGCTTTCTTAAGAAGTTGACCATGAAAATATTTTTTTAATTTTTAGTAGTTTTAATACCATACAAGAGATTCTGAACAATACTTCAGTGCACTGCATTTCTAGTAATTTGTCTATATTTGCACATATATCTGCTACAGCAAAGAGCCCATCATGCAACAAAGGCAAAGGGTGTAAGCTATTTAACTGAGAGGAGAAAAAAAAAAGAAATTAAAAAAAAATTTAAAACACCTGTTTTCTTCTTCTAAACACAAGTCAAAATGCCAGGATACAGTTTAACTGCATATTACAAACTCATTTAATTCATGAGTCTGAAGGATGTAGCTTCAGATAGTTAAATAATGTGTTCCTGGATTATGTTGAGATTAAATCAAACTGTTGTTTTTTTTTTTTTTCACATGGAACAGAAATAGAGTATTAAAATCATTGTTCATTGACGCTGTGGGCATTCTGGTAGTTGAACACTGATAAAACTGGGGAGGGGGAGGTTGTTTCCTTTCTAGTGTTTGGGGGTAAGCTTTCCCTACCCTACACTGCAATATAATTGTTTCACTTGTCTCTGAGAAAATAACAGGCTCTAGATGATGGATAAATTTATGCTGACAACTACCAGCCATTTCAGTTTTTGTTGTGTTTCTATTGACTTTTTAATAATCCACTTCAATACGAGTGTAGTCTTGTTTTTGAGAAGTTTCCAAGTTAATATTAAGTACAAAACTACAAAAAGAAGAATGCCACAGATTACACAATAGCTTATTAGAAGAGGCTGAACCATCTGAACTGAAATCAAGAACTACTTGTCAATAGCACTCTACATTCGATGACTACATCGGTAAATTTTAACGGAGTCCTACAGTCACTGCAGGGCACAGTTGTTTCAAAGGTAAACTTGGTGTGGCCATCACAATAGGAAGTAGCTACTCATCACTGAGAATCACACTCTACAATACCACTCTCAATCTCACCATCCCCTTGTATGTAAATTCCGAAGTTCCAAAGGGAAGGACAAGAAGAGACTGTCTCTGTTGGGATGGTCTCTATTTTTAGGCCAGGTATTGTTTCTGCTACATATTCATTTTTTCCATGTATTTACAGTCACAGCTCAGTTTCCTGAATAACTTAATTCCCAAGTCATGCATTTGTTTTACGGCACATCATTCAAACTAGAAAAGAGCAAAAAGAATGGATATACACATAAAACTACCCAAGAAGGATTTGATACACAGACACAGAACGCAACATAGAAGATTTACACCATCATTGTTTGTTTTATGCCTGAGTCAGAAATTCTTGTCAACGCTAATAATTAAGAATTAGTACCAATCAACCTGCACTGCCATAACAGGCATTATAGGAACTGGATATTGGTTTTTGAGGACAACATAAAACTTGGTTGAAAAAAGGCGTAAAATACCTGTACCTTCTGAAAACATAAGTTTCAAAGTGAATATTAAATACAAAATTACAAAAAGAAAAATGCCATAGATTATATAATAGCTTATTAAAAGAGGCTGAACCATCTGAACTGAAATCAAGAACTACTTGATTTTGCACAAAAAAAACCTTGGTTTTACACAACTTTTTGATTAAACAGAATAAACCAGCATGATTAAAATTAGATAGGCTTAAAAGTCAGACACGACACAGCTCAAAGATATCATCCAAGTATGGTTGTACCTTGTCTGCAGCACTACATGAACCATGACTGCACAGTACTGGTGAGAATGTTCAGTTGATGATAATTTGAAAGAAAAGTGAAATAATTTCTCAAAAAAATAGAACCTGTAATGACTAGCAAGTGATAAATACTGAAGTAAACTGGGCATTCATGCAGAAGAACTACGTCTCTTCATTCACTGCATGCAGCCAAGAAATAAAACTTCAGAGCAGCCAAGTGAAATGCCATACCTAGAAATGGTTGAAGAGATCAGGTACAAAGGGATGACTGTCCTCAGAAGCAGTAACTCAATAAATATTTGTGTACTGATTTGTAATCATTTTAATATTATTCCCTGGACAGCATGAGAACCAAGGCTAATCTTGTACTTACTTTGTAAACAGAGGAATTGGAGAAGATAGGAAGTGAAATTTCTTTTCTTCTGGTACTTGTGAGACCAACACTGGCAAAGCCACATCTTTTTCAGGCTTCTGTTAGGAAGTACTTTATTTGCAAGAGTTACTCTATTTAGAAGATAATACAGAGTACAGAAGGTTTTAAAGCAATAAAGCTAGCTAACTATATCTAAAATTGCAAGGGAAAACACAGTAGGCTGCAGGAGAATAAATATCCACATACTTTAATCTTCAGGGAGGGGGGGAACCCATTTAGTGTTCCTTGCTTTAGGAACAATGTCGAAAATCTGAGAAAAGCTCACAGCAGAATCATACGAATGATTAAAGGATCAGAGGGACAAGGCAAAGAAGCATCTTTAAAAAAAAAAAATAGGAGAAAATTAAAGGGTAATTTGATTAAAGTATGTAAACGAGATATCAAAGGCAAAAGAAGGCTCTTGAACTTAGAGGCAAAGAAGAACTAATGACAAGAAACTGTTGGAAGTCAAACTCAAAATAGGTGATTTTCTCTTCTTAAATAGAAAGGATTATTTATGCTGGAAACAGTGTACCAAGGATCACATTTTTTACAATTTCTGTACAAGTGTGCTATATGCTTATAAGCTATATACTTATAAGCTGTAAGTTCAGCTACCAAATATTTAAAAAGTAAGGACTGAAAACATGCAATCTTGTAAGCTTACGAAGGAAACCTGGTTTCATGTAAGATGTTAATTACTGATGGTCTCATACCCTGCTCTGTTCAAAATGCCATAGATAAGTAGTTCAAACTATTAATTTTTATACTGCTGTATAAACAAATACTTACAAAAAATGTTTTGCAGAAGCTGACCAACATAAGGCAGAGAACTGATTTTAAACCACGAAAGAAAACTCAGAAAAGTAACATCATCTTTAGCAGACCTGGACTAATATTTTGGAAAACATCCAGTAAAATATTCATCTAAGTATCACATATTCACTGAATTTTTATTTAGCTGAAAGTCAGATTTAAGAGGTTGTGATACATGGCAAACTGAGCCCCAGAAAACTACAAGAAGAACACTGATCATTCAATTTCCTCTCTGGTCATATCATTTTACTTCTAATTTATCTGAAATCTACTGTAACTCCATTATATCAACAAACCAAATACTGCACACTCATTCCCAGTGTTAGCAGGTACGCTCTTCAAAAAGCAGCAACATAAAATGCAAATTGCAAAAATGCGTAACTTCTTGCAAACTCTTCTCAAACAACCTTTGTCATTTACTGGGGTATAGTGAAGGAAATATCCTCCATTTTAAGAGCAGAAAGTGTCCTGGCAGAGCAGCATTTTGGTGCTAACAAAAGAATTAGCCATCCGTATGAGACATAGGTTTTTGTAACTTCAAAGTGAAGAATGAAAAAAACACAACTATTAAGAGTCATAAAAATAAATAAGAACCCTTTGAAACCAGACTCTTTACATTTCAAAAGACACCTAAATCATCTAATTAACAGGGTAATAAACTGTCCTTTCTCTGACATTGGAAACAGTGAAAACAGACCGAAAAGGATGACAGTAGGAAGGAGCCACTGAACGAACAAGCAGACCAAGAATTCAGATGATCTCCTAGTAAATGACTCCAAAACAAGTTTAATACTTCACTTCTGTTTCATAATCAGTTTTTCAGTAAGATACAGGACCTAACAATCCTGTTATCACAAATTAAGTTTGATGCTGCGGACTTCTGTTTGCTGTTTAGAGAATAAAAACAGCTGACCTTGTGCTGCATCGATTTAGGAAAAGTCAGTTCTTTAGATGAGTTGTATGTCCAGTCAAATCAATTCTTAAGTAAGTTTTAGCACTCCGTGGCAAAATTTCAGAGATCTGTTTTGAAACAGGCACTATTAAGCAATGGAAGTGGTGTGGTTTGTGGTTTTTTGTTTGTTTATTGGTTTGTGTTTTTTTGGCCACTTTTGTTTCTTCTAATTACCCCCTAAAAGAAACCAAGGTTCTCAGAGCATCTGAAAAGATCTTCAGCAAAAGGACAGGGAACCTGCAGCGCGCACTCCTGTGGAAGATAAGGACACCTCACACACTGAACTGTGAACTCTGGCACAGGTCGCCACCCCTTACTGAAGGGCTGAATACCAAGACAAAGGAAAAATAACAAAATGAAGGTGCATTTATCAAACCATTTTAAAAGATACCAATCTCCTGAAGATACCTTACAGCCCTTCTGAGATGAAATTACCCTGGAGGGACTTAGGAAACGGTCCAGGCTCAAATTCCACCTATTCATATAACATTAACATATACACACAAATCAAGGAGTGCTCATGTGGTAGCGTGAGAAAACATTTGACATTTCACATAGCTTAATGCAGATGATATGCTCCTGTATTAGAAATGTTTAGGTGTACCCCAAATGCATTTTAACAAGCAAAGGGAACCAACATTTTCCAATATACTTTCGAACATTTGTTAGTAAAATAGGCGATAAAGGATATTCTCAAGCAGGAAGAAAATGCAAGTGAATAAGCACCTAAAATGTTAGTTCCTAAAATGCCTTAAAATGCATGAAATAAACAAGATGTCCTTTCTTTTTTTCAGTTCCCAAATTAAGAGATTAACTGGCAAGCAGGTCAAGCTAGTTGCCTAAGGGACTTGAAAACAAAATAACATAAATATAACCAGTTAGAAGAAAAGAATGCAAACAGCTCCTTAACTTGAAATCACAGTAAACAACATGTGAGACAAACAGAAATGTATCTCAAGACGCAATCAGAGAGGAAAAAAACAGACTGAAAATATTGGACCTCCCTATGAGAATTCAGGTGGTACTGTATGCTGCTATAATTGGTGAAGGTATTTTATTTTTAACCTGGGAAATGTGACTCTGTTGTCATGGATGAACTGATGATCCTCATGGTGAACAAGTATAGGAAATAAAGCATCTGTGAATGAAAATTATAATTTCTAAATGCTGCTTCCATGAACAGATTTTTCTGAAGATAGAAACTTTTCATTGAAAACAAGACTTAGAATTTGCATAAAGACATCACTGACCTTCCTTAAAATGCCTAGGGGAAACTGAAATATCTTTTCCTTTTAAAAGTGGGTAATGAGATTGAGTCATCCATTCTATTCTATATTACAAGTGGCATTACACAACAGTAAAAGACTTGCCACGCTTACTTTGAGAACAAGAAAGTAACTAAGAACAACCTCCATGGGAGTAAATTAACTCAGGAATAGCTTTAGCCTCTCTCTTCCATTTTTCTTGGGGTAATGGAAGGAGGATCACTCAAACATTTCAAAAGAATCTGATATATGAAGTGCCACAGCATCCCTCTAAGTTCCCTCAATTTCAGGTTCATGCCAGTCTGTGCTATTCTTGTCTATGCTTCTCTCAGAACACAAGAACAGGTTTATGGAATAAATTGGTCATAAAAATGACAGTATAAAAGGAGAAACATACTTAATGATTTAACATCTGGAACTGTTCAATCCTTTGGAGATACTTTTATTGCAAATTTCCAGCAGTTAGCCCATGTAATCATTATGCACTATTTAAATAGACTAGAATTATTACTTTTCCATCTGGATTAAAAGTCAGGCTCATTTTCTTATACCACTATAAAAAATAAGATAATATCTGTTCACTTTTTTCTTACATGTATTTTCCATATGTTCATTAATTTTATCCCTAGGTTGTTTTACCACCATTTCATAAACTGCAACCACTAGTAATGCAGGAATTCAATCTAACACACACTTAAATTACCTGTTACATAGCCCCAGCAGTTTACACTGGGCTATCTGGAGCAGCAGAGCATTGCAAACATGCACTGAAGTCACAAACCATAGCACACTTCAGAATTGTCTCTATCATTTCTTTCCAATAAATGGCCAATGTACAGATGTGCAGTTGCATTTATTTTGATAAACAAGGTATTTTGTGAATTGTTTTCTCTTGACAAAGATAACTACCGGCTACGCACTGGAGTATCTTTGGTTCCTGAAGGCATAATAAAGGTCACCATCTGGACCTAGATTTTCCAGTAACCATTTCTCCTCTCTTCTAAGCCATGAACTTAGGAATGGGCTCTTAAACACTGGCATATGCATTATCAGTGTTACAGAAAAACACATTAACAGTCAAGCACAAAAATGGGAGTTGCTGTCTCTACAAATCTCATTTTAAATAAAATTTGGAATTTCCTGAAGCAATGTATTTTTATCAACAACCCCTACAACCAACATTTTCTGTTACTTTTTTTTTTAACTACCAAAATCTAGGAAAACAATAGCAATGGAAATTAATTGAACTGCTCAACTGTACTTTTAATGTCACACAGCACTGCAGAGCTGTACAAAAATAGAAATGCATGCATCTCAAAACTCTCATCTCTATGTATTGATTCAAATGGAAAAGAAGGAAGACAAGCACTGCTATTTGCAATAGTTATCACTGCATTACCTAAAAATAAACACCTAACTCAATATGCCCTCTTTGCAATCAATGGAACCTGGACTGCATAGGATATGGACTTTTTTTTTGACTGGTAGGACAGACAAGCAAGTTAAGCGTCAAATGCAAAGTCAGATGGTACAGATGACGTCAATACTCTCCACAGTATAAAACAATATGCAATGCTACTAAAAAAAAAAAAAAAAAAAAAAAAAAAAAAAAAAAAACCTGAAACCCAAATGACAATAAACTACGGTAAAGATGTAGTGTTTTTCTCCTACTTGCTTGCAAAACTTTTTAATACATATAGAACTCATTTCTAACTCATTTTTATACATATAGATCTCATTTTGTAGAACTGTGCTAGCTACGAAGCCATTCCCTCATTGTAAATCCTCATTCACAAACGTAGAAGTTATCATACCACAAATATCTGATCAGAATTTAAATTCTCTTGGCTCACATCATTCTACACAAAATAATTGTTTTCTGCTGAAGGACCCTAATTTCATATCAGGAAACCTGTACATTTGTCCATGCTCTTCATTCTTTCTTTAAAACTTACCACAAAACCTTGGCTGAGTTTTCCTATGGAAAACATCCCTAAATGTATAGGTAATAACAAATAAATAGAAACAAAAATGGATGTGTGACATATATGATTTTAGTAAATATGTAACACTGATTTACGTACCTTCCAAGGTTGTTAACTGTCATTCCCCTTTAAGCATTCTATTTAACTACAATGCAAACTTTCTTTTGAGACAGAAGTATGTGAGTCACAGGTACAGTGGTGGTCCATTCTTGAAAACATAGCTGAACCCATTAAAAAAAAAAAATCCATGACACTTTTGTCATCTCCACCAGTCACTTTTTTGGCTACTACAAGATTCATCTTTAAAATTACTTTCTAGGTATTACCTTGTAAATTATCTCCTATGGTAAACAAGTAACATTAAAGTGGGTAAATGCACTCGATTCTATCTACTTTTAATTAAAATCAACTAAATTTCTATTAAGCTTACAAACAGACCTCAGACTATCTCATCAGAAGTTTAAATTGTTCTCCTTCTATCTTTAGCTAGGAGAGATGATACAGTTTTAGAAACAGAAAGATAATCTTCTTAAAAAGGAGAAAGCAATCATACTTAGCTGCAACATAACCACGGAGATCTTAATAAGGCACAAGTTAGCTGTTATGCCAAATTACTTTATATTTTAATAAGCATTCATAGCATATTAGATAAGAATGTAAAATTAACTGACCTCATGCTAAAGATACACATTCTATAATGAATTTTTTCTTAATTTTTCTTGAATCGATAGCATAGACAGTTAAAGCAAAAATTAGTTCTGTCATCTGCAAAAACAAATCTAATGTGAAGCCCAAACCAAGCATAATTCCAACACATTGAATAAAGTTTAAACTGCATTTGTAATTACTGAAACTCAAGTTTTACTTCTGTTTTGGTAAAATAATTTAAACTGAAAAAAATCCACATCTGTCAATCCAGCGGTTTCATATTAGTTGCAGTGGTCAAAATACATCTCAAAGGTAGAGAAGTTCCAGGCTGACAGCACAGACTGTGTTTGTAAGAAGCACATACACACTTCTACAAATTAAAATAATCAAATATCTTCAGTCTAGTTCAACTTTCCACCTGGCAATCTCTTTTTCAAAACAAAACCCCAACACTGGAAACAGAACACCGACACAAAAGGAAATTAAAATGCTATTTTCCTATTAAAAGAGACGATGAAATAACAAATCCAGAGTTTCTCATTTCTAACAGTTACTATTTAACTATTTCACTTGTAGCTTGAAGGTGAGCAAGCAATTTTTATTACTTGGCCCATGCACTGTTCACAATATTCAGAGAGCAAATAATTCATTTTGTGGTGTGTTCCTCCAAATATCAAACCAGAATCTCTGGCTGACATCATGTGCCTGCTTACCTGAGTAACTGATGTCATAAATACATCACTCAGATCTTAATCTTTGGCTTCCAAAGAAATAAGACAATACAGTTCTGAGGTAAAAACTATCCTTCAGAGGATAGAAGTTCGGAGTACTCATATGTGTACCCATGTAGATAAATAATGTGGAAAGTCTGTACAATATTCATATATTAAAATAAATAAATAAATAAATAAGGAATGCACTCTAAAGCAGTAAGTTATGTCACTTTTTATAATGACTAGTTCCTTTCTGGTATTCAGCATGGACAGTGTAAGTTCCACTCCAAATGCTCTTTCTCCATCATCGACTAGACACGCAGTTAGTGCTGTGGCAATATCACAGGAATTTTAGGCAAGATACAGCGATAGTCAGCACTGCTACTGCAGAGCTTTGGCAACTATTGGATGCCTTGTTCTAACTTGCTACATGCAGAATGAGCCCTAACCAGAATAACCTAATACTAAGAAACCAGCACATGAAGTGGACCTTTGCAGGTTTACATAAAGTAAGCTTGTGTGTCAGGTAAGGTGAGGTCTGAAGGCTAGCATATGAGAACTGTATACAGAAATAGACACAAAAAACGAGGCAACTTGGGGAACAGGGGAAGGAAGGAAAGCAGAGAGAGGCTTGAAGTCCAACTCCATCATGAAAAAAGAAGTAAAACACAAGCCCAACAAAAAGCAGGAATCAAAATTAGAGGCAGTTACTACTGTACACAAAGTTTTGATAAAGATAGACAAGCATGACATTAAGTTTAAGGTTCTTTACAGGGAAGGCAGTTTGAAATTTTCAGTTTATGTATGAAAACACCATAAGATTTATACTCAACATTTGTGCCTATCTTAAAAGAAAACGTATTTTAGGTAGCTGAACAAGATGTTAAAGGTTTCTCTTTGGAACTTCAGTGTATTTATCTGAGTATAAGTTTTAGCAGTAACAGGCTCACTTTCCAGACCATGCAGAAGGTCACCACGTTTCTAGCTTAGGAACATTTCACAGCACTTTCTTCAAAGCCCTATCTATACCACTTGATGCAGACCCAGTCCTCTCTCTTCACAGTGTTCCCAAGAAAGCCATATATATTTTCTTGTCTTACATTTCTCCTTACACAATACAGGTATTACAGATACAGGAGGAATGATCAAGCATTCTAAAGCACAGTTTGCTGTTTCTATCACTATTATAAGGGATATTTTTTCTTTCAAAAACAAAGATTGCCCTTGTACGTATAGTCCTCACTGACCAACACATTTATGTTATAAGCAACAAGAGAAAAAACACAGCTCCAGGAACATCGTTTAACCATGTGATGTGTGACCGAGTAATGGCTGAAGAAAAGTTCAGCTGCAATTATTTCTCAACTCCTTTCATGTCCATAAGATACCAAAAAGGGTCATAAGTAAGCATCTGCCTACACTAAGACAGCTTTTCTTAATAACCACTAGGTGTTTTTGCAAGTTCTCTAAGTTCTCCCCTTCTCTAAGATCATTGTCAAACTACTGGAAAAACATATTTTAAGATATGTATCCAACAGCATCTAGCACAATTTGATGCTTCAAAATATTTACATCAAGCAGCTTTTAAGCTTGAGATGTGGGAGGGAATTGTGTTATCACATGTAATCATGAATGGATTTTGCTATTACTGAATTCCTGCAGACAGGCAAGTGGGAGAGCCTACCAGAGGTCTTTCAACCACTAATACGTAACTGCTCAAATCACTATTTATATGTAATTGTCAATTTTTTTAGCATCCATTCCCTTACACACATAAGCATACCAAAGAAAAGCAGTCAATGCATACTCCTGATCACACACTGATACAATAAAGAATGAACTTTTTTGAGTAATTCCCCTAAGCACTTTGTGTAGCTTTTATTACAAGCCATTCTTGAATTAATCCCTTTGACTGCATGGACAAGGTGGATAATCGGTTTGTCACTATCTGACAAGAAACAGCTGCGCTGCCACTCCAACAAAGTTTGAAAAATCAAAAAGATGCCAGAGACAAGAAAATGGCTTGAAAGCCTTTTTTTTGGGGGATCTCGGGAGGAACTTCATGCATTCCAAAGAGTTCAGTATTAAATGTACAGAAGTGCAAACAAAATCCCCACCTGTTTGGAAAGGACTCCAACCCAACACTCCTGTATGCCAGCCTACGCACATCCTCCAACCACCCCAGCCAACAAAAAACTCCTTCACCTCTGCTCAGATGCATCTTGCTACGTATTATTCTTCTTCCCTCCTCATCAGGTATCTTGCCCTGGTGTCCAGACTGTCTCAAACCCACTGTGCTCTGTCCTCATGGCACTGCTCGGGGTATGACAGCCACTCCTGCAGAGGCATGGCAACCGTTCCCTGGGTTCCCATCCTTCACTCCAAATTAGTTCTTTTGACTCCACGCACTGAAACAGGAAAACTTTCCTCTTCTGCCTTTAGCCAAAGAAGCTTGCCCTGCCTAAAACAAAACGCTCTGAAAAAGTTTGTGCTGGCAGCAGTGTCGGACTGCAGACTACCACGAATCGTGTGGGAGAAGCCGCGTCTTTCCCCTCGCCTCCTGAGTCACCTCCTGCAAGGCCTTCTCCCTGTGCCCTGCACACTTCCCTGGGGTTTTAAAACTGAAGAATGTTAAAGCTGCTTTTCAAAGGTTATGACAATAAATGCTATTGTGTTACTGAAGAACAGAACACATAAACATCCGACATCCTGCCTTTGGAAGAAAGAGCAGAAGAAAAGGCAAGTGGGTAACGACGGCTTTCCCGGTGTACCTCCTAGCAAACTGCTGCTTCGGGACTCCTCAAGCCAGAGCTTGTGTCTCTATCTTTTTTTTTTTTCCTTAAATTGAAAAACCTGACTGAAAAATGTAATGTTATGTTTTGAAAAACGTAACATTTTGAAAAACATAACTGAAAACCTATCAATCATTCCCTGAGGCCTGATCACTGTGCAGCACTGTTAGAGGGAAACAAACCAAAAAAAAAGCTTCTTTTCATCAAATTACTTTTTTTAAGCCATCACATTTGCTCGATACATGAATGAAGCACATCCCCCAGCACGGGACCCATCCTAACAACATATTCCAAAACTATATATATTACCTTCAAGCAACTATTGCAAAACAACTTTGACAGTACTGATCAAAGCTAGCACTTCTGTTTCATCATTAGCTTACTTTAAAAATAGACAAACTTGCACAACAATGATTTTGTTCTCAAAGTACCTTCTAGATGTTGAGATAAAAAGACTAATCTGTGTTTTAATACATAAATATATTAAATCTGAACTGCAGAGGAAGAGAGCAGCTAAATTAACCCCATTGGGGTTCCTGGCTCTGTTGTTTTGCCTGTTTTGTTTGTCTTTGTTTGCTTGTATGTTATATAAATATTGAAATATTTGGCTCAAAACTCTCCTGAGTATACACAGGAGATTTACAGTGTCAAGCAGAGGAAAAGGAGAGCAAATGACATCCCTTCTGCTTATGTAAGATTTTTCCGAAGTTTGCTTCCCACAGTTGGGATCCAAAATAGCATCTCAGCTGCATTATAAAAGCATTCACAAAAACCTTATCATTTATCACAAAATGAGTAAGTATCAGATAACGTGAAGGAAGAAATTAATCCCCCTGTATCAACTTCTAAACCCATCGTCATACATTTTTCCACGTACTTTTAAATACAGGAGAAAACATGCCTGGGAAGGGAAAATGAAACAGACCACTGGCCTTTGTCAGACCATTTATTTGTGTTTAGACAATTTTCCCAACTGCTGAGATAACACACTGATCTACGTCGAATCACTACCTACTTTCATAAATGATTAAAATATTTTTCTTTGCTTAAAATGTGTTATTTACTCAAAGGATAAGCAGCCTAGTTTTCATGTCTTGCCAAACATAGTGTGTCTTGTTCTGTGTGCACTGTTCAAAAAGTTTTCAATGGTGAGTGAAAAACTCTGCTTAAGTACTCAGATGACTCATTTCAAGTCATTACAGACTCCTTCTTCTCCAATGTCCAAAATCATTATTTTCTTTATGCCAGCACCATACCTACATTGTTGCTGACAATAGATATCTACCTGTTAAAACTATTTTACAACAAATTTCATTTAGTTTATTTTTTGCAGTCCAAACATCCTGTCACTAGGGAAACATCTGCGGAAAGGAATGCAAATTATTAATTATGTCTGAAGAGGTATAAAACAGAAAGTGTAAGAATTTGCCGTTGTTTTTCAAAAACTCTGCAACTGAAACCAGTTTTCAGAACTATTTTAAAATTCAGTTCTTAAACCAGTTTAAAGTTTGGGGATTTTTTCCCTTCATTTATTGTTTCATAAAACCTTCCATAAAATTATCCTATAGATAAACGTATTAAATACATTTTCCACTGATCTGGACTAAAATCCCCACTTCCCAAACAATGCTAAGGAACTTAGTAGCTGAACATTGTTAAAATGCTGATGGAGAAACAATTTAAAGTACTTAACACTAAACAGGCAGAAATTGTTTAAGTTCTGAGCATCCTGGTCATTCAGTAGGGACAAAGGGCAACTTCCAAAGCAACAGAATGCACACTAGAAATGGTCAGAGCTTGTCTAATCAAGAAGTAACACTAATATGGGATAAAGCATGAATCCATACAGCTAGGGTTACTTCAGTATAATTCTTTGGAGATACTTCTATGTTGCTTTGAAGGACAGTCACAATGCTGATCCATGCAGTACACTGGTACAATCATTGCACCGAATTGTCATACCGGTATCACTGTAACTTCCTCAGACTATAAGTCAGAAACAAACCAGATCAACACAACGAAAAATGAAACAGCTGTTTAAATTTTGAGGTAATGGCATTTGTCCAGACAAACTTTGCCTCTTTCTCCTTTTAAGATTATTTTTGGAGTTAGTGATGTACGTAACATTCCGATTTATTCAATACTAAAAGTTGAACAATGATATATAAAAAGCAGCATTGTAACAAACTTAAAAGTCCTTACTATAAAATTAAAATCACTTAACTATGTATTTTATACATCCTGCTTTTCAAAGGTGTTTTGGAAAAAGATCTATGAGGTAACTCTAGCTGAAATACAAAACCAGCCATCTACCGAGCAAAGATTACAAACAATCCTGTGCAGCATAATTTTACAAGTAAAGATAATGATGGATTCCTGGAGGTACCCAAACAAACTGTGCAACATAAAGCCAAGTCACTAACTCCTTGGTACATCTTCTAGCTAACAGGGATTATAACTCTTAAATACGTGGGGTTACTCAGTAAGAAACAAAAATCTTCCAGGAAGAACTCAGAGATTTTCAAAAAAAGAAAATATTAAAGAACAAATTGCTACAATGAAATAACATATAGAAAAATATACTTTATAAAATATTAGAAATGTCCAGTTCAAACAAAGCCTGACTCATTTTTTCATCTGGTAAGATACACAAGGAGTTATCAGTGTGAAATGACAAACCAGAACTTCAAAAAGATGTTTACAAAAAAACTTCTTTTGAGTTACTACTATTTAGTAGCTCCAAAAGAACGCGCTGCTATTAAGAATACATTAACTTTTTTTTTCTTTTTTTAATGAACCCTATTCTTGAGAAGATGTCCTATGTTTGTACAGGTAATCACCACTCTGCAAAACAGTGTTACTAATGCAAACCCATTACTGCATTTAAGTTAGAAAATATTAAGTACAAGAAAATCTATGGAGTACACACATTCAGAAAATAAAAGATGAAAGATACAGTTAAAAAAAAAGTCTGCCAATTTATATCTTAGTGAGATAACCCGCACTTGGACTATAAAATTATCTTTCTCATTATAAACTCCATTTTCATAATTAGCTCTGTCTTATAAAGTGGCTCTGCAATCCCACTTGCTGTATTTTCTCTTTGCTAACAGGCTGTAAACATACTACCTCTCCTTTTTATTAACCTTGGCTAATTAACCATCAGCTTGACAATCTATACATCTGTCTTACAGACTTTTTTTTTTTACAGTTTAAACGGCTAACATTTGTATACCACTTTGCAATAGTATAAATTATCATTATGCAACTGAGCTAGCCAGATTTTTAACATAATTCTCACAATTTTAAATAGGAAAGAAAGAAAAGCTTATCAGTTAGGGAAAAATATGTGTCATCAATATACAATAAATACCCTATGTACATTTTATATTCACCACATACATGATCCTTTACTATTTGTGTAGAACTTTTAACAAACAGATTTATATTAACCGCAATATCATCACAATTGAAACTGGAAATATGGAATGCTTTAGTGGTCAAATATGTTTGACCCAATATTTGAAATAACTCATTTTGTGGTGAATGCATAGAGGCTCCAATTCAAATACATGATCAAACTGCATCTCTAATATATACCTTGTAGAAGTGCTTGCACATGAGACTCTGATACAAAGAAAGTTTCAAAATAACGTTATGTATTAAAGGGTCCTGTAATAAAATATTTCTATGCAACAACAAACTTCAGCTCTCAGGATTTAATTTAAAAGATACATCAGCTAGCTAAACTCACTATATTGCTTCTGTTCTGCAGCTCCTACAGTCATTAACATAATGTATATTACCTGGATCATGCACTGCACTGGGCCTCATTTAATGATAACTATACATTTTCCAAGTATTTCAGAACTCTATCTTTTCCTTACTTTTTCTTGTATTAATTTCCCAAGGGTACCGGGGTATCTTTATGTTAGTTATTCCAAGATGACCTTTACAGAATTTGAAGGTCATGTGCCCTTGTTCCATTTCAAGTTGGATAAGCAAATATATATAATTTACAGTAACTCATTTTGACTGCTACAAATATCGAAATGCTCTCACAATTGATGAGTAGCAATACTGCCTCTTGACAAAGGAGTGAAAACATGCAGCTTGATCCAGAAAAATGAATTCTGTCTACAGACTTATTGCTGGTAGAAGCTAGCATGAGTTACAAGTCAGTACTGCTGATCACCTTGGGCAGAGATTCTGACCTATGGGAAGAAGTCAACATTAGCTACAGTAAGCTGATCAAATTCCAAGTAAGATACTTATATTTATTCTATAATGTAAGCTAGGTAAGTGAGGAATTTCAATTCCCCATTTTCTTTCCACCAATACATGGACTAATGCTTAGCTCTGGTGAAAACAACCCCATTCCTCGAGTCCAGTTCCCTAACTCATATATACAGAAATTTGATCATGCCAATTTCAGCCAATTTCAAGAATACATATATCAATCAAGTATTTTGGGATTAAAAAAAAAAAAAAACCTACATCCTTCTGTTAAAAAATTTCTCCTGTATTCACACAAGACTGCATACTGCAATCAATTATCACACTTCATGATTATGAAATTCTTGAAGTGTGCTGCATTACAATTTTACCTTCAGTTACACTTTAGTTGATTCAAGCTACCTGCAGCTAATATTCTAAAATAAACCAGTTTTTACCAAACAATGTGGCAATTCACCAGGCCACAAAAACATCATGCATGGACAAGACAAATCAGTACCTCCACTTACAATGTGTGATTCCCTCCAGCAGGAAAACCAATTAGCAGATAAAAATAGATTAGCAGAGGCCAGGATGGCTTCAAGCTAGATGAGGGTTTGAATGAGGACTGACAAAAAAAAAATAAAAATCAAGCAAACAGAAAATAACACAACAACAAAAACAGTGGCAGACAGACTATATGCAATTAGGAAAGCATACATTTAGAACTGGTTGCCAACGCTCTCTGGTAGGCAATGAGAGGCAATAACACTGTAATAAAAAAGAAAGAGAAAAAGAAAATTCTTTAAGCAATGTATCTAAGATATGAGGGGAATGTTACAAGAGAAATCTGAAAAGAATGCCCAGCCTTTATGGTATTCAGCATTAAAAAGACCTCTCCTGTGCAAAATAAAGGCAATTTTCTGTTATGTGTCTTCATATACAGAGCTGGACCTAAACTGAAACCTACATTTCAATATGCACCAACACAGATTCAAAACCTGGAATCTCATTAAAAGATTTCCAAAAGTCAGTGGATCAATGCTTAGGCTATTAAGGGAACATCTGGAACCTTGGATGGGGTGGTGGGTCTGGATGAAATTTTAATTTGGGAACTGGCTAATAAAAAGAAAACTATCCAAATATGTTAGAAAAATAACATTCAAGGTCTTGCAAAACTTCAGAGTTTTCATGTTCATTAAGAGACATGAATCAGTAACATCAAATCTGTTTGGGACTGATTTTGCATTTAAAGTAAAAATCTCAGCATTTCTATTTACAGTGTTAAATTTATTCTTATTATTGTTACTAATGCTTAAACTTTAAATGGTAACAATTAGAAAACTGCTACAGTATGGAATCATTTGTTTAAATTACAGTGTATAGTTCAGGAGAGATTTAGAAAATTAACGGAACCCTTAAAAATTATGGCAAATTATTAACTGATATGCAAATATGCTTTAATAATTCCAACCAGAAGAGCTTTGGTCTAGTCCTTTCTTTCTCCAAACCTCTGTACAGTTATGCACCCAATGCTCCCTAATTATGAAGAGCTCCAAGTATTGAAATGACTCATCCACATTTCATCTTGAATTGTTTAATTATTTTATTTAATTTTCTCTCTCTCCAAACTGCTGAGGCTGAGAATATGGCAAACTTTGTCTCTCTCCAGTTCACAGGAGCAAAGAACATTAACTCTGTATATAATAATATAGATTACCTTGAGTCCCCAAAATACACGAGCATATGGAACTACCCAAATCCAACTTATCTGTACCCAAACTGTCATGTATATGGACGATCGTTGATATAAGGAGTACCTGTTTTTTCAGTTTCCTCCAGCAAGATGGAACATTGGCCCTTCTGAAACTCTCTTTCTGTTTATTTCACGGCTATTTTAAAGTGGTTTGAGGACAAATGTTTATGTTCAAATATATTGCGAGTAGTTAGGGTCAAACCTGTTTCCCCCCCCCCCCCCCATCTTTTTAATTGAAACACTCAGAAACAGTTTACATTCCTCTACTCAGTATTCATGACCATCTCTTCCACTCTGAAATAGAAGCACAGGCATTGTGATAAACATACTGACGGGTTATCTAGTTACAGCAGCTTTTCTTAAAACCCTGAACATCCTCTGCCAAAGTGCAACCATGTAATCTTCACTGAAGGACTGTATTTTGGTCCTGCTTTCTAGTTTTGCTAAAGTCACAGTCAGTGTTTCACCTCTAAGATCATTAGTCCCTTATTTGTATTTTCTCACTGGTAAGTCTGGCTCTAATGATCCTGCATTTCAATAGAAGCTTTTGTTGGACATTAAAACTTCACTTTTTGCTGAGATAAAAGAAACAAAATATTGTACTTCATGTTTTCTTTTTACAAATTGCAGTCACCTAAAATAAGGTTTAGGTTCACTACCCAGCCCTGTAGCCTGTCTGTATTCACACATTTGCCTTTTCCCTTCCCTCTAGAAACTACTGAACCTCTTTCAAGCCAGCTTAGTCTCCTTTCATGCATAGGTACTCATACCAAATGCATGAATAGGTAACACATTAAATACACGTTGGTCTTCAAATTAATAAGCACATCCCTTTTAAGTCTCTTCAACCCCGTTTGCAGACATACTTGCTCCTTTCAAAGCTGCTGAAATATTTCAGTACAATGAATGTTCTGTCATTCTTTTTGTCCAGAAAGCTAGTGCCAAACAAAAATGTCAGGGATGGAAAATCACTATTCCTTGTGCCATATGTTTATATGAAGAGTACTTTTATGTCCGAGTAATGCAGAGCTGAACACTTGCTATTTAGGGCAAGAAAATTAAAAATCAGTATTTGTATCGCAGCAATTTGAGAATTCTCATTTTTAGAATGTACTTAAAATGCACAGATATTTCTCACAAAGCTAAGTCTAAGAGAAGTGGCATCGCCAACAATGAAGCAGAATCTGAATGAGCTAGCTTTGCATCTATCGGCTCCAGAGACAGTTCTGCAGCTGCCACAGCAACAGGCAGAGGAGCCAGCCAAAAGACCAGACAAGAAGCCAAAGAAGAGGTCAAGGCTTGGGAGCCAGAACTTGGCATCTGGGTCTTACAGCTGTCAGACACAATGAGAGAAGTCGCTGTTGTCCAGTTTTTGCAGACACTTGGGACAACAGGAAGAGGAAAAAAAAATCATCTGCAGAAATTAAAAGCCAAGTCAATGTTGAAAGGCAATACATGCTACCATTTGTTTTGCCACAGCAGTGCAACGCCAAGACACTACGCCAAATGAGAAGAGCATCATATGCACAGAAACACAGCTTTACTGTAGTATGGACTGTTAGACCTCCAAAGAGATGGTTTCCTCTGGAAAAGAGGTATCAATGAACAAGGTGGAAATTAAAAAAATGAACAACTAGTCTTTTGGGGGGTGTTTCAAAATAGAAATTTGCCTTTCAAAGGTTTTTGGTTTTGGTTTTGTTTGGGGGAGGGCTGTTAAAAGGGAATATTCTTGTCCTCCTTACACCAAACTTCCCTTTAAACTCCCCACTGTGTAATTACTACCAGCACCAGTAAGAACTCCGGTACATAATCAAAAATTTCACTGCCGAGTTATATACACGTTATTTTTTACACTGTATCTAAGGAGTATTCAATCACTGTGAAGCCACGCTGCCTACGTTATTCCATACCTGCTAATCACAGACTTAAAACATGCAGATGTCATTCCACATCTTAAGACTCGCTAAACAAAATTTGCAGGACTTCTACACAAAGGAACAGAATCAAATCAACAACTTCAGTTTTGGAAAAATTAATTCTAAGTGCATATGCATGCAAAACCCAAAGCTAGTAGCAGTTTTCAGGAAAGCTGTCTCCACAGATTCTGCGCTGACAAGCCAAGCAACTGCCAAACAATGTTTAAAAACAAAAGAGAGGCTCTTGAAAAGTGCCAAAAGAGATTCTATATGCTGCTGTTATGATTCAGGCTTTATGAACAGGAAACAGAGAATACTTGCACTGGGATCATAGGCTCTGTGAATGAGGCACATTCCATATTAAGCACATTCCCAAGGAAATATCTTCCATGTTAGTGCAAACTGTTAAAATAAATAAACGTTCATCTGTGATGAAAAGCAAAAGAAAAGCAGAAACCAAGATAATGCAACTGATGTCAAAACATACATGGTTCTGGTAAAGATATCATTTAAACACATCTCAGATTCATGGCAAACTTCTTTAAAAACATATTGGATGGAATATTTTCATTTATTTTCTCCAATCTTTTCTTACTCCTAATCAGCCTCTACAACTAATTGTAGATTGCGATATTATCTCTCATTCAATTTTCCGAGTTTAGAAGAACCAGCAATATCAAATTGCTAGTTCATAACATTCTTAACTTCATCATCTGATACCCATTTCTTCAATGTCACACTTCCATATGCGTTCTCTGTTTTTCTTGGATCACACGAATCACCAGAAAGCTGTCTCAAGGCAATCTTCTCAGGAATACTTTTCACTGTTGTACGAATAAGACCTCTAGTGGTAGAAGAATCACAAGAGCTGCTACCATACTCAAAGTTTCTACCCACCTATCCTCCGAGATAAAATCTTACTGGTGCAATATCTCCCAGCTAAAGTCTAGCCACCGAAAGCCTGCCTGTGAGCTCTTTTGCAAGCTATCCATTCAAGGTGAGAAGCTCACTTTTCTTACACCTGAGTGCATGGCTTAGTTACTAAATCCAGGGACAGAAACATAATCAACAAAGAACAGAACTGTCAACAAAGGTATAAAAATAATTCCACAGATTTCACATAATGTCACAGAATTCTCCAGATTTTAAGAATTTAAGAAGTATACTAATACATAGGTAATAAGCTCCACCACACTAGCGTTACCAGAATCCTAAGTGAACGCTTTGGGTTCTTTTCATTAAGCCACTGGATTTTCTCGCCCTTCCACTGGTATATTTATTCTCTAGTTTTAAACTCTGGTCGGTGACCTGAAAACAGAAACACTACCAACTGCGAGCACATCAGAAATTTCATCTCAAATTGTACATCAGTTCCAAGCACTGCCAGACCTTCGACTGTCTAATATTCTTAAATATTATGTCACCGCGGATGACTAGCATGCTACCCTAGTTGGAAATAAAATACCTAGATTTTAGATTAGGAAATATGGGTAAATCTGCCTACACAGATATTTGCCCTCATGCTTTAAGGCAGTACTGCAGCAAATTCTAATTCCATTAACAATGGTCCAAAGGCATCATACACACAAAAAGAAGAAAAAAAAGCTTTTAAAATTGATACAGTTTTTGTCTCAAAACACGAGAACCAGTAATTAACTTTTTGGCCTCTGTAAACCTTTTCTGTGTGATTTTTACCTTTCACGGACACATTTTAACACAACATGACTTGATGTAATACTGATTGCTTATCATAGATAAAACAGTGGCAGAGGACTCATAACACATCCTTTGTTGTAATTTGTTAGATAACTAGAAACTGATTTTTTACAATAATGTACGCTTCTGAAATTCCTTGCGAAACCATTCACAAATGAAACTGTAGTGCTGGAGTGTTTACAACTTCAGATGTGGGTTGAGAAGCAACAATAAAAGTAAATGTAAGTACTCTGACAAGATTGATAGTAGTCTCAGTGTCACAACAGTCTAAATCAAACTGCTGAACAAGAAAGCACACAACTGACTGGAAAAGAAAAACCCTCCAACGGTAATCATTAGCAACTCTCAAGCTGGAGGGACTGTCCTGTGGGGGCCTACAAAGATCTGTGCTGGATCAGACCCTCATTTAATAGTTTCATTAACAATTTGTGTGACTGAAAGGGAAAACATGCTTAAAAACTGCACATGACATCAAGCAAGGAGAAATCCAAGTGTTCTCAAGAGCAGGATTGGAATTCAGCAATCCTGCTAAGCTGAAGAAATAGTCTTCCTGAAAAACCTGAGATTTAGTAAAAACAAACAGCTACACACTGAAAGATGTACAGCACCAATTCAAAAGATTCGGCACAACGTTACTGAAGGTAAGACAAACCTTCTGGCATGCTAAAAAGAGCATCACGACATAGGATGTACTTGAACTTTTCTATAGGAAAGGGAGTCTTCTGTACAAGTACATTAAACAAAAGGATGCTTCATAGCTGTAGATGGTGCCTAATAAGGAACAAAGAATCTAGTATGAATTTACCTTTTACATCTTGACTTTATAATAACAATAATAAAAAACAACTAAGCTATCATTGTGTGTTATAAATTGTATATATACACAAATAGATAGAAGGCAAAATCTCTAGACAGTGTACTAATGGAAAATGACAGGGCAGGAAACTTCTTTTGTTTGAAGTAGTCAGTGAAGTTTTAAGTCTTCTCCCAAACTTTAAAAAGCCACAGAGCAACTTTTTACACTTTTTATACATCAGCCACAATTCCTCTATGGAACCAAAAGAAGCATCTGTCTCATTTTATGGCTTCTAAGATTATGCTCCTATGGCTTCCTGCATCTCTGCAGTTCAGATGTCTTCAGAAGCTGAGCAAAGATGTAGCTGCAATTATTAATACAACGTGACACTGCAGGGGAAGCTGCAATCCTGCCCCCTTTTTCTTCAGTGTTTGTATTAGAAAGGCAGTTGTAGTAAATAGCTTTGCTAGCTAAAATTTCAGAAATATATCATACAGCTGTATGCACTCTGACGCTTAAGAAGATATTTTACAACATACAGCTTTTGACCAATTGCTGTACTTTTTTCTCCTCAATTTTAACTGCAAAACTACAGCTCTCAAAGTTTAATCTATGACCAGAGAAGAGCGGGCTGCCATCACTGTTACTCACTCCACCTTCAGAAACAAGGAGCAGAGGAGATTCATAGAAAACAGAAAGACAAAATGGTAAAAACCTCTACTGACACTCAGCAAATTCAGAGCTTGCAAATTTCAGCCATAATGACACAAAAACCGTTCAGTCTTTGAGAGCATGCAGTCAGTACTATTTAGGAGATCAGCAGTTACATTTTGTGCTACATGGAGCTTTAAAGTATGCATTTAAATAACCCAAAATAGAAGTCATAGAAGTCAGACCCACCCATTCCTTCTAACATATCCAAAGACAGTTTTTATGTGGTCATGACAGGACCCAAACTTAGGAAGTCCAATTAACAAGCTTATTAACGTTACGATGCCAGTGTCACTTTTCCACCTGCTGTCTTCAGGGGGAAGAATATGGCCACGTACCATTTATACTACCTGCTGTACTTCTGAAGTACAGTTTGCAGTCAGAATATACAAGTAGTTTTAGTCTCCTGTAATTATGGAGGGAAACAGAAACACACGGACTTACAGAAGCACTTCACAGTATCAGTAGTGGATTGCCTATTCACACCTAAGTAGTCAACCTTCAAATCTTTTCCCATAGACATGTTAGTACGCTTTAAAAAGAAGTATAGACATTCCCCCAAATTTGTTGAACTGGCATGAGAACCCTTGGAAAGACATTCCACTACTATTCTATTTCTCCTGCTTGCCCCTGTAGTTCCTACAATTATACAGGAAAAAAAAAGCAGAACTGCCAAATGCAACCAGTGTTAAACTAATACTTCAATTTTTCCAACACGCTACTCTTCAAGACGCATGAATTCTTTATCTGTTAAAATACTTCTGGAGGAATCATCTTTTTTTAAAATTAAGCTTTTTAGAATCTAGAGTGAGAAAGTACTTGAACTCACTCACTATTTGCTAAGATATAATTGTAAAAAAATTAAACATTTCTTTTATTGAACTGCTTATTCCTATTTCACTAGATTTTAAAACAAGTTTCATGCAGAATAATTTGCAATGGTTATGAACTTCAGAACAAAATACTGAGGTGAGAAACTTGAGTATTGCAAACAGAATAATAATATTTCGAGTTTAATAAAAGGTACCCTCATATTTGATATTGGTTTAGCTGTAATCCCCATCACACACACAGAGACATACACGCTTACTTTATATCTTATGATAAATCCTGACTAAAACTTACCTTGATCAAACTTATTATGATTTATGAATTCTCAGCGGATTCTAACTACATCCTTTGTAGAAATTCACAGTAGAAATTTAGCAATTACCAATGCATTACCAATCTCCCATGACATCAAAAGCACTGTTCAAGGTATTGGAATAGAAAATAGCACATACCAGGCTCCTTGCACACTGCCACAGTTAATGAAAAATCTCTCTAAAATTTATGGATCACACCACTAATTTCTTCTGATCATAAGAGTGACTTTCTGGATTGACACTTCCTTCCACTATAAGATAAAGACAGTGCAAAAATCAAGCAATTAAGCCCCACTTCCTTTGACATTAACGTTACACCATGACTCATGACCATCTTCAATCTGTGTTCAATAAAACATTTTCAGAGCCCAGTAAATGTATGTACAACAGCTTTTCAGTCCAGTTATACATTTTCTTGCACAATTTAAGTTCCAGAATCAGTTAACTGTGCCAGGTGGTTCTCAACACTTTAAATAATAATGGATTATTTATTTATTTTAATAACTTCAGATTTTAAAAAGCAAATGATGCTCTGGAACTTATTCTAAAGAGAGGCAGGAAGAGGAAAAGTATAGCAAGTAAATGAGCTCATTTTTAACAAAAGACTCCAGAATTCATGCTGCAAGTTTCCAATAAATGACTACTAATTGCATCTACAACACTGAGTGGTGTATAATAAAGCTAACAAAATGAAAATAAAAGTGGATCCAGAAGGCTTAAGACTCCAAGACCAAACAGTGTCAGTAGTCATTGCAAAAAATAATAATAATGAATAAAAGCATATTATTCTGCAATTTTAAAACTGGAAAACATGCAAGCAAAACTATTATATCACAAAGACTCTCTCAGAGGAGAGATGTTTATATGTAACAGACAATACAGAGGCTCTAACACAGCTATAACTGATTTTCTCCTGTTATTCTTCTAAGACATTTTTATTGAACTTCTGTTCTCCATTTCTTTTCTAACTGCAGATGCAAAACCTGCATTTTCTACCTTTGGATTCCCTTACCTGCTCATCTTCACTCTCAGACATCTAAGGATACAAACAACAAATTGAACGTATCCTCAAATGCTACACGTGTTTTTTTAAAAAAACAAAAACACTTCCCTAGACAAAGGAGTTATGTTAAGCTTTGGAAATGGGAAGAACACCACAGTTCCTGAGAAGGAAATCTTCTAGTAAGAACGATACCAAAAAATGCTATTGCAAACTACATCACAGGTATATGGAAATGCGGTTTCTGAATCCTATAAGCTATACCTATTCTTTATCTAATGCCACTATTCAGGCTTGCATTGACAACTCTAAACACCACACCAGCAAAAAATATTTAAATAATTTAATTGAATAAGCTAATACATTATTTACAAAATAATTCAGTTTCCTGAAATGCTAAGCTAACCTTTGGAATAGTTGTGAAGGCAGGCAGCTTTGAATGTTCATATTCCATCTTGTCATTAAACAATTAATAAACAATCAAGTAGAAGGTAAATAATGAATATTAATAGGTATTAATTTGTCTTTTGTTTGATAGTTTCCAACTGCCAGCAAGGAAGCTATACATACTGATCATGACTGAGCTGAAAAAAACATTTACCCATGAAAGGAAACCTCTTTATGGGCAATATTATGCTAAGTGGGTTTTAAAGAAATCTGGAAGTCTCATTCTTAAAAGTTCTTTAAAATGTCTTATAATCGTTTTCAATTGCTCTCTATTCATCTTTCCTTTTGAAGTTTTGTCATTTTGGCAGCCTTATACAATCCCAGAAGGGGAAAAAAATAAAAAATATTCTCCTGACCAGTCTTTTACTGCTATTTTTCCAGTTTGACAGTTCTGAAGCATTTATTAGCGTAGATAAGGAATATGCTCCCTTCCTGGAAGACTTCCCAAGGTACCTTCCCCATCCAGTTTTCCTAGTATAGGCATGGCATAAAAACACACTAGTAAATAACAGGTAATGTTAAATTCATGAGGAATGGTAGAAGCCCAGAAGACAGTAATTTCTGCTGCAGTTACTGAAGGGACCCCCACATGAATTAAAATGTTGCTGTGATCCTTCTTGAAAGTTCAGGTCTTTCGGTTAACTAGTACCCGATACCTTTTGTAGCTCCCAGTTCCTGCTACCACCTGGCGGATGGCAAGAGAAGAGGATTTCCTTTTTGCTACACTGCTTCCTAAGCCACTGATTTCTTAACCTTCACTGTTGTATCATACCCACACTGACAGCATCCGATCGAGAATTAAAAGTCCTTACACAGAAAAGACAATTGAAAAAAAGAGCGGAGGAAAGCTAGAAAAAAAAACAGAGTAGAACCAAGATCCATGATAATTACTTATTATTACTAGGAGTACATTAACAGTAGTTCCCTAACGTACATAGCTTTTTACTATAAAATAATTCAAGTTCTTATGAAAAAGTAGATATGCCATTCTGGAAATGCTTATACACTTTCATAAGCAACTCTGGACAGATCATTTTTAATAATGAAAAGGGTCCTTACAAGGGCTGACATCACCAAAGCCTGGGAAATAATTCTGAGGAAGAATGACTACATAGTTAGCTATACTAATATACATTTCCCTTGTCATCTTGCAGAATTTGGCCTAGATAGTCCTATGATCTGACCTAGCTTTGCCATTCCTTTGTACATACTACTAACCCAATTTGATCTTTTTTTTCCAAAAAGCTGTAATTCTAAAAGCTACCAGACTATTTAAGAACAGGTAGATGTTAATACACATTTACATTTCTGGAATAACAGAATGCTAGGAATTACAACCAGCATCAAACTTACCCAGATCTTTTTTTTTCTTTTAATGTTTGTTTTCATTCTGGCAAGCTTTTGTCACTAAATGACAAAAAAATGTATACTAAATCAAAATGAATATTAAAAAAGAGACACTAGATGGCAATAAAAAGATCTGTGATAAAGCTTGATTTTAGAACTAAATACATTCCGTGTTCATATACAACCACCAAAACTGACATTTTTTTGACCTCGTTGTTATGGTCACAAGAATTTGGTTCACAGGAAGCATTTTATACCATTTTGAATAGAGAAATCTATAAATCCTCCTCCCATCTGAAAGGAGAAGCCTCTCACTGAGGTGAGAAAAAAACACTCTGAGAAGCAATCTGTTCCCCTGTTACAAAGAAGGCTAACACATCTAAAATATCTGACATCTTTACATTCAAACTAAGCCTACAATTTCAAGAACCTTTTGAAAAGTACAGTATATACAAAATACATAGAAATTTGAGCTCATTTTTATTCTTCAAATATTGTCAAACAAACTGAAGAACCAGCACACTTCAAGTTTTTATACTGTAGCAACCTTTAGGAACTTCCAGCAAGGCGTTACACCAACATTACCCAGCATCTTCTGATAACTATTCAAAGGACTTCAGCTTGAAATTAAAACATCTGAAAATATTAAAAACTGTTTTTAATCGCTCACAATAGCACATTTAGGAATAAACTGAATTGCAGTTGCTTATTTGTCTAGCATCAAATATAAAAATCAAATGACCATTCTGTACAATATTAAAAATGAAAACATCTTTTTTAACGTTTTTGTTTAAAGGAGGACTTCTAGATTTGATTTCTTATGTATATTAAGCTGTTCCCAACTGAGGTAGAGGTGTTTGTAAATGGAAACAATATGTTAATTGAAATCACCAGTGGCTTCAATTAACATGCAGAATTAGAAATGATGCAGAATTATTTTACGTATGTATACATCAGTGAACCAAATAATTACTCAATTTACATAAAGGAGATTTTTCCATTAATCTTTCTACATTTGCCTGTTTTCACCATAATTGCAAGCATAGATGGATCGTGGCTAAGATACCTGTGTTACTAGAATAATATACCTGATGAGCATGCTTACTAAGTATTTTCGTAAAAAAGATTTGTAAAGCTGTCAGTAACGTTTGTACCTTATCATTAAACATTTCAGAAGAAGAACCATATGTATAGCTTTCCAGGTAATATTTATTCATCAGAGCTAATCGCTTTTTCCTATAGTTAACTTCTTTATGTCAAATCAAGCTATCAGACAGAAATCTAAACCACACATCAAATACTTATCAGTAAACACTATTCACATTTGTACCTGAAAACTGACAAACTATTTGTGATACACATGAAGTAACAGCATTCCAACCAGACACTAGAAACGAAACACCCTCGAGGAGCATACATGCGTGCATATAAATATGCATTATCAGTATGAAAAGGCTACAATGCCCCAGAAAATTAGATGCAGATGGAAAGGCAAATACCTGGAGACTATTGATGAAAAGTTTCAGCAGTAGCAAAGTTAAGAGTTGTCCAACAGCTTCCAGAAATTACTTCAGTGATTTTCTCTAATTAAGGAGCACATACATTACGGACAAAGAAAGAACACACTCTGCAACTGACAGAAGGATATATGGAGATAAGCACACATGAAAAACACTCTTCTCGTTTCTTTGAAAGTGGCACTGGCAACTTGGAAAACAACGACTGAAAACCTGGAGGAAGCCTACTGGAGGGCCACCAAGATTACAGAGCTGAAGAATGGGGCATACAAAGAAAGGCTGAAGGAATTGGGTTTGCTTGAAAAGAGAAGGCTGAGGGGGGAGGATCTAATCCCAGTCGTCCAATACCTATCAAGTAGTTTCAGAGAAGAAAGAGCTGCTCTCTTCACAGGGACAAGAAGCCACAGGCTACAAGCTGCTTCAGAGTTTTTTCATCTTGCTATAAGAAAAAAATAAATTCTTTGCCATAAGAACAATTAAATGTTGGAAGATTTTGCCCAGAGAAGAGGTGAACTTTCCCTCGCTGGAAGTATTCAATAAGCTTGGCTTAGCTTGGAAAGGTCCTGGATAACCTTATCTAGGATCGTGCTTTCAACAGAAGGCTGTGCCAAATAATCCCAGAGGTTCCTTCCAGCCTACACAATTCTGCATGTGAAACTATGCAACTACTACTTTTAAAGCAGTATGTGTCACAAACACAGAAATAATTAGCAAAAAGCTGCGTTATGCTCAGCTGTTTTACTTGCCCTGTGCACTGTCAGAACTCCATTAGTGTCAATGGATGCATACCTGTATACACTAATGCAGCCCATTCTTCTCCATTTTTTCTTACTTCTTTACCATGTGAAGTTATCAGTACATAAGTGTATTTTGCACATCTGCTGAACCGCAATCCCTCAAAACCCAGACAAAGCCATTTGCTCCACACATGCAGAAGGCTACTATATGGTACCATGCCTCAGTCCCACCCTGTCACAATGCTATTCATGTACGTTATTTCTAAGAAACAGGCTGTCCTGTACTGTTTCTTAAAAATAAAAACCCCACCCTCCCCTCAGCTTTATCACTAAATAACCATGTATCACTGAAGTTTGTCACAACATTTCAGGATATTTTTTCTAAAGACTATTAGGGGAAAAGAAAACTAGGAGCTAACAAGACACCTAAGGCTGCTTTTGCTTAGGAAATGGATTCAAAATATTTTCAGTTCCACTCAGGATGCAATGCTTGATAACTCCCAAGGTTATCTTGAAAGCAGATAATGATGCTACCTGGAACCAGATGATAAATATACCTTTTCATCTGCTCTCTACAATACAAACTGCTTGGCTCTGGTAGAGTTTGCCAGATCCTTTGGTATATTATTTCAGAAACAACTGCCAAGTCTACTGCTGGGCTGATTGAATGTCGGGGCCGTAACATTAGGAGTGCTCAAAAGAGCTTCTACTGTACACCAGGATGAAGAAACACAATAAAATTGAATGCTAGAGAATAGCAGAGGTATGAGGCAACCTTCAACCACTTTGATTTAGGATTAGCTATAACTCTTAAAAAGAACACTAACTCTCTGCTTTATTAGCAAGCTCTGATTCCTGCTTTCAGCCCTTTGATAAATGGACTGTCAGGTTTTCCTCACTGAGAAAAACAAACCTTAAGAAAGGGTTACTTCTCTTATTCTACTCCTTACCTCTTACAGAACTGACACACACACGAAGCTCATGAACAAATAATTCAAACTTTATGAGGACTCCATGAAATCAAATTCACATAGTCCAGCTGTTTATTAAACCATGTTTGCTACAAATATCCTATTCATGTACTTATGCTAGGGTCCTCATTTTCATCTATATGAGACCTGATGGCATTATACATTATTCCCAAAATCATATTTGTAGTGTAAGATCAGGTTTTATACTGCAGCTATCAAAAGGGTCCTCTCTTATTACATAGTATTTCTAAGCTAATGCCTTTATGTGATGTAAAGCATCCAGACTACATGTACCTCTGCCTAGAAGTCTTCCATTAGTTTACTACATTTGAGTGCTAAATACACAAGTTACTTTTGGAGTTTAGGATACATTGATATAAACCTGTAATTTATAGCCATTGCTTCAAAGCACCTCTATTGAGGGACCATTTAAATATATATATATTTAAACATATATATATATATACACACACAACCAGGAGTTGTGCATGAAACTGATCTCTGGAACCCAGCTTTCAGAGTAGTGCTGAAAGTGATTTAATTAACATTCTTCAAATTTATGAGATTCTAAATTAAAAAGAAATAGGTATCAAGAACAAAGCTCTGCGCCAACAATTTTTGGAGGAAAAAAAAAGCAAAAAGCACTGCAGAATTAAGGTTATATCATGTTTTAACCTACACCCTGACTATTCACCAAATTTCTTTAAGAATCTTTTTTCCCCCCTCAAACAAGTGCAAGAAGAGAGAGGTGACTGCGAACAGTTTCAGATGAGCACAGGCATTTGCTTGCTTAGAATGCCCGACTTTGCACCTGTGGTTCCCAACAAAAGTGTGCATCTACAGCTGAGCCTGAACTAAACCAACTATGGGACATAATCATTTTAACAGGATGTTAATAAGGGCTTGTTGTTTGCTGCTTTAAGGACATACACCTACTTCTTTGTTTGAAAACTGCACTTGCTTCACTCGTTTAGTATCCGCTCATAAGTAAAAGAGGGGAGTTTTATGATTCTGCTCCTGGTTCAAAATCATGTTGCCATGGAAGCAGATGTTGGATTGATGAAAATAGGTCAACTGTTCAGAAAAAAAGATCACTGTTTTAATACTTCAGAATTATTATTAAATGTTATGATTTTAATGCTTACTATTATTTATTATGAAATGCATTATATTTTATTATGTTTAATTAGCATTTACTTTGGTCATGTATCCTCACAAAGACTGTAGGCAGCAGTAGATTTAAGGTTGTTAATATAAAATTGTTTTGCATAAATCTGTAAGGGCTTGGTACAGAATGCTTACAACAATACCACACGTTCTTCACTAGATCTGTACTGAGCGGTGTCAGATGTTGCCACATAAACACATTTCCATTTGAAAGAGTATTAGTAACATCATTACAAAGCACTTAAAAAAAAAAAATCTGGGCATTGCTACTACTTACGCTTGGCTTTGGTAAGATCAGTACGTTTTCTGTTTAGCTTTGCATCAAATGGATGTATAATATTCAAACGGAGTCTCAATTACTTAAAACTGATAAAAATATTTAACAACAACTAAGATTTAAGTAGGCTACTGCATCAACTGAACATGTGAAAGAATATGTAGTTTACTAAGTTTCTTCTATTCCTTAACATTTTGACACCACCTGCCAAACCATTGTCAACATAGCATAAAGACACCATAAAATTCTCACACCCACCTGCAGCAATCACCAGAAAGTAAAACACCTTATCAGTATTGTGTTTCTGTAGAGAATCTCCAGTAGGTGATCTGAAATGTTCTTCTATTGACACCCTGGCACATGTGACAGAATTTTTTCCTACCTTGACACTGACGCACTCAGATGCACCAGGTTTGTATTAGAGGCTATGAGTGATGTATTCTGTTCCTGCATTGTTTCTTATAACTGAAATGCACAATTTAATCATTAGTAAGTATAGTAAAGGTGCATGGGAATAGTGCCAATGCCTGACACTTGTGCTCCTCTCCTCATTTAGGCATGAAGCAATACTTAAAGTAACAACAGGCTGTGGTGCTGAAGTTCCACAATTTAATCCAGCACAAACCTGCAGCGCTACTACAAAGGGCAAACCTGTCTTCCACGCACTGTTATTTCTGCCCTTCTCCCTTTCACCAGTGAACTGGGTCAGACAGCTTCTGCCAGATCAGTTTCTTAATCTGATTCACCATGTACCAGATAAAAGAAAGCACCAGTGTAAAAGATAAAATAGAAATAAATACCCAGGAAGAAGGCAAAAATAGACACATCTCTTTAAGCTGCCAAAAATCCATGCTGCTGCTGAAACTGGTTGCAGTCCTACAACATCTACTCATCCTCCTTTCCTTCTACCTTTTGTAATCAGTGTTTTGACCTGAAATATGTACAACATATATATATAAATACCAATTAAAAAAATCCTTACTGTAACTGGGAATACATGTAACTGTCACCACAATGGAACTGTCCTCAAGATAAGTGAAAACCATGCTTGTTGTAATCACTTTCATGTATTTTTTTTAAATGAAAATTGCATATAAATGTGTTTCCCTTTGGAGAACTCCTTTGGACTCCAGAAACTTCATAATTTATGTTACAAAATTTCTTGCAAAATTATATGACCCATGCTGTTCTGACTCTCCCAAAAAGAAACGTGTGAAGGTATTAAATATTGTTTAAAATACACCGCAAGTCTGTCCCTCAGGAGACTGCTGAAGTTTTAAATTTCACATTCAAGAGTTTTGTAATTTTTTATATGCAACAATATTTCAAAAGTCATATGGCTTGTTATGCTGCAGAAATGTGCATCCTTAAAGGGTACTGTAAGACTTCTATGTTTGGTTTCAATTTTTAGTCTCCTGTTTCTCAGATAATAAACAGTTTATAACAACACAGAAACAGTAGATAAATTATAGCAGCATATTTATACAAGTATCAAGCACACTGGATACTTTTGATTCAAGATATTTTTTAACTATACCTTTTCTGACAAGTACATTATGAGGCTTATTTTTACTAACCAAAAAAATTAAGAGAAAGGTTGACTTCTGTATAACCAAATGGCTGCCTTTCCTCTCCTCTGGCTCATCCAGCATTAGCCTCTACTTGTCCCTTCATACAGTGTAGTTAATTCTAGATTGGTAGCCTTGGTCAAAGTTGCTTCTCGATATAAAACAACATTCTTGTCTTATCTCCCCTCAGTACTAATTTACCTTTGCCCTCCAAACTTTCTTCCTTTCCTTTACTAATTTTTTAAATCCTCATTTCCGTAGGATTTATATACAATTTGTTTGCAATGCACTGTTAAAAAGGAATTCCAAGGGCTTCCTAGTTAGAACACAGGAACTGCAGCGTAGTAAAGGATTGCATATAAACAGAATTTAAACTGGGGGAGGAAAAACACTTCTGTTTTCCTATACCTACCAAGAAACAGAGGCCTGCCCAGATACCAGATAGCCAGCCTGACATTAAAACTTCACTCTGCTTACATTTAGTCACACAGTTTTGATATGACCTCTGGATACATTATCCAGCAATGCACTAATTATACCATTGCATTTCAATTGCCAAATTAATTCTACATTAAAATATTTCACTGAGGTTAATGCAGATGTTCACAAGTGATAGAAAAAAAAATCTGTCTGGTTGTCTGCAGACTCAAACTTCAGTAAACCAGCTGACAAGTGATTCATATTTAGAGTTAACTGCAAACGTCAAGCAAGCGCATAAGTCATTGCATAACCTGTAACACCTGTAACAACAACAACACTACAGTACCTACCTGCTGCTGCTACACCTCTATAAAGCATTTCAATTTAAAAACTACATATAAACAAAACATTTTTTGCCAGAAGAAAAATAATTGAATTCCTAAAAGTTTAAACAGCACAATTTTTTAAAGTTGAAGCAATGCAATACCAGGAAACTGCAAGAGAAAGAGACATAATGACAAAGTCCTACAATTTGTTATGATATAAAATGCCCAGTCATTTGCCTGAAAAGGAAAGACACTCAAGTGTTTACTCCATAAAATTAGGAGAAGATGAAGCCCAAATGTTATTATAAGCATACATATAGTTATCATACATACTTGTTTCAGATTAGCCATTATGGGGAACATTTATAAGGATGATGTAGGACATTTTTATAAATATTCTGGAGTCACAAACCAGGTAGAGAAACATCCATTTCACAAAAATAAGGTTATTTTGCTTCTTGAAATACTACTATTAAATTCTTCTTTAAAGACATGAAGCAACAAATAAACAGGATCTCGGGAATGTACAGAAAAAGTATTGCACATCATCCACCATACATGAAAACACAGAAAATAAAAGCAATATTTTGAAACAATTCTTTGGTTGGGAAAATGCTAAAATCCTTTTAAAATAAGGGAAGAAAATCTTCATGACATCATTTCCACAGTCGTCCATGTTGTTTGCTACTAAAATGTATGAATGCTATTTGAGGCCAGACTTACCTCTACCAATGCCACAGTCAGAATAAGATCCATTTTTGAGTCTGGGAAAAGGGCATTCACTTGTGGAGACATTCCAATCAGTATGCAATTAGTAACTACCGATATTACACTCATCGTTTCAAAAGCCAACTGAAATAAAACACAAATATATTCACAGTTATGGCCATTATCCATAATTTACCCGTCTCCAAACTGCTCTAGATAATCTCTCTCTCTTCATTAAATTCTCAGAAGACCCATTATTTTATTTTTTTAAATTTTTCTTCATCTTTCAATTTCTATAATATAGAACTTTTTTGGCAAGTCAACTACACTTTGTCAACTGTAAAAAACAGGCAACAGTAAGGCCACAGCAAGGCCTGCAATACCACAAAGCCCACCTGGCAGCCCTGATTTTTTCTCTAATTTTACATCTCTAATTGTGTATGTGTATTTGCTGTGAAGCAGTTAAACAGCATTCTTCCACAATACCATAGTACCGTGAAGACTTCAGTAAGTTATTTAAAGACTGATAACATCCCAGATGTAGGTAATGCCAAATCATCTCCTGAAAAAAATCAGAATAATCCTCAAAAAAAAGTAGTGGTCAGGAAAACAACCTAATCCTTGGTATCTTCACAACTCATAATCTGAGCACATGAAATATGGTGAATTCATCTACACTCTAACTATTAGGAGTTACACTCCTAATAATGTATTTCTTTCAAGATAAAGGAAAAGACAACCCAACTCCTGGAGGAACTATTGTCCCAGCATTCTGTTTTTGTTTCTTCTGAAGGTTAAGTAATCAGAAAATATAAGGATGGTTCAGAATAGCTTTCTTAAATCACAACCAGTTATACAAGCTGAAATTTGTTGAAAGAAAGATTTACATTTAAACACATGCAGTTGCATAACGCTGAGAAGCTCTTGCCAGCAGAGCTCCCACAAAATGTCTGAAAATATTACTACAGCATGACAATTACTTCTGCAATATAATGGTTACTTATTGCAAGGCCCTCTCTGGAATGAGCAAGACTAATACTGTAATGTAGCATTGTCACAATGAATTAGCAGCAGTAACTTTCCCTTTGACAACCAGCTGCTGATACAGCTCACCTGATAAAATAATCCCAGTTTTTCTTTAACAGATATCTTTCAGCCAATGCTCTAACTTCCCACATAAAACAGATGACTAAAACTTAAGTCATTTTTTTTCATTCACAAAGCAACTGCATTTCTACTACTACTTAAAAGCCTATACTACCCAAAAAAAAAAAAAAAGATCATGACTGTAGCATTAGTTTAAGAATTTTCAGCTTACTTGCTAGATTGAAACAAGCTATTCTAGCAAGACTAAATGCTATATGTGCAGCTACGCTTGGGACTTAATGACCATAGCCTCATTTAACTTGTGGTCACAGCTCTGGGTCAGTGTAGCTATGCCATCAAGATGCTGGCAGCGTAGAACTGGACTGTGAAAATGCATCAAATGTGCAATTGAATGCATACAATCAGATTACAAATTACATTTTTATGACTTCGTATTATAAGACTTTTGTTACAATTTCACTTCATTATTCTCTGCGTACACGCCTAACAAACACTGCTCAGAATGGTTGGCTTGCATGTTTCCACAGTACATTTCATACAATGTTTCCTGATTTCATCTCGCATCTTCCATTTGTTTCAACATTTACAATATCTCTAACCTAAACTAGCTATTAGTCTATTGCACCCTTCATCTTTACTATGTATTATCAGAAATCTTGAACAACACTAAACCACGTTTCATCCCCTAGACATTTCCTCCAGCTTACTTCACACTCATCAGGCCGCTGATGTTACAGCTAATGTCTCTGGCTAAATATCCTTCCTTTTTACCAGAAACACCTCTGGTTTTGGAGGAGTTCTGCAGGGCTATTTTTAGTTAGAATCATTTCATGGATGTACTCAACTTGGCAGGCCCCAAACTAGTTGGTGCTAGCAAAATTGTATGGCTAAACAACTAAGGGCAGAAAATCCTTAACCCAAGAAATACAAGCATTAATTTGTTAAAGTAGGCTACGCCTGCACAGAAAAGTACTGCTCCTACACACAGATCTAAGAAACTTTAAAATCAGTCAAACCTCTTTAATATCTTCATCGATGATCTGGACGAGGGCATCGAGTGCACCCTCAGTAAGTTCGCAGATGACACCAAGTTAGGTGCGTGTGTCGATCTGCTTGAGGGTAGGAAGGCTCTGCAGGAGGATCTGGATAGGCTGCACCGATGGGCTGAGGTCAACTGCATGAAGTTTAACAAGGCCAAGTGTCGGGTCCTGCACCTGGGGCGCAATAACCCCAAGCAGAGCTACAGGCTGGGAGAGGAATGGTTGGAAAGCTGCCAGGCAGAGAAGGACCTGGGAGTGCTGGTGGATAGTCGGCTGAATATGAGCCAGCAGTGTGCTCAGGTGGCCAAGAAGGCCAACGGCATCCTGGCTTGTATCAGGAACAGCGTGACCAGCAGGGCTAGGGAGGTGATCGTCCCCCTGTACTCAGCTCTGGTGAGGCCGCACCTCGAGTACTGTGTTCAGTTTTGGGCCCCTCGCTACAAGAAGGACATCGAGGTGCTTGAGCGGGTGCAGAGAAGGGCGACGAAGCTGGTGAGGGGCCTGGAGAACAAGTCCTATGAGGAGCGGCTGAGGGAGCTGGGCTTGTTCAGCCTGGAGAAGAGGAGGCTCAGGGGTGACCTTATCGCTCTTTTTAGGTACCTCAAGGGAGGCTGTAGCGAGGTGGGGGTTGGCCTGTTCTCCCACGTGCCTGGTGACAGGACGAGGGGGAATGGGTTTAAGTTGAGCCAGGGGAGTTTTAGGTTAGATGTTAGGAAGAACTTCTTCACTAAAAGGGTTGTGAGGCACTGGAACAGGCTGCCCAGGGAAGTGGTGGAGTCACCATCCCTGGAAGTCTTCAAAAGACACTTAGATGTAGAGCTTAGGGATATGGTTTAGTGGTGGGCTGTTAGCGTTAGGTTGGAGGTTGGACTCGATGACCTTGAGGTCTCTTCCAACCTGGAAATTCTGTGATTCTGTGATTCTGAGCACCAGTAACCACAAGAGTGCATAGACAAGCATGGCTCAGGAATCCAGGTACTTAATTATCATTCTTCAGTTATCTCAAACTACATGAGATGAGCTATGTGCTTCTGAAATTGCACCAGATGTTAACATTTTAGAAATCTGTTTGCTGTAGAGCACCAGGTAGTATCTGGCAGCGTTGCTTTGTTGGAATTGCAACAGAACTACAACATACACACACACACACAAGGACTAATGAAAGGATTTGTTTTCTTTTCAGAGGCAACTGAAAATAACATGGTTGAAAACCCTACAAAACACAATGTAGTTCAATAGCATCCTAAGGCACTGAAGATGACAAAATATTTACTAAACTTCAAAAGTGGCTGATGGTCAAACACAGCTTAAATAAATTTGGTGAACTTCATTTAAAATACATGAGTAAAAAGGAAACACAAATATTACCTGCCAAACACCAATATTTGCTGTGGGTTCTGCAAACGGGCGCTTGTAAACTCTGCACATTTTTAAGGCATCAGAATATATCTCTGTGATGTTGTTTAGCACTGCAAAGACAGCTGCCAGTGGATAAACACATGAGAAGAGACTCACGTAGCCAAACTGTAAAAACAACTCCAAGTAATCATCAAAAGTACCCTGAAAAACAGAGCAAAACCAACAACTTTTAGCCACACACACAAAAAAATATGAAAACAGCATTAGCAATACAACTGTAAAAATGCTTCCTCACACTAAATCAGTAATTTGGAAATATCTGGCAGTACAAAACAAACAAAACTCCTCTAGTTAATTTGAAAATACTTAATTACTCAAAACTTCTTGATAAGGGGAGGCCAAGGTTTTTTCTCTTGCCTAATGCAGTTTCTGCAACGTTCACCCTACTTGCCCTTGTTATGTGAAGCATGTGAATTAACTGTATAAACAGTTTCACCCTATTTATGGTCCTGACTATCTCAGTGAAAGAGATACTGAAGCAACAGCGCTGGATAGGAAAACAGCATCATGCATTTAAACTGGCAGAACATTTTTGGTAAGAGCATTGTGACGAGAAATGTCCTAGTATTTCAGCCTGCTCGTGAAAGACCTAACCAGAAACACAGGTTATTAAATAAGCAACTCTTTACTATAATTATTTATCTATTTTAAAATGAGTAGGTCTCAATTAATTGCCTATTTAAAGGCTGAAATGACAGAATGTAGCACTGACATCTGAAAGGAACAAGCAATGCAAACAAGAAGCCCCATTGTGGCAAATTTGCAATGCTTCTGTCACCTGATTTTTGAATTAAGAATGTGGGTACTTAAATGCTAAATAGTCACATGTAGGTTATTATACATACTTACATACTAGTTTTGTTGTATCAATAATAGTTTTCTGTGATTGCATCAATACTTTATAAAAATGAATAACAAAACCAACTGATTTCTAAAAAGGATTCTGTTCAGTTTGTTCATTGAACAAAGGATGGTGAAATATCATTAACTACTTCAATTGGCATACGAGTATTTTCCTCTCTCTTGAAATATTAAAAATAAAGGCTTGACAGTAACAGATTATTACAAGAAATATAAAATTAGCTTTGTCTCTATGCAAACACATGATTCTCTAATCTTTTTGCTGATGATAATTAAACTGAATGCCACCTCTAGCACCTAGAGATCTTCTAGCAAACAGAGATGCAGTATAAGCCTACAAGTTCAGAAATCAACATGAGTCAGTCATTAGCTACATTCCTCACTCAAGCTCATTTTCAAACCACACAGTATGGCTGGGTCCAACAGTCTGATGTGCAGGCTAGACCTTGAGGAGCTATATAACTTAAAGTTATTGAGATTTTTTCACAAATTTTGTGTATGAACTCTGAATTTTAGTGAGGCCTTCCTTAGGGACCCCTGGGCAGCATCACTCACCAGAGTGGCAGTCATATATTTATTTGTCCCTGCTCTCAGCTTCCCAGTTAAGTGTTGCAGGCAGGGACCAATGATTCCCTTTACAATCCTCTTCCAGGTAACTGCACGATATCCCCTCTGCTTCCTCATGCTCCCTTCTCATTTCCTTGCCCAGTACCCACGGACTATCAACACAGCAGAGCATGAAAAGAAAATGAGTATTTTTCTCCTATTTAATTTATGACACTTTATTGCAGGAAAAGAGAAGTCTGATCCAATGTCAAAGACAAATTTCAAACTGTGCTATTATCTAGAACCTTCTGTTCTCTCCTTCTGCCAGCCACAGGAGCAGCACAAAATATGGCATCAAGGTAACAGAATCAACAAAGAAATTCAGGATAAAAATGAACTAGAGGAGAGAAGCAGGAAAAAAATGACTGCAGAATGAAGCTTTTACATTTTAAACCAGGTTAAGGTCTTGACAGATTTGAGGGGAAGGAAACAAGCACAAAAATTAGAATTAACATTAAAGAGTAAGTGAAAGAAGGAAAAGAAAGCAAAGAGCCTGAAATACAGCATTCTGTCAACACTCCTGCTAAACCCCTCTGTTACTAAACATAGTCAAATGCTTCCCCCTTGTGACAGACATAATTTTAGAAGTACTGTTGCCTGCTGACAGCTCAACATGTGCAAACAAACCAGAGGTCTAGTGCTTGTTTATTCACAAGTATACCACAATTAAAATATTTAGATTGAAAATAAAATTTAAAGTTTTGAATACACAGGGCATTGAGCTGAAACTAAGGCTACCAGTAGACACTTCCAAGGCAAAGTGATAGTTCTGCAATTGACCTGTTGTGTCCCCTTGGAAAATTATTCAAAGCATAACAAGTGCAGATGCAGTTCTGCACAAGAAGCACTGGACAATATGACTCAAAACCACCACACCAGCTTTCTATTTGCCAGCTCAGAACAAGAAGTTAAGTTCTGGGACAGGAGACAGAGCTTATTTGTTCAGGCATACCGATGCCTGATGCCATTCATGGCCTTTGGACCTGTGCTGGCATATTATCTGCACGCACAGTGCTAGACTGTACTAGTTTACCTGTTCAGACAAGACTAACTTTGGAACTTCTGCTGTGTTCTCCACTGTAAGACAGACAAGCTCTCCATCTCCAAATCTATCCCCCCATATACACTGAGAAACACCAACACTTCCAAATGAATGTTTGTATAATTCTTCAACTGCAAAGGTAGTATTTCTTTATCCACTTCCCATTTTGATGCACTCCCACATGTGAAAATAGATTTCAAACTCTGCTGTTCTCTACTGTTTACATAAAAGTTACATGATCTACTTATAATTCCTGCTCTGAAAAAATATAAACCACACAGCATTAAGGCTCTTGTGACTATGCTTGCAGCACCTGATCAAGCAAGTTGTGAGCCAATCTGTGAGGCCTTAACACGCACACTGATGTTTACTTTGTCAGGTCCTTTAGAACACCAAGTAATGAACCACACAAAGTCTGTGAAATACAATAAAACAAATTCAAATCAAAAAGTGTGGTGGGGATCATAATATTCCACGAAAACTTACCAGTGCTAATAAGGCAATGCAAATATATCTTAAAATTTTGCAGATGGTGATGAGGAGGAAACTGAACGCACAACTACTAAGTCTTAAAACCACCACAGCCAAACCAGTGACAATCTGATGCTGCCTTGTTTGCCATGAGCTGAACGGGAGGGCATCCTGAACCAAACTAGGAGGATAGACTACAAATGCCAAAGCCGCAGTTTCAAGAAGCAAGAACTTCCAGCAGTAGTACTGGACTAAAGGGTTGGTCTCTTCTGCCTGTTTCCATTTCTGGCCCCAGACAACAGTGCTCTCTCTCAGGCTACAGTTTAACTGACAGTTTAAACTAGCGTAAGTGCAAAACCAAACTGAAAAGGAAACAGAACCACCCTCTCTTGCCATCCTTTCCCCATGTCATGCTACTCATCCTTGTGCCTTGGAGATTAGGGGCCTGTACCTCTTTCAGCAATAATACTGGTTTAAGTAGCTCCCGATTCAGCTGTTCACTCCCACCCCTTTGTGCTGATGTAACTGGGACCACGTAGGTACATAAACAACAGCACCAGCAAAACTGATGAAGCTGGAAATAACCTGTTGGGCCAACCAGCCAGAAATATTTAGGTTGCATTGCCTGATGTCCACATCAAGTACAGCCCAGAAAACTTTTAACTCTTTTATAGTTGTTTTCTGCTGTCTTTGTGAACATTAAGATGACTGCCACATTCAGCACAAGAGATGGCCAGAAACAGAGCTAGGTTCAAGAACAGGAGAGAAATGCAGAAGACAGCAAATACAGCAGTTGGGGCTGTTCCAGGACTTCAGCCTCTACTGTGACACTAGAAACATTTCTAGGACATAGCCAGAAAGCATAAACGGGCTCCAAAGAACAAGAAATTTCTACACCATGTTAAACAGAAGGAGAGACAGTGGACAGAATGACAACCAAAACTATTAGGAAAAAAAATAACACAAAAAAATAACAAATTATGTCAAAAGGATATGATGACTACTTCAAGCACAATGAAAGATATGAGGTACACCTCTGCTATGGATGTGCTGTAACTTAGGGCATGGTAACACATCCATCCTCCCACCATCCTCAATTATAATACGATTTTAAACAGTCCCCATTGCTTTCCATTACAACCTTCACACTTGTATGTTCCCACCCCCACAGTAGAAACAGCTGGCTTATTTTGGCAGTTACTTTTCAGCTGGATCAGTTCCCTGACCTGATTCGCTACACCTCTGCAAGAATAGCACAAGCAACAGACAGCAAAAGCAAAGGAATAAAAGCTAAATGAAGGAAATGTCTAAACTAGAACTGCCACCCAGAAATGCATATAAAAAAATATACCCCTAGTCTCTACCAGAAGAATAAGATGGCTATGTAACCTTTACTTTGAGAATGATGGGTAGTGCCACTAATAGGAATATGGATCTCTTTTTTAATAGACTGTCCCATCTAGTGTACACCTCTTAGTAAACTAGTATAAATCTCTTAGTAGAGCAGAATGCATTTTCTTTTGTGCAAGCGTGTAAATGCTCATGTATGATAGGAAGGAAACTCTTCCCTACCTTGCTGTGCCTGGTAAGCAAAACAAGTTGCATTTTGGGGGATATAACAAAGAGATCAAGTCAGTAAGTACTAAGAGTCACAAAGTCCAACTCATAAGAAGACACCAGGCTTTCACTTGCACGAAAGTATGTGGACACTAGGGAGTCTCCAAGAGTAGCTTACCATAAGGAACTGTAAGAACTTGATCTAATGTTTCAAAAGCAAAAATTGCTATCAGACTTTATAATGAGAATCAAGCAATTCCTTACTCTATTCTGCTCTTTGTTTCTAAAGAGCACATTATGACTACCACCCAAAGCCCAAACTGTTCTTACCATGTATTCAAACCTCTTAAAGTAAAACAGTTATTTCTGCTCTAACATGCCATGCTACAGCTAACAATTAACCTGAGGCTGCTTTTCAGCAGCCTATAATAAAAAAAAATTACATATTCTAACAGCATTCATTCAACGTACAAAATAGGTGCCCATTTCTTTTTCCGCGTTGACTTGTTCAACTAATGACAGGTCCATATCCATTTTCAGAGAATGCATGTGTTTCTTCATCTTCTTCATGTGTCTTTTTTGGAGCCAGTAAGGAAGCAGGGATTCTGCAAACTGATTAAGTATCTGTGAAGTTATCAGCAAGGTGGCCAAGCTCTGAAGTTAAAAAATAAATAAATAAATAAAAATTAATAGATCTGTAATAAACCTATGATCACTTCCAATTCTGTGTGTTCCAGTAACACTGCAATTTGTTATACTACGACAGAAGCAGGCTCGCCTAACAAAACTAGCAATACCAAATGAAAAGTAGAGCTGCTCTAGTTCCATTCTTGGTCACGTACTGAAAAGAACCAAATGGGACTTAGATGAGTAAATGTTTTGTGGATCTTGGTGTAAATATCTTGGAAACAGTATAGCAAGTCCAATAAAGGGTAAAGATACACACTTAACACAGACCGTTTATTAATAACAGAGCTAAGCAATGAACTTTAAAGGAAGACAAATTAAGTTTCTTCAGTCAAAGGAATAAACATTCTAGAGCTTTAGAAAGTAAGTGGGGAAAATAGGATTATTTGCAAATCCAAAGGGCTCAAAACTACCCGTATGAAAGGAAAAACTAGGAGAAAACAAGCTTAGGCAGTACAATCCATGAAACAGTTCTTTTCTTTTAAAAGACTGACAGTTCTATTAGAAGTAAAAAAGAAAGAGTTTTTAAGGTTTCTTGGTAGGAAAGGATGATCTGTTGGACATACAAAACAAAAGCTTAAACAACTTCTTTCAATTAGAAAAATATGCCAAAGTTCACTGAGGCTGGCTTTTTTTTTTTTCATGTATTTTAATTCAAGAGATGATTTAAACTAACAACCACAAATTATTTTTGCGTTTATTTATTCTCAATTCCTCATTGCAGTCAAACTTAATCATTCTCCTATCCTCAGGAAACTCTCAGTAGGACCACTACAAAGAACAACACTTTTTTAACATGAAGGAAAAGAAGGGGAACAGAAAATTCTCCAGCATCATCTGCATGAGGGAGCAATCAATTTATTTTAAAAACAGTTACTCATTTATAAGGAGGGAAAGAGTTGTTCTACGTTACTCTGTTACGATTCTGCAACTGTGCAAGAGCAGATGAAATATGGATGCCATATTTGTAAGAAAATATAAACTTGATAATGCCTATATATACACATATATATTTAGAAAAACAATTTAAAAACTTAGTCCTATTTCAATATATCCTTTATTTTCCTAGGTGCAGTGGTGCTCTTAGATGTTCTTGGAACTCACCTGCCTCAAAAGTTTCATATCAACCAGCACAAAAGCAATGTAGAAGAGAGATGCAAAACAATTTAGGAAGTTGAACTGCAAATAAAAATATTTGTTATTACTACACAAGCAGAAATTCATGTCCTGAGGAAAAAAAAAAAAAAAAAAAAAAAAAAACACAAAAAATCATCTAAAAGTTACTTTGACTAAATAGCTTCCATGTAAATACAAACTGTCCATTAAAATAAATTTATTTACAATTTTTAAAATTTAGGTCAGTAAAAATAATTTTCAGTATTGATCCTACTCAGATGTTCATTAGATAACCTGAATGCTTTCCTAACACATGGTATGCAAAGATAAATACATTTAAATTATGAAATGTGAACATTAGAAATACCTGTCATCTTGTATCTAACTTTTGTAATCTGGCACTTTCTCAGAGGTAATGCTATGAAGGGACACATTGATCTTACTTGAGGCTGATGACTTTTCCCAAAAAATACTTTAAAAAAATACATGTGTCAGACGACATCTCTCTAAATACTTAATCTGTTCCTCAATAAATGTTAATTAAGCTTTATGTTTAACCACTTCAATAAGTTTTATGACCAAGAAAAATATTCCCTACTTCTAAAATGAGAAATAAGTCACAGTATTTTACCTGAAAAATCATAATCAAGTGCTGAAGTAGAATAAAACTTTTCTCCAGATTTACAGTACAGTTCCTTAAAATCAATATTGCGTTTGGTTATGTACATAATCTGCTCCTACGCAGTTTACAGTATATACATACACACAAAAGCAGTTTGTTCAGAGCCACAAAGTAAATATATCAGTCTATACGTATAAGCTGTATGCAAGCAGAATGACAGACATATACAACCAGTCTCCTCTGGTTAGCTGAATGTTAGTACAGAACTTAATGGAACTTAATGCACAAACTTTTTAAAATGCAGTTTACCATAAAATCTTGCAAAAAAAAAAAAATAACATATATAGTTCCCACTTGAAGCCAGAACCATGTCAATTATGACAAACTTACGTATCCGGTATCCTAATAAACAATCAATATAAGTAAAAACCCAACTCTCTACTATAAAACAAAACATCTAGGACAGTCTATAGGTTACTGTAAACACAATAGGAATCTTCAGATTTACTCAGATATTTCTGCAAATATTTGGCATTGAACAAAACCATAGGTCAGGCTGGGAATGCTAGGAAAGTGCTAATAAAAAAAAAAAAAAACTCTTTTTAAATAACTCCTGGTAATATCTACTTACCACTAGAACCTTCAGAATTAAGTGATTCTGATACGAAGACTCCAGCCTGTGATTTTCTAAAAACATTAGCAAAAATATTCATTAGTAAACAGCAGAGGCACATGCCATATACTAGTCACTGTTACACAATAAGTAAGCAGGTATTTTTTCCTCCATGTAGAAATTATTTAAGTAATAGTATGAGGGGAACAGTTTCTCCAAAGCTTTATGGGGCAAACAATTTATATTGTACCAGTTCCTCACTCAACTTATCAATCCAAGCTGATGCACAATGTTGGCTTACATATTTTTGGCTACAACTCCAATGTTTTTCCTACTGCAAAGGTTTTACCTTTTGCAACATCTTTCTTTCTCAGTAGAGCTGTTTTGTAACAGAAAAAAACATTCATTATTCTTAACACTTAACAAAATGTACCTAGTTAGTGACTTTTCTTTGGCTGAAATAAAATTCAAAACTAATTGGAGTACATTATGAAAAATAACAATACTGAATCTGATTTAAAACCTGTAAAAGCTCACAGAAATACCCATATCCATCACTTTAGATTAGACCCTAAGCTCTAAAGCAAGTCTAAAGTACATAAATTTCAACAGATGCATTATTAATTCTAAAACTAAGATTTTTCACTTCATTCAGGATAATCTGATAGAAGCTGATGGTAGCGGAAGGGTGGTTAAGTGGGAAGAAAAGGGAAGTGAACGGGAGATATTCCATTTCTTTTTGTTATTTTGTCAGATAATACCTTTACAGTCCTGGATAAGCAGTAATTAAATAAGGAGGCAACATAATAGCAGACATCTCAACATAGCTAAATTGAGAGACTGTCACCTATGGACCTTTTTCAGGACAGAACAGCAGGAATGAAGTTGGGTCTGACAAATGGAAGATGCACTCAAGGGACTGAATGGGATTTTTACTTTAGCTTTCACTTAATTATCAGTTCTCATGATAAATGGGTGTAAAAGGTGTGCTTAAAAACACCCTGGACTTTCAACTCCACGTCAGTGGTTCTACAAACATTTCTTCAGTAGCAGCTGTGACACAATGCACAGACCCTGCAACTTCTCTGGTCACCATCTCCCATGCCCAGATTGTTACCTATGCCTCAGCTGCTTAAATGAGGTATTTTCTTAGCTGAAAATATGCCAGGTGAAAGTGGAGGTAGGGCGGCCCCAGGAGTTCCTCATCCTATTCACTCCCTTGTTAGTGTCCAGAGGAAAATATTTTGATAGAGACATGAAATCTCAACCTCTATTTTTATATATATGTATATAAATTTTAGTACATATAAATAATATATGCAAACATTCTCTTCAGACAATTTAGTTGGCGTTTTTAGATTTTGTTCTATTATGTTAGTGCTTCTGCCCTATGCACAGATACATCAGGTTGTGGATTGAAGATGCCAGGACAGTTCCTCCTGCCATCTGCCTCTGAGCTCCTGTCCTGACAATCTCATCTATTCCCTTTTGCCAGCTCTATGGCTAAATCAGAGAGGGGGGACTTCTGCACCAAAGTCAGAGAGAAGCTGAAGAGGAAGGCAAGGTCTTTCCTTTTGATGGCAAGCAAATTAAACTAAACATGAAACCACAGACTCGTAACACTAAATTTAAGAATTTAAAACGGCCAACTCTTTTAACAGTTGCAAGTGAGTTGTAACAGTAAAGTCCTAAACATTTGGGATCTTAATTTCCAATGCAAAAGAAAGAATATGAACAACTTTCTTACCCCACGATGTTAAGAATTCAGCAGCATAGCGATAGATACGGTTCATAATTTCAATCACGACAGCATATATGATACTGGGCACATACAGCATCAAGCTGCTAAAGTTGGACTTATTCTCCTCATGATAATCCAGAGCCCACTGTTCCAAGTTAAAGTAAATCATCATCACGTATAGTGAGAAGTAGAGGCAAAGGCACACAAATGGTACGGACACGAGATAAATCCTTAACTGTCTCTTAATACTTGAGTACACTGGTTCCTCTCTCCCAGTGACAGGATTGATACCCAGAACACCGTGGAAACCTGGTCTTGGCTCTTCAAACTGTCGTTTCATCAACAGCGTTCCCCAACGGTATGTCATCACGGCACAAATCCGTTTCCAAACTTCCAGGATCACAGTGGACCAGAGCAGATTGAATGTGGCAAACATCACATATTTGTCATAGTCTTCCCACGCAAACACGTAGTAAGGGATCCCAATGACAGCCATGGGAATCAACGCGAATGTGAAGTACTCTAAGAAGCCAAAGTAGAGTGCAATGGTCTCACCAAAATAGCAGCGTATCTCATCTGCAGAGAAAAATGAATCAATTAAGACAATTTACATACATGTCAGTATAATATAAAACCTGACTTTACATGAATTCCTTGGCCCAAGTTTCAGTTTTCTAAATAATACAATGAACATTATGGCTTTTTTATTCCTCCTTCCATATCCCAAAGACTTAGAACGCTATTTGTTTTACATAAACACACACATATCTAAATATACACAGGTAGCTACATATATTCAGACGGTAGGGAAGTCGGATATCTCAATACCTACAATATCAACACCAGTTATCCAAAGGAAAAGAAACACTAATATTCTTAAAATCAGAATCTATAAATGAATGGCCAGGATGGCACAGAAGTGGCCACACTTGGTATTAAAAAGTACATGACACCTGACTTCTGAAGCTTCTTACTGGTATATGCAGGAATTTGTTTCAATCTACTCAGCATCAAAAGAACTGGTTGTGCTTTGCCAGCCCGCAAGGAACTAAAGGAATAGATAGAAAGGCGTATTGAGATCTTAAAATCCTCAGAAGGTGCAACCAGGCTGAGACATTCCCTTCAGCAGACAACTGATAAATGAAATGCACAATTGTTGTTCTCACTGAGGTTGTCTGCTCAAGTGTTCTAAAAGTGTGGAAAGTGTGGTAGTAATGCATATAGATCATGACAGGTGCATCACCCCCAAGGAAAACAGCTTACTGCTAACAAAAAAAATGGAGGAGTATTATCTATCATAATTCAGAAATGGCATCACATAATAATATACACATATGCCTAGCAAACCACGTTTAGAATTCTGAAATCTGTTTTATCTCTGCCTCCTTGGAAGACCAGACCCTTTATGCTTCTATGCTGCTGCTATGTTCTCACCAGCATAATAAAAGAGCCATGACATCATGGCCTCTGAATTGACACTGTTCATGCACTCTCCATAAAAGACTAGTACATCAGAAGCTCACATGCAATGGCAGAATATTCTTACAGCATACAGTTTACAGAAAACTGCAGCGGAAATTTATAGCTTACCATCAGATAAACTTCTGAAAGCCAGAGGGAAAGGCAAACAAACAAAATCCAAATCACCACTCCAAAGTTCCTCTCAAACAAAAAATTATTATCAAATGAGCTCACGTGTAGGCCATTAGTATCATTTCAGACTCAAAATGCACAACATGAAACTAGTGCATATATGACCATATCCCATATAGTTCATGGGATTTACTTTTAAATTTTGTGTGTATTTAATGTCAGTCAAGAAGAACCTGTCCTGTATAAACAAGAGACAAGCACAGAAGAAAACCCTCTAACGCCACAGCCCGGAGACAGGCATTATCAAGATAGATCCTTAACTTTCTGTAGCTCAGGAAAGAATCTCAAGGAACTGCCAGACCAAGAGATTAATAAATATTTTCATTTTATATTTATTTAATGTATAAAATATGCTCAAGTGAATCTGGCAAGCAACAGCACACAGTCTTCATACTGACAATGAATTTAAATCAAACAATTGTAAACACGCTTTTGACATGCCTACAAATCAAAATAGTTTCAGGTATGTCAGGCATTGAGGAGCTTTCCTGACAAGAGTCAGTTTGAGAAAACAGTTTGGGGTTGGTCCATTACTGCTTTGAGATGGGTAGGGAGATTCTGTCATATGCAGACTGCTGCTAAGATGGAAGCTTACTGACACTGACACCAAGCCACTAATTTCACAAGTCGTGAACTGCTTCAGGGAGCTACTCAGGGAATGCTGAAAGAGGAAAAAACCTGCCCAACAAGTAAAAGAGCAACAGGCCAATTTCAAACTCAAAGCTATGAGAGATGATCCCTGTGCCTTTGAACTGCCTGCTCCCTCTCCTCCCCTCTAGATTGAAAAGTATGACCAAAGGCCTATATGGCACAGAACTCCTGCAGCTAGAAGTAATAAAATCATTAAGAATCAAGAGACAGCAGCCTGCACATCCTCTCAGGCTCCAGCTTCACTCCAGAAAAGTTGCAATGCTAGTCATTATAGCAAAAGATTATCCTACAGCCATCTTTGAATCAAGGAGAATTTGATGAAGAGACATCAACTGTGCATGTCAGCAAGTCCAAAACGTACATGGCTCCTTACCCAGGACCTAAGTGCCTTGTTGGTTCCAACATCACTAACAGCAAGTTGAGGTAAAACGGGGACTTCAGTTTACAATGGCCCGCAAAGCAACTTGGGCAGAAAGGCAATAGAAGAGGTGAACTGTAGCAAGTAACTGGGGAGGTGACAAGGTATAAGCTGATAGGGAAACAACTGACTTCTTGGTACAATGCTTACTTTTCACACAGGAGTATCACTTCTACAGAGGCTAAATGCTGGAACAGAAGTTGGTAAGGACCTTTGGTATTCTCACACTGAGGAAAAAATTACTCCAAAAGAAACTTTGCACTTTGTTTGTAGCAGAGTAGGGATTCACATACCTAAGGGTTGATAGCCAATTTTGACTTGGCCATACCACGTGTGTCGGAGCTTTTTCAACTCTTCCCTATCATGCAGCGGGAAAATCTGAACTAGAATACCATTGGTCAACAATCTTCTCACTAGAAGGAAAAAGAAGTTATAGTATTCTTTCCAAAGACAACAAAGTTAACATAAACAAATGGGTTACGTTATGTGCTTACGAAGCCTAGAGTTCTTTTGAAATAAATCTAACATTTGAGCTAAGGAAAATACACCCCCATGTTAGCTGACAATGATCTATAATAGAGAGCATGCATTCTAACTATTCCTACAAAGACTGTGCTGTCCACTGGAAGAGAAAGAGTAATCCACCAGTTTGCAGTTATTACCAATTGCTGCTTGAACAACAAGAAGCATGGCAGGTTGGAACTGAAATACCATGTGCAGCTTGTGCAGAAAAGCTCTAGCGGCTGCATTTGAGCAACAAAAAACATAACAAGTCAAATAAAAATATGAAAATAAGAGAAAGTCTAAGAAGCCACTTTTGTTTTATGGGAAAGATACAAAAAATGTTTTTGAATGATCAATTTATACTAATTAATAAATTACAACACACCTCCATTGCAAACAAACCACTTATTTAATGATTTTGTATTTAATTTCTGCTACAGAAAGCAATCTACTTGTGTTGGTAAACCATTAGCAAACTGCTCAGGAAATTACAAATAAGCAAACAACTGAGAAATACTGAAAAGAATATAAATTTTCTTTTGGATGGATGCATTGGAAGTTATGCAGTAGTTTTTCCCTTTTCTCATAGACATCCACTTAATATAAGCAGAAAAACACATTAGCTATATAAAAAATTACCAGTGTAAATTCATCTGGCATATATTTTAGTTACATTTCTTGAACCACTGATACTTATTTATTCATGAATGGGAACATGCTTATTTTGATGACATCTTGTGGCCTTCCCTTACAGCTTCTGTTAAAAATAGTTTGATGGTGGTTTTTGTTTGTTTTTTAAGGGCAAGTATTTTGGGTACTAATTACAAAAATTATGGATGACATCAATATATGTTAGAATTTATCCAACTGAAAAGAACATAAGGCCAGAATCTCAGTCTCATAGGAAGACACCGGTCAGAATGGCCCTCTGGAAGTCATCTGGTCCAACCTCCTGCTCAAAGCAGGTTCAGCTTAAATCAGATTGCTCAGGAGCTTGTCCATTTAAGATCCAAACACCTCCCAGAAAAGAATTTCCACAACCTCTCTAAAATTCTCCAGTATTTGATTACCCTCATTATAAAGAGCATTTTCCTAATATATATTGGAATTTCTCTTGTTACACTGGACATTCATTGCTCCTTGCTCCACCACTGTGGAACTCTGAAAAAGCAAAGTTAATTAACATTAGTGTGATTTAATGCCTTGCATATTTCTTTTAATTGCAGGAAAAGTAAGCTTTTTCTGCTATGAGCAGGGCCCTAAGTCAAGACATCGAGTTACAGATGAACTACCTTACTTACCAATTGATTTTCCTGGATAGAGCTTTGCCTGAGGATATCCAGGGATCATTTTTTCATCTTTAGCTCTCAAATTTTCAAGTTCATGTTTAATGATATACTGACATTCTGACATTGTAAGGAAATTCTGATTGTCATCTAAACAAAAAGGATGGTGGTAAGAAATTGTGCAGCACAGTATGACAACCATGGCAACAAGTGGTTATCAAAAGTGATCAGAACCAGAAAAAAAAAATCCATATATATTACATGACAATTACAGTCAAATAACATATTTTAGCAAAACCTCTGCTTTTTAAAATAAACATCTTAGGAATAAATTTTCTCTAACTGGCACACACTGGCCACTGCATTTTTGACTACCCAAGTGAACTAAGAAAACAAGTTACTTTTCACGGCTTTATAACTTCAGTGAAGCAAAATCACAAAAATAATACTGCAGAAATCATTCAACACTTCAGCCTTCTTGATTGTAGTGTTGAATAAACAGTCCAAAAAAAACTATTTGTTCAGACATATCTACGTACCTTTATATTGAAGATGTGCTGAAACAGAAACATGACCTATTAGCAAGACTAACTTGGAATTCCAGTGCTTAACTGGAGAACAAAATGAGTTCTGCCACTACCGCACTGGTTAAGGTTTAAACACCTTGCAGGTAGCACTTTTGAAGGAAAATGTTACCATGCTGGTGCATCCTCAAATTAAAAGAGGAAAAGTAATGATTTTTTTCACTAATCATGCCCCAATTCCATTGAATGACTCTATAGTGTTATTCAATTATGGTTATTCAATTATGTTTGATATATAAATATACTAAAATAAAATATTTCTATTTTCTCCAGCCAGGTATAATGCAATAAACATCAGAACTGGCTCACAAGTGTTAACAAGACATTAAGTTGCAATGTTAACATATACCATAGATTGTTAATTCTGCACTCAAGTTAATCAACTATTTTTTCTTACTTTCCGCAGAATTTTTTCATACTGAATCAGAAACTGTTTGGAATACACAAAAACATAAAGTAATAAATAAACAAACAGAAGCCACATGAAAGGACAAAAAAAATATTAATTTCACTAATGCTCTGAATTTAATTCTTCCAATTTCTGTTTACTGCTACCATTCCAAGGAATAGAAAGACCATTAAAGATTTAACAATGTAATTGATTATAATCTTTAGCCACAGCTTTGTAATGATACTAGATGCCTTAAAATGCTTACCTGCAAAATCTTTGAAAGTTTTTCTACTGCTGTATGTAAAAGCTCTCATTGAATTATCATTACATTCCTTCACCAATCCCACAGTTTCAGCTCCCAGCAACAGCCTTAAGTGGGAAGCTCCAACCAGATAAATATTTTCATCTCCATTTTCTGTGACCAATGGTTTAATCAGAAGCTGTGCACCTTTAAAGTAAATGGCAAAATAAGGAAAAGAACACAAAAATTATGTCTAAAAACCCAAGTATTGTAGCACGTATCATACTGGACCTAGTCATCAGGAGCACTGAAGTTGTATGTTTTCAAACAAATGAAGAATCAAGGCTTCACCAGCACCTAAATGGTGCTCAGAATCTTGCAGGTCACCCTCTGCTTTAGCACTGTTTCTGTCAAGTGCTCACGGACAATGAATTTGAAGAATGAGAACAGTTTGGATCTATACCGGTACAGCTCATGTCACATAAGCAAACAGTGCTTCTGCAAACAGTCCCACCCATTTTATGGAGACTAGACTTTTGAAATAGACATATCCCTCATTTACCTAACAGAGGCCTGAGAGCAGGTTTGTAGCCAAATATCCAATAGCCACTGAAAGTTTACTGACCATAAGATATAAACTACAACAGTCATAAACAATGCCTTTATAAAAAAAAAAAAAAAAAGTCTAAGGTATTACAAACAAATTAACCTAACTTTAATTCCTGGAAGCATATTGGAACAAGTAATGAAATATTCCAAGAACCTACAACCTAGCAAAAAGATAATTAAAAGCCAACATAAATTTATCAAGACTAAATTGCTTCCTCCTAACTCAATTTAATTCTACAACATGGTGCCAAAGGCTGGTGGACAGGACAGTAGATGGGATGCATCTTCATTTTGGTGAGGTTCATCGCTTTCTCATAATCAACATGAGACGATGTAGAAGGTGAATATAAAAACTGATTAAAAAACTACATTACAAGAGGTTACCAGTGTTTCACCACCAAAATGGAAGGCTTCTAAACTTCAACATGTATGTCACCTTAAATCAATACTCTATTCTTAAATCAAATTAAGCAACTTCAAAAATGCAAAAGGGAGTGGGACTGGCTAAATAGTAATTACTTATATCACAAGTTACCTGAAAATTAATTTTCTGTTTGTCTTAATATTATGACAGCCAATCCATTGCAAAGTGTTCTACAAGACCATGTTGTACTCACCTCCATTTGCCTTTTTGTCCACAATTCTTTTAGTGAACCATTCTATGGTTTCCTCTTTGGTGCCTTTTGCAAGCTCAATTACTACCAGAGGCCTGAAGTTTGTCTCAAGAGTATCCAAGGAAGACCAGCTTTCCTTCATCTTTTAAGAAATTGCTGAGTAAAAAAAAAAAAACAAAACAAAAATACCAGTATTAAAAAAATACTGTTTGGGATCAGTCTAAAGAACGCAAAACTTTACCATAGTGAGATACAGGTGTCTGTGCTTAGCAGAGTGGCAGGTGCCCATTTCAGTGGACTTACTAAAAATAGTACTACAGGGCATTTGAGTAACTCTCAGATTGTCACTTGGGGAGATACTGCCAGTCCTTGGTGGCATGTATGTCACATTCTCCAAGCAGGAAAGCTTTTTGCTGTGTATAGCAAAGTATTGGTGGTGAGAAAGAAAAGAAATAAACAAAAGCAAAGTAATAAGGAAGAGCTATCATTAAAAACTACACCTTGCAACTTCCCACAGCAGAGAACACCAGCCCAACAGCTACCTAACGTAAGCTTCTCCTGCTACGAATGCAAACACATTATACATTTACAGAGGTACCTTCTCAGTCAAGCTTGTGAAGCTTTAACCAAGTATTCCAAGGAAACTTCCAACACCTTCAGTAGGTGGGGACATCTAGCATTCAGATAGACAGATTACGCCCAGAGCAATTAAATGACTTGTTGAAAGCTGTAAGACAAGTGTTCTGAGACAAAGTCCAGCTGTACAGTGCTAGGCACCAGCACAGCTTTATGTGTGAATAATCTCAATCATCTAACTGAACAATTATGTTGACTGCGCAATTTTTATAGAAACAATTCTACACTGATAGTTACACGATGCTTCATAAAGCAACAGAGAAGTGTTGAAATAAAAAGACAAATGTGGTATTTAACCTACTGCATTTGGGGGGGGGTGAAAAAAAGCACAAACCAGCAAGAACAAAACCAAACTACCACAAACTGAATTTACTGAATTTAAAACAAAGTGAAAAGTTGTGCTTTTTTCTGCTATTACTTTCACTGAAGAAATAATTTTACCTTTTCTGATCAAACAGTTTTCTCTCTCCTGTTCCAAGAGTGAAATTTAATAATTTCCAAGTATGTTCCCCAAAGTACAGATCTTGGCTTTTACAACTCAGCTTTATTATTTGTGTGATCCACAGAGAAATCATGATTTCCAGTATTTAATCAAGTATTTCACATAATTTACTACAGGTTATAGAATCATAGAATGATTTTGGTTGGGAGGGACCTTAAAGATCATCCAGTTCCAACCCCCTGCCATAGGCAAGGATGCCACCCAGTAGATCAGGCTGCCCAAGGCCCCATCCAACCTGGCCTTGAACACCTCCAGGGATGGGGCATCCACAGCTTCACTGGGCAGCCTGTGCCACTGCCTCACCACCTTCTGAGGGAAGAATTTCCTCCTAAAGTCTAATATAAATCTCCCCTCTTTTAGTTTAAATCCATTCCCCCTTGTCCTGTCCTTACCAATTGAGCAGTGTCTCTCTCCTTTTTTTTATAAGCCCCCTTTAAGTACTGAAAAGCCACAATGAGGTCACCCCAGAGCCTTCTCTTTAGGCTAAACATCCCCAGTTCTCTCATCCCTTCTTCATAGCAGAGGTGCTCCACCCCTCTGATCATCTTAGTGGCCCTCCTCTGGACCCGCTCTAACAGGTCCCTGTCTTCCTTGACTAGAGGCCCCAGACCCGGACACAGCACTCCAAGTGGAGCCTCACAAGGGCAGAGGGTCACAATCCCCTCCCTCACCCTGCTGGCCACCCCTCTGTTGATGCAGCCCAGGATGCAGTTGGCCTTCAGGGCTGCAAGTGCACGCTGCTGGCTCATGTCGAGCTTTTCATCCACCAGAACCCCCAAGTCCTTCCCTATAGGGCTGCTCTCAGTGAGTTCTTCTCCCAGTCTGTCCTCATGTCTGGGATTGCCCCGATCCAGGTACAGCACCTTGCACTAGGACTTACTGAACCTCATTAGGGTCATGTGGCCCAACTCTCAAGCTAGTCCAGTCCCTTTGGATGGCATCTCTTCATTCTCTTGTCTTGACTGCACCACTCAGCTTGGTGTCATCTGCAAACTTGCTGAGGGTGCACTTGATCCCAGTGTCGATGTCATTGATAAAGATATTAAACAGTACCGGTCCCAGGGCAGACCCCTGAGGGACAGCACTCATCACCAGCTTCCAGATTGTGGTTATGTCGTGCTGGTTTCATTTGCGAACATCATAATCTACAGCCAAGAGTATAGAATCATGCACTCACAGAATCATGAAGGTTGGAAAAGCCCTCCAGGATCATCTGGTCCAACCATTCCCCTACCACCAATGTCACTCGCCAAACCATGTCCCTAAGCACCACGTCCAACCTCTCCTTGAACCTGGCCATAGAGCCATTGACTACCACTCTTGGTACAGCCTTCAAGCCAGCTCCTTATCCACTGAATGGTCTGCCCATCCAATCCATCTCTCTCCAATTTGGAGATCAGGATGTCATGTGGGACCCTGTCAAGGTTTTACAGATGTCCATGTAGATGTCATTGCTTGGTCTTCCCTTGTCAACTGATGCAGTCACTCCATTCTAAGAGGCCACCAGATTGGTCAGGCATGATTTACCCTTGGTGAAGCCATGCCAGCTGTCTTGGATCACCTCTTTGTCTTGCAATTGCACTGACATTGCTTCCAGGAGGATCTGTTCCGTGATCTTGCCAGGTATAGAGGTGAGGCTCACCGGTCTGTAGTTCCCTGGGTCCTCCTTTCTACCCTTTTTAGAAATGAGAGTGATGTTTCCCTTTTCCAGACACCAGGGACTTTGCCTGACTGCCAGGGCTTTTCAAATGTGATGGAGAGAGGCCTGGCAACTACATTAGCCAATTTCTTCAGGACCTTGGGATGCATGTCATCAGGCCCCTTGGCCTTGTACTTGCTTTGTTTCATCAGGTGGTCTTGAACCTGCTCTTTACTTACAGTGTGTGGGACTTGGCTCCCCAGCCTCCATCCACAGGTTCTGGGAAATGAAGGACTTGGGAAGCCTGACTGGCAGTGAAAACTGAGACAATGTGGTTGAGTACCTCAGCCTTCTCTACGTCTGTGGTTGCCAGCTCACCCTTCTCATCCATCAGAGGAGGAACACTCTCCTTGGCCTTTCTTTTCTGAGCAATGTACCACCTATAGTGATACTATAATGTAATACAGTGATACTGTAAGCTTTTGCATACCATAATAAACCTGTCTATTCACTTCTGACTGACAAAAAAAGCCTTTGTGACCAGTTTTACTGGGACTTGCATTTAGTTTCACCTTCTAGCTCATACATACAGAATCCTGCAGCATTCAGATTTTCAGCTCTGAAGCCATGCATGCAGGTATTTAACGGAAACACACTAGACTTCTAAAAACATTTTAGATGCACATCTGTACAAGTGGGATGAGTCAGGGACAGGACAGCATAATCGGTGATAACGCACCGCAACTGTGACGGCAGTGATTCACTACATTTCGACAGTCATTCCGCCTTGCAGCATCACTTCCCACAATCAGTTTTATATATGATGTCTGCTACATGGTGCATGCTGCACTTCCTGAAGAAGTTCTTAAGACCCGCGTGTTAAAAGTGAACAGCTTTAGATAATCACTAAGCGTTGCTGGCTGGCGGTATGGCTTCAGCGAGCTCCTTGGTGGAGCAGGGGTCGGCCCGGGTGGGAGCAGAGCCCCCTTCCAGCCGGTTACAGCCGGGAGCTGCTCTGTCACTCGCTGGGCATCAGTGTGCTTGGTGCGGGGAGAAACTACGGCATGCCGTCCGTTATTTTTAGCTTTCCCACTACTGACGCCCGCAAGGCGGCCGAAGCCCTCTTCCAAGACTGTTTGGGGTTTCAGCACCAGGACGCAGCCAGCTGGATCCAGGCTGACCGCAGCTCGGCGGGATGCAGCTCGGCCTCCTGCCGCAGCAGAACCCACCGGAGAGCCGTGACCACGGTGTGGGGGCAACATTTGGGGGCAGCCCGCGGACAGCCTGCGTGGCTCCCCCGGCCCTGCTTTGGAACCGCATAGCCGGGAAGGAGCTGCCACATGGTGACTCACTGACCCTCCCTTCCCTTCCCTTCCCCTCTCTTCCCTTCCCTTCCCTTCCCTTCCCTTCCCTTCCCTTCCCTTCCCTTCCCTCCCTTCCCCCCGGAGCCACCCTGCCCGTGCCCCCCGCGGCCTGGCCGCTCCGTGCGGGCGGTGGGCGGGCAGGGGGAGGCTCCTCCCCCGCGGCGGCGGAGCAGGCAGCGAGCCCTCCCCCTCCCCGGTCCCCGCCGGGCGGCCCCGGCAGCCGCCCCCTCCCCACTCACCGCCGGCTGCCGGCGCCACATCCGCGGGGCGGGGCGGGGCGGGGCGGGGCGGGGCGGAACGCCCTCCCCCGTGCCGTGGCCACGCCCCCTCTCCTCCGCCCCCTGCTCCCGCCCACCGCGGCCTCTCCTCCTCCTCCTCCCATTGGCCGCGGGCGGCTCAGGGAGCAGGCGCGGGAGGGCTGAGGCGGGGGGCGCTGCGGGCGGTGGCCGTTAACGGTCGGTGCCTGGCGCTGTCTGTCTGAAAGCGGCGTGCTTCGGATCGTGGTTATGTCGTGCTGGTTTCATTTGCGAACATCATATTCTACAGCCAAGAGTATAGAATCATGCACTCACAGAGTCATGAAGGTTGGAAAAGCCCTCCAAGATCACCTGGTCCAACTGCCCCCCTACCACCAGTGTCACCACCAAACCATGTCCCTAAGCACCACGTCCAACCTCGCCTTGAACACCCCCAGGGACGGTGACTCCACCACCTGCCTGGGCAACCCGTCCCAGTGCCTGGCTGCTCTTTCTGAGAAGAAATATCGCCCAACTTCCAACCCGAACCTCCCCTGGCTTAACTTGAGGCCGGTCCCTCTTGTCGTATCGCTAGTTCCCTGTGATAAGATGCCGACTCCCACATGACTGCATTTTGACTCTAAGATTGTTGAAGAATGTAGTTCCTTTCCAACATGGCCATTCGTACTAGAGAACAAAGAGCGCAACAGGGACAGCTGAATAGGTTGGCAGACAGCAGCTCACTGTCCTGCAGGGCTTGCCAAGGCCATTTAAATACAGCTCTCTGAATATTTTTTATTGTTATTTTGGATAATACTAAGGCCTTTTAATGTTTCTTGCAAATTAGATATACCTGCGGATTTGTACAGTATGTACAGATCTGGAATGACTCCAGAAATGGTCTCCCAGAGTCCAGAAAGCACTGCCCTCAAGTTGTTTGCCTTTGTGGCGTATGACAAGTAGGCACACTCCATTGCCTAACACCGGCTGCTGCTGAGCTACCAAGGGTACATTCATAAAGGCTTATCAGGTAAAATTAGACCTGGACAAACCAGCTGCCCCATGCGACTTCATGTAGGTTTATCTGCAAGAATAGGATTGCAGGAAAAAGCCCCTGGTTTTAGAGTTTCTTTAGAGCCAGCATATAGACCCAACACAGAATATAACAGCTGCCAGAGGATAAGCTTTATGCTGCCTCTAGCATCTGGCTGTTACTTCACACACACTTTTCAGCATATTTGAAAATATATTGACATATAAATTTTGTAAATTTTGCAATGAAAAGTATGGTTCATACTCTGCAGCCAGATTAAAATGTCTCTGGTACTGAGGCTTTCTATTATTTATAGCCCTTGAAGCAAGGCACCGCAGAAAAATGGAGATAATGTGAATACTTGAAATCCAGGCACTACACACCGCATCAGGCAGTAAAAGACACAATTTGTATCAGCTAGTTTGGGCAAGATGTATTAGTCAGGCTTTTAAACCATGTCTCAGTCTAGTCCAGCTCTTAATGGCCTAACCATATCGTTTATTCACCACTCAGTATCTCTGACTGAAAGCTCACTTCCTGCAAAAATAATGTAGCAATAACAGGGACTTAGATTTAACAGAGGGATTTTTTAAAAACACTTTATTATTGAGTTTTCCATGTTGGAAATGTCCGGTCCCAATGCATCCTGTCAGTATCCACCAATGTCTTTGTGGACTTTGATTTCTGTCTTCAGGGATCTCTGGCCTTCTTGCTTTGACATCTGCTCTCTGACACCTTCTTCACTTTTGAGCTTTCAGTGAGGACTTTCCATTACCCAATTACTTTGGCCCTGTGCATAGAGTCATTCAAAATCAATGCATTTTCTGATAGCGAAGTCATTGTTCTACTTGATAGGATCATTTAACGACAATATTCCTTGATGGTCTGTCATATTTCTCGAATACGATCTATCCACTAGGTGTCATATTCTTTCTGTGCAATGAATTCTTGCTAGCACACTATCAGTTTCTTTTAAAAGGTTCACATTCTGCTACCCATGCATAAAGGTTAGCACGTAATCCAATGGTCACGAAAGTAAAATAGGATTCATAAATAGATGGTGGGTGTGCCTGTATGTGCATAGTAATCTGCATACACGTACACTGCTGACGCAGTGGAAACAGACTGACCGTGATGGCAAAGGCAAATTACCAAATTGTGTTGTAGTAACTAGACTGTTTCTATTAGGATTAGTTAATTTAAAGATGGATCAGGTTTGCCCACCCCAAATTACCAACTGCACTGTAATTATAGTTAAATACAAATCCCAAGCTTGCGTCCATCAGTTGCTGCAGTCCAGTATTGTGATTGTTAGCTGATTATGGCATTTTCATGGTCTGCCTCTGTCAGGCACAAAGCAGACTATAGCCACAGTGTAATGGATAAGCTGTAGTAAAGTAGGGAAAAAAAAAAAAAAAAAAAAAAGTGGGGGAGGGAGACAAAAGAAAATCCATCAAAATTTCAAGAGAGGATCTTATTTTTATTCTGTGGTTGCCTCTCTTCACCTTGGACTAATAATTAACACAGTACTTAACTAAATTAAGAAGCCATTCACTGTGAAGTGAAATTTAAATTCTCTTTTATACCTGGCTGAAACTGTGATCACAATGTGGGTATAATTCAATGGCTATCTGTACCCATCCAGCATCTCACTGCTACTGAAAGATTTCACTCACACTCCAACATTACTATTTCTTTCTGTCTGTGCCTTTGTTGCCAGCTCTAAGGCTGTGCCCCATACTTCCACCAGCTCTGGCACCCATCAGATCTTTCTCTGAGCCCATTCAATTTAGCAGCTCCACTGAAAACTACCCCTCTTAGGCTGGTTTTGTTTTCTTCCATTTCAGTGATTTTAATAGGCTCAAAGAAAGGCTGGGTAAGAGCAAAAGCTGGCACAAGGTAAGCAGCTTTCCATTAAGCAAACCTTGTAATTCACATACATATAGACTTACGTATGGTATGACAACCATACTTCATATAGCCAGATAATTGAGATGAATGTTGGCTCTTATCTGAAGTCACACACAGGAATAATCATCCTCTGAAGATTTAACTTTACCTAGGGTTAGAGGCATCCTGGAACAAGTAAGGAGCAATTAACAGTAAAATATTCTTCCTATTCACAAGCTAATGACATATTGATTAGAGTGTAAAATGGATTATGGGACTTTTGAAGTTTAGGGTTAACATGGTAATTACTTTTTTTTCCTTTTTTTTTTTTTTTTTTGTAATTGAGTTTCAATTGATGTATTTGTTACAGCAAGATCTGGTGACATTTTATGCATCTTCAGTTGTTTTTCTGGTCAGATTATATAGGATTATATGGGATATTTCCAGTAATATAATATTACTAAAATGTTTATACTTTCCTGCAAATAGAGGGGAAATTATTTTTCGAGTCATATCTGGCATAATTTTACATCCTGCCAGGAATTTCCACATAAATATGTTGAGGTGGCCCAAGCATTGTTGGGGTCAAAGTGTGGAAGCTTTGTTTCATGGACACTGAGCGATGAAGTTGATCAATTATAATCTGCAAGGTACAAGATAGATACATCTCTTCCATTTCCCACTGGGTCTAGCTGATTAGAAATACCTAGTTTTAATCCATTTTTCTAATCCCAAACTAGGTCATGAAAGAGCAGAAAGATTGTCCTGCCAAACAGTTTGTCCTGTCAAGCCAAATGGAAGTAGCATTGAAAGAGGAAAATCAGTCTGCCTAAGCTTAAAACAGGTGAGAGAAACCACCCTCATATTATAACTTGGAGAGAGCAGGTAAAAAAAAAAAAAAAAAAAAAAAAAAAGCATGATATATTAATCATATTTTATACATGATTTCAAGCAAAGTGAATTAAAAATCATCAAGATTCAAAGTTCAGTCCTCCTGGACAGAATGTGCGTGATTTATTTGTTAGTCCATGGCTGGGAACAATTCTAAACAGTTGATTAATTGCTATGAGTTACCAGATGGCAGAACTTAATGTGTTTTAAGAGAACTGGACTTGGCAGTAGCCCTTCTGTGACCGTGCCCCAGAGAAGTCTTTGACTTCACCACCTGATGCAGCCTTTCACTAGACTGCATTTTTCAAAGAGCTGTTTTAGTAATATCTCTGCCTGGATTTAGGAACTGAAGGAAAATTATGCTAACTCTTCTAGGCTGCTACATTATGATCATAGGTGAAAGCTTAACTGAGGTTTGGAAGAGGCAAGTTCAGGAAGTCCGTGTTCAGTAAAAGTCTTTCCAGCCACTACTTTCAAAGTAACGCTTGCCAAAGATAACGAGGTGATAAATTCCCATACAGCCCTACTCTGCAGGCTCTGAATTATGAATGGGAAAGATCCTGGGAGGGCTGAAGCAATTCATGATTCCAGTTGTCCTTCACCACTTGTGCCTGAATTCAGCTGCTGGTCAGCTGCTGAACCACCCCAGGATGAAGCTTTAAGGCAATTCCAAAATGAGACAGCTGTAATATCATCAGCTGTCCCAAGCTACGCCAGATGTGCTCCAAACTACACCAGATGTGCACATGGTGGTTTTTTTGTTGCACTTCATGAAATATTTCTTGTATTCTTACAGACAACTTCAGGAAAATACCTAGATAAAATGCATATGCTACATCTTCACTGTATCATGTCTGTTTTACTCTAACTTTTAAGTAACTTGAAGCATAAGTTGGGAAGTGATCTTTTATGGAATTCTTGATTATGAAAAGAGGAGTTGTGTAAGTTTTTATAGCTGATCCTTCAAGCCATCAAAAATTGATTTCTCCAGGGAGATGCATTGGCTTATCCGGTTAGACAAGGGCTGTAGCACTGGCATACTGCTAGCAAAACTATTGCAGATTTGACAGCTGTCCAACAGCTTAAATCTAAAGACTCCGAGCTCTGTTTTCCTTTCATACAGTATACACAGTTTCATTGTACGATACATTTGCAAGTCTGTATATAATTTCTCTGCTTACTTACTGTCCACTAGTACCAGTTGTACATCTGTTTGTTTGACTGTTCTCACCAGTGCTTGGAACATGACAAAACTCGTTAAATCCATTAAACTGCAGATAGCCCGTTTCCATTATTTCCAATTTCTAATGACCCAATTATTTGGGTCATTATTACTGTTGTGTCTAGTTTACCTGCTACATCTACATGCTCAGAAACACAGCTTCCCCTTCATTTTCAGAAGGGGATGTGTACTGGCATTTGCTTATCCACACTCTGAAACAGGAATAAAAATCACAAGCCATTAATAAATCACTCTTCACTTTTCAACTAAAAAGTTGGACTTAGTCACTGGACTTTGCAAAATTATGGAACTCCCCTTAGAAGCCATCGACACCAAGAACAAAATACTGAACTCGTGAAAAAAGTGGCATTTGACGTAATCAGGGAAAGATTGCAAAGCAATCACTAACGTAATTCTAGCTGTTAAAGAAAAAGTGGATGAGTCAAAAGAGAAAATCTTTTGCTTGTGATCTCTTCTGCAGGGCTGGCAAGCAAAGCACTGGCAGAACAAGGAGGTGTGCATATGCTATTGTTAAAGGACTGCACGTGCTGATCTACTTTTGGTATCTAGCTCGTTTCTTCTGGAATACAAAGTCTGGTACAGCTTTTCACGATCTGAGTCCCGTGAGCCCCAGTGCTGTCATCAAACATACAGAGCACGGGGTAATGAAGATATATGGTATATTCTGCCGGTTTAGGAGAGCACTAGGCACTCATTGAAAATGAAAAAAATGTTTAACCTGACCTGACTGCTACAGTCATGCATTCAGAAATACCAGAGATGTAATATTTGTAAATTTAAAGATTTTTTTTTCCATGAATTCTACCTTATTAGAGACTAGCCTATTATCTTTATTAGCATCAAGTGGTCTACTTAAAATTTCGTACTGTAAGTCTGTACAGAAAAAAAAACTTTGATTTTTATCATCAAGGTCATGGAATTTGTCTTTTATTTCTGTCGTGTATAATTCTATAATCTGATTGGAAGCACTCTCAGATGTATCAAACCTAATTTTAAAAAGTCTTTATTTTAGTGAAAATCATTTCCAATCGGCAATTAGAAATTCAATGTGATAGAAAACAGGAATCCTATTTCTGTTCTCCTCATTTAGTTCCTTCTGAAGCAGATGTCTAGTGTTTGTCAAAATCAAACCACAGACTAATATGGTACTCGCCCCATTTTAAGCTGCAGAAGGGGCTGCTCCTTCTTTCTAGTATTGCAGTGAAATAAGCTAAGGCAAAACATTAAATTTAAAAAGGATCCTCCATTCTTAAAATCAAATGTCAAGTAAAGTGAAAGTCAAGGGAAGATTAACAATTAATATTGCCCTTAAAAATCTTTTTCCTGGGGGACCCAGAGGCATGTACTGAGAACGGAGCTTGGAATAAAAGTTCCATTTTTTTTTTTTTTTTTTTTTTTTTCGTTTTTAGGAAAAATAAAACTGTTCTGGTGTTATGTTATATAACCAAGAGTCTCTGTTCAGTTCAGATCAGTCAGAGTGACAGGTGTCTGGGTACAGACCATCTTTCTTGGCCCAGCCTGGGCGCGAGTGGGTGTGTTTAAAGCTGCATGTGAGTCGCAGCAATCCCACTAGGGCTGCCTGTAAGGCCCAAGAACCCGTGGGACCATAACCCCCTATGTGTCACTGCAATACTGGGGCGGATGGAGGCTTCTTTCTGCTGCGCAGGGCCATGAATTGGAGGCACACACCCTGGCCGTACCAGGCCGTGTGGCAAGAGCCCGCTGCCTCATGGCTCAGGTAAGGTAGGCAGGCTCCCTGGGCTGGGGCGCACGGTGGGGTGGACCAGCAGCGCTGTCAGCAAAACGTATGCCTCTTGGCTGTCAGAGGGAGCCACAGCTTCTTCCCAGCCCCATGGGACTGAAGACTCTGAGTCAAGCCACACTGCTATATTACCGGCACCACTTCCCCATACTAACAGCAGAGAACCAGGAAATGAATGCTAATGTTGAGGCACAAAATAATTAAATCCTCTATTACTTCCTTTATTAAATCCACACCTGTGACAATAATGATGATTCTTTCCTACTTACCCGTGACAGACCTTGCCTGCCCTTCCAGACATGCTGGAAATGCTGGGAAATAGTGGGTGACTGTCAGCATGCGTTTGTGTTGTTGTTCCAAAGCTGGCAACTTCCTAACCCCAGTGAGAGAACCAGGAGCTGGTCTGAGTCCCAGCTGAGCCAGCTCCTCTGAACCAAAATCCTTCCTCTAGACTACAGTGAGATTATTTGACGTGTCTACAAGCAGTCACTACACCAGTGTAAGAGCATAAGAAACACGCACAGACAGGACACTCCCTCAGGTGTTCACAAATGGCTGGTGGTAAGGGCCGAAAGGCTGCTTTTAGTGGTGTGTAACAACCGGTCACAGAGATGGCTGTCCTCATGCCAGATAGATACGACCTGCTGGAAACATGGATCTCTGTGTGTGACTGGAAATGTGGATCTGTGCAACAACTGGTAGGACAGGCTGTTCTGGACCTGTTCCTGCTTAATACGGTTGTGTACTCAGAAACCACCAAGAATTTATCCAGTTTCAGAGCTTTATCCATTCAGAGTAGTTTGAAATTTATGCTAACCTAGATTTGAAATGCTCCAATTTAAAACATTCTGGGCTTTGAGACGTTTCTGAAAGCGTGAAAATTGGTAAATGGCAGAATTAGGATAAGTAACGGTGGTATCAAGATGATGTAATTAAAGTACCTCACTCTGAAGGTAACAATCCACTTGGCAACACTGATATAGTGTTGATTGGGTATCAGCATCACCTAGCCAGAGAAAAGATAAGTTGTGAGTATACTTAAATCTTCCATGTCTCTTGCTTAAACAACCGTTAAATAAGCAGCAATATTGAGTTATCCCATCCATTGTTTTTGCTTGTTCCTTATTCATTAGTAATGTAATCAAACACACATCCCTTTTTACCTGACATTTTTAAAGAGGACTTTAAGATTCAAAGGTGTAAGGCATTTTGTCTTTGACAGACATCTGTGTAGTTAAATGGTACTTCAAGAGGCCTCAGCATACTTGCAGCTACACTACAAATACAGAAAGGAAATTGAGTATCTATTGTTTATCTATGAATATTAGTATTCCCATAAGGTACATAGTGATTGGCCATTCCTTGGTGTAATGGTGTTAATTTTGTAACTGATTGTAAAGAAAAGCAAGACCGGCAAGCTATTCTATGTTACACTTAATATACATATATATATGTATATAAATATATAGAATATATATGCTATGTTACACAGAATATACTATATAAGAAATCAGAGTCAATGCCAGTTCAGATCTGCAGAGTCCAAAGTTCTGCTGAAACAAAGGTGTCAGACAAACCAAATACTTTTGAAAACCTGAAAAAAAAATCAATATCAATCCATTTGTATCATCCAAACTACAAAAAAGCAAGATGAAACCAAGTACCTGACACAGAAGAGGCAAGTGGATCCAAGCAATAGTATTAAGACTCAAAAGAAATACGTCATGTGAAGAGAAGCACTTAAATTTAGTAATCCAATGTATATTCAGCAGCAAAGATAAAGAAAGATTAGTGAAATAACTTCAACATCAAGAAAAATTAAAGAAATTAAAAGATTCCCAATCGGAACATTTTCTGAAGTTGAAAGATATCTGAGGCAAATGCACTTTTCTTGGTTGCAACAGCAAAACTGATAAAAAGTTCCACTGCAATACACAGAGTTAAATTGGATGAAGCATAAAATAACTCAAAGCAGATTATGGCCCAGTCTTTTACTTTTGACCAGCTCCTGAAGTCCTGGGGGAAATACCAGTGGGAGAAACAGAGAACTTTTCCTCAGAAGGGATAGCGTGTTTTCAGCCAGAGGAGAAAGACACAAGCACAGCATTCATGCTGCCATACACTGCAGCACTTCGAACACTAAGATTACGAATACGTATTTAATATTTTATATCACTTCATTCTGTAGAGTTGCTGTCTCTGGGAAAAGCCATTGACTTTGATCTGCAGGCACTGATGAAGATAAGAGACAGAAAAGATCTTCCTAATCATGCTAAATTTGTCTTTCTTTATCAGTAGCTTTCACAGTTAAAAATACTGCCTGAAATCCAGACAAGTTTGACAAGGCAGGGGTATATGGCATAAAGGTTAGCACTGTGGTTTGAATGTGAATGCAAAGGTTGAGTATTGTTTGTTTGGAAGGACAGCATGTATCTGTGTGTCATGAGCACCCAGCAAGCAAACAGAAGAAATAAAGAAAAAAAAAAAAGGCAGAAAAAGAAAAGCCACAGGGAGAAGCAAGAGTTGTATGACACCGAGAGAAAGTCAAAATAACAAACTGCAAGCAGACAATCTTCCTCGTGTTGCTTGGTATTTCCTCTTTTCGGGGAATTAGGACTTGATGTACAGTCCTCGTAAATAAAAAACAGCGCACCACAGACATAACTGGGTTGTCTGTCACTGGGTTTCCTAATTTAAATAATACTCACAAGGATGAATTTGGCCAGCAACAGAGACTACCAAGTGGGGAAAAAAATGTATTTTTAAACTGAGTTCAAGCGCTTACTAATCTTGACGTTGCCTTACAAAAGTGATCTTTATATTAAAAAAGCCAATCTCCAAGGAGATAAGTATTTTCCATTACACTGCTACTTACTACTATTTTCTACCAGCTGGAATCAGTAGAAATAGAAATACTTCTTTTTGCCAATGATTTATTATTAAAAAAAAAAAAAAGGACAAAAGAGGAAACAACAATTTCCCTCAGAAGAAGAAACAACTATTAAAAAGTTGTAATGAAACATGTTTACTGACTTCAATTATCGCTTTCAATATTTTCTTGACACACATAAAGCAGAAGATTTTACTAGTTAAGGTAATTATTGTTTACTCCAGAGAATACATAAATAACTGGGACTTAACATGGCTGGAAAACTATAAGTTATTTTTACGAATCTGGTTGAAAACATTAGGAATTTATCATTTTCTTTCAAGTACAGAGAAGTATTTAAAATCTTTTTTTTTTTTCTTTTTTTCTTTTTTTTTTTTTTCCCAAAATCCTGCAGTATGGAATTATTTCTGAAGAGTAATGGCTGGACATTTTCAGGCTTAGAGCTTACCACATATGATGTACAACACCCACAAGACACTTCCTCTCTTTACCTATGGTAAGAGGCTGAAGATTGTTGACCAATCATGTATTACAACATGAGTTTTAAGGTTAAAAAAGAAGTGTTGGTTTGTGTAAAAAGAAAACTCCAAAAACATTGCACAAGCTTTTATTTACAACCAGCAGGGTTATGATGAGATCAGGATTACACCAGAGAGGTTGCATTGTGTTTTGTAGTTAACATCTTCACTAGGAACAGGATTATGATGTGGATTTTAGGGGGCTGAAACCTTCCAACCATTATCAGCTGGGGTGGCATGGACACCAGGACACGTGACGGGATGTTGAGCGTGGTGGTGGACAGGACTCCTGCCCACCTCAGCTTGCCTTGAAGACATCACTACCAATGGAAACATAGGGCTGACAGGCCCTCAGAAAGCCGTGTTTTCAGCCTCCCTGCCTCCAGGCAGCTCCACTACCCCTATGACATCTCTATTTATGGAGGATATGATGTGTAAGTAGCCTGTTCTTAAAGACCCCAGTGACAGACCCTGACCATACCCCAGCAGTCTTTTTTCCAGTATCTTACCCTTGAAGAACATTTGTCCTCATGTTTAACATAAAATACCTGGTTTATTACTTCTGCCCATGGTGGACAGTGAAAACAGGTTATTCCCACATAGTCATAAATTCTCACATATTTGTGGACTGTTATCATTCCTCCTACTCAGTTTTTCCTTCCGTAATTAACCAGTCCAGAACTATTCAGTATTTCCAGCAGGCCCCCTGACATTCTGGTTGTTCCCATCTAGACGCTCTTCAGGTGGTCCACATCCTTCTTGACACACAACACCCCAAACAAGCTTTACAACTGCTTAGCAAAGCAGAATTACGTGCCAAGTCTTGCAAACTCTAATCCTTATAATAGATCCCAGCAGAACGCTTATCTTTTTTTTTTTTTTTTTTTTTTTGTAATAACACGCCGTTGTTGACTCACACCCAGTCTGTGACCACTCAAAGCCAGAGTTACTATTGTACAAAACTGCTACCTAACCAGTTTTCCCTACCAGCTGATTATTCCTGCTTAGGTCTGCAGCTGTTTCAGTTGAATAGCTTCCCATTTATTATTTTTTTTTTTTTTGTATTTCTAATTGAAGATCATTTTGTATTCTGTCCCTGTCCTCCTGCATACTTACTCCTTCCCTGCCTGATACATTTATGAACTCAATAAGCATTTTCGCTTTTATAAGCATCCTTCAGGTCACTAATGACTGGCACCAGCTGTGGGATCTGTGCAGTCCCACTTAATATACACATTGCCAATTTGATAGAGCACCATCCTGTTACTCTGGTTTTCCAGATAACTCTGTATGCACCTAGCTGTAGGTTGATGTAAAACACACTTAATTCATTTGTTTAAGGGAATCAAATGAAAATTTACCTGAAAATCAAGACGTGTTGCATCTGTAGCTCATCTCTTTCCACAGGATAGGTCATCTGGTTATAAAGTCAGTCAGATGTATGAAACACAATTTCTTGCTGACAGTTACCAATCTCCGTGCTATTTTTCAGGGATGCACAATAATACTTATTTCTTTCACTGTTTTTCTGAGAATTAAAATTAATTTTATTAATCTATTGTTTCATACCTCCTCTTTTCTCTCTTCCCTCCCCTCCACTGTGCTTGTCACTTTACAGCCTTCCTCAATGCTACCCAACAATCACACTTTCTCAAAGATACCGATTAATGACACTGATATTCTGTGAGCAACACCTTTAAATACCCTGGGATGAAGTAAAAGAGGGACTTGAGGTCAATTTGAAAATTCCTGACTTAAGTACTTTACCTTTTTATTAGCTGAGGCTAAGATCTTATCTTCTGTTGTTATTGCATCAGTTTCCTGATTTTACTGATCTTTTCAGTGAGGTACGGAAGGTGCTTCCCATTCTGACACCTTTAGTTTTCTCACTGGATAGAGAACCATTTCTACCTCATACAGTTGGCATGTTTCTAGAGTGATTTTATTATTATTATTATTTTGCTTGCTAGTTGCATGTCATTTTATGCTCATGTTTTTTGAATTTTGTTTCTACATACTTCAGTTATACTTTAATTCCCAGCGTTAATATCCTAACCTACTTTTTTTTTTTCCATCCCTATACATTTATTTCTTGAGTAATTTAGCCAAACTGGTTCGTTAACTATACTTGCTGAATTCCTTCACAATAAAAACCTGTGCTTGCCCTTAATACCATTCCTTTAAATAACGAGCTGTTCCTGTGAATTCACTCTTCCTTTTCTTTTTACCTGTTATACAAGCTTTTCAGAGGACTTCTAACTTCCAGTTCTCCAAGTTCATTCAAGTCTGCCTTTCTGAATGTCATGGGTTTCATTTTAATTCTACTCTTCGTACTCTTCCGATCACTAAATCTGTTTCATGGACAGCCTCAACTAATATCCACTGTGACCTTTTCAGCTACTTGCTTCTTACTGGTTTTAATCAAAACTAGCCTCTTGCTAGGCACGGACTTTTCCAGAAGCCCTGGAGGGCTCCAGTTTGTGTGTTCATGTAGCTACCCACCTTCAAAGGTGAAGAAGATAAAATAAGGTTGTGGCATTGTCTAGATTACACGCCCTGTTTCATGCAGCTGCGAATGTCCCAACATGTGCTCTCAGAGCTAGCACACACAGACCCAGTCAGACACAGTCACGGCAGCACCCTTCCACCCACCAGAAAACATGACACCTTGTCTCTTCCCAGCCGTTCCTGTATCCAGGAGGGAATTTTCAGGTTAATCACGTGTGAGTGACGCACACTGGAACAGCTAAGTATGACAAGAGGGGAGTTCTGGCTAGCAGCACAGCATGCCATGGCCTCAGCTGTCGCTGATACTGAATATAACAATAAGGACATAATCATCACCCCGGTTTGCAGTATGCTTGCTTCTTGAAGCACTTAAACTTCTCTTGACCTCCCCACAGCTGACTCCTGCACACAGTTACACAACTTCCTACCACGACTGCTGTGGGCACACTTACAAAATGGTGCTACAGGGGCTCTGAATGTAAACATACCTCCTTTTCAACCTGGGCTACCTGGGGTGCAAGGCTCGAACTTTCAGCTGGAAGTCATGCCTGAACGACAACACGGACAACATGTAGAGTAGACCCTAAGAGAAGAAGGACCTGTGGGTGCAAGAAACAAAGGGCCTGCAGAGGCTTTATGGCAGTAAATTACATATTTGCTGAACCACCACAAGGATGCACCTGGTGGAAACTCCTTCACTTGTGAGCTAGGCATAGCATATGATGTTCCTTTTATCAAGCTGCTTATTTTTGATCACTTTCATATAGAAAATACGCCTAAGCAATATTTTTTTTCCTTAGCGTGTACATACTTGGCCTGGTCAGCCTTCTTTATGGTTTTTGATCAGATAGGTTTTAGCAAGCTGTTTGTGATGCTCTTTGGCAAAGTAGGATACTAAGTGGGTCACTGTAAAAACTGTGGGTGATAAACACTTGCACTCTCTTTTCATGTTTCATTGTCATTGTCAGCTCTAGCTGACAAGCAGCTACTTTTATTGGATCAAAAGTAGGACTGGAAGTGTAGTACATACAATACAGAAATTCTTTGAGGTGTATTGACATAGAAAATAGTACAACCTCAAGTCCTAAATAGCTAAGAACAATGACAGTTACAGTGAACCGACCTCTAATATAGATGGTCTCAAAGTTATTGTTTGAAATCCAGAGTAAGCAAGATGGCTTTGACACTCTGACTTCTGTAATGTCACCTGGAGTCTTTCTCTAGCATGGAGATTGATATTTTTATCTCAGTCCAGGACAATGAGTATTTGTGAGGTCAGATGGATTCCTTTTCTTCTCGCAACTAAGAGAACTTGTTTTTTTCTTCTGATGCTAACAGGGAAAGAGTTTTGCTCTGAAAAGAGTATAACAAAGAATCTCACCTGTGTTACATGTTGGGATCTGAAAATAAAATTCTGGCTTACAATAGCAACATTGGGTAGCATACCTCTTCTTAAAGAGAATGGCAACAAATTAATTCAATAAAAAGGACCAAATTTAACTCCCATTAAAAATGAACATGGGGGCTTACAGCTGAAGTGCGAGACTAAACAGTGGCGAGAACCATCCCTTCAGAATCAGAGGGATATTTTCAGTGTCCAGAAAATTCTCTGAAATACCAAAATGGAAAATCTCATCTGAATTCTTTGCTTCTCATCATGATCTAGCTATCCTTCAGTCTTTTACACCACAACGCCAACTGACGTATGACTGACCCTCTTCTATTGGCTTTATCACAGTCATTTCTTCATGCACAGAAATACAGCTGATTTATCCACGTAATCAAGTCAACTCTAAAGAAACTGAGCTACTTCTATCAAGAAATGAAGTAAGAGAAAGAGAGACTGATTAGTGGAAGTGCATTATTTGTGCATTTACGTTCTTAAACACGTGCAACAAATGACTGCTTGCGTGAACACAACTGAGCTGAAATCGTAGAAATAACCATGTCGAACACTTGCCTGTTCCACGAGTAGGGCTTAAATCTTACTTATGAGGTTTTAAACATATTATTTCATTGGAATTAAGAAGAAGTAATAGCATTCGGGGCTATTATAGGCTCTTTGCAAATTCCATGGAGCATCACTTCAAATGTTGACGGTAATCATATAGTTCTGCATTCACAGACATTCATATTTTCAGTAAGTAGAGTATTTCAGAGAAGTAACAACTGAAAAAAAAAATAAAAAAAAACAACAACCACCTCTCTAGAGAAAAATGTTAGATTGCCAAAGCATTGTGACACAGCCAAACAAACTTTAGCTGAGATTGTGTAACCTTAACGATCACTGTTGATAAAATTGCAGAATGGTCTTTGTATTACCAAATTAACATTACAGCTTTTGTCAAAGGATTTCGGGAAACCTAAAGAAAACAGCGAACGCTCTGCCTGTTTTTCTGAAGTGCCGTAGGTCCTAGGTAAAATCCGGGAAGAATGCAAGGCTTAAGAACTTCTCGCCGATGCTTCCACTCACTGCCTCTTGCTGCTTTATTTCAATTAGGGTTTGTTGGTTGTTCGGTGCAAACGCAGTTTATACACCGCCGAAAAATAACGCAGCCCACAGCATGGGACTGGCTGTTGGGGAGCGCATCCCTTTCTCCTAGCATTCTCCTCCCCACTGGGACAGAAGTCTTTCAAAACACTTGAAAATGAGAATCGCAGCACGTGTTTTACTCACTTACTTTGCAGTTGCCTTAGGGACATACTGTTAGGTTACACCCAGAGCTCCTCTTTTGCTATTATCCGTAAAAACAACCACAAACTACCCCTCCGAGCATCTAGGGCTGCGCAAAGCAAGGTGGCTGGGTTCTGTCAGTCTGTGGAGGGGCAGAGACTTAGTGTTCAGGGCAAGGCTGGACGTGGTGCTTATGGACACGGGTTACTGTGTGACACTGGTGGTAGGGGGACGGCTGGACCCCCATAGGGGACCCCCCTCACGGCGTCCCCTCACGGAGTCCCCTCACGGGGCCCGCCCGGCCGCCGTGACGGCGGGGGCGGCGCTGCAGGCGGCCCTGTGGTGTGGGTGGCCGCGGCGGGGATGACGCAGGGAGGAGGAGGAGGAGGAGGAGGGAGGGGCCCGTGATGGCCGGGGCCGCCGCCGTCGCGCTGTCCCTTTCCGCGCTGCCCGCCGCCGCCGCCCCGCCACCGCCGCCAGCAGCCGGCTGCCGCCCCGCCGCCATGGCCGAGGAGGAGACCTCCAGCGACGGGTGAGTGCAGCGGGAGCGGCCCTGCGGGTCACCTCCGGCCGCCATTGGAGGCGGCCCGGCGGGACCGGGGACAGCGGCGCCTGCACGGGGGGGGCGGAAGGGACACACCGCGGTCTGTGGGCGGCCCTGCCCGGCTCTGCGAGCCGCCCGGCCCCTTCCCTCCCGCTGACGGCCGCGGTGCGTGCGGGGTTCCCGCTGCCCGCAGCGGCGTCTCGCCGCTCCCCACCGCCTGCTGCCCGTGGGCAGCGCCCCCTCACACAACCCCCCCCCCCGCGGTGCGCCCGGCTTGGTCGCGCCCGGCCCGGCGGGGTCGCGCCTGCGGCCCCCCCCCGCCCCCCCACCGGGGGCGCGGGCCCGGGCCCCCCCCCCCGCCCCTCCGCGGTGTGTGCCCCGCGCTGTCCCTCAGGGTGCTGGCGGCTGCCACAGCACCTCGCCCGCGTTGTCCCAGAATATATCCTCCGCCTCCCCGTTCCCACCATAACGTATCCTGGCTCCGCGGCTGTTTTAAAACACAACACCTCCGCTGGTCGCTCCGAGTTTGTTCTGTCATAGTTTGCGGTTCTAGCCCCGAAATTGCCCGATCAGGATATATCTCGCTTTGCTCCAGTCACACGTGTACTGTGACCCCCTCTGTCAGATGTGTCAGCGTGCGCTTAATGCACTGTTTACATCATTTTTTCCTTTTCCATCCTTCTAATATCCTGGTGTTGTATCGCACTGCTAATTGTGCCGATTGCCTGTCCCCCCCCCCCCTCTCTTTTGGCCTTTTCCTTCCCCCTTCTTTCACAATTTGGTTTTGTTTTTTTTTTTTTTTTGAGGAATTTCACTTAAAATTCTTCAACAACTTGCATGAAAAGTACACTGTGCTTTCATAACTTCATATTCAGGATGCTACGTGCATATTGTCGTATGATATGTCTGTTGTCCTAACTTCCAAAACTACCTTCTCAGTCTTGTTCTGTGTGTAGACCTTTTTTGAGTTTCTGGTGTTTGTATTTCATCTTAGATGATTTGCTGCTGCCAGCACAGTCTGGATGGACCAGAACTGGACGATCCATCTTTTCCAGGTTATTCCCTTTACAGCTGTATACACAAGGTGTTCTCTCCTCAAGTATAAACTTCACAGGCACTGTGCAGTTGAGTCTAACCTGTAACTGCTCTTTCCTCCTTTCCTCAAACTTAGAATGTCTTTTTTTTTTAATAATACAGTTTGTTGGGTTTTTTTTACACCTTCTGCAGGATTATACATTTGTAACTACAGTTCCCTACTTGGTTCTGTGCTCTTCCTCATCCATTCACATTCATAAAATACATCTCGTTTGCAAAGCCTCTTGTTGATGATTTACAGATTTTCTAAGTAAGAGTCTTAAAATAGCTCTGCCTCAACCTGTTTTGTTTATATGTTCATTCAGCGCATTAGCCTGAACTGTATTAGCTGCCTGATTCGATCACACAGGGTACTGAGCGCTGCTTAGGTAGTGCCAAATGCCCTCGACTTCAGTAGCCCGTCAGGGCTGCGGGGTTGGAACATGAGATGATCTGGACGTAGGGTGAGGAGTCAGAGGCTAAATTTTCCAAAGAGGATTATGAGAAATTTCTTGTCATGGCTTACTCCACTGGATAGCTTCTAAAGGGACTTGATTTTCAGGAAGTTGTCCGTGTCACGCTTCTGAACAATCAGGCCATTTAATGTGAAGTCTTTCAGAGTAAGCCTCCAATTCATTAAAGACTTCTAAGTCTTCTTAGACTTCTAAGAACAAAATCTCATGCTTTTCCATGAATTTGGAAAGTGCATTAGCTGTGATGAAATATTAGTACCCCAGGTTGTTAGCACTTTTATTGCACTTTTCAAGCAGAGGGCAAAACTCAGTACCTGGAATAACTTTATAAACAAGCGAAATGTGTGAAATACTGCCGGATTTAAAACTTTGTAGCAGTGAGAGGAAGGCTTACTATATAATATTAGAGTCATAAATTAAATTGTTAGCGATAGGTATATACAAAGAATAAATACGAAGTTTATTTTATCTGCTTAGAGAAAATAGTGTGACTCATCTTGTTACGCAACATACGCCAACAACCGGTTTGTTGAAATCTAGTAACTGCCTAAGCAGGGTGAAAACAGAAAAGCAGCCACACGTTCCCTTGTAGGAAATCTCAACTGAAAGACACTCAGGGCCCTGTCCTAACCTAGAATGAGACGTTCAACTAAACAAATATGTTGGTCTCCATCATGGAAGTGATCACTTGTTTAAACATGTCACCTGCTAGCGATGCTCAAACTTCTTCACAGCCCTGAACCTTCTCTGTATAAGGTCTAGAAATAGACTTCTGCCTTTGAGACAAACAGCCTACCATAACCTTTTTGCCGATGTTGAGTTCACTTACACTCAATCTGAATTCAACAGGACTGTTTATGGCTTGTAGTATATCTAGGAATAGCAGCTACTAAATATATGTATGTATCTGGAAAAAAATCCGCAGAACAGAAATTCCCCCTTTGCCCCCTGTGAAAAGTGGAAAAACTTCCTTTAAAACAAACATTTTAGGGAAACTGCACTTAGGAGCCTACATCAGTTTGCTTGCTTATAACCTCTAACCTCACAAAATAACAGCTTGGAGAAATAAGTAATACCATACACTGTAAGTTCCACTGCAACATCAGTAACCACAATTGTTTTTGCAATATCATTCAAGCTTGTTCGTATCTTGATTCTTTTGGCATGTGATTTAAAATGATACAGAATTATTTTTATAGCTTTGAAGTGAGTTGTTTGAAATAAAAGAGGAGTAATTTACCTAGCTTAATAGAGCCTGTATCTGACTCTTAGTAAGACAGTTCACAGTGATAGCACAATGTTTTATTAAAGAGTAATATTAAAACATAACAGGACACTCTCAATCATGCTTTATTTTTCTGCTGGTTACGTCATCTAGGTTCTAAAGCAAGCTAAATGCAGGTGGACTGATGGAATCTGGGTGGTTCTTACCTTTCTGGTGAAAGGAGACTATTTCTAACAGCCTGTCCTGTAGCACACACAACTGACAGCAGGTTTGGGACCTACAGCTTCCATCTTTGAAGAGACACTGAAAACATAAGTGCACTGTGAGAAGCGTGTGCAGGAAGAGGTTAAAGGATGTTTCCTTCCTCTTCTGATTTTGTCTCTTTCACTGTTGGGTCAGTCATGACTTCAGTGCTTGGTGCCTTTTGCACTGCATTTGTGTGCTCATCCAAAAGTGTATGTATGAGCAGGTTTTCAGCCAATTACAAGGTTGTTTTAGTTTTCCAGTCCTTGTATGAATTCGGTAAGGGAAGAAGGTCTGTGGTGGTTGGGAAGATCTCTTCTCCGCCAACAAACACTTGAGAAAGGGAAAGATGGCAAAATATAATCAGAGCTATCTTCTCCTTCCAGTGACAGCAGCAAGATGACACAGGCAGTGTGTGTCCTGTCCCAGCACAGGGCAGAAACTCACCTAAATGTCAGTAATGCTCTGCTTTTCAAGTCTAGCACCTGCAAGTGTTATGGAAAAGGTTTTAAAAACATATGTATATGTAGTGAGAATATAGAATCAGATGATCTGTTCGTCTCTTTTACTTGGTATTGACTACTCTTTGGAGCCCCTTGTTTGTCAGAGAATCTTTGGCTCGTGTTTAGGACACTTAGGGAATAATTTCTTAATGTTTTTTCACATTGGTTCTCAATAGTTACACGGGATGTCCTTACCTTTGTGATGTGGCTGTTCAGGCAGATCCATTTATAACTTACCCACCGCCTTTCAAGCGCCCTCGGCTCAGCGGGAGATGGGATGTTAGGGCTGCTGCCACTGAGCTGCTGGGGAGACGCGGCCTCGGTCAGGAACTTTCCATCAGGGTACAGCCAGGCCGCTGAACTTTCTTTAACGGTTTAACAATTAAAAAATAGTAAAATTGGGGCATCCCGTTTGTAATTCAGCAAACACATCTGTGACTTTACAGAGAATTTTTTATTTCTTTAGAATTCGTAAGGGAGATCGCCTCAGGAATCATAATGGAGAGGTTTGAATAGCACAGGTTAGACACTGCTCTCCATTTTTTCTGAAACTTACTCTTGTGTTAGGCAACATGAGGAAAGGTACCCCCAGCTGACTCCAGAGAGCTGCAGAGGTCTCTCCCCCTCTTTCCAAGCAGCAGGGAAAAAAACCTTTCAGTGGCTCCCCTCCAATTGCATGTGGAAACACGGGTTCCCACCGCAGGCGAAGCAGCACTCAGGTGCCTTGTTTCCACTGTCCCTACCAGGCCCAAACCCAATCCCAGAGTTAAAGTGTGTTACCCGTGCTTCATGCTTTGTTTATATAATACGTGGATGTCCCATTACTAAAGAACATGCACTTCTAATGGCTCACCTGGAGCTTTACATTGCCTCTGGTGGAAGATCCCGTTCTCCTTCCCTGATTATCTGGCTGAGTCATCTGTTATGACAGAAATCCCCTATAAAATATCTTACTAGGTCGATTAGTCACCTGGCTCAAGCCCTTACATCTGAGAATGAAAATGACAAGTGCCAGGATTAGCAATCCTTTTGCCAGGGTTGCGTGGTTTTGGGCATCCTCTTAAGTTTTTATAGAGTCTGTTAGAAGCCTGGTGCTGCCCCAGGGCTCTGTATTTTAGTTGGATCAATTGGGCTGTGCCTTGTAGGCCCGGTTAGAGATTAGCCCTCTGACAAGAACTGTGTCTGTGCCAGGAGAATCTGCACAATCTACAGTTTTTCTGCACGTTAATGAGAGAATCTGAACCACTTTCCCAACTCATAAATTATTAAAGCATCTTCATTTTCCCCCCTCACATTTAGTGGTTTATTAAAATTGTTTGTTGAGGAAATTTTAACTAGCTTGCTTCATAACTTGAGTATTTTCTTGCAACTCTGATCTTTCAGGATAGGTTTTTGTCCATAATTTGTACTGAGAGCCGGAGAGAGGAGGGCATGAGAGGAAAGGTGAGTGAGTTTACATTGGCGCTGAAACTGAAGGATCCAGATGAGAAGCTGAACAGCAAGGGAGAGGTCAGTGGAGAAGAGATTTGTGAGTCCATGAGGCTGTGTAATGAAATGAGGTCACTCTGGAATAAGGTTAAGAGGGTAAAAGAGGAGGATTTTAAGGGTAAAGCCTTGAATGACACTGAGAAAATACAGTGAGGAGTGCCGGAGTAGGAAGGAGCTCTGAATGAGTTGTAGTAGAAAACCAAGGATCATATGAGGCGACAGAAAGGAGGGGAAAATAAAGCCCCCAAAATTTTTTCTGTAATTAAAGATGCACAAAGACCTGTTGCCACCGAGGAAGTCCACCCATATATTGAAGTGAGGAAGAGAAAGATACAGCATTGTGGAGGAAAAAAAAATAAAAGGGGTGGGCTGGGGCTAGCCTACTATTCTAGAAACTTTTTTCTTCATTACACTTAGTACGTTATACTGATCCTAAAGGCTTATTAATTATTGTGTACTTGTCCAAAAGGGGATGTTTGATGCAATGGCTTTTTGCAGCCGTCAAAATCAAAAAGAAAGCCTACAAGAAAGTAGGAGAGGGATTCTCTGTCAGGGAGTGTAGTGACAGGACAAGGAGGAAAGTTATTAAACTAAAAAAGGGTAGATTTATATTAGATATTGGGAAGAAATTCTTTACTCTGAGGGTGGTGAGGCACTGGAACAGGCTGCCCAGAGAAGCTGTGGATGCCCCATCCCTGGAGGTGCTCAAGGCCAGGCTGGATGGGGCTTTGGGCAACCTGGTCTGGTGGGAGGTGTCCCTGCCCATGGCAGGGGGTTGGAATGAGGTGATCTTGAGGGTCTCTTCCTATCCAAACCATTGTGTGATGATTATTCTTACCTCTTTCAGAGGTCACTTATGTGTCTTTTCTGACACATAAAACATTTGATGTGTAGTCATGTTAACAAAAGAGTCTTTTAATTTCAGGATGAAGGGAGGGGTTGTGCACTTCAAAGAGTTTTCCAAGAAGTGGAGATGCGGCAAGGTAGCCCAAAGTTCAAATACCAATTCTTGAAGTTTGACAAAGTCAGTCACCGTAGGTGACAATGATAAAGAACACAACATAGAAGCTGTTCTAATGGCAAGCAGCGAAACAATGCATCTTCAGTGTGTATTCACACTCACGTAGAGACTGGTTGTGTGGTAACAGTGTGGTTTGCGTGTAGTGTGTCTGGAGCTAAGGAAATAATCATTTGTGTCTGGAGCTAAGGAAATAATCATGTGCTTTAGGTAGTCTTTTATGTGTGTTTCTTTTATGGTTCTTTATGGAAAAATAAACCCATCTCCTATTTAAGTTGTGATCTAAATTATGCCTAATACAGTATGGGATACAGACAACAGATAAACAGGGTAGAGCGTGGATGGGCAGCGGTGTATGTTTATAACATGCACTTGTTATTTTTGGATTCTGTTGTTGTTCTGTGTGATGGAACTCAGGGACGGTCTGAAATGTGGGCCTCTGGCATGGTAGGTGTTAGAAGGTGTTAGAAGGCTGACAAGTAGGCTTTAAGCAGTATGTAAAAGCTGAGGTCATGCAGTATCTGAAGGGCAGCACGACTACATCAGTAGGTGGACGAATGAAACAAAAGTAACAGAAAGTTATGTATATCTGAAGGACACCAAGAGAGAATTTTCATTTTCTTTATTTCATTTATACATTTCTTCCTAAATTCTTGGTGCATTGTGTCGTGCAATGTTTGTGAAAACACTCAACAACTGTGGCAATGCCAAGTTCTATCAGATGCGAATGTGTTGTGGAGGAGGCAAAGGGGTGTAGGTACTATCTGGTCGCTAAGCTGTGTTACATGTATGCATGGTCTCTGTCATGGCTTTATTGTGACTGCAGCCCCCCCTTTCCTCTCCACCACATCTGCATCTTTACCTCTGTGTTCTGTATTCTTTCCTACCTGGGCTGTAGCTGCCGACAGGATTTTTCTCTAGACTGAGTTTGATTTTGGCTTTTAAATTAAAATATAAAATACTACTGACTCCTTAGAAAATATGGCAGGAAATAACTGAGGGCTTGATTACTTGGTTACTGTTAGCAGTTAGTGGAATGGATAAACAAATGGAAAGGCAGTACTGGCAGACAGAGAAGAAAATGGCAAGGAGGGATGCTCAGTGATGTAAGGTATACAGCAAGGCATACCTGTGGCTAAGGTTCAGCGTGGGAGAGAGCAAACTGTGGGTACTCCCCACTGCCTGAATGCCCAGGTTGCTCAAATCAGTTCAAACACCGTGGTAAACTTCAGTAGCAATAAAATAGCCATAAAATGCTCATTGCTTATGGATTTACCTTATCTACGTTCTCAGGTTAATTCCGGTAAGCAGTAGTCCTGTGTAGCACTGTTGATATAAATAGAGATGGTAATAAAATTTCCTTGTGAATTTTTACAATAATCTTGATGTTGAATGTTCTGAATACAGAGTTCAAGATGCAGTCAGTACATGAGGAATGCATTGTTTCTACCTCTGACCCAGTGTAGCAATATTCTGCAATAACCTATCATGGGCTTCTTGTTGAAATGGACCTGAGGTACATTACACTTCCTAGAAATATTATGCAGAGGTTTTCAAAACATTCTATTTTAATGTTAGTGAAGTATCTAGGAGTTTCACAACATCTAATTGCATGGAATGTCTTGGCTTGACATTCATCCAAACAGAACTTCACAGGCAGGCTTATGTCATCTGGGAAAAAAATGCTTTCCTTTTTAACCCACTCACAGCACTTTCATATGGTATTTTTGTCATCTCGTGAAAATGGTAAACAGACATTTGTTAAAGGATTTCGTGCTTTGTTCCCTTATCACATCCCTAATTCTTGCTCTTGAGTCTTGCCATCATAGTGTGCTCCTCAAGGTCTTTCCCTGAGGATTGCAACTTTTTTTGATCTTTTCATGTGATGACTGTAAAGTGGACCATGAAATATTTTTCTTCTTCTGATGTTTGCAGTTGCCAGAAGTTAATTTTTGTCCCTGGAACATCTCATTCAGATTGCTGTGATGGCTACTACATCTGGCTCCTACTGTGTGTGCAGAAGCTCTGCCCCTGGTTAGGCAGCCTGTGCAGTACGTTATCGTACAGAGATAGTGTATGACTGATGATCATACATTTATCATTGTATGATTGAATGATTCTGACTGCACGCAGCATCCTCAGAAAACTGAAGTCCTGAAGAGCAAGCTGCACTTTGGGGACAGGAAGGAAGGGCTGCAAGAGGGAGTCCTAAAATTGGTTAGGCAGTTAAAGCTCTCATGAAACCCTATCCCCAGCCCTGTTCCGGAGGCATCCCTGCCCAGTTAAATCCAAACCGACCGAGGTCGTGATTATGTCTTACTGTCAGTGGCAACTCCGACTTTTAAAGCTTGCCATCCTCCAGCGTGCCCCACTAGTCTTTTTTTCCACATTATTAGCCCATAGATCTTCTGGCTAACTGCTTCACTTCTCTGCCAGCTGGGTCTCTACAATTAGTTGGCTTAAAATACAGCTTCTTTTAAAGGTGAATCTTTTCACAAACCTGACAGAGAGAGTAGCCACAAAAATAGTTGCACAAAATGGAGGGAACACTAAGTTTTTAGATCTGATCTAGTAGTGGTAATTGCCTGAGATTCAGGCATCGGGTCCAGGCATTGGGTCACCCATTTCACCTCCTGCTGACACCAGCAGGAATAAAAATGCAACAGTAGGGTGCTTCTCAGAGAAAGACATACACGTGGACTTGTCTGTGCATTTCGTCTTTCTCAGTTTAGAAATTGGCTTTTATTACTTAACAGGCTAACATTGAAGATTAACTTAAGTTAACTTTATCTGGTAAAAGTTTAAGTCTAATATATATTATTTGCTTCATCCTGTTCTCAGTTTCTTGCAGAGCATGTTGCTTTCACATGATAAATTGTCCCAGTTTCCTAAAATTTGTAAAATTTAATTAAGAAACTGGAGTTTTCTTTCATGCTAATCAGTAATACTTATTGTCAATTAAATGCCCCTTTCTTTATAGGTTTATTTTAAAATCAATAATATCTCACACTTACATTCTTGTGTATCCTTTGAACAGAAGGAACATTTGTCTTGGTTTTCAATAATGTTTTTTATTTACTTCTTTACATTCAACCTTTCTCCATCCTAGCTGTCATCCATAGCAAGATTTAAGCTCTGCCTATACTGGTACCTAGGCTGCATGTATAATTTTCTTGGATTTCAAATGGTTACAGCTGTTGAAATGCAAAAGGAGGTCGGCTTGTCTGAAGCTATCTTGGAGAACAGGAACCTGTTCACAAAATTAAATCTGCAGTGATTTCGTGACATCCTAATTTTAGTGGTGGTGCCTGATGCATTTTACATTTCATATCACTGTTAGTCATTTAGTACTGTGTTACAAAAAGAAAAATGTTACCAAATTTGATTCAGAGATGTGCAGTTCCAATACATAATAATTTTTAAACTTCCTTGAATTGGAAATAGTTGCTGGTTCTGTGTCTCCTCGAGTTTACTTTTCAATTTACTGGGGTTTTAAAAACATGCTTTTCTGTTCCTTCACACACTAGCTTGAAATAGGTCATTGCGTTTTTCTCCAAAGTATTTTTTTCACTGATTTGTTACACAACTTATATCCAGGGCACATAAGCAGAGAACAAGATGGAACTTGAGTATAGTGAATGGCTTTAAACCGTTTTGAACAATGCCTTTAAGCTAAGAGAGGGTAGGTTTAGATATTTGGAAGAAACTCTTATTATATATAATAATTAATGAAATGAGAAAGTGTATTATAATTTAACTCTTAGACATCAATTAGCCAGATGTAAACCTGCTGCTTCTCTCTGATATTTTGACATGTGAAGTCATATTTGATTTTGTCATCCTTGACAGTTTCTTTTGCTTTGTATTGCTTCAGGTCATTGCCCATAAGCTTGGAATTTAATAGCCCAAAATGGAATTGGCTCTGAAAACTTGTTGTTGAAGGGGCAAGAAGCCACATGCTATTCACCTCGTCAATTCTGTATCAACTACAGCTGATGCTGACGAAAATGCAGACAGCATGTAGTTTAAGACTTATTTTAAGACTTATTAAGACTGTTTAGGACTTATTTCTGCTGTTCCCTGGAAAAAAAAAAAATTAAAAAAGGACTATGTCTTGGTATTTTCACTTAAGCACCTATGAAATCCACACTACAGCGTGTTTTTAGAGCATTATAGTAAGACGTTGTTTTACTTTTATAATTGACTTTTTGCCCTAAATTTGATATATTGAACTTTTACCCCATTGTGAATATGGGAAGCTCCTTTTCACTCCTGTTTTGCCCATCCTTGGCATTTTTATAGAAATCGAAAGGGTCGACTGGGTTGCTTTTCTTTGCAGTTTTAAATGATACTGAAACCAGCCATAACAGTAGCTACCCTGTTCTTTTAATTATCGATGCATTTTGACTGCCACGTATGCATTAATGATAATATACAAGTATTTAGGGTTTCTTTTCATAAAACACTGAGAAGTATAACCTCAATTCAGCAGGACACTTAAATATATGACTAGTTTTATTGAAGGACAGTGTTTAAGTATTTTCATGTGAAGAAATGACTGAAAACCTTGGAAAGATTTATGGTGTTTACCGTATTTTGATTAAAAAAAAAAACCAAAACTGTTCTAAATTCCTTTGCTAGCACAGTACTTCAAAATTTTTTTTGCAGAAAAAAAGGAGAGAATCTGAGCTGTTTTTCCATTAGCTTACACTTGTTTTTCTGTTACAGTGGAAGCTTCTCCTTAGCTTGGGACTAGCTCAAATCAATTGATGTTTGTAATGATCACGCTAGCTGGATGGCCTGAAAATCAGAATGCCATTCCTCTTAGTGCTATGCAGAAACAGTATAACAAATTCTGTGCATGTAGCTGATGTTACTCTCTTCCTTACAAATAGCTAGAATTAATTCTGAGAGTCAAGGGAGGGGAGGGTTAGGGTTTCTGAAAGATCAGCTTGATGCTAATAAGCTTTAAGGGTAAAGCTTGAAATGATTTACCAGTGAGTTCACTCAGTGTTTTAGCTTTTTAAGCAGAAATTCAATTAAAAATAGTAACTACGTTCAGTTGTTGAGAGCAGAACAAAAGCAGATATGCAGCTCAGTTGCTCATGTATTTAGTTACATTCCCTCAGTCCTTTGTGAGTCATTGTATAATTGTTGTAGATGCTGAGCTCTGACTTTCCTACTGGTTGAATTTTTGAGTCCAGACAGTATTTGTGGTGAGAAACTGTTCTCCACGATTCTGTCACTGCTACATGTTTCATTGTCTCTTTTTTGATTAGTACTGGGAGTTGTAATTACCTTACTAATTTCAAAATTTGTAGTCAAAAGTAAAGTTTATCATAAACACTGTGGAAGGATCCCGCATATATTCTCCCAGAAGGTCAGTAATTTTTGACAAATCATCACATAGCAAATGACATTGCTTTCATTTCCTCTGATTTGGTGGAGATCTGTCACATACAGATTTTGTGTTTTCCTTTTTTGACTCCCAAGCTTTCATAGATTATGACAGCTAGCTCTACAACAGTTTTGTACGTGGGAAAATACCTCTGATTTTAAGCTTAATGCACCTTCAAAGTCACACGTTCATACAACTCTAACAGGAGTAATTACATTGTGAGCTGGAAGAGCAAGTGAAGACTGTCTGTATATTTATATCTCCTATATGGAGTTACAAGCAACTTCTGTTGAACATTCAGTTGAACGTCTTGATATGGTGGAACTTCATTTTTGAAACCAGCATTACAGGCCAGAAATCAGGTAGACTGTCAGCTGTTTGAGTGCATGCCTCAACATAACAAGAAGTGTTTACAGCCCTTCAGTACTATTGACTCTTGCATGAGCCTTTTTTTTGGAGTATGCCAAATTTGTAACTGGCCACAAATCCATCAGTGGTCTTACACATAATCAACTCTCACCAAGCTAAATAGGTTTAATCTAGCTGTCAGAACGATAGTTATCTGAGTTACCTATTTGCCACATTCTTCATCTGATTTGACCTAGTTGGTGGAGGTGGATGGGTGGGTCACATTCGCTGTGCCTCTGCCTCTACTTGATGCTCAGTTCTTTTGAAAGTTACCCTCGGGCAATTTAAGTTGAGCTGTGACAGCAGATACTTGTTTCAAATAAATGTTCGAGCAGCTAAGAAAAAGAAGTATTACCCTTTACACAATGTTCAATTACTCTTTACCCCTTAGCTTTCTGCAGACAGTAATCATTACTTATTTTTAATATGTTTCCTTTCTCATGCTTGTACACGTAGAGTATGTATTATAAATGAAAAATTGCCTTCTTCGCTCTGACATCTAGTATCCTCTAAATCCTAATACTTTCAGTTCGAGCATGCTTACATACAAGATTCACTCAGTCAAGCACACTGCAGTTGACAGCTATGTCAAAAATTTGTCTACAGTATATTTCTTCATTGAGTGGAATGAGATTCTTATAATTTTCTCAAGTTAGATTTACCTTGTTTGGGTGAACAGGTTTTTTCATCTCTTTTCAAAAAGTGCAATATGAACATTGTCATATAATATATTGAGTTGGAGCTGGGAAAATGTAGTGATGTTCCCCATCATGGCTTGTAAGGCTTAGTAGAAGGAACAGCAGAAGCAGAATCATCACCTCTCAATTATTTTTTAAATTCTTTTTTTTTTTTTAATTTTTATGTAGCTGGGAACTCTTGAAGTCTGAAACCCTTTCAGGCTATCACAAATGAGCAGTTCCTGAGAAGGAAGCAGAAATACAACTGAGACTTGTGTGGAACACTTTCAAATAAAAAACACCACTCAGCTTTGAAATTTGCCGACGGGAAGGAGGAGCTAAGGGCTGTGAAATTAGATCTCATTTTCTGACTTCGAGTATTGGAGGTTGTGCCTGTTCATGCCAAAAAAGTTCACCAAGTGTGCTACTTGTAGATTAGGAGCTTCCATCCAACTTCTCCTGTGAGGGTGGTGTATTTCAGGCCCAGCCATGTCTTGCTGTGTTCGGGAAGGCCTTCCCTCAGACCATCATGTCCCGTAACATCCGTGTGCACCTCCAGAGGAAGGCCTCCCCTGCCTCGTGTGGTGACCAGAGCGGCACCATTAAGGGCTGCCTAATTCAGATCTCCAGCTTGGTATCCACTTGGTAAAAGTAGTCTGTCAAAATACATTGAAATCAGTCAGTTTATACAACGAGCATCACACCTTGTGAGGCAAGGCAGGATTGCTGTACATCCACAAGTTACCCAACACTGAAAATTTAGATCAGTTTGAGAGATCTCTTTCCTCTTACATAACCTCACAACAATCTCCTCTTCCGAGTGGTTCACGGACACCCAGGCCTGCCGCTGAAGTAGGAGCGCTGTGCTTGATTAAGCAGGGTTTCTCGTTAATTAAACTCTATGCTACGGTTTCCCGTTGTTTGCTTTTGATTGCGTAGCAAATAAGGATGTGATTGGGGCGGTCTATTATTAAAATAAGCCAACAGCAGACTGGCGTGGGGGAATTGAGTAAAATGGCTGCGACACAGAACCGTGCTCCCCAGCGAGGTACAACGTAAAGTGTATTTAGTAAGCAGGATAGATATGGGAAGTGGATAGTGACTGAAATTATAATTTTTCTGTTCTACAACACACACAATCACACACAAAACTCCAGCAGTCCCAGCCCGGTTTAGACCAGCACCACATGGACCCAGAGAAGCAGGACTAGCAGTCAGCGCCTTGGGTCCTGGCCCCTGTGCATTGTGGTTGTGGCTCCAGCTTCTACAAGGCATCAAAGATCTGTGTGCATCTCCCCCGGGGGCTGTCATTTTCATTATTTGTTACCATGTTTGTCAGCATAAACTACTGATGGTCTAGCTAATTTAGCCTCACGCTGGCCACCTTGGCCAAGGCCATGTAACTCGTCTCTGGGACTTCCCCTCACCTTCTGGCCTCCTGCCTCAATGTGTTAGGAGAAGCCTGGAGGTCAGCTGCCTCCTACAGACTCGTGTGTGTTGTTTGAGCCCTTAGGAGGGCAGCAACCCCCCTACCTGACCCCTCTGATTTTTCCTTGCTCCAGTGCTCCAGGCTTGTTCAGGTAGCTGTGTGAGCAGAACTGACCCCAAACAGATGTGAGGAAGCACCCTATGGCATGGCTCTGCCCTCAGCCCTACTGATTATTAGCTGTTTTAGCATGGGTGTGCAAACTGCTGAATGTTCCTGCTTGGCCAAACAAGAAAACACATCTTCAGTTCCACCAGTTACATGCCTTGGTAGTTTGATATTCAACTCCCATTGTGTACAATCACCATCAAATGATAGAAATGGGGGCTGGCAGTTGCCAGATTTATTTCACGCTTTTTGATAGAGCAAGTAGCTAAGCACAGTGGATTTCCTAACTCCTCAGAATACAGGATTCCTCTGGTTTTTCATCTTCATGAAGGAGGATGGAAACAGAGTGGAAACAGGGTGGCTGGTGAGAGCAGAGTGGGGCCTGCCTCTTCTGGCAGTGGTTAGCTCGTTTGCAACGTAAAACTAAGCTGAAATCCTTAGTTTTCTTTCATGTCTGATCTACGCTGCTGGTGAACAAATGGTCTTGAAAGAGCCATTCCTTTTTTTTTGACACTGCATAGCTATTTTAACCTAATATCACAGTAATAAAAATGATAGGTCATGTAAGCAATTGACATTCTTGTGTGCATTTAGAGGACACATTTAGCACAGATGTACAGAATAAATGATACCTTTGGAAGGCTACAGTGTGCCTATAGCAGGGATGTGATTAAATAAATTAAACAGTTCATTGTTCTCTGCATGTGAAAAACATCAAGCAATTTGTTGGAAGGAGGTGGGGAGAACGAAGGATTAAGTCTTGAATATAAATGATTAAATATTTTCTTTCTTAAATTCTTAGTCGCTTTTTGATGGAAAGTCATCTTCACTTTCTCTTTTAGTTCAGCAAGTACAGAATGAGCGAAACATGTATATAATTGTTATTCTAAGCATTTCAGCTTGCTGACTTTGTCAAGGTTTACATGTGTGTGATGTCTCCTCTGAATGAAAATCTCTGTATTCATAAACAGGACTGATAATTAGCAAAAGGAAAGAGTGAAAACTTAGGCTAAAATTTCCTGATTCTGATACAATTCTCCAAATATTTTTCTTGGGTATTGACGTGCCTCCCTAGGACTGGCAAATGAAATTCTGAGGTTGTGAACTTTAGATTTTTTGGGGGTCGTATCTCTACACCGTCTTCGTGTTGACATGTTACAGCTATACTTTTCCTCATTAAAAAAATCTTTTAAAAAGTTCCTTTGCTAAATAAGTGTTTTCCCTAAGAGTAAATATTTTATACAGTTTTAGCTTGAGGGAAATAGCAGCTGGATTTTGTGCTCCCGACTTGAGAATTATGAATGCAAATGTGTATTTCAGCACCTAACTAGCAGAAAGTTTGGCTTAAAAGGGTGGTAGCATGGCCATTGTTCAGTAATTTGCCAGAGTAACTCATAACATTGGACGCGGTGATATTGTTAAACCCAGATTTAACAGTTACTTGCTGGTGATGTTGTTTTTGGCAGGTGCCGGCTTTAACCTCACAGATACCTCTTCTAACCCTTTAAGATACCGATTTTAATGCGGAAGCCCATCAGTTGGATACCATTCCTGGAGGATGCGGAGTTTCTTCAGGTCTCGGATTGCACGAGGCATCTGGGCAAGCGTACAGCATTCAGCTGCCCATACGCCATCAGCGTGCTTCCCACGTTCTGGGGTGTAGGAAGGGCATTTACAGCCCAGCCAGACATCCGTGTGTTTCTCAGGAAAGCAAATAACGTTGAGGAACAGTGGCCATGGGTGATTGGATGATGAATCCTTTCTTGACCAAGTATGTTGTGTTTGATTATTTTTCCTGATGTTCCCTCAATGCAGCGCGGCTCGCGATTGCATTGGGCGTTCCCCAAAACCCTGCCGTGTTGTATCATGAACGTAAATAGCTGTGCAGCTGGGATAGCTCAGCCCCTGAGAAGGGTGGGGAGAACATTATTTGGATAAAGAACTTGGAAGGACAAATCGTAAATTTGTTATTGATGGGTTGTGCAAGCTCCGAAAAATTGGACGCTGGTAGTCTCACAGTCTTTTAAGATCAGTTTTTGTCCAACTGATACTTGCAGCATTCAATCCTGAAAATACTGTAATTAATTGGAAAGGAATTCAGCGTGGGGAAAAAAAAGCACTAAAGAAAATTGATTGCAAGTTTGGTGTCTTCATGCTCTTCTCCACAAGGAGTGCTTTGGGGTCCTACAGTAGCAAGCTTGGCGCTGCAAGTAGTCCGAGCTACTTCAAAAACAGGCAAGGGAGGGAGAAGAGGATTCCTTGTTGAAAAAGGGGGAAAAAATAGCACCTAGGAAGAGCTGCACCTAATTGCTGTGTCCTTTGATGTCCCTGAGGCTGTGCTGCTAGCTGAGTCATTCCCCTGCTCTCATGGTCAAGAGGGTACTATAAAGATAGCAAGTGACAGCTGAAAAGTAGCTTCTGTTAGGGGGGCTTGAAGTTGCTGTTTGATTTCCTGCTGTGACTTTGTTTCTAAGTCTGTAATGAAGTCCCTGGTGCTTTGCTTTGCTAGAATAAACCTGCTCATTTTCCACTTTTTGGATTTATTTGGTGTGTGCATCTTAGGCTGGCCGGCACAAGGCTTGTTGCTTTTCTGGAAACAGTGGGTTCATGCAGGGTAGTGTATGTGCAGGCAGGCTTCCAGGGGAACCTGAGAGGGGCCTGGAAACCCCCACGACTGTGTTTTATTTCCTGCCAAGCTTCTCGGGTCGCTGTGAGGACTCATGTCTCCAGGTTCCCAGAAGAATCCTGCTCTGACGGAGGTATATCGGTACACCCTGATAAGGGACAGGCAGGGGGAGGGACAGCGTGCAGTTTGAACAACACCCCTGATCCTAACGCCACTTCATAAAAGGCAGGGGAAGGTGGATTTCTTCCTACTGGTCTCTCCTGTCCTGCAGGACGTGTGGTATACATGGGTTCTTTCAAGAGCAGCAAAAGGAACTTCTTCAAAGCATCGAATGGTGCAGAATGGGATCGTCTCGCTCAAGAGCTTTATATTCTGTATTGCTGTTGTAGGTTGGGATGGCTGTTCAGCTGGCTTCCTGCTTGGTGTCCCACATCGCTGCTACACCTTAAAGAGGCTGAGGACAAAATGCTAAAATGTGAGTCTGTTTTTAATAAGATTTGTAGATTTAACAAAATTTTCTGTCAGTTTCCGTAATCAGAAAATTTTTTAAATACAGCTTCTACATTGCAATGAAATAACCAGGTTTAAAACTACATTTTCATTGTTTCCTTATTTATTATATTTGCCTGTAGGCCTGCTTTGAGAGGGATGTCCTATTCCAAACAGCAGTTTCCATGAGATGTACTTCGTATTGTATCAGTCGTGCCTAGCAACATCACTTTTTTGCCTCTCTTTTTTTTTTTCAGGTATTACAAGCACATACAACAAGCGGTATGTGTACATAGCCAACGGAAATAAAATATGGACGCTGACGTTCTCGCCAGACCTCACCCGTAAAACTCCGCTTGTCCTCCTTCATGGATTTGGAGGAGGTGTCGGAATGTGGGCTCTCAATTTTGAAGAGCTGTGTGAAAACAGGACCGTGCATGCTTTCGACCTCTTGGGATTTGGGCGTAGCAGTAGACCCCACTTCAACGCTGATGCTCGGGAAGCAGAAAATCAGTTTGTGGAATCCATAGAACAATGGAGAAAAGAGGTGGGGTTAGAAAAAATGATTTTACTCGGACACAACCTAGGTGGATTCCTGGCTGCTGCTTACTCACTAAAGTACCCATCAAGGTATGTGAAAATAAAGGAATGAAGGAATTCCTTTTCTGTTTCTGACTAGTGATGTTAGCACAGGTTTTATATTATCAGGCTATTTACAGATGGTCTTTAAGGAAATGACTGTGCTGATTTAAAGGAACTTGATAATGAATTTTAAGCCCCAAGTATTAATTATGTGGTTTGTTTTCAGATGAGTAGAAATAAGAAGATATGGTAATGACATTTTTTTCTGTCTACTTCACTTTGCTTCTTTGTTTCTGTTCAGTACCCCCTTGCCATGTTATAAGGCTAAATAGCAAGGATCATATTTATTTGTGACTGTTTGAGACATCTCTGATCAAACCTATTTTTTTAGGACAAAAATAGGCCTGTTTCTGTCAACTGTCCCATTGCTATGGCTAACAGTGAAACTTCTGAATTTCATTTCCCTAGGTAGTTGATGCCTACATGTTAGCAGTCGGCCTCGTGCAAGCATGATGATGTAAAAAGAGTTTTAGTGGCTGTTTGGTTTAAATTAGCTCTGTGCCACTTCGTATTTCTTCTTTGAAAAACAATCCAGCTGTAGCAGTGCTGTAACCACATCTCATCAACATTTTCTGCACCACATCATGGTTGACAGCCAATCCATTTTTTTGACCCTAAACTAATAATTTGTCTCTTTTCGATATAGCCTAGTTACGTAGGCCCTGGTGAGCGAGGATCCCACCAGCTGAGGTTCTGTATCAAGAAATGACCTTGCTTTTGTCTAAATAGGCATAGCGGACCCCTGTTAAAAGATGTGGCTGTAAGTGCAGATTTCCACATCATATGGGAGATGCTATACTCTACAGAACAAATATCTGACTTTATAGTAGCATCAATTGATACCATATGCATACCTTGCTCTCTCATTTGGAGATCATGGTATAAGTCCACACATCTGTTTTTTTCCTAAAATGCTTAGTCTCTTTCTCTGTCAACTGGCTGACAGCTGGCACATGCTGCTGGAAGGGAGGTATGAAAGCAGGCTTGTGTCTAAATCCAGAATTTGAGTGAATACAGTCCTCTGCTTCAGGGATGTAAACCTCTTACCCATTTGGGTGTAAAGCACCTTCTAGCTGACTGCAGGTGGTTGCTTGTAGGGATGACTTAAAAGTTTCTTACCTTTCTTTCTTCTGCAATTTCTGTAAGTGGTTCTGTGTTTCTGCCTTCTGCTGTCTAACGTTGAAAGTGACTCTTCTGAGTTTTCATGCTTCACTCTGCTTAAGTTGGGGACAGTTAATTTGGGGGTGTTTTAGTTTGTGCTCTCACATTACTAATGTTTCTCTGAAAAAACTAACACCATCAAGTTATCACACAGACTGATAGGATCTTAGGACAGTGCTGAATCAGGTGATAAATATAGAACAGCTTTCAAACAGATTATCTGACAATTCATTAGAGGCTTAAGGGATTCTGGATCCATATTGTTATGAAAGTAGACCTGTTTCTCCAACCTTACACGATCTGTTAATTTACTGTGTTGTACCAAATTTGGACATGGGACATCTGAGGTTATCAATTCAAAAAGATTCCCATTTAGAATATTCCTGGGTGATGGTGGGGTTATGATTTTCAAATACTGCAGCTTCTGGACTGTCACTTTTGGAATGATTTTCATGGGCAGCTTCCTTTTATCCCATCTTACGCTTCAGACTTGAGTACCAAAAGGAAGAATGCAAAAAAGGAAGGAAAATATTAAGAAACATAACAAGACAAAAAAGCTTGCTCTGTTTTTATTTCTGTGTATGCTGTGCTATGTGTAATGGCATGGTTTATGCACAGAATATTTAGTTGTCCTGACCAGCCCCTCATGGCTTACACTCCTTAGCCTCTAATCTCTCCTCCCTGGTTTATATAGTTAAATTCTACCCTGTCCTCTGTTACCATTCTTGTTTGCTGCTGTGTGCAAATACGCTCATGGCTGAGCTGACAGCCAGGAAACATCTTTGTGAGCGTAATCCTTTTCAGCCCCTCATCTCAAGCACAGATTTTTGGTTTCCCAAACGATTATGGTCCAGAAATAGCCTGCAGAATCACTTCTAAAATCGTTTTAGGCACTAAGAACTCTGCTGTATTAAGTACCTAATCTTGTGGCTTTGAAAGAGAAGGAAGTCTTGAAGAAGAAAGTCTTGAAGCTTGCATGCAAAATCACCTTAAGTATGCAAAACTATATTTGAGTCACTTTTCCAGGTATCAGCAGTATCTAGTACAGTCCTGTCAGAGTGGGTGTTACTATGGGATTAAACAAATGGATGATTCCAATCCATCAAGGTGAAATAAATTTTTTGCTCGAGGGGAATTTGCAGCATGAAGTGATTGATTTGTTGCATGTGCTGGAGACTCCTACTGTACCCTCTGTACTGAGATGCCTCTGAGTGATAATTTTATAAATCGTCTCTCAGGCATTGCTTTTATCAACTGAAATCAATAAATTTAGGAAACATCTGCTCATTTTGATCTGCTTCACTCACTGCTTCACTCAGATCGAGTTTTACTTTGGTAAGTTCCTTGTTCAGATAAATTGCATCCCTCCATAGAACGGAGAGCTGAGATGGCTTGGAAAAGAGTGACAGAGTTTTAAATGTTTACTTAAATGAAACTAGTGCAATTCCCTTTTTTTTTTCTCTCAAATTAAACTGCCCCTTCCTAAACCAAGTATGTGGATTTGGTCACTTTTTAAAATAGAAAAAGGACTCACTGTTTTCTCAGATGTGTATGACAGTACGTATTTATTGAACACTGAGTTTCTCTTTGGGACATGACCTTCCAAGCTTCTGGTGTTCCTACATATAATTACATGAAATTCCTTATTTAAGGAGCATTCAAATGCAGAATCATCGTTGGATCAGAAACGTGATGGGCCACTATGACAGAAGGGACTAAAACTGATTGCGTCATCCTCAGATAGCAATTTTATGGCTTTCTCAGTCAAAGGAAAGTCACCATACTCTAAACCTCTGAACCTCTTCTGCCAACAGGGTCAAACACCTTATCTTAGTGGAGCCATGGGGTTTTCCAGAGAGGCCTGACAACGCTGAACACGAAAGACCAATTCCAATCTGGATCAAAGCATTAGGAGCTATACTGAGTCCATTTAACCCGTTAGCTGGGCTGAGGATAGCAGGACCCTTTGGTGAGTTTTAGCTACTCTTAAAAACTGTTTGCCTTAAGTGTAAGCAAGGAGCAAACACCACATGAAGATACGCTTTGTTGCAAGCCCACGTCACCCACAGAGAATATAGTTGGAGGAGGTGGGGGGGCTTGAGGAAAGATGAACTCTTGAGGACAAGCGGGCAAGATCTTTCAGTTAGAAATACTAGTGTGATAGTTTCTAGCACGTACTGTAGGCTACAGCTACGATGGGCCAGGTTATGTGGACATCTGCTGGTGAAGCCTGACAAAGAGGCATTGCTGTGAAAAGGTTGTCGAGTTGCCTCCAGTCGCAGTCTGTTTAGGTGCCCTTCCAATGGCAGTTTGATTGACAAACAAGATATCCAATTTTGCTTAACATTAGGACACAGTCTCTCATAAGTACATTTGTCTTTTGCTGGGGTTTAAAGAAACTGAAACCGTGTTCTTTCCATCAGCCATTTTCCTGTTACTCTAGCAATTTTGTGAGCCTCAGCAGCGTCCTGCACTACAGCAGCAGTCTGGCATTCGTGTTTCTACATCTCTTCAAAAGCACTGATGAGCTAAATTCTGCACACCCTAACACTAGGACTAGGTAGAGATGACCAGAATACTGCAGTTTTAGTTGATAGGGGGAGTGGGGAGAAGTTCATGGTCAGATCTTAAATTCATCATACGTATTCCTCCTAGAGGACAAGAAGTAATCTGCTTATTACTCTGTATTACTGGAGTACCTGTTGGCTTGGCAAAAGATAGCCTTCAGACCCCTTAGAAGTTATTTATAACGTTGTGTTTACCTCTCCGTGATTTTTAGTGTTCAGTCTGAAAGGAACTAGTGGCATTTCTAGGCTTTGTTCAAACCACATCTGTTTCTTAAATCTCTTCCTATAGGTTGCGTATTTTAACATGCTAATATATTCGATTGTTTTCAGAAGGATGACAAAATTAGCTTTTCAAACAAGCAGTGTTTTGTACAAACAGATTTTCTTTTTAAGTTAAAAAGCTTTCTAATCTGGTTAACAAAACAACTTGAAGCATATTGAGTGATAAGCACTGATTTAATGCATTTTATCCAATAACAAATGTATGCATAAATCAGTCCAGCTGGAAGAGTTTAGAGCTGAAGTTGTCTCCCATAGCAAGTAAATGTAGTCAGAACTATGCTGTGGAAACAGACCCTGTCTTGTCCAGGTATCCCCAGACTAGGCTTGTCCATAGGTTGAAGTTGAGGGCACTGCTTTTCAAAATTTTTCGTTAGTTTCTTACACCAGATGTTCAAATAGTTTGTCATCATCAATTTACTGTGTAATTCTTGACAGGTGAGGCGTAGTTCTTAGAGAAGGGTAGGTTTAAGCAGTGCAGGCATCAAACCCAAGAAGGCACTGAACCAAACCCAGGTTTCCTTCTACATACACTTGTGCTTGAACTGCTGGGCAGGTGTAACTGTGTGATCCTCAATAGAAGGCGAAGGCCTCTTGCTCTTGTTCAAAGGTAGGAGTTAGACATTTAAACATGGGCATGGTTATTTGCGGTACCACAGCGTTGTCTCATGGATATTTAATCAAACCTGCAGGCAGATACCTAAACCTGGGAGAGAAGTAGAATTGAGAGAGAGGTTTTTCCTTGAGTGGTTTCCAGTTAGTTGATTTTCAGAAAAAGACAGAAGTCTGGCAACTAAATTCTCTATAGAGAAAATATGGGTGGCAGTGCAAATTGCAGAAAGTTTGCAAAATCTTCATCATTTCAGGACTTTAAATGTCTGTTTCATAAGCAAATTGTTTTCTCTTTCACTGCATTCATGTTCTAAATTGACTTAAAGCATACAAAAGGGCGTGTTGCAATAGTCTAATCTCAAGGTTACAAACGCATAGATCACTGTTACGAGGTCTGCATAAATAGTGCCAGGCCTTTGGCCAGCAACAGGTGGATAGAGGTGACATCATCGTGATTGCACTGATTAACAGTATTTTCAGTCTGTAAACTCAAGTGGTAAATGGTGAGCCTCTGTCTTCAGAGGTGAGTAATATTCTCAGGCTGAGATTGGCCTTTTATGAGGTTTTTGTCCCAAAGATCCACCTGGTCAGCTGGGAGAGGGTAAATTTCTTAAGGAAGGGATTCAGAATAGGAGCTTAACTTTAAAAAGCCCAAATTGCCCCCTGAAAGGACTTGCCTCTTCTTTGGCTGTTAAGAGAGCATGCAAATGACAGCTTTCCTAGGTGAAATCTCGTAGTTTATAGAATTGCAGAATTGTAGAATCGTTCAGGTTGGAAAAGACCCTTGTGATCATTAAGCTCTCAGTCATCAACCTGATACTAGCAAGTCCACTGCTAATGTCTTGTACTCACGCCAAGATTTCTATACCTGTTTGTCAGCGCGGACTTCTTTTATTTCACCTGAACACTAGTTAGATTAACTAACTTCAGAAGAAGACTGTTGTATAAATAGGAGGAGTACAAACTTATATGTAAAGAAGAAAAACATCGCAGCTTTTCCAGCAGTGCCTTCTGGTTCTGAAAGGCCAGATGCTTCTGGCACACCCAGTGCTGCCAGAGCAAGAAGGAAAGCGTTGCTATCATGCAGAACTACATTTTTGGCAAAATGGTATCTGCTTAGTCCTTTCGCTGGTTCCCTTTGCTTGTTTCTTTTATTTTGCAGTGACCCTTCAGAAACATTCCCCATCTTCAGTAGGCATTAAATTGGCCCTTTCCTGGTACAATGTAAAATCTTTCAGAATTACTATGCTTGGCTCCTCTTTGCTATTGTGTTTTCCTAAGACTTGTAAGTGGTGTAACAAAGCATTGTTTCAGAAGTCATCAAAGTTAGCCACGAGTTTCATGGGAGCATGTTTGGAGGGTTTTAATGAAAAGTGTTGGGCAGTCTGATGAAGTTGTCTCTACTAACATTTTTCTAATTTTCTCTCTTGACAGGACTAAGCCTTGTTCAGCGTTTAAGACCAGATTTCAAACGAAAATACGCATCAATGTTTGATGATAACACCGTGACTGAATATATCTATCACTGCAATGTGCAGTCACCCAGGTGAGTGTGAGTTTCCTAGTGTATGTTTTGAAGTCAGCCTTTCGTTTACTGACGGCCTACTGCTCCCTCCAATGGTCATGGCAACAGCGTGCATGTGTTTTTGTTTTGTTTTTGTTATTGTAATATTCACTGTATGAATTAAACAAAAAATAGCGTTGCACTTTTTATGGATTTCAGAAACTAGATGTAGAAGCTATCCAAATCTGTTATTTCTTTTAAATTACCTGTGTCTTAATTCTGAGAGGTTGGGCACTTATTTTTAATCCCCAAGTTGTTAGAGTGGTTTAAATTGTAAAGATTTTCTTAACAATAAATAAATTCAGTATCTTATTCTTTTAAGTATTATCACTCAGTACTACATATCAAAAAAAGGCTATGGAAAACTGCTTGAAAATCTGTGTTTCTTAATGGTCAGAAATCCCACCCTCATGCACGCTTTTGTCTATATTACCAAAGGCACAGATACTCCAATTCTTAGGTAGGTATGGGGAAAGGAGAAGAGAAAAGGCAAATCCGTTGGAAATTTAATTACTCTTCCCCTTTTTGAATGGCTCGAAGCGGTGAAACAGCTTTCAAGAACATGACTATTCCTTACGGATGGGCAAAAAGGCCGATGCTGCAACGGATTCCCCAAATGGATCAAGACATTCCTATCACTGTGGTCTACGGAGCACGTTCGTGTATAGATGGCAATTCTGGCAGCACTATCCAGTCCCTGAGACCAAATTCATATGTGAAGACAATTGTAAGTTCAATTCCTAAGCAGCTGTTTAGTTCGTTGTGTGGATTTGTTTAAATCATATCAATGTGTTTTTTCTACCAGCTGTGGAAATGAGGGCCCTTTGATTTAAAGACCAGGGTAATAACTTCTGATTTCTTTAATGGAGAGACAGAAAACAAGTGTTAGCATGTCAAAGAAAGTGTCAAAGAAAACCCAGACAAAAGAGCGTTTCCCAGAGGAAGAAAGAAACTTAACTGTAGCACTGGAAACTGAATCATATCTTTGAACAAGGTCACTTCTCTGCTTTACAATTCATTTTTTTCTGTAGTGTGCTAATGAACATAATTCTTGTGGTCAGTGGTAAGCACCTGGGGGTTTGCCTGTTTATTTTAAAGTCAACTTGTGCATTGTCACATCTCTCAGACGTGATAATTGAATATACATGCGTGTATGTTACAATGCTGTGAGGTGAGAAAATGTTCTTGTGTGTCAGCTGCCTTCTTACTGACGTCTCGTCCTAACTGGGCAGGAATGTATATGTGGTGCTGACAGTGCATTTCGACAAATCATTGAAATAAGTTTTTATCATCTTGATATTGCTGCCATCAGAGCTGGAACTTGAAGAAAAGACATGAACTGCTTACACATGTTAAAGAGCACAAATACATGTCATAAATGCAGGTGTCTAGATCTGAAAGTATCACACTGCTGCTTAAACCAAGAGTTAAATTACAACAACAACAAAATCACTATTAAGAAGCACACAACAGCCTACACCCCCTGTCAAAGAGTCCCTTTCCAGCTGTCCTGTAGCCCCCTTTAGGCACTGGAAGGGTGCTCTAAGGTCTCCCCAGGGCCTTCTCTTCTCCAGGCTGAACAACCCCAACTCCCTCAGCCTGTCTGCAGAGGAGAGGAGCTCCAGCCCTCTGAGCATCATTGTGGCCTCTGGACTTGCACCAACAGGCCAACAGGTCCATGTCCTCCTTGTGCTGGGGGCCCCAGACGTGAAGGCAGTACTCCAAGTGAAGAAAATTCAGCTATAATTAAGGCAGCGTGCTTTAATTTAAAGACTTAGAGTGTTTTAATGGGGGAAGGGGAAAAATAGATTTAAATACAAATTAATCTTGGATTGACTGTAGGATTAAAATACTCAAGTACCTTTGTGACTATGGCTTGCTTCATTCCAGTTTTGTCAGAAAATGATAAATTACAGAAATGCAGTAACCACCATGTGCGTGGTTACTTAAGCCCCTAATGTTTTTTACATAGTTGCAGTGGAATGATATAGGCCAGATTTTTTTTTCCCCATATGTTGCATCATTTGGGTTTGACTTTCCCCTGTTTAACACAGTAACAGTTAACTGCTGGGACTGAAATCTGCTTCTAGAAGGCTAGAAAACCCTCAGCAATTTGTGTCTGAGTTGTTAATCATTTATCCTAGTACCTTCTTTAGTCTTTTGCATACAATTTTCATAATAAGGGAATACAAATGATTAGATGTTCTCACACAAGCACTTAAAGAACCGAAGAACTACTTTGCAGAATTGTTTGAGCAGAGGATGAAAGGGATGAGCGTTAATCAGGGGTTTGATACATTCTTTTAAGTTTGTTTTGCAGTTACTTGCGTTTACCTGAACCTTTTTTCAACAAGGTGTGCAGTTGAGGAAGTGGTGGTTTTGTGCTTTCTTCCTGTTCAGCAAAGTTCATTCGAAAGGTGACACAAACTTCCCGTTTGCCTTGTTCCTTTCTAGGTGGTATGGTACCACCTCCTGGCAGAAGTTTTGCTAGCTTCATGAACACACGCTGGGTGCAACGGATCAGTTTCAGTTTAGAAGCTTTTCCTTTCAAGTAATAGTGGTTTTGTTTCTGTGGTGATATTCTCCACCTATGCCAGTATTTATTTATTTGCTTATTATTTTCTTGTCCTTTTGACCTGTTCGTTCACCTCCGTCCTCTAGGCTATCCTTGGAGCGGGTCATTACGTGTACGCTGATCAGCCTGAAGACTTCAATCAGAGAGTGAAAGATATCTGTGATTCCGTGGACTGACTGTCTTCTGCTCTGCAGAAATTCATACCGTAGATAACCAGTAATAGCAATACTTCCTAGGAAATTATTACAGAATGCGGAGCTCATGGAACAGGCTCTGTTTGCACACTGTTTCTTCTAAGAAGCCATTTGCACACTTAAACCACTTAGTGCCTTTTTGAGGGATGGGGAATTTTGAAGCAAACTTTGTACAGCTTTGTTTGAGATTTGGTTTCAGATCGTTGGCCTGCCATACGTGAAATTACTTACAACTTTTTAAACTGGAATTTTCTTCGAAAATGGAATGGAATTTTGTTCATGTGTTGGACTCTATAAAGATGCTGAATTCTCCATTAACACAGAGATCTATACCAATATAGACGTAACACATGAAATGTGATTTTGTTTCTTCATAAACATTCATATTTTCTAGTTGATGTTTCATAGCGAGAATATGAAATTGCTTATGTATTTTATTTATGGAATCCAGAACTCCATATACGATATTTTAACAGGGTTGTTGTTTTTTTTAATTGAAGTGATAACAGCTTATGAAGCTGATTCTGAGAGGGAGACAGGGCCAAAATAATGAGCAGTCTTTATCACTGAAAAGTGTGTTACTTTGTAAGGAATCCGGGCTCGATATTAGGAAATCCTTCTTCTGTTGGGTTTTACCTCTGTTTATCTCAAGGCATCTTTTTCCACGTGTGCAACTTTTACAGAAGCTTCAGTTTGTAAGAGTCAGTGATGACACCAGTGCTCATGCTTCCATAAATATTTTGATACATAGATTTCAGTGATCTAAAGTACAGAAAATAGCTTGTTAGTTATTCTATTTTTAACTCTTTATGATCATTGCAAGATTTGTTACTTGCCTAAACCTAACAATCGTAGAGAAGTTGGCAAGAAGATTTTGATTAGGGCTAGGGAATGCTCATCTGGACAGTGAGCGCAATTCCCCTTCCCTTTAGATAGAACTTCTGGTCTGCTTTCTAGTAAATTGGGGGTGGGGTGAGGGATGGGTGCAGAGGGGTATTTTCTACTTGGCAACTACAGCAGGTTAGTGTATTTTAGTTAGCAGGCAACCTCCTTATAGGAAGGATTATTACTGGAACAAACAACACCACTGCAACAAATTGTAGTTGTGCGTGTTGGAGATTTCTTTATATAGTTAGGTGTTTTGTGTATTTTGAAATTGGAGAGAATCCAGCCTCTGCATCTCCTTGAAAATGTAGTTTGCTATTAATTCTTTACCAGCCTAGTAAATTAAATTAGGCAAAATACTTGGTCACTTTAAAGCCAAATTACGTGGTGGTTTGTTTTTTAACAAAGCGTTTACATGGAATTATTGATCTGCTTTGGAATGTTAAATTGACTACTGAAGAATTCCTAATACTTTTGTACGCAGAGAATTGAATTAATGATAGCACCGTCTTACGGCTTGAGTGGAATTCTGTGCGTTTTTGCTCACATTAGTTGTGGCACACATGGATAATAAAGAAGGCAGAGATACCTAAAATCTTCAGGAAATACCCAGGTTATGTTCCCAGCTGAACATAATCTCTCTTTCTGAAGGAGATGTATATCTATATGGTGCTATGTAAACATCAAACATCTTTGTAGCTGCCTCGACTGCTAGCACTTGATATCTAACAAGCTAAAGATTTTAATTAAAATAAATTATTGAACTAAATATTGAATTTTCACTTTAGAAGATGCCAGATTTTTAAACAAAATTCTGTGTTTTTGCTAAATTCTCTAGTTCAAATGGAAAATCAGAATAACAATTTATTTAATATAAGCTATAAATTATCAATCATGCCACCAGTTAGGTGGATGCCTTTGGTATGTATTTTTTTTTCACCCTTTTCCATGTCTAATTTGTATTTATCAACTTAAACAGCTGTTCAAATTGTACGTGAAGGCCTGATGGAAAATACATTTTGCATGTCTTCCAGATAATAAAAGGTGAAGCGAGATACTGGCATTTTCAGATAGCACTTAATGATGGGAATTCTAGATTCCACATCAAGAGATGGAAGTAGGGATAAAAATTGCACACTGAATGTGAATGTTCTTTTAAATATCCCTTGCTTTTTCAGCTCACTGTACTAGTAAGACTTACTTGTTGCTTAAGTTTTGCACAATAAAAAAAATAAAAACACCTCTAAAATTTTGTGTTTGGTTAATGTTAAGGCATGGTGTTGCTTTTGTAAAAATGTGTAATTAAGCTCTGGAAGTCAAGAGTAATTAGTGAGTTAAGCCAAACCACCCAAAATACATTGAAATACAGTGAAGCTTTCTCTTCTAATGTCTTGATGTTCTTAGGGTTTCTTACATTTAACTGGAGAGGTAAGTACTGGTGTACAGGTGGCTGCACGTTCAAAATACTGATCATATACATAACGAAAATGTTTGCTGGTTGTCTTCCAGGCAGCCTTAGATGAACCCGTGGTGGTCAAGGCGGAATTTTTGAATACCCTATTGTATGCAGCATAACCCAATAAAGTTACTGTAACAAGCATTGTAAAAGGTGCTGAGCAGCAAATGATGCATGCGATGAAAAGACTTGGAAGCCAGACCATTTAATTACTGCCTGGTAATAAGCTTGGCTTCTCCAGACACTCTGATTCAGTGTGATGACCAGTTCCTTAGATGTCCTGCGGAGAGCACCGTCAGCTGGTGGTGCTCTTTTTATTAGAGTGCTGTCAAATAAGACAAGAATCACTGGCGTAAGCACACCCAAAGATCTGTCCTGTTCTAGCATCACAATGAAGGCAGCTTTGTGTCAGAGGCCGGGGCACAACAAAAAGAATCCAAAATACTAATAAAAATCCAAGATTAACTAACTTTCCAGGACATGCTCTTCCTAACGTTGTTGTGATAAAAATTTATTAAAGTAACTTAGTGATATTTTGTTTGCATGGCTGAGTTCATCTTGTTACTTATTGAACCCTGCCAGATTAGATTTTAGTTCTAAAAAACTTGATTTTCAGAGGAGTAATGTATTGATAAGACTCAATAGTGAAGCATTCGCAACCGTCACAAGTCCCTGTTTGCATCTGATTGTCAAGTGCAACTGCAGAACGTGTGACTGTGTCGGCAGTGAGCGTGGAAATGGGTCCAGACAGGAGAAACGTCGTCATCGCCATCATCTTATTTCACCTTGGACGAAACCAGCGCTGGCATTTCTTTTCAAACCTTATGTTTTTCAGGCTTGTGTTTTAAGGTTTGTGCTGGTGGGACTGGTGGGACACTGCTGGGACAGCCTGGCTGAAAGGCTCTCTACAGTCTGTGGTGGTTCCTCGAATTTCCAGCGCGTGCAGATCACCGTTGCTCAGGTTTTTGGCTGGGAGCAAGACAAGATGAAATACAATAACCACCCCCCCGGAATCAGTATGTGGGCAGACATTCAGGAGTGCCTACATTGTTAACATTTATTTAAACGGGAGCCTCCAGAAGCATGAGGCTAATGGGCAACTCCTAAACACGTTCCCCATAAATGTCAGGAGAATAAAACAGGTAAGGGTTTGTTTGCTTGGCACATCACTTTTCCAGCCCCCTCCTTGTAACAAGACTGCACCCACCAAACTCGCGTGGGGTCCGTAGTGTGTTCACAGTATTTCTCCCTGCTATCTCTGCGTAACTCTGAGTTTGGTACGCCGTTCACACCTGGGACCTTCCCTTCACCAGAGTCAGGTTTATTCAGAGATTAACTGGAAAAAGAGGAGGTAACTGCAGAAAACATGAAAAGCCCTGCTCACTTTTCAACAGGGCAGTAGGGAGAAGCAACTGCAGGGATACTGCTGGTCCTAATGCCAGCTGACAGCCTTAGCGTGCACCGCTTTCTGCTTGGGATGAGACTTTACACGGGTAGTTTCTTAGGGCTCACCGAAGCATCTGCCATCATATTGGGTCCTTTTACATGGCCCAGCTCACCCTCAGCCCAATTCTGCTATTTCTGAGCACGGCAGGCGGGTGAGAGACGGTGAGCTGGAGCAGGAGGGAGCCTGCTGCTGCCGTGGGGGCCCCTGCAAGGAGGTGGCAAAGCCCCAGGCTGCCAACATCTGTAATCCGGTTCAGTGCTTGAAGTATCCTCTCAGGTAAGTAATTCCTCCTTGCCGCCCTAAAACAACCAATCTTTGTCTTAACCAGAGCTTTCTCTCTGGCCACCGGGACTAGGCAGCAGGCCAGCATTTACTGCAAGCTCCCTTCCCTCCACTTTTATTTGCACCTGCCAGAGAGTGTTCAGATCCAGCATCCCACCAAAAATTCAGAAATACTTTAGTAAAATGTTTGTTAAATAGACATACAGAATCTAGGAATATTTGCCACATGTTTTTAAAAATGGTAACTATCACGACCAGCAGGGACGTAGCACTGTGTGGAAAATAATACATTTTTTGATATCTACGTAATTTGTGGCAGTAATTAGCAGTAAGGCGGAAGTGGTGACAGTGAAAGCTAGGTGCGTGGTGCACGTATATTTTATGCCTTGCTTGCAGAGGAAAGCTAGTGAGGTGAGACTCCTTTTTGGGGGAGAAATGGGGTGAGGGCAGTGCGGCGGAGCGTTACCCCAGATGCACAGTGAGAGGTAGAGGTGCTTCGAGAACAAACTGCTGCAACGCAGAATCTCCATACATTAGCAGATCTATTTCTGTACTTCCGAATTCCCCTCATTCATGTGCAAATCACCGGAGCTGTATGTGCAGCAAGGTGGGACCATCGCTCCCCAGCTTCGTGATGTTTTAATACATGCCTCGTACCCAGCAGCCCTTCTTCTGCCTTGGCTTCGTTTAAAGGCATTGCCTTCGCTCAAAGCTCAAATCTAAAAGCGAGGCTGAAGAGCTGAGTGGATGCAAATCCCAGGCCCAGAGAGCCCCCACTGACAAGGAGATCACTGCCTGCAGCCTCCCGAGGTTCATCTCGCCCCCGTGCCTGCCGGGAGGGAGAGGGGTCTCGCTGAGCCAGATTCCAGCAGTCGTCTGGGGGACAGCCGCTAGTAACCACGCGGCAGCGTCTGCCCGCTGCAGGTTGGCCACGGTTTTGTTTTTTTCTACGGGGACTGAAACCCAGCATTGAGTTAGATGCTGAAGGGTGAGCGAGGAGCTGCATTTATTTCTCTCCCTGGCAATATCCGGAAGGAGATGAACGTGCAGCCTGGTGAATGAATCTGCACTCGGATCGAGTCACATCTTTAATTAATAGGCAAATGATTACAAAACCATTTCCAGCGGCTCCTGGAGCACAAGCCAGCTCCTAGCTGGGGCCGTGCAGCCCCTCACCCCAGAGACCCCAGTCCCCCGAAGTCGGCCCTATAGGTGTGGGTGCCTGTAGGATCGGCAGGGGAGAAGATGAAGGTGGAAGAGGAATTTTGTGGGTTTTATGTTCCCCTTTTGTAGGGGAAGGGGAGGGCTGTGGAGCAGGAGGGTACAGCGTGGTGCCATCAGCTTGGAGCTCCGTAGTACTGGCTGTGCCATCGCTTTATTACCCTGATGTCTTTTCACAAGGCAGAAATAAAGCCCACGCAAAAAGACTAGACGGGGGGGTGCAAATGAACCTCCTGTGTTACTACAGGCCGGCCGCAGGAGGAGAATAAATGGTGATAAGAGGAAAAATAACTGCGACGGAATTATTAAATAAGGGGCAACTTTGAAAGTGGCTCCAGTCTGGCTTCCAATTGTGTTTCCGTAATTTGATTGCGGGTTGAAATGGGGCTGCTCAGACACCGGCCACTCGATCCGCGAGCAGCGGCAGGTGAGCAGCGCGGAGGCACGCGCCCCGCGGCGGGGCCAAGCAGGTTGCACCCCTCCTGCCAGCGCAGCCCGGAGAACCTCGCCCTGGCTTTGTGAATGCGTCAATGGGAAGGTGTCGAGGCCCCAGGGATGGGGAGAAGCGGGGCGCAGGGCGTAGCACGGAGATGGACGAAGACAGCAAGAGCAACGCGAGTCACTCACGACTCGCTCCAGCAGCCCTGGCCGGGCTCGGTGGCATCTCAACCCTCCATTGCGGCGTGCCGCCACTGCATGTCACTGTTAGGACAGAGCCACAGAGGAGGGACTGGGGGAGGCCGGTGCGGCTCTGGTGGGGACAGGCCCCGCCGCCCCCGGGGGCCACGGCTGCAGCAAGGTGACCCCAACACAGGAAGGGGGACGGCAAAAAGAAATTGCTCCAAAAAAACGCTTGTGCCCAAAGTGACGGAAACAAATAGTCTGAGCTACATACTTAATGAAGTGTTGCTGGGTTTTTTGTCTTTTTTTTTTTTCCCCTGCATAATGGGTGCGGGGTACCCGTGGTGCCGGCAGCGGTGGCCTCCCCTGTCCCCGAGTCCCGCGCGGGCTGGGCGGCTGTCCCCTGCGCCCCTCCGCTGGCTGCGAGGTGGGAGCACGGCAGCAGACGGCACGAGGGAGGAAGCGTCTGCCAAAGAAACAGCGTGTTACAGAAGCAGGGCGTGATTCGTGGCTCAAGGGGAAAGCTGAAAACGCGCCGTGTCCTGGGTGTTAATCATCGGGGACTCTGCTGCAAATAAATGAGAGACTCTTGCTCGCCGTCTCCTCACTCCCACGTGCTGCCGGACATCTGACTCCCTCCAAAACAGGGACTGTTGCCGAGGAGGAAGCACTGCAGTGCCCAGGGAGAATCACAGGCCACCGAAGCACCAGTGGTGGCATTTAGAAGGAATTTGCTGTGCCAGTCCCACGGGAGATGCCCAGGGCACCCCATCCATCCTGCGTGCCCCGTCGCACCCTCCCTGCTGCGTCAGGCCTTGCTGGGAGACGGATGCCTTGGAGGTGCCCGTCCCACCTGAGGAACAGGGACAGCCAAGAGGACGGCTGGGCAGGTTTGTGGGGTGCAGCTGGCCGGGAAGCTCCCACAGATGTTTCCCCGGTGCCCGTCCCCGTGGCGAGGCTGTGCCGACGGCAGCTCAGCCGCTCGGCAGGTCCGCCCGGCGCTCGCGCAGGGGCAGCTTGTCTCAACAGGATATTAAAAAGCAGAGATTATGAAAGCAGGGCTCGGCATTTATCTTCTCCCCACAGCTCAGGCTCAGCGCGCAGGAAACCTCTGCAGAGCCAGCGCACGACCCCCTCCTCCTGCTGCCACCGCTCCCTCCTGGTGGCTGCGTGGGGACCGGGGGCAGCCAGGAGGGGTGGGCAACGACCAGGCTCGCCGTGCCCCAGGGCTGCAGGGTTGCTCTCTGCTGTGGCTGCCGGACCCGATAATTGCTTATTCCTGTTTTCCCCCACCCCACAGTCACTTTTTCTCCTTCCTCCTCCCTCCTGGTTTTACAGTCTCTGGATGGAGGGATATTTTTAGGGCTCTCAATTACTTTTCGGATCTATTCTAAATTTATCTCCCAGTAATCCGAAGTCCTCACATCGCGGCAGTGGGATTCACGTCTGCAGAAGGAGCAGCAGAAAGCGCGGTGCGGCCATTCGGGCCTCGCCTCCCCACAGCGATCCCTCCTCCTCCTCGCCCACCAGCTCTCTGCCATGCACCCCCCGGACCCCTGCCAGGGCAGGGGGCTCATCCCCACCCCAGCTGGACCACCGCAGGTGCATAGCTGGGAGCCAGGCCTATGGCTGGGTTTGCAAATGAGATGCATTTCGCCCCAAAGCTTCCTGGCGGAAACCATTTATATGTGTTTCTGAAAGTTAACTGAGAAATGCGGTGTTCTCGAACACGCTCATGCTGCAAACCCCAGGCAAAATAGGAAGGGGACCCAGGATCCCTGCTGCACAACTCCTGTAGGGTGCTCATATGCTGAGCCAAAAAAATATCAGAACTTCCCAACACACCTCCAGAGCCTGCAGCCCTTTGATCTGCTTCCATCTCCTCCCTGCAGTGCACAAAGAACAACCCTTCTCCTCCCACTAAGTGTTTCACACCTGCCCCAGCCAACTGGCCCAAACCCTTCAATAATTGCCCTTTGGGGGAACCAGATGCCAAAAATTTTGTCCTGTGACCTCAGACCAAGGGAACTTGAGGCTGTCTGCGTGAGGCTGCGCCCCATCACCCCGAGCCATGGGGCTGCCAGGGCAGGATCCTATTCATTTTGCTTCCTCCCCTGTCCTTCCTACCAGCCAGTGCCCAGGTGAGTGGAGTGGTGATGCTCCAGGTGGGGGAACAGAAGGAGAAAAGGTGGGAAGGGGTTAATGCTCTTTCCGTCTTAAAGCACTGAGGCTGCCTGCCAGTTTTAGGAAAAGCTGCAAGTCATGCTGCCAGGACTGAGGAGGAGGAGGAGGCTTCAAGTCTCTGGGATGCTCTAAGGAAAGTGCCGCAGTGCAAACCCAGCCCCGCTGGCGCGGCAGGCAGGGAGGCGGCAGGGGAAATACCAGAGCAGGGGGATCTGCAGAAACACTGCTATCCCCTCCCTGTTTCCCTTCTCCCCTTCACGTGCCCCCCAGCCTTCACCTTCACGTGTGCCCATCCTTCACTGCCCCGGGTGCCACCCGCCCAAGAATCAAGAAAATTGGGGCCCTGGGGTCTGATGGTGCTGCGAGCCCGGGGTGGTGACAGGATCTCCCCGGGGCACAGCTCCGTCCTTAATTCCCTGCTCCTGGGTGCTGTGAGGCAGAGCCCTGAGGGCAGGAGGCAGCCAGGGCTGTGCCCCCCCAGCGCCCCGTCCCCACAGGGGTCCCACTCCAGGGGAGAAATCCCCCTCGTCACTGGGGTCCTCTTTGATTTTGTTGCTTGGCAGCACGGACACTGTGCAATTAAAGGCGAGTAAAAGCACCAAAGTAATTTCCTCTCTTACATTTTCACATTTAGAGCACATTACAGCCAGCGAGACCCAGGCTTTTGAGGGAAGCTTTGGTCAATTAAGATTAGCTGTCATTTTGCATTTATTACCATCATTTATGAATCCTCTGCATTGCCAACAGGCAGGAGAAGAATATGGTGCATAGAATAAATAGATAATTGGCGAGGGAGCTCGTCAGGGCCCTGATTTCTATCCCCCATCATCTCTGGCTCAGCTCTGTCCTATGAGTCAGCAGAGGGCCCTGGAAAACCATCGCCATTTCGGCCCTGCTATTAATCCCTAGGCATATATCCTGTTGGCACACGGGCTGAGGCCGAAGCAGTGCCCCCGTGTAGTGTGTGTGTGGGATGCGGGCTCAGGGACCAGCACAGCATCCCCCTTGCACAGCCCCAGCCTGCAGGCACCCGGGGCTGGGTGCCCCACGCTGGATACAGGCTGCCCAAAGGGTGGCCAAATTGAGGCAAAGCGTGGGGAGTACTTCAAATGAAAGTAGTTAAAAGGATGGTCTTAAAGGTCCTGAACACCTGGGAGTGCTTCAAAATGCTCCTCTCTTTCTACCCCTTCAGTCCCTGCCTTGGCTGCGCACTTGCATAAAGGCAAGATGACCTTGAGAGAGAAAAGCCAGACTCGAGGCTGCTGGGCTGGGTGAGGAGAGCTTGTGTGACACCGTATTTCTGGCAGGCCGACGCTCCTATAGTGTGCGTCCCTAATCAAAGGGAGCTTAAACAGAAATACTCCTCTCCGCTGCCACAGCACTGTTCCAAAGGCACGTGCTGTTGAGGGACGGGGTTAATCTTTACGTCTTTTTTACGCCGCGCGATGCGTGCCTATCGCTGCTGCCTGGATCGGAGTGAAGACAACATAGCTCATTACTCGTGAGAGGCAAACAAAAAGCATCAAATTTACCGGGCGGGGGTCAGGGAGGGGGGTGTGAGGAGGATTACTGCGTCCCCATTGTCCAGCGTGTCTCTTATCTGGCAGGGGAGCCGTGGAGCAAACAAGGCCCTGGCACGTGAGGGGCTCCTTACCTGAGCGAGGGGCTCCGCAGTCGCACACCAGTAATCGCTAGGCCCTTCTGAGAAGTTAATAATTACAGAACCCACTAAAGCAAATGAGAACAAACACCATTTGATCCCATACCAAAGGGGAAGGCTAGGGCCGCTCTTTGTGCTCCCGGACAACGGGCTTTGCAAGGGCAGCGCCATTTTGGGGGGTGAAGGTGCACAGAGCCAGTATCAGCAGCCTTATCTGGAGAGCCACAGCGGGGTTTGGGCACGGCTCCTCACCGCCTGTTTGCAAAGGGCTTCCACAGCCAGCCTGAGGAGCACAGCCTCGTCAATGAACTGCTAACGAAGGGGGGAGAACTATAGGGGGCCCAGCCTGAAGGCCGCATGCCAAAGCTCACTTGGTACAGGCCCTGTGCATCCCTTTTTCTTGTGAGGGAGAAAACCACTGCTTTTGTCCAACGGGGTCTGAAGGTGGTGGGACACCCCCTTGAGGTCCTCCTTGCATTCAGGACTGGCCAAAGACAGGCTCAATATTTGGAAAAGCTGGACCCCATCTACCCATAAGTACTGTGTTCCTCCCCTGGTCAGCCCCACACCTAATCTATGGACTGGACTTTTATGAGGCTATCTTCAAAAGTACGTGGTCACCACATTTCCCATCATCTCACCACCTATAACTATAAGGTGCACACATCTCAAAGGTAACCACAACCTTCCAACAGCAACAAGCAATGCCATTTACTCCAAAGGACTTGGTTTCTCCTCGCTGTTAGTGACTTGCGTAATTATCTTTCCATGCCCTTCAGTTCAGACTCTGGTCCAGCACTGAAGTCTTTCAGGCAGCTGGCAACAGGACAAACTAAACTTGGAGTTACACCGACTCATCTCCAAATCCCTTTTTGCAGCATCACCTCCCTGGGGTCACGAGAGGCCTTCGGGCTCTCAAGCAGTGACATGGGGAAGGACTGTTGCCCTTGCTCTGAATTGTGTTCATTGCCAATGAGAAGTTTCCACACACTTTCCTTGAAAAGGGAGATCCTGCAAAGCATAGACCATGAAATAAAAACTTGCCCTTTGGTAGAGCTGATGATTATATTTTACAATATGTAAATATTAAAACTCTCATTTTCTTCCTGAAGCACCTGAGCTCTGGACGACTTCAGGAAACCATTCACTTGTGGTGCCGGGAAAAGTTCAAACCAAACCAATGTGTTTTGCATGATGGGGATGCTGATGGTGACTACAGTATTTCTCTGCGCTTAGAGGAGGTAGTGAGGGACTGGTACGGATACACTGGATCTCTGGCAGAATTGCAGCACTTACTCTTTTGAGTAGGGGATGAATTCTCTAATAATTTGCAAATAGATTGGATAATTTGCCTGTGTTTGAAAAATACATCCTTTGACAAATTTAACATCATTCTTTCTTCCCATGAATGCACCAGGAGAAACGTGTAGACTTTTCTCCAGCCTTCCCTTGCAAAGTGTTTCCCACAGGCGGTATTTATGGGCTTTCAAAGGACTGTGGGTGTGTTCCTCCCCCGCTGTTGAGAACTGAGGCTTTGTCGGCTTACGGCAGGGGACAGGCGGTAACTGCTGTCCCAGAGATTGCCCCACTTCATGAGGGACTGAGCTCCCTCCTGGGACGACTGGGGTCATAAATGAGCATGGTCACGAAAGACCAGAGACCTAAGTAAGACTGGCATTCTCTGTATCTCGGTCATTCATTTCTTTCTTACTCTAGTGTTCTCTTCGCGTGTCACAGTTGCTGTACAAATCTGATGTTTTCAACATACGAACACATATGCACTAATACTAAATGCATCTGTCATTATAACCTGAAGCGATGCAAAGATGAAATAAAACATTAGTAATAATTGGAAAGTCGCTATTAGGGCATTCCCAAACCCCCAAGTACCCGCTGTTGATAACATCAGAAAAAAAAATAATAATAAAAAGGGATAAACTAGATTTTGTTTTGGGAAACAGGATCATCTACTGTCGGACTAAAATCCTGGTGAAAATGTTACAGGACTGCTTCAATGCCACTAACGGGCAGAGTTAAGGTTTGTCAAAGCCCACCAAATACACAGCTCCTTACTCCCAATAATTGTGTTTTCTTCTTAAACTCAATAGGTATTTCCATGGGCCTAGGCTTTACAGCATTTTGTTTTGGCATAATCAAACATGCCAATGACATACTTTTCCTTAAATTACCAATGTGGATGTTCTACCTCTCCCCACTCTCCATGCTATAGGAGGCATTTTTCGTTTTCCCTGTGGTCTGGGATTAGAAACAAGGAAGCCCAAAACTGTGGTTAGGGTGTTAATTAAAATCATACCAAGTATTCCCTTACATTTTAAGGATTCTCTAGTGAAGATACCTGCCTGTGTTGGGGCAGTGACCTGCTGCGAGACAGCCCCAAGGCTTTTGCTTTGCTTCCTCCTAGCTGTGGTGCTCCATTTCCCAGGGAACTGAGCATGGGTTAGGTGGGAGGACGCACTGGAGAGGTGCTGGCTGCCTGATGTGTGTCCTCCTGCCTCTCACTGACAGATACACATGCAAAGTGCATGTAGTTTTCTGCATGACAGCCTAAGTGGAAAAGCCTTGCTACCCTTCCCATTTCCCACCTCCTCCTTGGGACTGCTGCTGCACAATATGGGAGAAAAACGGGATGAACCACCTGGAGGCTGTCTAAATTTAAAGGAAACACTGTATGTTACATGGTCCTGTAAGCGATGAGCGGTGCTTGGTGAGATAAATCAGTCTTGTGGGGACGGCAGCGGGGAGCCAGACATCACCTTATGGCCAGCCCCACTGCTCAGAGCTCCTCAGCCATCGCTTCCCATGAAGTCAGCACACCCAACCATGCCCACCCACCTCATTTCCTTTAAACGAGGAAGCAGCACAGCTGCTTTTTGGTGGTGTTTCTCCTTCTGTCTTGGTGTAGCAGGCCCAGAGGGCACATCAGGCAGGAAGGTGGGCATCACAGGGCTGAGAAACACTCCCACGTACCTGCTTGGTGCGCATCGCGGCTGACCTCCCGAGGAGGCAAAGTGCTGACCACAGTTCTTCTCTTCCTCCTCCTCTGCTTGCTCTCCAGCAGTAATGCACATGTGCTTTGTCCATAAATATATTATTTTGTGTTCCTGCCAGCCCAGACTAATAGGGCTAATGTTTCCTGAGGAGCAGCCCAAAGCTACATTAGCCGCAGATGTTTGATTGATTTAAAACAAAGAGCCCGACCGCCAAACTGCTCCATATGGTTTCTCTTCCTGTCACTTTGCCTGCAGGGTTATCTCTGAAATGCAATTAAGGTGCTTAAAAGTACATTTTCAGGAAGATGCAGAATTGATGAGGGTAGGTTTGCCGATGGGTGCATCCAAATTGTTAGAGCAAGAGCGAAGAAAGTCGTGCCCTACCCTTAGCAGCTGCACACATGTTTTTTCCACTTGCATGAAGATCCTAAGTAGGAGGGCAGGCCAAAAAATGCCCCCATTGTGAAGACCTTGCCATAGATGTACTCCACCAGTACTTGTGCCTCCTGATATTCTGCTCATTTATTATTGAAGCCAAACATTTCTCTAATTAGATATTTGCTTGGGAACTTAAGTGCTGCAGAGATTACACCCAGCCCCACCTCTCCTCTGCTCCTGTTGCACGCGCACTGGAGACAAAGCCCACCCCAGTGCACCTCCAGTGAAGGCCCAGCCCTGCCTGTCCCTTGCTGTAAGGAGGGTGCTGGTCCAGTCTGAGCACCAGGAGATCTCTAGACAGGCTCTGCAGACCTGGTATGGCAAGCCCACCACTGAAACCAGCCCGCAAAGGACTGAGATCCCCTCTCCACATTGGCCTTCATGAGGCCAACAAAGGGAAATGGTGGCCAACCCTCCGTCTTCTTTGTTCAGCTATTGTGAGCAAGTGGCAGCCCTCTACACTGCATCCTTAAAGATCTTAAATACTTCGATTTCTGAAAACAGATTTGTCTTAATCCTCTGCAGGGAAATTCCCCAAATAGGTGCCTGACATCTGGCATCTTTATGCACATCTTGGTGCCTAAGGAAAAGCGAGTGGGACAAGCCACCTGCACTGACCCTAGGCACTGCCAGGACCTCAGAAACTTTCATCCATCTCTGGACCACTTATAAGAAAAAAAAAAAACAAACAAACAAACAAACAAACAAAAAAAAACACATGGATTTGAGCAGGAAATCCCAAACCATCATGCAGAATTAATTTCATATTATAGAAAATAGAAATAATCACATCGCAACAGGTCTGAAGATTCATGGCAGCAGTACATGCTGGAAATACACAGCAGCTCCCATATAGGCATGGGATAATTATCTAGTGCTCAACTGTCTTCCAACTAGACCTCTGTTAACCTTGTCCTTGCCTCTTTCAGAATTAAAATCCTAAGGTAATTCATCATAGAAATTCTTGGTAACTTCAAGTATAATTGCTAAGTAATTTTCAGGCATGTGTAATTAACGTGCCCGATTAATCTCATCATGAGTCTCAACGCCAGGTTGTTTAATGGGCCTCGGATCTAAATAAACTCTCATATTTATATGTATATATATGCATACGTGTGAGCCTGTTTGTATGGGGGAGAAGGATACAGGACCCCAGAAATGCATCTTTGTAGCCTGATTTATTCCCTGATGAGGCATTAGTAGAAATATTACCCTAGTTGTTGCATAGTCCCTGAATTCACATGCACGATCAACACTGTCCAGGTCTGCACAACCATTTAAAGTGAAGTATTTCATAGAAGACTGATTGTACAAACAACACCATATTGCGCCGTGCTTATTTTATTTCAAGGGCTGCCAGAGCAGCTCTTCAGCTACAAACCAGAGGAGCTTGTTTGCATTTTTCTGCCCATGCTGCAAAATCAACCTGAGTTCTGAAAACTCAGCTCTTTTTCACTTTTTGGCTTTCACCCCCTAGCAGGGATGGGAATCATGGCTTAGAGGAGCCTACCCAGTCTTCACTGCCGGGCCTGGAAGACCACATCCCTCTTAGGGTGGGTGGAGAGCGCTTTGTTGGGGTGAGTCCCCAGGGACCTCAGTAGCACTGCCTGGAAAGTTCACCAGCAACAGGCTCTGTTATGCACAGAGATCAGGCCCCCCAAGGCCTTTGGTACTTGGGGAAGGTGTTAGAATAACATGGTGAGTAGCTGGAGTCATCTCAGACAACATGAATTTCTGCCCGCCAATTTGCCGTAATCTGAAGATTTTGCCTCCGAACTGAAGACACCTACAGGGACCCAGCTGCGCAACTTGGAAACCTTTAAGCAAGACAAGTGTTACTGGCCCAGGGTCCTTAGAGCTGAACAGGTCGTCTGGGCCTTGAATGCATGTTATAGAAACCACTCAGAAAAGCTTGTTGAAGCACAGAGCGAGATTTCCTGCACGAAATTTGAGAGAAACATCTAAAGACTTCCGTAAAGAGAAAGATCATTTCTTTTCTCCTGCATTCTGCAGCTTCTCATTTCCAAACAGGCTTGAATCTGCAATTTCATGGTGTCTTTCCTTTCTTCTGAGAAATGATCTTTAGAGAGAAGTGCCAGGAACATTGCCAGCCAGCCTAACGCAACGGGAGGCATCACGTGCCATACACCTCCCCGACAGACAGCTCTGTCCCTCCCCTTCTCACCCCTGCAGGCGCTGAGCTTGAAGGGGTGCCTGTCCTTGAATTTTGCCGTGCCCAGTCTCTGGGGCAGCCCTGCTGCTTGCTCTGCAGAGGGATGCAGGCTGGTCTTGCCCTACCTCTCTGCCTCCAGAAAAACATTGCAGAAAGCCCTGCGTGAAAAGTCTCCTTTCCCCCAGAGACGAGTGGGCGCAGCCCTGGGATGAGATGGCTTTGAGCAGCAGGAAATGTTGACATGGAGGGAGGCTTGTTAATAGGAAATGGTGTGGCACTGAGCCAGTGCCAGCTCCAGACCCTTCTCTGATTCTTCTCTAAGCTACAGCAAATTCAGCTGGTTCTCGGAGCTACGCTTTATCTCCCCTTTGGGAGGTTTCTGGGTCAGCTGTATTAAAATGCATTTATTCTTAAGGGGGTCAGTAATCTGCCACAGTAGTGATGTACGAGTGAATGGGGAGAATACATAAATTTCTAGCAATGCAGAAAGAAGAATCCCAGAGTTTTGCTATCTGCAGAAATGGAGCATGGGCACTGTCACTTTGTGTCACGACAGCCAAATTAAACAAATGGAATCTGACAGGAGGAAAAGAAACAAAGAACTTCTATCCAATTACTTCCAGCAGCATATTAAATTACTGGGGCACTCGCTTTTGTGTTAGCAAATAAGTATTTAAATGGACCTGAAGTCCTTCATATTCCGCAAGTTGGGTTTATCTGCGTCGCAGATGCCGGGGATGCTCACTCCTGAAAGGGAACCAGAGGACAGCCCTGACACTGGCTTGTGGCTGACACACGGGGGTGGCATCTCACACCTGAGGCATCTCGTTCTGTGTGCCCTGATGTGCTCAGGGCTGGTGGAGCTGCTAGCACCGCTGTGGGCTGCCACGGAGGACGGACCCTGAGCCCAGAGGTGCAGGGAGGAGGTGGCTGGTTATAGCGGGGCACTTCTGGGTGTGCAGCCCGATCACCAGCTGGGAGGAAGCACCAGGACGGAGCCACAGCTGCTGCTCCAGGTGTCTGTAAAGCGCTGTGATGGGGGGGGGCATGCATACATGGAGCAGGAGGTACCTCCCAGACATTGGGAAACACAGGGTACAAGACAGACAGCTCTGTGGAATAAGAGCTTGACCCTACCTCTCCAGTGGGAGGCTCCAGGCACTCCAAGCCAAGCACGGAGCAGGGTCAGGCATGGGGTGGATTGGAAGAGGCAAATGAGCCATGGCCAGCCTGCAAGGACCAAGCCTCCTGTGCTGCCTCCACCATCAGAAAACGAGCAGCAGACACAGAGCAGGACTTTGGTTAAAGCAGGCTGCTTAGGGGTGCGAGCAAACCAAGGGCTGGCAGCACCAAACACTGCACTTCTGGAGACAGGTCAGCTTCACGTAAGCCCCAGAGAATATTTCCTGCTGGAACAAATGCCCAACAGGGGTGTGAGATGTTTGCAAAAAGTACAGCAAGGGACAAGAGAAAGTCAAATTTAAGCTATGGGATGGCCAACTCTAGGAAAAGGCCAGCGTGGACCTGCAGCTTCCTTATGAGGAGGACAGCAAGATCACAGCAGCTTGTCAGAGATGCAGACTGTGCAAAGGCACCACTCAGGAGGAATGCGGCTAGGAAAGACAAACCCTTGCAAGCTCTGGCGTATCTGACCTGCGATGCCGAGGCGCGTGGTCAGAGCAGACTGCAGCAGAACCAAAGTGCGTCATCACGAAGTGGGATTGTGAGTCAAAGGCGCTTTCCCTTGGGTACGCGCAAGGAAGAGGAAGGTGAAATTGTCAGGAAACATCAAGACGCTGATGACAGAGAGAAAACAGATGCTAAATGCAGCTGTGAGCAGTGATGGATGAGGACCACGTGCTTCCCCTGAAGGCAGGTGGCCACCCGCCGCCACCACCCAGGAGATCTGCCTGCGTAACCCATCACCACGTCCCGCAGGAGGTCTCCCCAGCCGTGGGAGCTGAAGGTCGGTGCCTGGCACCTGGGTTCCCCATGCTGGGACAGGATTGCCACAGCAGTGCACAGGGCTGTCTTACGGGTGATCCAGGTGTGCTGGTGGGTCCCAGACAAAGGGAAACCTTCGCTAGCTGTCAAGGTTTGCATGCTCACACAACAGCCACAGTCCCAAGCAGCATCCTTGGCCAAATTTGGGGCTGATTTATAGATGTTCTGCCATGTTACCTCTGCCTGCACAGGACCAGGAATGTCCCTGATAAAGGAGAAACTGCCGAGAGCTCCTTCGGATTAGGGGCTGGTCCGACCAGGTCCTTGAATCACTGAAGGCCAAGGCAGGGAGGGAGAAAGAGAGAGAAGGCCAAATTCCATTGTCGCATACCCTGCTGTAAGTCCAGAGTAATCACATTAAATGTAATGAGCCTCCAACACTTCCTTCCCCGCTCCCACTTGGGAGCAATCATTTGCTGCGGGCCAATTCCTGCCATAAACGATGCTCCTACCTCCTGAGCTGGCAAAAATCTCCTGGCTGGGGGATCAAGGGGAGAAGAAAGCTGCAGCTCTTGCCTGCCTTACCCTCATCCTTATCCTCTGCCTCTGGAGAACCAAGAGCTGCCCAGCGTGCTTCCAAGGATGCTGCTTTACAATTCGTTTGTTGCTGCTGGTTTTTACCGCAAGCGGCAGACAGGCCTGTTTAACCTCCTGCTGGTCCCCGTGGGGTGGGTCACGAGCTGTGGAGCTATGCCTCAAAACTTTCACATTCCCTTCTGTTAATTCCAGGAGGTGACAGCAAGGAGCGTGGAGCCAAGAACTGAATCTCTTTGGCTTCAGCAGAGGAAGCGCCAGGGCTTGGGCCTAACAGCAAAGCTGTCTTCAGCACTTGGGCGGCCGCTGCTGCCGCCACCACCTCCTCCTCCTCCTCCTCCTCCTCCTTCTCCCTGCTTTCCTCCCCCGTGCCCAGGGAAATGCTTCCAGCGACATAAATCAAGTCTCCTGGGCACTGCAGGCTGGGTGGCAGTGGTGCCACCACCAGGGGAGGACGTGGCCCCCAGAGAGCCGTGCCACATGGCAGCCCTCAGGGAGGGCTCGGCTTCCTTCTGGCGGCACGGGCCCGATCTGCGCCGCCTGTGATTGTAATCAGAGTTAATTGAATCCTGGTGTGCAGGTTGCTGAGCAACTGGAGGCGTTTATCCCGGGGAGACGGGCACCGTAATCACGTAACCTCGAGGGAAGTTGAGAGGGCAGCCACCTAACCCTGGTACTGCCCGCGGGCCATGGGAAAACGCTGGTGTTCGTGGCACAGCAGCCAAAGGGAAAGCATTCTACTTTTTTTTTTTTTTTTTTTTTTTTTCCCCTAATTGTTGTTATTTTCTCCAAAACCAAAGAGCTGTCATGGAATTTAAAGGCCCTGGGGTGCACCAAGAGAAGGAGGGGGGAAAGAGCAATGTGCTAGGGAAAGGGACCAAAGTGTGGTGGGACTCCAGGTGTATGGGGTGACTCCTCACCCCACCTGCCCTCTCCTCCCAGAGAGTTTTTTTTGCTTTGTAAACAGGCAGGTTGTGTCCTTTTATGTGTCTTTAGCAACTTATTGCCTGGCAAGCAGTGCTCAGAGTGATGGGGCCAGGAGATAATCCACTTAGTAGGGTTTTGGGGAATGGCATGAGCCCTACCTCTTCCTTGTGTGTGAGATTTTCCTCAGGACCCACAGGAATTTCACGTTAGCTGCAGGCTGGGTGTTACCATGTAGTGATGTGGCTCAGCCCAGACCTCTTTGGTGGTGTGCTATTTAACATGGCCAGGCATGGACCAGCCGAAGCACTCCTGTTCTTGGCAGGAGATTCAAAGCCTGTTTCCACCTCAGGTATACATTTATTCCCATGTTACATGTTCTTTTTTTTTTTTTTTTTTTTTTTTTTTTAACTGTGTAGGAAATATTAATTTCATGCTTGGCTTGACTCTCAAGAAGCGTTCTCCCTCCTGCATCACGATGTGGTTTTCCCTCCAGACTGGGAGCTCAGGGACTGCCTTTCCCCAGGGCAGCTTCATGGCCACCAGGGCGCTGAGGGACCACAGGACACCCTCACAGGGGCACCAACCCACCTCCACCTCCCCGCCTGGCCTGGCGGTGGTCTCATCCCCTTGCTAGAGCATCCCTGCCACGGGGGGCTCTATGTTGCAGGGGTGGCTTTGCCAAGCGTGCGGCTCTTGAGGAGGCAGCAGTGCTCAGAGAGCATCCCCCTGTGTCTGCTGCAGCCAGCTATTTGGGGTGGTTTAGGGGATGTTCCCTATGGGTGACCTTCCCAGGTTTACCCTTCCCAGGTGGGATCTCAGAAGGTTTCAATTAGTGGTTTTTGTATCATAAATTGCACCAAACAGAGAGACAAGAAACCCCCAGTCTTCCACTAATAAAAAATTCTAAAGCCCGACAAATAACAGGTAAAACCTTTAAACTAGGTCTTTAAATGGCTCTTGATCCTTCTTCTTCTTCAGGAGAAACACAGCATGTGCCTGCTTCAACCCATGTGTCCTGGGCTTGCACGCTGCTGTAGGTGCTAACCTTATTCTAAGCACAGACTGGGTTTTTCTATGGTACAATCCAAACTAGTGCTTGAACGCGTTAAAATCCATTTACATTACTTGTCACATTTTTTTTTTATGAGCATTTGCCTCTAAGTCCTCAAACTTTTAATGTGCTTGCAGAGCCTTGACTGGTCCATTTACTAACTCGATACCAAGAGCTTGAAGGTATTTACAAAAAGAAAATCTGTGCTGCATGCGTGCCCAGAAAAATATCTTATTTAGCTTGTTGTTAATTTTTCCGAGTGGCATTTATTCCTAACACCTTTACATCCCTCTGGTCTTCTGAAATTTCTTTCTTGAGTAAGTAACTGCATAGAAAGCAAATGCAGAAGCAGCAGTTTGGTAACTGGCTGGGTGGCTGAAGATTTATGCTGACGTACGCACTGTGCCTATGGCTGAATTAATAGTGCCACTGAAGCATTTGTATCCCCTGCTTTTTTCATTCCAACTTTGGAATTGGAAGCAGCAACACCTGCACAGAAGGAGTATGGATGACATGTGCATGTATTTAATCTATATTTTTTATTTATTCTCCAATATAGGATATTGTTGAGGTTACTGGTCCAAAAATCTCATCAAACTCCTCTCTCTGTTTCTCTCCTGCATAGGTGAGTGTTTGCCTATTAGTAGAAGTTTTACTGCTGGCTTCAGACCAGTTTTATGCCCAGGTATTTTCATTGTATTCTGTAAAGTTTGTCTTAACTCCTATCAGTGTAACTGAGAGCAGAATCCAGCCCACACTAAAGAACTTTCTCACTCACCTCAGCAAACACTTCTGTTCACTTGTTAATTAAAAATAAATAAATAAATAAAAATCTAAGTCGGAAATATTTTCTTCGTTCTGAAAAAAAAAAAAAATTAATTCATTATTCACCTTTATAATTCAGTATCTTTCAGGGCCAGAATTTGGCTTCTCCAAATCCAGCTTCCCACGGTGCAGTAACACGAACAGCTCTGCGATTTCAGGCAATCTGCTCCTTGCTCAGACTGTATTTGCTGGTGCTCGGAGTTCCCAGGTAAGAAAATACACTCCATCACGTACAGCTAGGAGCCGCAGCAAAAGACGAGTGCCTTAAAGGAAAAAGAGGGAAGGAAAGAAGAGATGTAGGTTGTTAAGTGAAGGTGGGGAGCAAAACAGATGAAACTGATAAAGTGGAAAGCTATATTATTCACTCCAAGGCTCCATTTAGTCCCTCTGCCCTGGTAGTTTCAGCAAAGTGAAACTCTTGCTAGAATCAATACTGCTATCATTTCACAAAATTACAGTGGTTTGAACAGAAAACTAGTCATAAATCAACTTCATGCATGGACAGCTGGAGGAAATATTTCTTGCTTCGAAGATTTGGGTGCTTCAGAAGTAGCGAAGGGGAATTTGACTGCCCGAGAATCCCCATTTGCTGCATTGCTTGGAAATACAGGCTGGCATGGCACATTCAAACGGTGTATGAGTCAGAATGGCAATTTGGAAGAAGGCAGTACCTCCATTTTAATCAGATGAAGAATTTTTAGACTGTGATCCTGCAACACCCGAGCGTGCTTGATTTCAGTGAAACACGAGTGTTTTGGAGATGGTCTCTTGCTCTGAGGCTCCTCGAGCACCCATTCAGACTGGGCTAGGTACGTGTCCTCATGGCTTCTTTTGCGCAGACCTAGGTTAGATCCCACAAATTTTGAGAGATTTTGGCAGCCCCTCACTTTCAGCCTAGTGACTTAATATGGATGGAGCCTTTCAAGTCATTGCCGCTGGAAGATGTCCAGCCCTCTGCTGCCAGGGAAAGGGACTGAGCACGGTGACTGACTTCATCCTCGCTGTGCTGGGAACACCTCCTTAAAGGCCCTCTTAAGAAAAGCATGACAAGCACGGCTGCTGCCCACCTCAGGAAGGCTTCGCTATGCTCGTTTGTGTGGTCTTGAATACTTCTTAGTTTAAAGGTTTCCTTGTAGCTCTTGTTTTGCAAAAAAAGGTAACACCAGCAGTGAGAAATCACCTCCGTGTCTGCTGGATTCCCACGTGTGTAATGCACAGTAGAAAAGAAGTGGAAAGTGTCATGGATAGTGTCTCCATGAGCCTTGGTCTCAACAGAGTAACAGTGGTTGGGGTGGTCCAACCATTAATTCTGAGGTGTCTTGGATGTCCCCACCACCACCAGGTCCTGTGTCCTCTTCCCTAGGGCGGCAGAGAGGGTGGCATCAGGGCTGTGGCCGTAGGGCAGGGCTGGGATGAGGCAGCCCCACACGTGCAGCCATCAGTGGTGGCACAAGCTGAGCTCCCTGGCTGGAGGAACCCACAGGAACCATTCCTGTGGTTTGGAAAACTGGAAAAGCAGCTTCTTTAAAATATATATATATATATATATACACATATATATAATGCTTGCCCTTGCTCAATTCACCTGGAGAAGGGACAGCCACTTCACTGCATGCCAAGCTGAGGAGGCGGAGGCTTGTTATTGCTAACTCCTGGTTGTGTCCGAGGCACCTCCGAGCTTGTTTTCACTCCTCTAGCGTACGGGTGAAACACACATTTAGGTGCTGTCTGAGCGCCGTATGGCTCTAGCTATTTGTAAGGATTTCTACTATCTTATGCATTTAGTACTCCGGAATTTTCTTTTAATTTTGATAGATATTTCTGGAAATTACTCAGTGAAATTTGAAATCATTAAAGACAGCAATCATAATTATTTGATAAATAGCGTCATTAAACCCATTACACAATAAAACATCGCAAACACGAGCACAAGTAAATATTTGTGCGAGTATTCACGCTGGATTTCCTCTTCTGGCATTTTGAAAAGCTCTTTTATTATCTCACGACAGAATTGCCAAGTAGCTACAAATGTTCATGCATCATCTGCAAACAGAGAGGAAGAAGGCTGCTGTTTAATAAAATTTAATTTACCCAATGAGGGAACAGGGAGAACAACATATGATGTAAACAGCCAATTAGGTGGCATGTGCACTGATGACTAACACCAGCCAATTTGTTAACAAGAAGCAAATAATAAGCCGTAATCAAAAATAATTCAGACAACTGAGGCTAATAGACACGTTTACTTAAGCCATGACCTGTTCCTTATTTCTTTGATGTGAGGAAGCAGGCTGAGCTTGTTGTGTGAATTGCTTATTGCAAGCTGTTCTGTTTCCAGGTGTTGGAAATCCAGAGTGAAGCAGAGGGGCTCTGGGCAAACTGGGAGGGAGCCCCTGCCCCAGAAACATGGGGCCATGGAGAGAAGAACTCTTGGGTCTGTGGCTGCCTTGGTCTTCTCTTCCAGATCTCTCTTCTACCACCAGCACCCCGCTTTCCCCTCTGACAAGGAGGCAGAGAAGTACCTGCACCTCCAAGGAAAGGTTTGAGGTTAGTGGTGGCCCCGCAGGAGCAGCATCTGGCCCCACATCCCTCTCCCCACGGCCACCCTTGCCCCATGGGATGTGTTGGGTGCTCTCCTGGCACCCAAGGGAGGAGGCACCCATCTACTGACAAAGGGGTGAGAGCGCAGTGACAGACTTTTACGGCTTATTTCAGTGTTGTTTCAGTGGGGTGGAGGTATTAGTAACAGCGAGCGGCCGGGAGGCTTCCCTAATGCCCGGCAAGTCAAGCTCCACCGCACTGGAACTGCATCAGGGAGGCAGGAGCCACTTAATTAGACCAAAGCAACTGACAGCAACGGCGCTGTAAATCTTCCCTCGCCACTTCTGAGGCCCCTGGTCCTCTGCGTCTTAATACTAAATGATGTCTCAATGATGGGAGAGCGGGCAACAAACATGCATCTGCGCCGCGCTGTCGCAGAGCGGGAGGGCAGGGTTTGCAAGGGATGAGCTCGCAGGGTAGCGATGCACAACAAGGCTCACTCCTCCCTAAACTCGAGTTTCCTGGGGAGATACAGGGCGGTGGGTAACCAAGAAGAGTCAATTCCAGACTGAGCCTTCCCTTTGAGGATGAGGAGCAGGGAAAACACCTTTGGCAGTGTGGCTGCAAAACCTCTCTGCTGAGCCAAACCATCCGTTCCCGAGGCTGCTCCACCAGTGCTGGTGAGACACGGCTGCTGGCACAAGCCTTGAGGAGAGAAATGGTGTTTGGATAATAACACACAGCGGTGTCCTGCAGGATTTGTTTTCCCAGCCTGGGCAGGTTCCTGTGTGCCTGTCAAAGAAATTAGGGAGGAATGTAACTACGGTGGTGGAATTTGATGAATTCTGATATAAGGACTGTTCTCCCTACCGTAGTTCATCTGAGGTGTATTAAAACAAATGGGCGCAGCTAGTTGCGTAAAGCAGTGAGCAATGGGCATTAATTACTTGCAAACTGCAATAAAATCACATCTACTGCACGTCTAGAGTGGGTCACAGCTAGCTATCTCACAACAGACAGAAACAACTCACTGCTTAAAGTAAGCAGGTCCCTAAAATACTTTTCCTTCTCTAGAAGATGGGCATTCATTCTTTCAGAGGGCATTTTTGCCATTGCCAGAAAACAGGTTCATTGTTAAATACTTACTTCGCAAATGAAAGCACCATCCTCACAAAGTGGCCTTGTGGTCGCTTCTCCTCGCTGCTGAGGGTTTGGGGTCCCACCAGCACTTGGGACGAGCTGCATTTTCTGTGTTGCTGGGAGCATCGGATAGTTACGGGATGGTGAGTGCCGTTCCCACCCGCTCTCTCCTTTTTATGCTGCAGAAAGACGAAGCCACGTGCTAGAGGGATGGGTGCCCAGCCTCATCCCAGATCCTTTCTCTTCCATAGAGAAGTTTTCTTTTGGTCTGGGTCCCTCTCTTCTCGTGGCTGACACCAGCCTCATATCCCCCAGGGTTGGCTGCTCTGCTGAAATTTTAATTTCCAGTTCAGGCCTTGGCCCCAAACTGTAAGGGTATTTCAAGGACTGGGCTCTCTACAGACTTCCTCTTTACTTCTACCTTACCAGGACAGCACCAAGACTATGCCCAGGACACCATGGTCCTACCTTGGAGGAGCAGACCCCTTCCCTTCCCCTCCCTGACCCATAGGCTCCACAAACCATGGACAAGGTAATGAGTGGCAGCGGTGCCTTCCCACTGCATCCGATGTGTGCTGCATTATTCCCCCCCCGCCCCCCAGTTTGTTTTTCCTTTGCTCCCGGAGTCATTCCCCTGCTGGCACTCGCCTGCCCCTCATCTCCTTCCTATAATATCCTGCCATGGGCTGGCTCCACCTGCCTGCCCAACCTCACAGCCATCTCCTCCTGCTGCCCTTCCCAGCCCCTCACCAGTGCCCCACACGTCCGAGTCACCCCCTCCTGTGCTCATCCAGAGTATTGAGGATTATTTCTGCGAGTCCCCAGGTCTCTGTTTAAATGTGGTATTACATTTTCCTTTCAACCTCTTGCCTGTGCGTTCCTCACCCCATAAAGCATTCAGTAGGTACAAGGCATCTGGGCTGATGCGTATGTATATGAATGAAGCGCGCAGCATTGCGATGCATAAGCCATTACCTCCCAGTGCCTCTCGCAGCATTTCCTCCTGCTCGTTCGCCGTTAGTTTTATATGAAATGATTTGCAATCAGCGTGGGGGTTAAAGGATAACCTTTCAAGGCAGCCTCGCTCGGGAGGATGCGGAAAGATCAAGTGCTCTGCCTTGGTGCAATCTCTTTTTGAATACCCGAGGTAATTCCTGCCTGATGCCTTAAGCAAATGTGTGGGGACATCATCCAGGCACCTTCTGGAGGGACATGGCCTCTGCAGCTGGGGCATTAGGAAACCTTGGCCAGCGCTGGATAAACGGGGCACGAGCGCCTGTCCTGCCTGGGGTTTTGATCAGTCCTGGCTGGCACAGGTGAGCATGGTCCCCAGGCTGCAATAGCTCAAAAAATAAATGGCAAATTGCACAAAATCGGAGAGAGTGTGGAGGCAGCAGGGGGAATACTTACCCAGATCTGGCTCAGAAGGCGGCGCAGTGGCAGCGGTAAGTGCTGGAGGAAGGCGCAGAGGATAAGGCACGGGGACGTGGGGGCTCCTGACACTGCTGGAGAGCAATGCCTGCTGCTCCCCACTGATCTCACGGCGCTCCCCTGCCTGGCACAGGGCGGGTAAAGCCTTTGGGGCACCCGAGCAGCCCAGGACTGAGGCCAGCTGCATTCTGCAAACAGGCTTTCTGCATGGACAACCCTTCGGCCCAGCTCTACGTTAAAATATCACTTGCAAAGCAATGGTGGGGAAGCTGGTTTTCAACCATTTTCCATGGCTCACCCCACTCAGGTGGCTTTAAAATGACAAGTTGTTTTTCCTGAAGTTGTCAATAAGTAGCCAGCCTTTCAAGTGCAAATAGACATCTTGCCAGCTTGGTTACCCAGAGACTGGCAGAGGCAGGCTCAGCCACCCCAGGCCCTGCAAGCCACTGCTGGGAGACGTCACCACAGCATTTCGGATGGCTTCAGCCTTCTCTCAGTATCAAAGTTTGATGGGGCAATAATCATGGTGGGGCTGGCCAGGCCATAGCTCTTGTGAACGGTGTCAGCACTTCCCGTAGATGCAGCAGGAGATGCTCCGAGGAGTTTCCTAAAGGATAAGCCATTTTGAGATGAATCTGGGATGCAACAACCATCATTTCCAGACCTGGTTTCCTTGAAGGTGGAGGGCACCGTCCAGGTTTTCTCCCTGCCATCCTCTCCCCAGTTAGCCCTCTGCACGAACAGCCCGTTGAGTGGTTACTCATGGTTAATCATCAGTCTTTGGTGAAGGTGCAAGGCCCAGGACTCCATGAGTGGATCCTAATAAAGTCCTGATGGGCTTTCTAGTTGTGTCAAAATGTTGGAGGACCCTTGGTATTTCCATAGTGAGAGACTGCAAGGTATCCAGATGCTGACCAAAGCTCGTATGTACTTATCTCTGGGTAATATTGGATACCTTGCAGTAAGGTGTTTCCCTGTTTTTAAAGGATACTGCCTCAGGAGGGCTGGAGTGCTTTCTGCTGACTCCCCAGTGCCTGCTCCGTGCTTGAAGGGGTACCTGGGTGACGGCATTAAGCTCATCTGCACCCATGGACTCATTACGGCCCCCGTCCTGTGTTAAGGCACAAAGCCTCCATCCTTTCCCACGGAGTACCACACAGTCAAATCACAGCTCCAGCAGGCATGGCTTTTTTTATTTATTTATTTAGTCTTTGGTGCTTGCTCTCCCTGGGGAACCTGCAAGCTCTCCTCGCTGCGGCACCGAGGGCAGTAAACAAGGGGGAAGGCCTCGGCGAGCAGGTGCTTTTCCCTTGTCTGGTGAATTGAGACAGTATGGTCGGCACCGGGCTGTATCTGAAGCGCAATCAGTATTATAAAGTATTTCCATAACTCTGTCTGCAGAGGACAGGGGAGCTACAATGCAATCAGCGCTATATAGTTTAAAGCGGAGCTGAGACGCATTGTTAAGTCAGCTGCAGCAAAGAACATATGGTACAGCTTGCCACCCTGCCATAGTATTTCTTCAAAAGACATTCTTCTTACAAAAACTAAGACATTATCAGTCAAATTGCAAGTAACCCATTTCCATTTATAGTGTACTGTCTGCCCTCTGAGTCACGTACAAGATCAGCGCTAACAGCTGTGAGACTTCTAAAAGTGTTGTGTGGTTGTGTGTTTTTTTTTTCCCTTCTTTTTATATTCCTATAAATGTCTCCACCAGGGTGGCGAGTCTTCCCTCCTCTCCATGTCGCAAGCCAAGCATCGCCCCGTCTGTGCCCTGCTTCCCGGGGCTGTCCCACATGGACACGAATTGCTTTACTCCTGTGAGTAAATCCTTTCCACCTGCTGCCTTACCTGGAAGATACACGTCTCCCTTTCTTCTCAGGAGTGGAAGAGCTCTTTGGGGTCCTTAGCAAGACCTGGGCACCTCTTGCCGTACCTCTTTTACAGCACGTGTGGTGTCCCTTCTTATTCCAATGAGTTTTCTCTCAGAAGCCGCTCTTCAGGATTTTTCTGCAAAGAAAAAAGGTCAAGGTTATCTCCTCAGGGAAAAGGGGCAAGAGGAAGGTCGGAAAACTATTTGACCAGATAAATAATGCGCTCAATTGTCAGAAAAGTATCAGAGCAGAGCAGATGGGCTTTGTTTGCAAGCTCATTTGCATCATGAATACTTTGGCGTTGCCCAGATTTTACATAAGCCTTCTCTTTATTGTACAACCGTCCCTGTGATCCCTTCTGCAAACACACATGCACGTGCAAGCTTTGCTAGCAGCTCAAATCCAGAACCAGTGAAAGATGATGCAGCTACAGTGAAGACGTATTTTCCTGTGTGTTTAAGATGCCTGAGACAGTGCATGTGATTGTCCCCTATAGCCTTAAGCCATATCCCACAGGATGTATTTAATAAGGGTTATGTGGGTTTTTTTGTTGTTTTTGTTTGTTGTTGTTGTTGTGGTTTTTTTGGTTGATTTGTTTTGGTTTTTGTTTGTTTGTTTGCCTTTTTTTATCTTCTAGAGTTTATTTATATCTGGAGCAAAATTAGGTGCTGGAGCTTCAGTCCCATATTATTTGGAAGGGGGTATGCCCGTTGTGTCCGCAGAAAAGAAGCATTTTTTTCCTGTTCAAAATGCAGAAATAATACTTGGCATATGGAAAAAGGTTGTAGAACCTGTGGTATTTCATTGTGGAGATAGAAATTATGAAGAAGCACCTGGAAGAAGCCTTCAAACCTGCACTGCAACATTATGCTGGTGCCACCCTTGTGCGCTTCTCAGGTAGAATCAGAACGACGTTCCTGAGTAATATCAGTCTCCAAACCAGGACGTCCAGCTCTAGGAAATGGGGGGCACTCTCTGACCCCCCCAGTGACCCCCATGCTGCCATCATCGTATCCTGCCACCATGGGTGACTTGGTAAGCACACAGAGGTCAAGTGGTGGTGGCTGGGTTGAGGGAAACCCTCCCAGGACAGTGCAGGAACTCAAATTACAGATATCCCAGGGTATTTTATGAACCTAAGAAGGAGCATGAGCGATGTTGGAAACGTTCAGTGCTGTACGAAGAAAGGATGTTGTGTCAGTGTTTGAAAATGGAGCAGATGTGAGAATGCTGCATCCTCTGAAAACCGTGGTGTTACTGCAGGTGGGCACCGAAGCTTTGGATTTCAATCCTCTCCTTCTTCCTACTGGCTCTCAAATTACACTAGACACCAACAGAGAGGTGAGCTCTATCAACAGCTGCACACATTTACCAGCTTATCCATCACCCTCTTAAGGAGTCTGCTTAAAACCCTCTAGAAGGAGATGGTAAATTGACCCGCAGCCTTTCAGGGTGTTTGTGGTGCCTGTCAGCCTCTCGACGAAGACAAAGACAAAGAAAGCCCCACGACTGCATAGTGCAAGCTGTGCATTTCCCCAGCCACCATCTGCATCCGTGCCTTGCATGGCAGGGATCGGTGCCGCCCGCTCTGCTAAGGAGTAATGATTGCAACGCACCTTGCTGCAGCAATCCATTTATTGGTGTGGAGGAAGCACTCGATGGCCAACTTGGATGATTTTCAATAGAAGAGCAAAGATTTCACTGTGATTCGCTGGTTCAGAAGGCTCCCTAGATAAAATGAATCTTTCCTTATAGGAGAGAGGTATCTAGCTTCTGTCTTATTGGGCTTTTAGGTTCTTTAGAAGTAGCTGTAAATGAAGATGGGAAGTGTTTTTGTTTGTTTGTTCGTTTTTTGTTTTTGTTTTTTATTTGCACTTGTTTGTGAGTAGAATCACACAGAACTTAGGACAATTTCTCACGTGGGCTAAATAAATAAATAAGTAGATAAATAAAGTCCACATCCTGGATTTAAGACCTCAAGTGTCAAACGGTATGACGACTGTTTTGTACAAATGAATGAGCACCTGAATTTGACTGCAGAGGAGGAAACAAACCACGGAAGGGACCATAAACTGAGTTACACACTCGAATCGTTAGAGAAAATAGAGCTGAAAACAAAAGTTTCACCATTCCCCCCAGTTGTGGGAGCCTTTAGCAGCAGGTGATGGGCAGATTCCTCAGGCTTTGGTGCCAAAGCTCATACAGGCAGACCCACATACCTGTGCGAGCTTTGTAGCAGCCTGGTGAATCTGCTCCTCCAAAGCCTGCAACACTGAACCCCCTCACAGGTGGAAAATTGCCTGGAATTGATCCAGCAATGGTCCGGGACACTGGGGTGAAGCCTTTCACTCCTGGCATGGTTGTTTTCCATTTGTTTCTTTATACCTTGGCTCTTTGCTCTAATAGCTCAGGCAATCACCTCTCTCCCCGCTGGAAAAGTAACCAGCATATTTCTATTTGCAGGCTGCTGGATGTAAGTCCTTCTCATGGGTGTTCTCAATTACTTCTTCTCTTGCAAAGGAAAGGGGACAGTGTATGAAAAAAGCTATTTTGTGGAATGCATTTTGAATAAAAATGTTTGCTGTTGTTAACATTGAATTAAGACAGCACACCTTCCATGGCAAAGAAGAGATGAAGTTTGTATCTGATGAAGGGAGATGAGAGAGGTAAAAGGCTTTTATAAAGAGAGAGAAAAAAGAAGTCTTATCTGCAGCAGGATCTGCCCGTCACAGACGGGGACAAACTTTTGCACGGCTATAATTATGAACACATTCAAGCAGCTGCGTGAAACCAGAGCATCCCAACTACAGATACACCTGCCTTGCACAAGGACTTGTACTTACACATCCCCCTTTGGTCTGGAGACAGAACAAAAAAAATACTGGCAAAAGGTTCCTCTTCACAATGCAGAAACAGATTTGTGCAGAGGCCTTGCAACTGTGCAACCCCAAAACAAATGTACAAACAAAACCTATTAATGTCTTCCCCTAAAACGAGATCTTTGTCCTAGCTTTCGTGATCTTGCTAGCTTGTGATCTGTGTGTACTCTTTTGACTGAATGGACTTGGAGGATTTTATGCCCCATGGGAATCTAGGCCTGCAAGCTTTCACTTGGTTACAGCAGTCACTATAGAGAGAGAGGGGTTTTTTTCTGCTTTGCCAGCTATTTTGTAACTAGGTGTGGTGCAGTCATGCAAAGGGCTGGCGCGGAGCTCGGGTGCTGCTGTACAAAGCCAGGCTGTGCCACCACGCGCGGGCTGAACCCCAAGCCCACCGGGGTCTGCCTCTCGCATGTCGGAGGCGTCGTCCCTTCTCTTCATCTTTTGTCTTGCTTTCTTCCCCCCAGCACACAGAAGACTTGTTCCCATCCCTGCCTGCTGAATTATTCATGGAAAATGTTCCACTGGCATCTTCTTGTCTGCCAGGGAGCTCATAATCCAACACCTCCTCTTCGGTCTTGACTGGCAATCAGAGCAATTAGCAACCCATTAAAGGTCTCGGCACACCCATGGCCATGAGGGCACGGTGTGCATCTCAGGAGCAGCCCCAGTCCAATTCCGAAGAACTGTCAGCTACAAATGGTTGAGAAGAGCAGCAAACCCACAGTGAGAAAAGGTCCTGTGTGGGTTTTGGTCAAACCAGTGAAACCACTGACACCAGTACACCTGTTCAGGCTGATCGCAGTGACAACGGGATGAGGCCAGATGTGCTGGAAAGGTGTGAGCAACAGCCTTGCCTGCCCCCCAAATGGTTGCTCAGCCCCCAGGTGTGTGGAGCTTCCTCCCTGCAAGCTACAAGCCCCCACTTCCCTCCCTCCCCCCCCCCTTCTTTTTGGTCTGGTAAGGAGCTGGCAGAATGTAAAGGGCCATGAGGGGTCATTGATTAATTCCCTCTGATGCTCTGAAATCAATCAAAAAATGGTAAGAAGCTGTCAATGGGCAGCAACGCGGTAGAGCCGAGGCTCCCATCCCTTTTGTGGGCTTGGTGAGTCTGTTTTGGGTAAATCCACGGTGCGTGTGCAGGCATCTCACAGCTGCTGCTGCTCAGGACCAGCGCACTTCAGGGCTGCAGCCCCACTGCTCAGCCTCTAGAAAAGCCCTGATTCAGAAAAGGGCACCAAACAACTCCTCCTGGTCCGTGGGCTCCCAGAGGAAGGAGGTGCTGAGTGGAGGAGACCTGTCCCCAGCTGCTGCCCGCGCTGCTGATTGACTGACCAACACGCCATGCGAGGCAATGCCCGACCTCAGTGGGAAAGGTCGACATCAACAGCATCCTTATAAATATTCCCTATAGAAAATAGGTACATGGATTTCCTATTCTATCTCCCAATCTGCACCGGAGGCTTAATAGGTCAGGACCGGGGCGATTTATCACTTTCCCCCCTGTCCTTTGCCTTCATAACGTATTGGAGATGCTCTCCTGCGTTTTTGGGCTCTGCCTCCGCTCACGTCTCTGGAAAGATAATCTGTCAAGAAAGAATGTGAGAATTATTAAATCAATAAACACTGCTAACCTTTCAACTGTGTCCATCAAAAGAGATCTCCTCGCTGCCGCAGCAATCGCTTGCTTGAGCAGATTGAAAGCAAAGTGTTCTCGTTGCATTTGTCAAACACGGCTGGAAAAAGAAACAGGCTCTTACTCTGTCAAGGGAGCTGTGGTGCCCACGGGGGCTCACGGTGTTTTCCTCCTAAGCCTGTGCAGTGTTAGAAGGAAACACAAGCCCCAAACCTGTTGTTTCCTGTATGAAATTCTCCCACGTTTGCTATTGCTGCCAGGGGAAAAGCAAACACATCCACGCACAGCCAGATCCAAAGATGTGAATAACGCAATTATTTTAACAACTTTGGGTAGGCTTTGTATTCCTGAGCGCTCAACAATCGGGCTACGGCTAAACATTTTGCCGCTCTCACGGGGGCCAAGGTCTCCGATAAGCAGACGGAGCCTCCTCTGGGTGTGAGCAGCAGCAGGAGCTGCGTGTGCTTATCTCGTTACACGGTTCCAGGGAGTGTTTTCTTCCGTCCCCACAAGAGGTATCTGTTCCCAGAGCAAAACGTGCAGCGTGGGTCGGGAACGATGATGGGGGAGACGAGTTCCACTCATTCGGGAAATGCCTCCCTCCTCCAAATAGCGGCCTGTTTGCTCAGCTTCCTGGGAAACACGGGAACGGTCTGTTAATAGGCCTTGTGTTAGAAAAACGTGACAGGGTTTGGATTTGAGGATCATCCCTGTTTATGTGCCCAGAGTTAAACCTGCTTTCCAGAAGCTGTCTCCTGATGATGCTGGTGTGCATTCCCCCAGCTGCAAAATAGCAAACTCACCGCTTAAAGCCCAGAGTGAAAATATTTCTGTCTATCTGCAAAAGAGATCCCAGGAACGCTCATTTTAAGCTGTCATAAGGGCCACCCAGACCATCCTGAAGCCCGTAGCGTTTGTGGTTTTTCTAGGAGAAGCGCTCCTCCGAATCAATTGCCTTTATCTCGCCGTGTGAATGGGCCCGGTGTGTGCCCGCACACGTTGTACCCGCGAGCTTTCTGGAGGCTGCGGGACCGTGATTTTCAGGAACAGCCTTATCAAAGCTAATCCTTCCGGGGAGAAACGCGCCGAAACCCGCTGCAGCTCTGAACGGCACTCGCCGGCACAACTTGTAGCAAGAAGTGAGCAGGGATGTGTGTGTGTGTGTGTGTCTTTTTTCCCCCTTCCCATGTTCCGAGGAGCAAGCAAAACCATGAATTCCTGCACGTGCTTGTTCCCCGCACAGTCAAACAGACGGGGCTGATCCCAGCCTCTGCTGCAGCTGGCAGCCCCGCTGGCCGTGCGAGCCCCGGGCTGTGGCAGCACTGCAGCTCCTCGGGACGCCTCCGTGCCAAGGAGCCACGCCGAGCCCTCGGCCAGGCCCTGCACACCTCGCGAGGAAAAGCCTGGTAGTTCCGATGGCCGGGCTGAATGAGCAGTAACATGGTTGTTAAATGGGGGAAACATCAGCAAAACGGATTAGCGGTCCGGCAGCGGTGTCAGCATGACTGATGTCTCCCGAGCTCGCCTGTATAACCCCACCGGTTATAACCCCACAGGTTATAATCCCACAGGTTATAACCCCACAGGTTATAATCCCACAGGTTATAATC